>LR738711.1:524430025-524514135 GCA_902687465.1 Secale cereale | reverse complement strand
GGATGGACCGAAATTTCTAGGGTTTGGAAAATAACTGAGGTGGTTCATCTCGGTGGGACTGAGTTGGAAGAATCGGTTTGTCCGAGATTACTTATGAGTGTGTTAAGTAGTGAAAATTGCTGATAGTTGAAGGAGCTAAATCACTAAGCACTTGAGCAACCAGATCATCAACACAACCTCATCCCCTTTTAATAGTATTGGCTTTTCCTATGGACTCAATGTGATCTTTGATCACTAAACCAAAAATGGAGTCTTGAGCTTTTGCCAATGCTTGCCTTAGCATTTTGAGGGGTCCACTTCTTCAGACATTTCCATACCCATATCATCGAACTTCTCTGAAATGATTCTTAAGTAGCTATTAGTTCAATGATATATATGTTGTTATTAATTACCAAAACCACCCGGGGATTAGTTGCACTTTCAATCTCCCCCTTTTTGGTAATTGATGACAACATATAGATCAAAGCTTCGACAAAGGATATAATCAATGAATAATATCGTCGCTTTGAGAAGTATGTGATAAACAAGAGCTCCCCCTAAATTAGTGCATTATTTAAAATTTGCCTTTGAATGCAAATGCACAATCGATTAGGATTATGGGTCACTCTTCCATGTCACATACATCTTGGTGGAGCGCACAAAATGATAAGAATGAATAACATGCACCCAATCACCAAGACATGAGTAAATGATCATACAAGAAGGAATAGCATATGATAAGCATTAAGCACACATTAAAGCATAGTATGACCAAGCACTCATTAAGGTAGCATCAAACTTAGTAGCAAGCACACTGAAAGTATGAAGAACCAAAGGAACCAAATGTATCTCAAAGAAAACCGGCAAAAGAACGAAAGAGCACTCTCTCTCTCGAAGCCCTATGATCTATACAATTTCTCCCCCTTTGGCAACAAGTTACCAAAAAGTTTGAAAAAGCATAGAGCTAAGCGTCACTGTGGGCTCTGCTGGCGGCTCCCGTCTGGGTAGATGTCGGAGTAGAAATGACGGCATCGGCGAAGACTTCTGCTGATGTCTGCGCTGGAGGAGTGGATGCTGGAGCTGGAGTAACTGCTAGAGCTGTAGCTGGTGCTGAAGAGGTAGCCCTGGAGTCAGTCACTGGGATAGCTGCAGATCGGGATCCTCTGGGAACCTGAGCAGTCTGGCGATGAGAGTCCAGGACTAGATCATCCTGCATGAGCTCTGCTCTCTCCTGCCTTGCTTCCTCCATGTCTGCCTCAAGCTTGTTGACGGACACCTGAATCTCAGTCAGCTTCACGTCCAGAGCGTGGATCTTGTCCTCAACAATCCTCTCTAGTCTTTACTGAGATTGTTCAATGCTGGCTAGGCGTTGTTCAATCCTCTGGGTAGCTTCAAGAATCTGCTCTCCGAAGCTCTTTGGTTTAGCTGCTGCTGCTGCTGCCTCTTTATCAGCTTTGGCTTTCTTCGCAGCTTCAATTTTGGCTTGACCTTCAACTGAGGTTGGATCCTCCTCATCCATCACAACAACGTTATCTTCATGCTCTGGCTGCAGTGGCAAGTGCTTCCTATCCAACATGAATTTGCCCGTGCCAAACTTGGCATTGATGAGCACCTGAATCTGCGGGGCAAATCCACACGACCTCTTCTGGTCAGCTGCAGTCCTCTTAATGGTCTCTACCGTTAAGTCCATCACCTTGAAAGGTGCCTTCTCATCAAGAATGTGCAGCATGTTGATAGAATAGCCTCGAATCATGTGGTGGTCTCCAGACTTGGGCATCAATGTATGCCTCAAAATAGTGTTTGTTGTGGTCAGACCTTCCTGGAGATAGTACACTGAGCAAAGCTTCCACCCTTCCAAATCAGCAGCGGGGATTTCCTTGTACATGTTCTTCATGGAATCATGGCTCTTCTTAGGAATCCCATAGACATCAATGTCGTCCTCTCTCTGTACTGGAGCATTCAGAAGTTCTGCCCATTCTTCAACAGACGAAGAAAACCTTTGACCTTCAGTCATCCAGGTGATCTTGCCATCAGGATAGAAGTGGGCTGTGGCGTAGAACTGCATGATCATCTCGTCATTCCAATCTGTCAGCTTCTGACCCACGAACTCATCAACTCCACATGCAGTGAAGCTCTCATGCACATGGGGAAAGAAGTCTCGGTGCTCTTCACTGTCAATGTACTTCCAGTCAACATACCTGGTGTCAGCAACAATAGGCTTCTTATCCATCAGCACGGTCTCATAGAAGTCCTGCTGCTCTCTGGTGTGGAATCTGGGGTCCACAGCAGTCCTTCTCCTCACGGCATATGGATCAGACTGTCTCCATAGCCTGAGACCTCTATCCTTCCTTGCCTTCATATCCTCGCCTTGAGGATGAGCATCATTGTGGAGTGGCAATTTAGGACAAAGCTTCAGCAACACATGTTCTTCATCTGACTCAGACGGTGGCATCTCACCTTTGTTCTTCTCAGAAGCTGGAATGCTCCTGGTTGTCCTCTTGGGCTTGGCTGGAGCTGCCTTGGCTTGAGCAGGCTTCTTGGGCTTAGAAGTGGCTTGAGCCCTAATAGCATCACCCATGAACTTAGCCTTCTGAGGAGGAGGCTGGGGTGCATCTTCTTCTTCTTCTTCAGCAGCTGCATCAACATGAGGTTCAGCATATACTACCCTCTTCCTCTTGGAAGTTTTCTTCACCTTACTTGGAGCTGGCTCTTCCAAGTTTAGCTTCTTTGCAACAGCTGACTGCTTGACCTTGCTGGTGCCTTTCTTTGACTGCTGCCCTTCGTGCTCTTTGGCAACAACTTTCCTCTTGGGCTTGGAGGTAACTTCCTCAGCAACGAAGTCAGAGTCCTCATCATCAGAATTTCTCTTCTTTCTGGTCCTGGTGGCTGCAGGAGGCAAACCACTAGGGGTGCTCCTCTCACCATCATCACTGGAACTACTAGCCTCAGGACTAGTATCTGCCTCAGGGATCTCTGCAAAAGGTGACTCAGACCTGTTCTGGCTGTCACTGGCATCTGACATGGCTGACAACCTGTGAAAAGATAAGGTATAGGCAGAGTAGAAGAGTTATCACAACTGCAGAGGTTTTTGCAAAAAAAATGAGTTCAAATCTTAGTTTTGAGTTTTCACAGAATGCATTTCGGTCAAACCGATATTCAGTTTCGGTGAATCCGAAGTGTATAACAGAAACCTACACACCACTTTCGGTCAGACCGAAATGGGTTTCGGTCCTACCGAAACACTAGGGTTTCACTGAGACTCTACATCGGTCACACCGATTTGCACGACTCGGTTAGACCGAACGGTGCAGTGCAATGGCCAGAGGCCAAATCGGTCATTCCGAGTTTTCAAAATCGGTTTCACCGAGATGTGTTCCGTGGAAACCTAAACCTAAGAATTTCGCTCGAAACTAAAAGGATCTGATCTGATGTTTAAGGAATATCTCAAACGTGGATAGATACATGGCAAACCAATCGTGCAAGAATCAGATGGGGAGCACGAGAGGGATTGGGACTCACCCTAACTTGGTGGAGTCCCTCTACGGCGGCAACGGTGCGGAGAAGAATACCGTTGACGGCGGCGGAGACCTGCGGCGAGGGCGCACAGGCGACGACGGCGACGATCCGAAGACCAGGGCGACGGCAGCAGGGGACTTGGGGGCGAAACGGTTTGAAGAATTAATCGCGCGCTGCCCTCAGTATTTATATCCCCATACTGTCGGTGGGACCGAGTTGAAAAACTCGGTGACACCGAAATGTATAACTGCTGTGCAGTTACGCATATCGGTCACGTCGAGATTTTGAACTTGGTTTCACCGATATGAAACCTAGATCAGTCTAAGCGTTTCGGTTGGACCGAGATGGAAAAGTTGGTCAGACCGAAATGGACTTAGAAGGTTTTGGAAGTCAGCCTTAGACGGATCGGTGGCTCCGAGTGCTCCTCACTCGGAGGGTCCGAAAATAACTTGTTCAAAGTTGTGATATGAGCATGAATAGAATTTGAGACAAGAAAGCATAGATAGCTAGGGAAGGTGCTTAGGCATTCTTGTCCATCCATTTGGCCAGAAAAGTCAAAACAATCAAAACAACAAATGGATGTCCTTGAATGGATGAAATCATGCATTCAACATGCTCACACAATAAGATAGCAACTGAAATATGTGTCAAACATGCACAACCAACACTCTAGCTACTAGCACACAATTTGTCGATGACTAGGTCATCTATATATGAGTATTTTGACTTAGGAGTCAAATGAGAACATTTGATCATAGGTCATACTCATCGTTTAAGAACAAGTGGGGTTACCACTTTTACATAAAGCATTTATGTGTTCACATCATTTGAAGATGCTTTAGCTCAATTTTTAGAGCAAAGCTCCCCCTAGATGTGAGAACCCCTTTTAAAGGGTCAAACTAACCTTGGGTTGTCGTAGAAGACTTCATGTAGATGTTGAAGATGTGGATGCTCAATGTTGATGTAGATCATCAAGAGTTGGGAGCTATCCTTTGGATTAGGGCACTTTCAATACCTACATGGGTTAGTCCCACAAGGAACAAACAAGGATATCCATAGACATAGATTGAAGTTCACAAAAGATGATGTCCATGAAAGCAATGATTACCTTGTCCCTTGACTTACCAACAAGAGGGTTTGTGACTCCATGAACTAGTGCATGATGTGGAAGTTGATTGCACAAGTTCTTGCCAAAATGAATATGAGTGAAGTATGTTGGCGGAGTCACCCTCAAGAACCTTCTAGTTCTTCTTCTTTGGGATCCACATCATCTTGATGGGAATCCTTGGGGTTGTAGTTGAGCTTGACGAAGTAGAACTTGATGTGTCCTTGGGAACCCACTTGACCATGGCTTGAGGTGCTTCAATGAATGCATCAATCTCCTCTTGAAGCTTGTCCTTGGCCTTTAGCTTGTGGTCTTGTGGTGGAAGGTCATCTTGAGCTTGTTCCACATTGGAAGAAGTCGGATCATACTTCTCCTTTTGAGAAACAAACTGTGGAGTAGGGTATTGACCTTCTTCCCACTCAACTCCTTTGGCGTTGAACTTTCGCTCAAAACCAATCCCTTGATTCTCCCGGTGCCTTCCTTGTTTGCGAACAATTTCCTCAAAGTTCTTGCTTCCGGCAAGACTCTTGTAGACACCTTTCTCTATGATTTCCTTCAATAAGCTATTTTCTTGCTCAAGTGTAACTTGGCTTGAAACATTGTTAGTGGAATCAAGAGAACTACTAGAAGTAACAATATTGGATTTAACATTGTTATTGTTACTACTAGAGGAAGAACTTTTCTTATGCTTGTCATGCTTAGTCTTAATAGGTGGCAAAAAATTAGACAAGAGAAGTCGTTTGGCAAGATATGAAGAACTCTTCTTTCGAAGATCGTCATTGATCGCTTTTAGAAACTCATGTTCTTGCTCTAGAGTGAGCTTCTCGAAGCGTAGCTTCTCATGAGATCTTAGGAGCTCTCTATGATCTTCTTGAGTTGTTTCATGAGCTAACTTAAGAGTGTTTAGTTCAATAGTTAGACGCTCAATCTCCTTCATAGCATTGTCATTCGACTCTTCTCGACTATAAAGACTACTAGCATTTTCATCGTTACTAAGCTCACTAGATTTATCATGCAAGAGCTCATCTTCACCAAGCAAGTCATCCTCATCACTATCAAAGTCAATGAATTCAGGGTGTGTTACCTTGGGGCCTTTAGCCATGAAGCATCTTCCAATTCCCTCATTTGGTGAATCAAATAAGTCGTAGGAGTTGGAGTTGGAGGATACGAGTGCAAGTCCGGCAACACCTTCATCTTGACTGTAGTCGGAGTCGGAGTGAAAGCTTCCATCGGATTGATTGTCAGAGTCGGAGCCGGAGACCCATTCACCTACATGAGCTTGATGACTTCTTCTTGTGTAGCTCCTTGATGACTTGTCTTTCCTCTCCGAATCCTTGCTTCTCCGAGAGGGTCTTCGTTCATAACGATCATCTCTACTCCTTCTCTCTCTCCGAGGTGACTCATCTCTTGCTCTTCTTCTTGGAGATTCTTCTCTTCTCTTGTGGGGAGCCGTACACTCATTTGAGAAGTGTCCGGGTCTTCCACAATTGTAGCAGTTTTGATCACGACTAGAAGATCTCTTTTCATCATATGATCTAGACTTTGAGCTTCTTTCTTTGCCTCTATTCTTGTAGAACTTGTTGAAGTTCTTAACCATTAGGCTTATCTCTTCATTGGAAATTAACTTGTCACTTGAGGTAGTGGGAGCATCACTTGTAGCTTTGTAAGCACCACTTGACTTGTTGTGAAGCTCTTCCTTATCCTTAAATGTCATCTCATGAGCAACAATTCTTCCAATGACTTCAGTTGGCTTGAGAGTCTTGTAGTTTGGCATCATTTGGATCAAAGTGCACACGGTGTCATATTTTCCATCCAAAGCTCTTAGAATCTTCTTGATGATGAATCGGTCGGTCATTTCTTCGCTTCCTAAGCCGGCAATCTCATTTGTGATGAGAGCAAGCCTAGAGTACATTTCAGGGACTCCTTCACCATCCTTCATCTTGAACTTGTCAAGTTGACCTTGAAGAATATCTAGCTTTGATTCCTTCACAGATTCAGTACCTTCGTGCATTTCAACCAAAGTATCCCAAATCTCTTTAGCATTCTCAAGACGGCTGATTTTGTTGAAGTCCTCGGGACACAAAGCATTGAAGAGTATGTCATAAGCTTGAGCATTGTTTTGCAACATCCGCAACTCTTCCGGTGTAGCTTCGCGATCCGAAACTTTTCCTTCCTCGAAGAATTCACCTTGCATACCAACACAAATAATGCCCCATGCGGCTGGGTTATGACCAAGAATATGCATTTTCATTTTATGCTTCCAACTAGCAAAATTTGTACCATCAAAGTAAGGACCTCTACGACAATTACCCTCACTAGACGCCACACTCTCCTAGGTTGTGAAACCAAGCTTATGGAGTCCAATGCAATGGAAACCAAAACAATGGAGACCAAAGCTCTGATACCACTTGTAGGATCGAAAGTATGTCTAGAGGGGGGGTGATTAGACTACTTGACAATATAAAAATCCTGCCTTTTGATCATGAACAGTTTTTGGCAGTTTCACAATTATGATCAATTCAAGTATCACCCTACACATGCAATTCTAGAGTATAAGCAGCGGAAAGTAAAATTGCACATTTAGTAAAGAGAGGTGGAGAAGATCAAACGCAATTTGGAGACACGGAGATTTTTCTCGTGGTTCCGATAGGTGGTGCTATCGTACATCCACGTTGATGGAGACTTCAACCCACGGAGGGTAACGGCTGCGCGAGTCCACGGAGGGCTCCACCCACGAAGGGTCCACGAAGAAGCAACCTTGTCTATTCCATCATGGCCTACGCCCACGGAGGACTAGCCTTACTCGGGGTAGATCTTCACGAAGTAGGCGATCTCCTTGCCCTTACAAACTTCTTGGTTCAACTCCACATCTCGAAGACGGAGGCTCCCAAGCGATACCTAACCAATCTAGGAGGCACCACCCTCCAAAAGGTAATATATGTTGTTGATGATGATGAACTCCTTGCTCTTGTGCTTCAAATGATAATCTCCCCAACACTCAACTCTCCTCACTGATATGGCTGTGGTGGAAGAAAGGATTGAGTGGAAAGCAACTTGGGAAGGCTAGAAATCAAGTTTCATATGGTAGGAATGGAATGACTTGATCTCAACACAAGGGTAGGTGGTTCCCTTCTCAGAAAGTGTAAGGTAGAAGTGGTAGTACTTTCTGATGGCTCTCTCAACGAATGAAGAGGGGGTGGAGGGGTATATATAGCCTCCACACAAAATCCGACCGTTACACACATAATTGAGCAATCTCGGTGAGACCGAAGTGAAAACTCGGTCAGACCGAAAGTTCAAATATAGTGAACGTTGGGGTTTTCGGTGGGACCAAAAATACCATCTCGGTATGTCCGATATGAGTCAAAGGTAGGAACTTGCCAGAATCGGTGGGACCGAAATCAATAACTCGGATATTCCGAATTGATGACAAACGGTTACAGAAGGTTGGCAGTCCAGTTTCGGTGAGACCGAACTCAAAATCGGATGGACCAAAATTTCTAGGGTTTGGAAAATAACTGAGGTGGTTCATCTCGGTGGGACTGAGTTGGAAGAATCGGTTTGTCCGAGATTACTTATGAGTGTGTTAAGTAGTGAAAATTGCTGATAGTTGAAGGAGCTAAATCACTAAGCACTTGAGCAACCAGATCATCAACATAACCTCATCCCCTTTTAATAGTATTGGCTTTTCCTATGGACTCAATGTGATCTTTGATCACTAAACCAAAAATGGAGTCTTGAGCTTTTGCCAATGCTTGCCTTAGCATTTTGAGGGGTCCACTTCTTCAGACATTTCCATACCCATATCATCGAACTTCTCTGAAATGATTCCTAAGTAGCTATTAGTTCAATGATATATATGTTGTTATTAATTACCAAAACCACCCGGGGATTAGTTGCACTTTCACCTGCAATAGGGTGCTGACGAAGTACACTGGGTAACGCACAACTTTCTTCCTTGCCGTGACCATGGAGTTGCCTCCATTGCGCTGCTCTTCCTTGTCTTGAACTGCATATGAATTTTCCAGAATGGGTTCATTTTACTTTTCAGAGGGGACCGTGACAGCGTCTGCCGTGTTATCTATCTCCCGCTGCGCCACCTGTGCTACACTAACCACTTGGTTGGTTGCTGCTAAGTACAACAGCAACGGCTCTTGTGGTTTGGGAGCGACTAAGGTGAGGACAGAGGAAAGGTAGGTCTTCAAATCTTGTAGTGTCGCGTCTGCCTCCGGGTCCACTCCATGGGCTCTGTCTTCTTCAAGATTTTGAAAAACATCAACACGCACTTAGCGGACATGGAAATGAACATGCTCAGCGCGGCAACACATCCAGTCAGTCAAACCTCTCACATCCTTAACTGTCTTGGGTGCCTGAATGTGCTCGATAGCTTTGTTCTTGTCAGGGTTGGCCTCTATCCCCTGATGGGGCACAAAGAAGCCAAGTAGCATGCCGGAGGGGACACCAAACTCACACTTCTCCAGATTTAACTTCAGGTTGATCTTGCGTAGATCTTCAAAGGTCTCTTCCAAGTCTTGAATGGGAGTCAATCTGTCCTTGGTTTTTACCACTATATCATCCATGTAAGCCTGGACATTTCTTTGCGGCTGTGACTCAAATCCAATATGTACTACCTTTGCAAAAGTGGATCCAACGCTCTTTAACCCGAAGGACATCCATACAAAACAGTACGCGCCACATGGGATTATGAACGTGGTTTACTCCTCGTCTTCCTTGGACATGAAAATCTGGTGGTATCCAGAGTAGGCATCCAGGATGTAAAGCAAGTCACACCCAGAGGTGGAATCCACAATCTAGTCAATGCGCGGAAAGGGGAATGGGTCCTTCAGGCACGCCTTGTTCAGATCAGTGAAATCAATGCAAAGCCTCCATTCCCATTACCCTTGCATACCACCACTGTATTAGCCAACCATGTCAGATGCAATACTCCTCTGACTAGACCACCTGCCTCAAGTTTCTTGACCTTCTCGGCAATGAACTCATTCTGCTCCAATACTTGCTTCCGGACTTTTTGCTTGACGGGCTTGGCGTGTGGGCAATGAACAAGGTGGTTCTCGATTACCTCCCTGGGAACACCGGGGATGTCAGATGGTTGCCATGTAAACACATCAACATTCGCCTACAGGAAGGCAACGAGCGCGCTTTCCTATTTCTCATAGAGGGTGGTGTTGATGGTGAAGGTACCATGAGCGCCAGCTAGCCCTGCCGGGACCCTCTTCACGGCAGGTGCAGCAACCTTGCATTTCTTGCTATTGGAACTCTCCGGCAAGTCATCAATGGATACATCGTACTCCGGAGAAGTACGCTTCCTAGACTCCTTGCTGATGTCCATGCTAGCATTCTACTTTTTCTTGCTTTGCTTGGTGGGATCACTGATCTCCGCAGCCTTTGCCGCAACTACCTCCCGGTACATCTTGTCCACGCATATGATTGTGTCTTTCTTATCTGATGGAATAGAGATAACGCCCATCGGCCCTGGCATCTTCAAGGTGTTGTAGGCATAGTGGGATGCCGCAATGAATTTGGCCAGGGTTCGACGACCAAGGATTCCATTGTACGGCCGTGGGAGATCAACCCATCGAAAACGATCTTCTCAGTTCAGCAGTTTAACTCCCCCCTCCCCCGAATGTCACCGGCAGAGTGATCTTTTACTTAGGTCGAATCCTGTCAGGGCTGATTCCTTGGAATGTGCCAGTAACCTTGAGCTCTGCATCTGATATTAGGAGTTTGCTGATGACCTTTGGAGAAATCAGATTCAACCCGGCCCCGCCGTCAACCGACATCTTTGTGACCTTGAGGTTGTGGACTGTTGGTGAGACCGACAACGTTAAGCACCCTACCGTTGTAGTGTGGTCAGGGTGGTCCTCTTCATCAAAGGCGATGGGGGTGCGAGACCATTTGAGCGGCTTCCGAGAATCTGCCGCTGGCTCCACAACATTAAGTTCACGCGCCCACTATTTAAGTTGGCGGTCAAAGGAGTGCATAGATGCACCCCCGTCAATGCATAGGGCGTCAGTGGCTTTCAGGAATTCCTGCTTGTTGGTTTCCTCATCATATCCTTCATTACACTCCTCATCACAATCCTTCTTCTCACGGCCCCGGAAGGGTTTTCCTTGATACCGAGAAGTCTTGCCGGGGCACTTTGCTCCACCGCCATGACCCTTCTCGCCAGTGCCATTATGATCCTTTTCCTAGTCACGCTTCTCATATTCAACCCTCTGTTTCTTCACAAGCTGCTCAACCTAACGACATTCTGGAAGATCATGGCCTTTAGTCCGGCGGATCTTGTGGTACGGACCATCACCTTTCCCAACTTTCTCGGCAGTCGTGGCTTCCCCGTAGTTAGTGCATGCGGCAACTTCCTTGCATGGGGCCTCGGTTCTGGCCTTCTTGCTGGTACTAGTTGTGCCCGATCCTTCGACAGTCATCACCACTTTAGCCTTGCGCTTCTTGCTCTCCTTATTCTAGCTGGTGACATTGTTGTCATCCTTTGAGTCGATGACATCGCCATTTTCTTCTCCAGCGAGTAGCCTTCCTTCCTCCATGCGAGCACACTTGTCCACCAAATTGTACAGCTCAGTCACAGCCTTGGGTAGCTGTGCGTTCATCTTGGAATGCAGCCTACGGTTGCGCACATTGGACTGGAATGGAGCTATCACTGCTGCCGGGTGAATGTCTAGAATTTTTATGCGCAATCGACTGAAACTTTGCATGTACTTCCGCAGAGTCTCTCCTTCTTTCTGTGGAAGAAGTTGTAAGTCGCTGGGCCGCCCGGGTTCTTGATGGCCGCCGGTGAATGCGCCAACAAACTTACGGCACAAGTAAGCCCAGGTCGAGATGGAGTTCTCCGGCAGGTGCATCAACCAAGACCTCACATTTGGCTTGAGTGCCAAAGGGAAGTATTTGGCAAACACCTTCTCATCCCTTTCCCCAGCAGCTTGAACAACGATGCTATAGATTCTCTAGAACACTACTGGGTTCAGTCTTCCATCATACTTCTCGGGTATCTCTGGCTTGAATGTGCGAGAAGATGGCCAACGGACCTTCCACATCTCACGGGTGAAATTAGGGCACCCAATCTCAAAAGGCAGGTACCCGCTCCCATTGAGCACTGGCTCGTCATTGCAGAGGCCATCGCGCCTACCGGACTGGCGGTGGGTTGACGAGCGTTGCTCGATGGTGATGCACTGTAGGTGTGACCCCCTCCTCTCATCC
This sequence comes from Secale cereale, assembly GCA_902687465.1. Classification (NCBI taxonomy): domain Eukaryota; kingdom Viridiplantae; phylum Streptophyta; class Magnoliopsida; order Poales; family Poaceae; genus Secale; species Secale cereale. The sequence goes on along the minus strand of LR738711.1, from coordinate 524,502,302 downwards.
TCTAGGGCTCGTCGCTGACCCTGATGTGCTCGAGGGCCAGATGAAGCCATCTACAGATCGTCCGGTTCTTGGTCGTGTGCTTCTGGCCGCGGTCTATGAGCTAGCTGCCGCGGAGGGTACTGCACTGTAGGTGTGACCCCCTTAGTGCGTCCAGCGGCTCTGGTCATTGTAGCTGCCAATGGAGGCTGTGACGGGCCTGCTCGCTGCGATCCTCCCACTTCGGCGAAGCCAATCAAACTCTAAATGGTTGCTCCCCACTCATCCATTTGATCAGCCGCCGACGGAAATCTCAATAGGAGCTGGGCCCGTGCCATGGCCTCCGAGGCAGTTCTCGACATGGATGACGACGTAGACCAAAACGTCGCCTGGCATCTGGCGGCGCTGGCATGGGTGGCGCTGGACTCTCGCCGTCGTGAACCGGTTGCCAGGGTGGTGTGGTGACGAGGCGAATGCGCTTGGCGCCCGATGGCTCTGTCTGGCGCATCGGCTCGACCGACTAGCCCCAGGGGCGGCGCATGCCCAGCGGCTGCACCCACGGCGGGGGCAGCCAGTGGAGCACTGTTCGCCCGGAGCGAGCGTCGCCGCTATGGCTACGTCCTTCGGCGGAATGGAGAGGGGGGGATGGAATGACCTCTCCACCTGCGTTAGGCTGAACGTGGTCGTTGGGGTTATGCTGATGATGTCCTGCTCAGGTGCCTCCTGCTCCCGCTACTATCACGGGGGTGGTGGTAATGCCGCCGCCTACGCCTACCATGTCTCCAGTAGCACCCGCGTTCTCGTGCGCCTCCGGAGCCCCCGCGGCCTCAGTACCCATGTGTGGGGAGGCTTTCAAGCTAGACGGGTGAACCGCAGCACCGGATTTCTTCTTGGGCGCCATGGATGATGGAGCCGTTGATGAAGAAAACGATGATGACGATGACGTGCTCTATATGCTCTCGGATATGCGCAAGCGCTTCCCCCTACCTGGCACGCCCAACATGTCATGGAAAAACATGGCCACCTATGGGACCATCGGCCCCTTTTGGTTCGGCAACAGGGAAGAGCGCTTTGCAAAAAGAGCGGAGGGTGCGGCGCAGCGCGGCAGTGATGACACATGCGGTTTTTACCCAGGTTCGGGCCGCCATGAGGCGTAAAACCTTACTCTTGCTTTGGTGGATTGATGGGATAGAACGTAGTGCAGACGCAGTGCTCTTGCCTGGCAAGGTGGCCTGAGGGTGAGAGCAACTACGAGCGTATGCATATACAATGATGTGAATCCTTTCTATGGTTGCCACGGTCCTAATTTTATAAATAAGGGTTTTTATCAGTTTTGCCATCGGCTGTATAACGCTACTCAGTTTTGCCACTAAACGTTTTCACTACTCAAAAATGCCACTGTTCCGTTAGATACAAACTCAGAAATACCATTTTTTACCATTACCGTCCGGTCAATGCACGTTGACTGGAGGCAGATGACAAAAATACCCCTATACCGTTTGTCAACCACCCCTCTCCGTGTTGACTTGTGGGACCATTTTGTAAGGGACGCATGAAAAGAGAATAAAAATAGGGGCATCACAGGGTTTTGAACCCAAGACCACAACCTAAAGGATGGTGCGAGCAAACCAACTGAGCTAACAAGATGTTATGATTTACGAGGAGGTGTATCCCTTATATGTTTACATGGAATAATAATCCAACACAACAACGTCTCGTATCTTTTCTTGTTGCTAGCTAGTTGAGCTTGGATTATCAGCGAGGCAAAGTCAGCTACTACAAATCCTACGTACAAATTTCAACCTCTACAAGCTATACTGAACCACACACGCACACTGAGAATAAGTATACTCACAATGCAGGAATTTCGGAGCCTATGTCGTGTTGGGGCGTCCTATGGCCGATACAATCCTCCGATTCGGTCCTGCTGTCCGTCGCCATTGCCGTGGAACAACTGCACTTCAAGACTCGGGAGGAGTTGCGGAGTCAGCCGGGAGAAGCGCAGGAGCTGCCTGCCTCTGGTGGTGGTGCTGGGCGAGAGGAAGAGCCAAAGCTGAGATGGATGGCGGCACTCGGCGGGAGGCGCCGCAGCTGGGCGGGCAGCCCGGCGACCGGGGATGTTGATTCTGTTTAGTTAGGTTCACACATCAGTACATAACGATTGTATCTCCTCAAACAACAAATCATTTCCATGGCTTAGTTGGTTAGTTCGCGTGCTTGTATGCCCTGTGGTCTTGGGTTCGAACCCCAACTATACCAAATTTTATTGTCTTTTTCTCATGCGCCCCTTACAAAGGGGATAGGGGTAGTTCTGTCATCTAACTTGAGTCAACGTGTATTGACCAAACGTTAACGGTGAAAAATAGTCTTTTTGAGCTTGATCTAAAAGAATAGTGGCATTTTTGAGTAGTGAAAATGTTTAGTGGCAAAACTGAGTAGCGTTATACAGCCGATGGCAAAACTGATAAAAATCCTGTAAATAAAGGGGTTAACACAATGACAAATCAGTCATTGTGTACTGATAAGATAGCAAATAGTGCTATCATACCTAACTCTGTAGACAGGACATGGCGCATTAAATGTGCCGCTTAGTGTCACATCAAGGCGTAGCCCGACAAGCCTTGCTGGGTAGATTCTGCCACCTCCTCACATGCCTACATGCCACGTTGCTATACGAGTGTCATATGTAGGTTATTTCCTCTGGAAATGGCTGCCACATACTAAATTATGGCCACTTAGCCACTTGAGGGCTTGACACCGTACCGATTGGTGACTTGGGTTGCTGTGAGGTGGTGCGCTGGAGCCTTGGTTGGGTAAGTCCACTCTCCATGTCCCCGGTAGGCTTACTAGGATGTCCTTGGGACTTGTCTGTCGGGTACCTCGCCCACGTCAGGCTCGCCTAACAGGCAAGGGCAGTTTTTCCTTAGTGAGCTCTTGTTCCTTCTTCCTAACATGGTCCTCTTGATCTGCCCCTTAATTTCTCAAAGAGCTACCTCTTTTGCTTGACATGGTCGAGGTTGCTGTGATCTTGCTTCCGTGCCTGTCTACAGTCAGTGCAACATACACTTGGGTTTGTTGCACCGACACAAATCATACAAGACGCTCCAAGCAAAACGTGTGTCACGTGGTGAATAAAAATATAGTCTCAAGTAAATTTACTAATGGATTGAAGACAAAAGAGGGGATGCTATTCGGGCAACCCCAAGCTTAGATACCTGGTTGTCCTTGAATACTACCTTGGGATGCCTTGGACGTCCCCAAGCTTATGCTCTTGCCGCTCCTTATTCTGTAGTCCATCAAATCTTTACCCAAAACTTGAAAACTTCACAACACTAAACTCACTAGAAAACTCGTGAGATCCGTTAGCATAATAAATCACATAACCACTTTAGGTACTGTCGTGAACTCATTCAAATTTTATATTGGTGTTATATGTGTCGTATTCTAACTTATCCATGGTTCATACCCCCTCCCCACCCAGATACTACCCATAGATTCACAAGAATAAGAAAACAACACGATGAAAATAGAATCTGTTAAAAACAGAACATTGTGTAGAACTCTGAAAAGTTCGCATAATTATGAAAATATAAAAATACTAAAAATTAGGAAGTGTTGGAAATTTGTATATAAACCTTGTATAATTTTTTTTAGAAAATTATCAAGCTCCAATGAATTATAGAATTTCCTGCAATGGATGCAAAAGTTTATTTATTTTTAGCAAAATCAAATCAACAATTGTCAAAACCACCCCAAAGGTCTTACTTGGCACAAACAGTAAATTAAAACATGATAACACATCTAACCATAGGCTAGATGATATATTTATTCAAGAACAAAAAGGAAAAGATTAAAACAAAAATAAAATAAAATTGGGTTGCCTCCCAACATTTAAAGTACTTCAATTACACGATTATAATCCCTAGGAGATTCATCGGACTTATTGATGATAACACTGCTAGGTAAGAAATCAAGGAATTTACTTATGGTGATAGGCTCTTGGACGATATTGATCAAGCTAGGGCTAATACCTGTCAGCTTTAGATCTTCGTTCCCTTTACTAGATGATTTCCCTTTATTTTTAGGAACATAAATAAACTTAGTAGCTTTAGCCGGTTAAAAATTTGGAGTAGTTTTAACACAGGCAAAAGCAGTACCCAAGTTGGTAATGACTCCTTCTAGTTTGTCAATTCTAACAGAATCTTGATTTATTTTCTCATTAACTAGGGGTTGCTTTTCATTTAGGTTCTTCAAAGTGATTCCTACATTCGATCCAATTTGAGTGCTATGATTATGGATCTTCTTATCAAAATTTTCAATAACTTCCACGGTAGAATTTTTATTCTCATTGATATCAAGCCTTTGAATTTCATGCTCCAAAGGTAACACAGTTTCATTAACCACGAGTGGGGGTGAGCGTAAAAAATCATTCATAGTATTATAAGCATCTAAAGTATGGCTACCTAAGAAATTCCCTCCAGTGATGGTGTCTAGAACATATCTATACAGTCGCTAAGACCCAAATAAAAATTACGGAGGAGAATGGTAGTGGATTGCTTACGAGTAGATTGATTTTGAGCATTGCAAATTCTATACCAAGCCTCTTTTAAATTTTCTCCCTCCCATTGTTTAAAATTGAGAACCTCACTTTCGGAGGTACAAATAATGGTAGGCGGAGCGGACATGATGGAAACACAAGAGATCTAGCACACAAGCAAACAAAATGACGAACGGAAAAATGACGAATAAAAAGGTAAATATTTTTGTGTTTTTCTAAAAACGTTTTAAAAGTGGGGGAGATGAAAATGAGAGGGAAATGGCAAATAATGTAAGTGCGAGAGATGAGAGTTTATGACAAGTACTTAGTTAGGTTGATGTACAACCTCCTCGGCAACGATGCTAGATATTCTTCGTGCTACTGCTTGGGCTTGCATTGATTTTTCGCTTGAAGAGGAAATGGTGATGCGGCAAAGTAGAGATAAGTATTTCCCTCAGTTGAGAACCAAGCTATCAATCTAGTAGGAGGCACAAGCAAGTATCCAATCTATGAACCTGCACAAACAAACAAACACTTGCACACAACGCGAAAAAGGGGTTGTCAATCCCGTCACGGTCATGAACAAGAGTTAGATCAGAGAGAGGTAGATTAAAGGAAAAAGCGAAATAAAGTAAATACAAAACAATTGAAGCAAGGTATTTTTGGGTTTTTGGTTTTATAGATATGTAAATATATGATGGAAAATAGACCCGGGGCCCATAGGTTTCACTACAGGCTTCTTTCTCGAAGAAACCATACGGTGGGTAAACAAATTACTATCGAGCAATTGATAGAAAAGCGCAAAGTTATGACGACATCTAAGGAAATGATCATGAAAATAGGCATCACGTCCGTAACAAGTAGACCGACTCCTGCGGGCATCTAGTACTATTACTCCACTCATCAACCGCTATCCGGCATGCATCTAGAGTATTAAGTTAAAAACAGAGTAACGCCTTAAGCAAGATGAGATGATGTAGAGGGATAAACTCATGCAGTATGATACAAACCCCATATTTTTATCCTTAATGGAAACAATACAATACATGCCTCACTACCCCTACTATGTCACTCGGTGAGGACACCGCAAGATCGAACCCATCACAAATCACTTCTCCCATTGCAAGAAAAACCAATCTAGTTGCCAAACCAAATCGATAGATCAAAGACAACTACATAGCTATCTTAATCATGCATAAAAGTGTTTAGAGAAGACTAAAAAAATATTCATAGATAATCTGATCATAAATCCACAATTCATCGGATCTCGACAAACACACTGCAATAGAAGATTAAATCGAATAGATCTCCTAGAACATCAAGGAGAACATTGTATTGAAGATAAAAGAGAGAGAAGAAGCCATCTAGCTACTAGATATGGACCCGTAGGTCTGTGGTAAACTACTCACACATTATCCTTGGGTAGCAATGTTGATGTAGATGCCCTCCCGTGATCTTAACCCCCTCTAGTGGAGTACCAAAAAAGGCCCCAAGATGGGATCTCACGGGAATAGAGACATGCGTCAGTGGAAAAGTATACCCGTGGATACCTCTAGGGTTTCTAGAATATCTCTGAATTTATAGGCGCAAGAGTAGGGTTAGGGGACTCTCGAGGGGGCCACAAGCCCAGGGGCCCGCCCCTGTGGCTTGTCGCCTCCTTGGGGATCTTCGGACTTGAACTCCAAGTCTTTTGGATGTCTTCTGGTCCAAGAAAAATCATCACAAAAGTTTTATTCTGTCTAGACTCCGTTTGATATTCCTTTTTTGAAAAACTCAAAAACAAGGAAAAGAAGAAACTGGCACTGGGCTCTAGGTTAATAAGTTACTCCCAAAAATAATATAAAATAGCATATTAATGCATATAAAACATCCAAAGTTGATAATATAATACCATGGAACAATAAAATATTATAGATACATTGGAGACGTATCAGGCACATGCTTCGAAAACCAATAAGTCCCCATAGAGAGGGAGGATCATGAAGCGTAGTTTATGTTGGTCCCCTTCCCCATCTTTGACGTGTAATATATGCTCCTACCGTAATACAAACCTAAAAGAATCCTCCTTGATGGTCAAATTAATTAACCTCTCCCGATGCAGGTCAAAGTTGTGAATGCATGACGACGACCTCGCGGGGCCACATATGGAAGCGTCACATGTGAGTGTCCAATGATAACCACCGCCTGCATGCGTGTGGCCCAAAGAGTTATTCTCTGATGTTTGAATAGCCAATGCACAACTTTGATGTCGCATGTGCCTCGGAAACCAAAAAGTACCCACATTGAGTGACTTGTACGTGTTCATGGACGCGTACACAATACACACACACACACACACACACACACACACACACACACACACACACATATATATATATATATATATATATATATATATATATATATATATATATATATATATATATATATATATATATATATATATATATATATATATATGATGGTCCTGGCCCCCCTCCTATTAGACCCGTACTAATACTCCTACCGTAACACGAAGAAAAAAAGAATCAACCTTGCTGGTCAAAGTAACCTCTCTGTCGACAGTAGGTCAAAGTGATGGAGGATGACCTCATTGGGCTCCATAAAGCGTCACACACGAGTGAGTGCCTTGTAGGAAAAGCACCGACTGCATGTGCCCAAACATGTATGTATGAAAGGGTTGTGTGATGTTTTAAATAAAGAAATTCACAACTTTGATGTGGTACATGCCTCACAAAATGCCCAATCCCACACGGTGGCTCATGACTCGTAGTGTACTGCCAGACACCCATGCCTCCCAGACGCACACACACACACCACACATCCACCGGAACTACGAGGCATGTGAACATAGGTGACCAAATGAAGGAAGGATAAATTTTGAAAAATAAATCCAAAGATCATTAAGACATTTTAGTACATTGATTGATTTTCTAGGGGTATAATGTGCAAAAATCAAATTTGAGCTACATGCACACATGACAGTGCACCTAAATGAATTGGGAAAACACATGTGTGTCACTGGGTGCATGTTTAGTCCACCGTGCAAGAAATTTCAAACATTGAGAATTTGATTTCTATAATCTAGTAAATCCAAAACTTAGTTGAAGTTCATGAAACTTATCATGTTGTCATATGGACACCAACACACTGCGATATTGTACCCTTTTATCAAATTTGAGACAAGTTTTGATGTAATTTTTATCTTCTTACGCACAAACGGGAGATTATTAATAATTTGGAACCAATATCGCAAAACGTAATATGTATTCGAACCGTGGGCATTAGACCAACAACGGGTACGTGCCATGCTTCGGTTAAGCAATCAAGCGGTAGCATTAATCATCAACATAGAAAAAAATATACGTGCCGCCACGCGCACCGTGTGACGTGCGAGCAGGCATGAGTTGACGGGACACATGAGCGCAGTCCACCGTGCAGGCAGACCGGGAGGCGTGCGTGCAGGTGTGTGAATTGATGGGAGGCGTCCTTGCTGTGCAGTGTCATCGGGAGGTGTGTGAGTAGCAGTCTGAAAGGACGGTAAGCATGCTAGCATACCGCTACGCAGGCTCACCGAGAGGCAAGCCATCGGTTTGACCGCTGCCCGCCTCTCTTCCACATCTCCATATTAATCGCATGCCCGAGCAGTCAAACCCCCATCCTCTCCACACACACAATCCACTCTCTCCATCGGTATCCTCGACGTCGGTCTGAGTCCTCGCTGTCGTCACTGTATGAGGATGCCGCCGAAGAGCACCATTGGAGGGAGTGGCGAAGCAAGAGCTGCTGAAGCACCGCAGTAGATCGTGAAGATGGAGACAGAGGTTTCCATCACCGCCGCCGAGGTCTCGCTGGACCTTGACGGCGTCGACGGCGTCATGCTTCCACAGCCAGAGCCGGAGTCGGAGGTCCACACTGACTCCGGCAACGAGTCCGGCGACCACTCTAGCGACGTCTCCAACGACGACGGACAACTGGTTAGTCAATTATACCCATATATGTGTCAAATATATCTAAGGGTTTCTCTGGTTACTCCTGCCTCTCCCTTTTTGGAATAGAAATCCTATGGTTATGTTCTCTCAATCCATGGAATCGGAGTAAGTTTCGTGAAGATGGAAATTTTTTTATTTTCTTTTCTGTTACTAGTGGCGCACCTAGGAAACGGTGCGCCACCACTAGTAAGTTTGAATTTTTTTGAAATTTTTTGCCTGTAGATCTTAAAAGCCCCGTAACTTTTTTTCTGTTAGGTTTTTGGGGATTTAGAAAATGTTTAACGGGGTTCCCCCCGGTTAAATTCGGATGTAACTTTTCGAGTAGATGATTTTTCATATAAAAAACTTTTTAATCCGAGTTCGTATGCAAAAGTTATACCCGTTTTACTAAATTCTAGAGATATTTTGCAAATAAAGTCAAAATTCATATTTGTAAATTTTCCCAACAAGTAGACCACATATCACATGGGAAACTTATTTTCTTTTATTTTTTTGACATTTACATCATTTTCTTTTATTTATTTTTTAACTGAAAAAGGCGGTCCATGGGGGGGGGGTGCAGTAATGGCCAAGTTACTAATGGCGCACCGTGGTGGTGGTGCGCCATTAGTAGTTCAACTACTAATGGCGCACCACCACCAAGGTGCGCCATTAGTATTTTTTGAAAAAAAAATAAAAAAAATTAAAAACAAAATATGAAAAAAAATACTAATGACGCACCGTGGGAGTGGTGCGCCATTAGTAAGTTGAACTACTAATGGCGCACCACTCCCACGGTGCGCCATTAGTATTTTTTGAAAATAAAATAAAAAAATAAAAACAAAATATGAAGAAAAAAAATACTAATGGCGCACCGTGGTAGTGGTGCGCCATTAGTAAGTTCAACTTACTAATGGCGCACCACTCCCACGGTGCGCCATTATTATTTTTTGAAAATAAAATTAAAAAAAATTAAAAATAAAATTTGAAATAAAATTACTAATGGCGCACCGTGGATGTGGTGCGCCATTAGTAGTTGAACTACTAATGGCGCACTACCCACTGGTGCGCCATTAGTAGTTTTGAGAAAAATATGAAAAAAAAATTTGTTACTAATGGCGCACCACGTCAACGGTGCGCCATTAGTATTTGGATACTAATGGCGCACCAACACATGGTGCGCCATTAGTATATACTAATGGCGCACCGCATGTCTGGTGCGCCATTAGTGTCAATTCCATCTATAGCCCTTTTCCTAGTAGTGGGTAAGTGGGGGCCTGTGGCAGGTGCCTCGCTCACGTAGGAACCGCGCGTCGGTTGTCATTCTTTTGGACTGTTGCATGAGAAGAATAGTCACGGCGTCTGTGCTCGGGTCCGTCCCTGCAGTGTCGATAAATCCAGCGGCTGAGCTCTGTCTTACGGGCCGGTCCTGCTAATGTCACCTCCTGGGGTCATTGGTGCTGCGGCCTTCTCATGCGATGCCCTCTAGAGATGCACTCGGCGCAGGTCGACACAACGCATCTATTTTCACATTTTGCAGAAGAAGACTCAAGCGCAACCCGCCTCAGGGTAGGGTCTCATGGGTGATGCGTAAGCTCACCAGAACTTCCTCAGATTCATTCAGCTCATCCTGAGGAGGGCCCATATACACCTTGGCTGTCCTGTCGTGCAAGCCACGTGTCAGGATGGGGTTGTACACGCCTCGGAGTTTCTCCTGGTGGGAGGCTCCCTCCTATGATCCAGTGGAAGTACCATGCTCCGCGCTGGCAGAACCAACCGAGGAGCGGTTTTGCCCATGAACCAGTGGAAGCTCCAAGCTCCGCGCTGGCCACTACGACCGAGGCGTGGTTATGCCCACACTCCGCGCAAGTATGGTAGCTCTATGCTCCGCGCTAGTTATAAACAACTGAGGGCGGCCCCCAGCGGTCGCACGAACCTCAGGGAGCTATTCAGCTCATGACGCTCACAGCTTCTCCTTGGAAGGGTGTCGCAAGGGGGGCTAGGCACGAGGGCTATGCTCAGCTCACGCCTGGCAGACACCACCCTACCAGGTGCCCAGACACCTGGCTTTCTCGCGCCCCCATCATACGCGAAGGCTCGTGAGCAAGGTATGGTGCTCGTTCTCCCTCATGAGAGCCGTTCGCACGTCAAGGGGGACCCCTGGGCATCGTGACCCTGGGGCCTCACTAGTCACGTAGCCCCTCACAACTAGAGCCCGGTGCTCAACGGCGGTGGAGGTATGCGCGGGGATGGGCCCTGCCGACGCAGAATGCAAACGGGATTGCTTGAGCGTTATGGGGGACCCCTGGGCATCCTGACCCAGGGGCCTCACTAGCCACGTAGCCCCTCATTCCTTGAGCCTGCCCCGGTGACCCGGAGGGCTCAATGGCAATCGAGTTATGCGGTGGGTTGGGCCCTGCTGACGCAGAGCACCTAAGCAAACATGAAAGGAAGCAAACACGGAAATCACCAAGTTCAAGCCTAGTTATTACAATAACATCAACTTCTCCAAATTCAAGCGAGTCCTTACGCCTCCTCGAGGCACTTGGATTTCTCTCATCTTGACAGGGACAGGTTAACCAGCCTCCACCTCCTCGGTCGCGGCAGCAGCGACCCGGAGGAACGCCTCCACCAACCGCTTGACCTTCTCCTCTAGGGCCTTGGCAGCCGCGCCCTCTATGCCTGCGGTCACAGGCTCGGACAGCGAGGCCAGTTCAAGGGTGGTGTCACGGAGACAAAGGTGGCCGCACACCCGCGTCAGGGCCAAGGTAAGGAGCGTGCAACTCTCAATGTCTGGTAACTGGCCGATCGCGGCCGCGACCTCATGAAGGGCCTTCACGAACACGGTAAGGAGCCCGGCGGAGCCATCCTCCAGGGTGGCCAGCGGCTCTTCGAACCCTTCCCCGTAGGCAATTTGCAGCGCCGTGCGGGCCTCGAGCTCAAAGGTGGCGAGGGCCTTGCGACCCACTTCTGCCGAGGCCGCGAGGGCGTTTTCCTTGGCCCTCAACTCGGAGTCGCGCGCAGCTTGGGTCACCTTGGCCTGCTCGGCCTCAGCCTTCAGCTTCTCCAGGCTCGTGCGATCAACGAGCTGCTCCTGCTACAGCTGAGATGTCTCAGCCTTCTAGGCCTCGAGCTCCTTCTCCAACATTTTGATCTCCAGGGCGCGCTTGGTGCCTTCCTCGCGAAGCGCCTTCAGCTCGCTCTCCACCTCGTGGAAGCGCTTCTCGGAGGGTGCTGTGTCAGCTTGCGCGACGTCGCGTGCCCGCGCGGCAGCCGCTGCCTCCTCCTGACCCTTGGCGGCGGCTGCTGAGGCCTGGCTCCAGGAGGCCTGCGCAGACTTGTCTGCTAGAAGCCACCCAGAGATCAGGCCTAGGCGTCCTTCCATCGTGCGGCCATCACCACCTAGAAGATCGGTGCGGAGCTGACCCAGCGCAGCGGAAGCGGCCTCCAAGGCCTCATGGCTAGGCTGCACCGGCTGGCGGATGGGTGCCACCATGATTTCCTGCTCGACCAGGGGCTTGGGGGCTCCGGCTTCCCTCGCTGGAGAGGAGGGAGCAGGAGCCATCGCGACCTCGCAAGAAGCGACATCACCACCGCATGCTCGGGCAGCCTGGCTAGCCGAGGTGTGCAAGGCTGCGACACCCTTCTCCACGGCGCCAACAGCAGCAGGTGGAGTGGGGCACCGCGACGTGGCCTCCCCCTTCGCCTTCTTCATCACGCCACCCAGGTTGCTGTGCCAAGAGGAATACGTCAGGAACAAATCGATCAAGGAATCACGGGAGACTGCACACTTACTCATCGGAGGTGAGGCGCGCCCTCCTCTTCATCAGCAGGCCGGCCGCGGCCGCCGGTGCCACGGTCGCGCCAGCAGTCCGGATGCTGGCTAGGTGCGAGGCCACGGACTTGGGCGCGGCTGCGGCCTGTGGGGACCCCGACTTAAGAGTCGAGATCACCGAATGCACGTGTACAGTGATCCCAGAGATCAATGCTCACTGAACACACAGAAGCTGAATAACAAGAGTCTTACATCCATACATACCGTCTTACACAAATTATGACCATTATGGCCAAGTCTTACATAGATAAAGCCTCATGGGCTGAATAGGAAATAAACTAGAGTAGGGGAAGTCTTCGTAGATAAGTAGAACCCATGCCATCTGCCTTAACCCTACATGCATTCTGACTAGGAAAGCGTCCTAGTTCGCATGTTCGTCTCCATAGAATTCTTCTTCAAATTCCTGCTCCTCCATGCCTGGCCAATTAAATAACCAGTGGCAAGCCAATGAGTACTTTGAATGTACTCGCAAGCAACCCATGATTTGGTTCAAGGTAACAATGCAAGTTGTATAACAATAAGAAACCTAGCTACAAGCTAGCTAGGATATTCTACCATTTGTGAGACATGCATCAATGTACTTGGGTAACCTCGAGGACAGGTTACAGATATCAACATAAATAAAGTTCAAATCATATCTGGTTCTTTCAACGAGTCAACTCACCACCTTGACTCAACACACACACACACACACTTTCACCGAGGTTGTAAAATTCTGGACATAGTTTACGTAGCACCTCCCCAACTGTCCATGACCGTGGACACGGCTATTTGAATAGTTTTGCACTCTGCAGAGGTTGCGGACTTTACCCACAAGATCCGGGAAGCTTTCGTGTCACCCACGATCCCGCAGTACCTCAAGTAATCGGGGGAAGCACCCGGTAATTACCTTACCCTAGACGACACTAACATAGGGTCCACTCGTTGGTGCACTACCCTCGTGTACAAACGATAGATCGTGGGACTTCCCCCTTTTACAATGTCACGCATACACGAAGGGACCAATGGTGTGTCTGGTGCCCTGTAACAGTCATGGTAGCCTATCCAAGCACGACCCCGTCCCGGGAGTGACCTCAAGTCTCCCCCGTCACTAGTGATGTGGGCACCATGCTAGTATCAGTCTAAGTAATCAATAATGCCCCGTCCCATAAGGGGTAGAGTGGTTGCACATGTTTGGCTGGGACGGTAATCACACATAAATCTAATCCATTATTTTACCCACACACGAGAACTTTCTTTGGTACACCACTTCTTACTCAAGTGGTGACCTAACTCAACATCACCCTCGGGCATTAGGGGCACCCGATGGGGTTTTCGAAAGAATGTAGGCCCAGAAGGAAAACAGCCCGCGCGAGGCTGCCACGTCGAAGGCGTAAAGGCGAAGTACGCCTTCGATCTGACGGCAAACCTGTGCGCGCGCATGTGTTTTTAAACCTGACGGGGGGTCCCACCTGTCAGGGAGTGAGGCTGATGGTCAGGGCCCACGGCCGTCGTCGTCTACCTCCATCCAGAAGCGACGGCGAGCTCGCCGGCGGCGATATAGGGCACGGGAGGAGGCGTGGGTGGTACCGTCGTGCTCAGGGAGGAGCCGCTGTTCGGATGGAGGTGGAGATTGTCATCGGGGCGGCCTGGTTCGCCGGCGACGAGGAGGCACGGCGGAGTTGCTTCGGGTGGTGGTGGTTCCGGCTGTTTCCGGCAGCTAAAGAGAGGGGAAACAAGGGGTAAATGATCAGTGAGATCTTGCGGTTCTAGATCGAGTGAGAGGAGCGGCGGAGAGAGCTTATACCTTCGGATCGACGATGACCTGAGGCGGCGGAGCTCGAGCTTGATCTCGAGCTCGGGCTCGTCTGGAGAGGAGTGAGTGGTGTAGGGGGAGGATTGGGTGTGTGAGAGAGCGAGTGGTGAGGAGAGGGAGGCGCAGGGGTGTCCTTTTATTGGCGAACTGTGACGCCCGAAGACCGACGTCCCAGAAGATTCCAGATGTTCCGGGTTCTCCCGTGTGTTTCATTTGTGCTTGTATTTTTTTATTTTGCATTGCATCATGTCATCATGCCATCATGACTTTAATTCTGCATCTCAACCTAAGTAAATTGTGTGGACCTTCGGTCCATTTAAATCGAGGGAAGGATGACTTCTCTTTATAACATATGTATCCTCCTAATATTTATGGAGCTATTATAAAAATATCCCATTAGTTTGGGATCACCGTAACACACTTGCATTTATTCTCTAGACCTCTTTTGCTTCAAGTTTCACCACCAAACCGTCTCTACTATTCTTTCCATTTTATCGAGGCTCCTCCAAAGATTCGAACATTTTTGGACGCTTCAAAAATCAAGTCTTAGTTCAAACCCATTTGAATTAAATTCAAATAACTTTGAATTATATCTCGATCTTGCCATTTCTATTTTTCTCGGACCGTGCTCATTTTTAGGAGCCCGAGATATATAACCTAATGTGCAACTTTTTCCCTAACCCCCCTCTTTCCTTCTTCCTTCTCTTTTATTGTTTTTCTGCTAAAAAGAGAAAAAGGAAGAGCCAGCCGAACTGGGGCTATCCAGGCCATCCCAGCCACAGGCCCAATCCCAGGCGTAGCTAGGCCTCTAAGGCCCATCAGATGCTAGGCCCAGCCGCGCCTCTCTTTCTAACCCTAGGCCCGACCTGCGGGACTGAACTCTCCCCATCGCTCTCTCCCACCCCCTCTCGTCCTCCCTCGCCAGCGCCGCCAGGACGCCCACTCCATCTCGCTCCTCTCCCTCTCGAACCCCCCTCGTCCCCATCTCTCGGCCGGCCAGGAGCCGCGTCGCACCGCCGCGCGCCGTGGCCACCCTCCCCGCGTCCAGCAGCGGGCCCGTGTCCAGCAACGGGCCCGCGTCCGCGCCTCTCCTCCGCGCCAGGAGCCCCAGCGCCGCAGCGCCCGCACCCTCCGTCGCCAGGGCCGCAGCCCCGTCCCCGCGGGCGGCCGTGCCTTGTTCCCGCGGCCAGGGGATGCTCTGCCGTCCCGCCGCGTCCCCAGGTTCCGCCGTCGTCCAGCCGCGCCCCTCCAGCGCCGGGTGCCCGGCCTCGTCCGTGTGCCGCCTGTCGCGCCCCCTCGAGCAGCCCCGCGGCCACGAGCAGCTCCCTGCACGCCCAGGCCCTGCTGCGCCTTGCTGCTCGTCGCGCCCTCAAGGCACAGCGCCGCTGGTGCCCTCGTCATCCCGCGCCATCTCCATCGTCTCTGCCTGCTGCCGATTTGCCATCCGGTCGTCGCGGTGTCTCCTTCACCTCCCTGCCCGAGTTCTACCATCTGTTGCCTATTGGCGTTGACATCAAGACCGCAGCCGCAAGACCCGTGGGCGCCAAGTTCTCTTTCGGAGACCTCCTCAAGACCAAGAACGCCAAGGCCATCTTTGAGATTTTTCGCCAAGTACCTCGACGCCCGACGCCTGTACGACTACATCCGATGCGGTTTTTGACAAGTACAACGACGCATGCTCGGAGCCCTCGGTTCCATCAAGTCCGACTACTACATGTACGAGTACCGCGACATTGACAGCCCGTCAAGTTCGACTACAAGGAGAAACGCCAAGTACCACTACCGTCGCGAGAACCGAGTCCGGCAAGTCCGGAGACCCCAAGTACCACGACGCCGATGACCTTCAAGTTCGACTACACGGATTCCACAAGTACCCCTTCGGAAACGCCAAGGTCGACTACGCCCGGAGGTGAAACAAGTACATCTACGGATACCCGAACACCTACGAACCGTGTACAACTACCGTCGCCGAAGGCCGTCGAGTGAACAACTACCGTCGCCCCAAAGATGTTGGATTCATCATGTACCTCTCCGAAACGGAGTGTGAACGACTACTTCGTTGACGACCTCGTGAACAACTACTTCCTCTACGACCCTTGTACCACTACTACCACTACGACTCGAACCCCTCCGAGAACGAACGCTTCGAAGGTATACCACCGAGTCGACGCCCGTGAACTAATGTTGCTTGTGTGTTGTATGAGATGCTCCACTTGTGTGCTCCGTGCCCGTATCGTCTTTTGTCGTCCTCCTCGGTTGCCTCGTCGCCGACCCATGGCAACCCGGTGACGGGATCACCCCACCTTTCATCTTGTTTCGCTCGCTCACTCCACCTTTGCTTTTGCACCGGTCTCTCAACGGGTTACCGGAACCGAGATGTTGCCGTTGCATCATCTTCGGATCGTTGCCGTGGCACCTTTTCTTTCCACCACGGTGACAAGTGCTTCATATCTCTTCATGTTGACCTTTAACTAAAAATTGCATAAAACTTGATCATGTCATCCACATCATGTTAACAACCTTTGAATGTGTGAATTGTTGTTTGCTTAAAAATTACTAAACATGCATATGGGGTTTTCCGGAATTGTTGTTTGTCATTCCGGCCTCATTTAAACTTGCCAAAATAGGTAGTTTGCTCTTGCTTCACCTCTTGCCATGTTAACAAACATTTAATCTTGTCTTGTTAATAAACGAGAGTCAACTAAATAAATAACATTTGGTGTTTCGTCAATATGCAACTCGTTGCATATTGAGCTCCACTTAACTTGTAGTTTTGTTTGTGCACATTGCCATGCCATGCATCATTAAACCGGACATGCATCATACTTGGATATGCATCGTATACCATGTTTATGCTTGTGTGTTTACCGTGTTGTTTGCTTCTTTCCGGTTGCTTCCCTCGTTAGCTTCGGGTTCGTTCCGGAGTTGTGAGGTTCTGTTCGACTAGTTCATGGAACCGTTCTTCTCCCTTGCGGAATCCCAGGCAAGATGATCATACCCTTGGATTTCTTCTCCCTTGCGGAATCCCAGGCAAGATGATCATACCCTTGGATACCTTTACAACCATTACCATGCTTAGTTGTCTCGATGCTATCGTTACATGTCGCGCTACCCATCTTTTATGTCAGCCCTCTCCTTATTGCCATGAAACCTCTCACCTTTTGACACCTTCCTAGCAAAACCATTGTTTGGCTATGTTACCCGCTTGCTCAGCCCCTCTTATAGCATTGTTAGTTGCAGGTGAAGATGAAGATCGTTCCAGGTGGGAACTTGTTGTTGGAATATCACAATATATCTTATTTATATTAACACACATATATATTGGGCATGTGTGGAAGGCTTGGCCTTTTGCTCGGTGTTTTGTTCCACTCATGCCACCTTAGGCGCCGATAAACCGGCATTATGTTCCTTGATTTTGCGTTCCTTACACGATGGGTGGATGGGGACCCCTTGACAGTTCATCTTTGAATAAAACTCCTCCAGCAAGGCCCAACATTGGTTTTAATTTGCCTCATAATAACAACTTAATTAATTAATTAAATTTGCATAGGGGGTCGCGTCCCCGGGTTCTTAATTCTACATAACAGGGGGGGCCAGTGCTGATGGTGTTGGTCCCAAACGGGGGTCCTGCAGGGCCGCCTTGGGGAAACCCGAGGTATCTGGTATAACCTGTAGCATCACCCATCCGGACGTGGCCTGAGACGAGATACGCGCGGCTACTATCAGGGTGTCGGCACGCCGGGAGGTCTTGCTGGACTTGTTTTACCATTGTCGAAATGTCTTGTGCACCGGGATGCCGAGCCTGATCGGATTTTCCCTAAGATAAGGGGTGATGATATTATATTTATCACTTCAGCTAATCGTGAGAGCTTGTGATGGGCTAAGTTGGGACACCCCTGCAGGGTTATGATCTTTCGAAAGCCGTGCCCGCGGTTATGTGGCAGATTGGAATTTGTTAATGTCCGGTTGTAGAAAACTTGACAGAGGATCCGAAGTAAAACACACAACTGTGTGAGTAACCATGACTGTCTCTTTTCAATTTGAGAAGAGAACACGGTGGGGTTATGTTTGACTCGTATGTAGTTTAGAATCTTTTGCGATCACTACTAGTTTGCGACCGTCTACGTAGATGCTCATCTTGTTCTTGTACTCGTAAGCTAGCCACCATATTATGCTTAGCCGCTGCTGCAACCTCACCACTTTACCTCTTCCTACCCATAAAGCTTTGCTAGTCTTGATACCCATGGTTATGGGATTGCTGAGTCCTCGTGGCTCACAGATACTACAACACTAGATGCAGGTTCTGCCGAGAATGTTGCAGGAGATGGATCAGAACTTCACTGGGAGCTCGATGAAGAGAGTGGTCGTATGCTTGTGACGTTTTCGACGATCAGTAGTGGTTTCTACTAGGGGCGATTCGGACCTGTGGCTTTATGTTTTGGTATCTTTCTTTTGGATCTTCGCTCGTAGTCGGGTTGTGATGTTTTGAATGATTTTTTGCTTATGTAATGTATTGTGTGAAGTGGCGAGTGTAAGCCAACTATCTCCTTTTGCAATTTCATCCCTATTTTTACATGAGTCGTGCAAAGATACCAAACTTGAGATCATTCCAGAATGGGCTTATACCTTTAAGTCATGCCTCGACACGTAGGAGGTATAGTCCCATCCTGGGCATTACACGAACATCGGGGTGCCGTGGACCTGTGCGCCGGCGAGCTTCTACTCGTTGCCACAGGGCTCGGGAGGGGCTAGAGCCGTGTCTGGGGCATTTCTGGATGCGGTGCAGAGCCGGGGAAGAGAAGAGAGAGAGAAGGGGGAGGCCAGGGCATCGTGCGTGTGAAGAAGCTCATTGGAGCTCTCGGGTGGTCGTCCCGCATGCGAACTGGGGCGTGAGGAGGGAGTAGGAGGATGGGGCCGACCGGCTGCCGTGTCATGGATGTCGAGGCGGCCTCGGTAGACACCATCCTGACGCCCTAGGTGGTCGGGTGCCTCGGGCAGGTCGCGGCTATTGTGCGGGAGCGCACTGTAGCGCGCTCCAGAGCGCCCATATGGCTGGCATGGCCGTGTCCCATGCGCTCTGGACGCGGCCACCATGTCCATTGGCTCTAGGGGGAGTAAACAATGTAGGAGGGACGTTGGATGCCAGGGAGAGCTTCTAGAAGGAGAGAGGGCTGAGAGAGAAAGGTGAAAGTTGCTGTCCAGAATGTAAAATGGGGTTTTACCCCCCCCCCCCTCAATCATCGAGGTGAGGCCAGGGGAGAGTTACTGGAGGTGCAAGGGGGCTTGGGGAAGCTGTGGTAAAAAGCCTAGCTCAAGGAGAACAAGGAAAGAGGTGAATGTGGTAATTTTGGAAAATCACCAGAAGGTGTTTGATGTGATTTTGAGCAATCAAATGATTTCCAATATACATGAGACTTAACAGGATCAAACGGTATATAGAAATAGGGTGTTCCACCAAGTTTGCGCTCATTTGAACAAACTTGCCAATGTAACTTTGGTAAACCCTAGAAATCAACAGAAATGGATTTTCCAAGTTTAAGTTAAGCAAATCATCCCTCCTTGATGCACCACTTGGTGTAGTGTCATCATTTGGAGTTGTGATCATGCCCACGAATTTTGAGGTCATAAGTAAAAAGTTGGTAGTGTAAAGTTGTTCAAATTTGAATCTGAACAGAAATGGTTTTGGGGTACTCTGATCAAGTTACCATTTTCCAAAGCTTGTGCCATTTGGTCTAGATGCATTATTAGACCATTCTAGCATGTGTACCAAGTTTGAGAGTATTTGGACAAGTTTGGCAATGTAAAGTTGCTCAAACTTAAGAAATGGACAGAATGGTTTTGATGGGTTTTGATGAGGTTTTCTAGCTTCCCAAGGCATGGGGCTTGGCAAGATCATCAAATATGTCATATATGACATGATAGAATTTCCCTAGAATTTTTAGAGAATATTTCCTTTGTAAATATTTCAAAAGCTTGAAATATCCAGAAAGGGTTTATGAGGGATTTGTCCAATATTTTGAACATGACCAACTGTTGAAACTCTTATATATGGAAAATATATGTCCTAAGAGTCTCCCTGAATTTTGGCAAATATTTTTGAAACAGTTAAATAATTTTTACCTATTAAAGACCATTTCTGGCCTTTATAAAATGCCTTTAAATAAAATAGGAAAGTAACTTTTAAAAATATATTTTTGTGGTTTATGGGAGTCCTATATCTAATAGGTTTCAAATATACTCTTTGAAATATTTTTATCACCCTAGATCAAGTACTTGTAGTGCAAGCCTCAATTCAGGGGTTTATGGAAAACTATTTTTTGAAAAATAATTTTAGGCCAAATTATTTTTGTAAGAAAATACTATACTATTATATACACTTGGTATGATCATTGGGCAGAAGTTTGGGGAAAGCAGATGAAATATATAAGATGGAGTATTTGACTTTAAAGAGCACTTGAAAATCATAGAGAGAAAACTTAATTCCAAATAAAAGCCAAATGATGCCAAAAAAATTTGTTGTTCCAAATTTGCATGCTTTATTGATGCAAATGACATGTTACAAAATGCAGGGTGTGACAGACCTACCCCCCTTACAAGAATCTCGTCCCCGAGATTCTTAAACTAGGCTTTAGAAGAGATCGGGATACTCAGATCTAAGATAATCTTCACGTTCCCAGGTTGCTTCTGCTTCCGTGTGGTTGCTCCACTTGACCTTGAAGTACTTGATGGTGCGGCTTCGAGTCCGTCGCTCTCATGGTAGGTCAAGTCAGGCTGAAGATCAATGGCTTGGTGATCTACATCCTTGTAGAGATCAGGCTTGTCCGGAACTTGGAGACACTTCCGGAGTTGTGACACGTGGAATACGTTGTGCACATCGGATAGCTCGGGTGGTAGTTCCAACTGGTAAGCCACTTCTCCTCGTCATGTAGTGACCTCAAAGGGACCAATGAACCTTGGTGCGAGCTTCCCTTTAACGTGGAAACGCTTGGTTCCCTTCAGAGGAGTTACTCGCAGGTACACATGGTCTCCGACACGAAACTCATATCTCGGCGACGAGTGTCAGCATAGCTCTTCTGTCTTGATTTGGCGGCCTTCAAACATTCTCTGACTAGTTGGACTTGCTCTTTTGCTTCGTGTAGAATGTCTGGTCCAAAGACTAGCCCTTCTCCAGTCTCTGACCAGTTGAGGGGTGTGCGACACTTGCGTCCGTACAACACCTCAAATGGTGCCATCTGAAGGCTCAACTGATAAGTATTGTTATAGGAGAACTCGGCAAAAGGGAGGCAATCTTCCCACTTGGCTCCATATGCCAAGACAGAGGCTCGGAGCATGTCTTCGAGTATCTGATTTACTCGCTCTGTCTGATCTCCGTTCTGCGGCTGGAAAGCCGTGCTGAAAGACAACTTGGTTCCCAAGGCTTCTTGGAACTTCTTCCAGAACCTTGAGGTAAACTGGGGTCCTCGATCTGACACAATCTCCTTGGGAACACCATGAAGGCTTACGATTCTATCGATGTAGAGGGTTGCCAGCTGGTTGCCATCATAGGTAGTCTTGACAGGAATGAAATGGGCTACCTTGGTCAAATGGTCGACTATGACCCAGATGGAGTCATGTCCTTTATTCGACCTTGGTAATCCAGTGATGATGTCCATTCCAACTTTATCCCACTTCCACTCAGGAACCTTGAGTGGTTGGAGCAGTCCAGCGGGTCGCTGATATTCAGCCTTGACCCTTTGGCACACATCACACTTTGCAATATGGGTTGCATTTTCTCTTTTCATCCCGTGCCACCAGAATCTTTCCTTCAAGTCTTGATACATCTTGGTCCCTCCGGGGTGGATGGAATATGGAGTGTCATGGGCTTCTTGCAAGATCAAATTCTTCAGCTCCATCTGGTTCGGTACGCAGATGCGGCCTTTGTACGAAACAATCCAGTGCTCGTCCTCGGAGAATCTTGGGGCCTTGCCTAGCTTCATCTTCTTCTTGATGCTTTCAATGCTTGCGTGCCCACATTGTGCTTTCTTGACTTCGTCCATCAGGGTTGGTTTAACTTCCAAATGGTCTAGAAATCCATGGGGAACCAACTCCAAACTGAATTGTTCCAGCTCTTCAAACAGGGCTGGTTGCCTTCTTTGAATTATGGCATTCAGGAAGCAAGCCGTTCTGCTTAAGGCAACGGCTACCATGTTAGCCTTCCCGTGGTGATATTGAACACTGAGGTCATAATCCTTGATTAGTTCCAACCATCTCCGTTGCCTCATGTTCAATTCCTTCTGGGTGAAAATATACTTTAGACTTTTGTGGTCTATGTATATCTCACACCGTTTCCCTAGGAGATAATGCCGCCAAGTCTTCAAGGCATGAACCACTGCTGCTCACTCAAGATCGTGAGTAGCGTAGTTCTCTTCATGAGGTCATAGCTGCCTTGAGAGGTAAGCTATGACTCGTCCTTCTTGCATCAGAACGCTTCCCAATCCGGTTCGAGAGGCATCAAAATATATCACGAACTCTTTGTGAATATCCGGTGTTGCCAGAATTGGGGCGGTGGTCAATCTCTTCTTGAGCTTTTGGAAGCTTTCTTCGCATTTTGGCGTCCATTCGAACTTCTTGTCCTTCTTCAGGAGCTGAGTCATTGGCCGGGCAATGCTAGAGAATCCTTCCACGAATTTGCGGTAATAGCCCGCAAGTCCGAGGAAGCTTCTGACTTCCTTGACGGTAGTTGGGGATTGCCATTGGGTCACAGCTTCGATCTTCGCGGGGTCAACCGACAATCCTTCCTCGGTCAAGTCATGACCTATGAACCCAACTTTATGCAGCCAAAACTCACATTTGCTGAATTTGGCATATAGTTGGTGCTCTCGAATCTTGTCTAGGACCATCCCCAAATGTTGCTCGTGCTCTTCCTCCGTCTTCGAGAAGACAAGAATGTCACCAACGAAGACGACAACAAACTTGTCCAAATATTCCATGAAGACTTTATTCATGAGATACATGAAGTAAGCTGGAGAATTGGTTAATCCAAAGGACATGATCGTGCACTCATACATGCCATATCTTGTTACAAATACCGTCTTCGGAATATCTTGGGGTCTGATCTTCAGCTGGTAGTACCCAGATCTGAGGTCGATCTTGGAGAACACCTTGGCTCCGCTGAGTTGATCAAACAGATCTTCAATCTTGGGAAGTGGATACTTGTTATTGATTGTAACCTCATTGAGGGAACGGTAGTCAATGCAAGCGGATGGTACCGTCCCTTTTTGCCACAAATAGAATAGGTGATCCCCAAGGGGAGGCACTTGCGTGGATAAATCCCTTCCTCAGCTGCTCTTCCAGTTGCTTCTTCAACTCGGCTAATTATTCCATCCCCGTTCTATAAGGCTTCTTATAGATGGGTCATGCCCCGGGCATGAGCTCGATGATAAACTCAATGTCACGGTCAGGGGGCATTCCCGGTAGCTCATCCAGAAAGACATCGGGATACTCACATACTACCTGCACTTGCTCCAGTCCAACTTCAGACAGACAGTTGACTTGAGTGGTTTGAGCAGAAGAGGAGTTGGAAGCAAATTTAACCTCGACTCCTTGGTCATTGGTCATAGTGACAGTCCGATTGGCCCAGTCTAATAAGCCTTGGTGCTTGCTGAGCCAATTCATGCCTAGGATCACATCCAAGCCTTGTGATATCATGATGATAAGGTCTGCTAGGAAATCTACCCCGTTATTGATGATACTGACTCCCTTACAGCCTATCTTGGCTCTCATCTCTGCTCTGGGGGTTTGTACCACCATGGGGTTATTCAGGGGTGTAGGGGTCATGCCAATTTTCAATGCAAATCTTTGTGTGACAAATGAACGCGTGGCTCCAGAATCAAACAAGAAAGTTGCAGGTGCTGAGTTGACAAGGAACGTACCCAGCACGACGTCCGGGTCTTCCTAAGATTCTTCAGAAGTGATGTGATTCACACGCCCCTTCCCATGGTTGGGAGGGTTGCGAGGGGCTTGGTTCCTAGGTGGCATCCCACGGCCTTGTCCTGGGTTTTGCGCATTGGGGCGCGGGGCATCGGGCTTCTTGTTGGGGCACACCCTTGAGATGTGTACTGACCGACCACATGCAAATCAAGTGACTTGGTTTGGGTTATTGATCTTGTTGCCACCACTGTTATTGGGGTTGAATGCTGGCCTTGGGTTGGCATACTGCTGAGGCTGATAGTTGGTGTGAGGCGCAGGAGCTCTTGGCTGCTGATAGGTTGGCTTGATCGGGGCTGGCTGCCATGGGCGAGGCTTCTGGTTGCTGGAACTTCCCTTGCTGATCATTTTGCGCTTGCGAGTGTCTTCCAGAGCACGCCGCTTGTCTTCAAGCATGAGTGCTTTGTTCACCAGGTCAGGAAAGGTTGGGCAGTCACACACGACAAGCGAGTACTGTAGAGTCTGATTGAGGCCTTCCATGAAGCGCTCCCTTTTCGCAGCATCTGTGCTGACATCTTCAGTGGCATACCTTGACAGAACACTGAACTTCTGCATGTACTCCTTGATAGTGCCACTTCCTTGCTTCAGGGCTCGAAACTCACGCTTTTTGATAGCCATGATTCCGGAAGGAATAAGGGCCTTGCGGAATTCTGCCTTGAAGTTGTTCCTAGTGATGTCTTGCCCAGCATGCATGACCTTGAATCCATCCCACCAAGCTTTAGCAGTCCCCCCGAGGCAGTGGGCAGCATAAGCCACCTTCTCGCGGTCTTCCGTGCGACCGACTAGTTCCAATAAGTCCTCAATGGTGCGGACCCAGTCGTCTGCATCCAGGGGTTCAGCAGTCTCGATGAAGGTTGGCGGTGCATGCTTCTTGAACTCTGTCAACATGGAACGTCCATTGCCATTCCCCGCCGGCTGGCGGTTGTTGGTGATAGCTTGAGCAATCATCTAGAGGGTTGCGGTGTTGGCTTGGCGTTCCTCTTAGAAGGCTTGGAGAAGCTGAGCCATGTCCATGTTCGGGGGAGGTGGTGGTGGAGCTTGGTCGTGGGTTTGGTCTTGGCCGGCCTCTGTTTGGGCGGATGCTCCGGCTTCTTGTACACGCCCCAGAGTCTCCTGAGCGTCGCCCTTGGGCCTCATGGGGGCTCCCTCCCACATCGCAGTGGCAACACTTAGCTCCGCGTTGGTGAGTAGATTAAGACTAGCTTAGGTGCCGGCCGCGGCTTTTCTTTTGCTTGCTTTCTGTAGCTGGTTTTCTTTTCTTGGAACAAAGTTTGGAGGTTCTTGTGCTTTCTGTGTTCGCGGGTTTGAATTCACTTCCTTTTTATTTTCAATTTTCATCCTCGCCCCAGGGGGGGCGGCAGTTGCCCGTCGCTCCTCCGCGCACGCCCCGCGTGTGGGGGCAGGGTTTGATGTGTACGTTGGGCTAGCCCACAACCACACCACGCCGAAGCTTGGGTGCCCCGGAGCCGCGACATCTTCAATCCTCACGAGACACCCTCGAACGGGCTCGTGGGCATGCGCGCTCCCTTTATGTCTGTGCCTCCGGGTATCGCAATGAGGTGCATCAGCCACAGTACACCTAAGCTCGAGGGATGTGCAAATGGACAGAATGCCTCGCGAAGTACCCAAACTCTGCAGCTACACAACACCTCCGGAGGCTCAATAGCTCGGGAGCTGACAGGAAGGGAAGCTCCGGATAAGCGCCTTGGGAGACGCACCCCCACGACAAGGGAATCTACCACGAGCTCGGCAAGCTAAGTTACCCTACCCACACTTAGCAGCAATACAAATACCATGACACGATATGAAAAGCATAGCATGTGGCATAGGCGCCATAGTTCATTACATTACCTAGCGGGTCTTCTACTTTTTCTAGGAAGATGCAAGGAAAAGATAAAATGGGTGAATGGCCACAATGACTCCATCGGCCCGGGGGCTGAGTCTGAACCCCCGTCCCGCTTCACTGAGGCACGGCGGCAACGCTCCTCGCCGCTCTCTCCAAGCTAGGCCGGGCGGGGTGGCGGCTTGCGATAGCCGCTGCCACCAGCGCTCCCCCCGGAGGAGGAGTCATCGCTGGT
Organism: Secale cereale; assembly: GCA_902687465.1. Lineage (NCBI taxonomy): Eukaryota > Viridiplantae > Streptophyta > Magnoliopsida > Poales > Poaceae > Secale > Secale cereale. The sequence goes on along the minus strand of LR738711.1, from coordinate 524,476,144 downwards.
GGAAGAGGCGTGGACGTCATCAAGGGCAAGATCATTATCATCACTGTTGTCCTTAATTCGAATAGCACCCCGCAAGCTAGCCGTCTTATCCGAACACCCTCAGGTAGAGGGTTGCTAAGCCGTTGTACTTGAAGTGAAGATTGCACCTCTCGCTCAGTCCCCGCGCGCGGGCGAACGCCTGGCAGCCGCGGATTAAGGATACACCGCCCATAGTAGTGGCCTCGACGCCCACCCACAAGGCCCTGCTGCAGAAGCCGTCGGCCTGCAGCCAGAGGCCGTCGAGTCCCGATGGCAACGCCCTCGCGAAGAAGCGCGGGAGCGGAAGCCGGATGCCAGCGGGCCTCCCTGACCACACGAGGAACTCAGGAAGGCATCCGCTGAGCGAGAGCGCATCCATGAAGGCCAAACGACTGCGGCGCGCTTCTCCTAGACGGGGTAGCCGCCCTGCCCGTGGTGGCGCTAATGTTGCTAAGGAGCGCCGCGGCGGCTCCTAGAAGAGACACCCGCCCTTGAAGAAATGTGCTCGCGCCCCTGAGGGGTCAGCACTAGGGTGGCGGCGCGTGTTTGGGGGTGCCCTTGGGCTCTCTTGGGCAATGGAGTACATGGCCCCTGCTTGGGGGTTTTTCTCTTCTCTTCGACGGAGAACTTCATCGGCGGCACCATGGATACCTTAGCAAGAAGGCAGAGGAAAGGAGGGATGAGAAGCAAAGAGATGGAAATGAGTAGAGGGCTCCACCCCTCCTCATTTATAGCAAGAAGGAGGCGAACCACCAGCCTCTGCGATCTGAGGTAATAATGATTTTCCTTGCATGCAGCAGGCTCCTGTCAAGTCGAAATGGTTCCCGAGGCAGCGTGGGGAAGTGTAGACGCCCACGTCCCATCAGGGAGCCACATGTCGACTGGGCCACAGGCGATTGGGGACCACGGCGCTTCGCCCTTGCCCTTTGGCTTCACCTCGAAGCCAAGTCCGAGCGCGCCTTGGGCCCGGGGGCTACTACCAGCGTTCAACGAACCGGTGTACCCAGACATGCCTGCTTGCGGCCCATGACGTGGCTCTTTCACCGGCCCGGTATGACCCATCTTCAAAATCGACACTCAAAACCCTCACGGGGGGCCAAGCGTCGTGAGGCGGACGAAACCAAGACCTACGAAGGGAACAGTCTCACTAGGCTAGCTCCCGAGGGGCGGAGAACTCTATGCAAGCCCTCACATCATGAGGTTCCGATGACGCAAGCCATGACGACCAAGGCCAGGTGGGTGCCAGCGGGCGCAGGACGACCAGTTTCCTCTTTGGTGCTAAAGTGGAAAGCGCAGGCGCGGAGTCTCGAGTAATCAACCTAAGGTTTCCCCTTCCATGCAACAAGACCAGGATCGCCAGGACGGCAGGACGGAGGTCATCATCGAGCCCACCGTGGAGTCAGGATCAAAAGCTTTGCAGCCAAAGACCACCTTTAGTCTGGATAAGATGTACTAGTTTTCTACCTTCAAATTTGGACGTTGTGGGATCCCTTCCCGCCTACATTTTGGGGGAAGAGTACCAAGGCCACTACAATTATGGTTTAGCCACCATCATAGGGGAGGGACGGACGGACGGATCGATTGGACAGATCATTGATACCTCTCTCTAGACACACACCAGGAAGAACATACCTCGCGAGGTAGTTCACCTAATGTACTAGTTCTTCCTCAGCCCACCATGAGGCAATCCACCACATTGCAGGAGTAGGGCCACTCACCACTAGGTGGCCTGAACCTCGGTAAACTACCCTATGTCGTGTTCATCCTTGTTCATCGAGCTAGTTTGTAGAAACGGAGATTAGGATGATAGGGGGAGTTTAGTTCTCCGCACGCACCCCAATGTTCTAACTTACAAGGGTTTGTGGAGCTCTGAATCCGACAGCCATGTTGTTAGTGGCCTCCTCCCGTGGTAAATTGTCACATCCCTAGCTTCTGTCTGCCTAGTGCTAGATTGGCTGTTGCATCATGTCTAAACTTTTCTTTAAACTGGAATTGGGGATTGTTCAAACCCTAGCACCAAAAGAACCCAACTAGGTTCAACCTAAAAATATTTTCATTGCACCCAAAGTGCCTCAAGAAAAGTTCATGATTTTTGGTTAAGGTAGAAACCCCTGCCAAAAATGATGAATATATTTCTAGGACATTTTTGGATTTTTGAATTAATCCATATTGTATTTGAATTGGGGCATTTAAATTCTTTAAATAGTTTAAATGCTCTAATAATTGCGAAACTAGTTGAGGGCTGTTAGAAATAATTCAATAGGTGCCCACAATTTATTTCATGATTTATCAAAATGGTTTGGTCTTTGAACTAAATCAAAAACATACAAAAGAAATAGAAAAACAGAAACAAAACCAGAAAAGAGAGAGAGAGAAGAGCTCACCTGGGCTGCTTTCCTGCACCAGAGCCGGCCCAGTTCCTGTGCGGCCCACAGGTCCAGCCCACCACCGCCGTCGTCCTCCTGGCGCCAGTCGGCCTGGCGTGTGGCCGGCGCGCGCGCTCGGCCGTGCCGCCATGCAACCTGCCAGCCTGGTCGCCCGAGGACAGCGCGACGCCGCGAAAGGTCTCGCCGTTGTCGTCTGGATCGAGCCGGCCTCTCCAGTCCTCCCCCTCGCCTCTCCCTCACTCCCTTCCACACATGGCCGAACGCCACCGTCGCCGCTGCCCGCCGTAGCCTTGATCATCGGCCACCTCTCGTCCCGTGACCGTGTCCAAAAACTCCGCAATCGAGCACCATATCCCCAAGCCGAAGGAAACAATCCGGAGGGCTCCGCCTCGCCGTCTACGTCGTCGTCCTCAACCTCGGGCATCCGAGATGCCGCCGGTTGATTTGTCTGCCCCAGGCCGTCCACAAGCAAGCCGAGACCCTCCTCGTGATCACTGTGAGCTCCGCCGTCATTTAACGCTCTTCCCCTGCCTCTCCATGTTCCGTAGCCGCGGCTCCACCTCCGACCGAAGCTCAGCTCCGTCGGCCATGGCGCCGCCGTGGTCCAAGCCACCGTAGCTCGCATCCGCGCGCGTCACCATGCTCAGGGTCTTTGCAGGAAGCCACCGCAACCGCCAGGTGCCCTCCCAGCGCACCGCAGCCCCACACTCGTTGATGGCCGAACTCCGGCTGCCGCGCAAGTCGCTTCCGCCGTCGATTTAGGCCACCGGAGCTGCTGCTTCCTGCACCACTGGACGGGGAGCACTCCAAGCCTTCTGTAGAGCCTAGTCGCGCGCCAAACCGTCGCTGGACAGCGATTTCCGAAGCTCGCCGCCGTGTTTGGTCTCGCCGGCGGCAGAACGCCGGCGAGTTTGACTTGTTTGACCAGGGGGTTGACCACCCCGGGTCACTGACGTATGGGCCCCACGCCCTTAGTCAACCACTAACTCACTGACGTGTGGGGCCAGTCCCTGCTAATTACCTAATTCAGGTTTAATTAAAGTAGGATTAGCCCTCGCTCACTAACGTGTGGGCCCAAGCCCCTGACTAATTAGAGTTAGGTTTGAATTAGTGTTATCTAATTTAGTTAATTAGTTGAGACACTGACATGTGGGTCCCAGCCGTCAGGTTTGACCTGGGCTGGCGCCTTTGACTTGCTGACGTAGTGATGATGTCACTATGATGTCATAAAGCCTTTCTGGAATTCTAAATAAATGAGAAATGATTTATTTATTTCAGAAATTAGTTACAACTTCTAAAATTCATATAAAATCAACCGTAGCTCAGATGAAAATAATTTATATATGAAAAATTATCGGAAAAATATGAGGAATCTGTTTATGGCATTTTCATGCATGTTTGAATAACTTACAGCCACTGATTAGGGCAATTTGAATAAATAGCATTTGAATAATCACATGTGGAGTTTGAATTTGAACCTTTGGTTCAAACCAACTTCATTTAACATGTTGCTAGTTGCATTAGCTCAAATCACAGCATAATGCCATGTCATGGTCATGCATCATATTGTGCATTGCATTGATTGTATTCTCTCTTGTTTGCCGGTGTTTGTCCCCTCTCAGTAGACGATGTTCCGACGATGAGTTCGATGACACCGATGAAGAACTATTACTATCTTCAGAAGTGCCATGCAAGCAAACCCCCATTGAACATTCCAATACAATCCCACTCTCTCGCTCCTGCTCTCCTTTACTGCATTAGGACAACAACGATTGAACTGCTTTTTGCTGCGATAGCTGAACCCCTTTCCTCTGCATGACATGTCATTGCCACAGTAAATAGTTGAAACCCACTAGCATGAGTAGGAGTTGTTTGAGCCCTGTTGTGCCTACTCATTCATGCCTTCTGGTTATGCCTGCTATTGCTTAGAGCTGTGTCAGGTCTGATTCATCAGGTATGAATAGGAAAGTTATGAACAAGTCCTATTGTTGGGAGCTAAGTGTGTGAACACGTTTTGGTAAAGGTAGCAGTGAGAGGCCATGTAGGAGTACATGGTGGGCTGTCTCACTGGAACCGTCCTTAAGAACTGAGTTCTGTGTAAGTTGTCCAATGACTAGCTACTACCACACATTGGGTTCCGGTAACTCGACACCTCTCGACTTATTAATCAACGAGATCTCTCTCCAGGAGTTGCAACTAGTTTCTGATGTTTGTAGGTAGTGCTAGTAGTCTACCAAGTGGCACCTAGTACAGGTGGGCTTGGGACAGACTAGGTGCAGTGGCCCAGTGTACCAAGTGGCACCCGGTTGGTGAGCTTGGGAACCCTGCACACATCATTTGGGGCCGTGAGCGACACCCCGGCCGTATCTCCTTACGGATGGAACCCAAATAGGCGATAAACCTGGGCTAGAGTCTTGTGTGGTTAGTCAGGTCGTGGCCGACACCCTCGCCAGGCTTCCGCTTGAAGGTTGCCGAGATACACGACATGTACATGGCGGTAAGTGGCGAGAGCGTGTGTGAAGAAGTACACCCTTGCAGGGTTATCATGATCTATTCGAATAGCCGGGTCCGCGATTATGGACTTCTCGGATGCTTACGTGGTACATAGACAAGAGAAAGTGGATACTCTAAAATGCTCAAGACAAGTGTGAGTGCTATGGATGGCCTTCTCGTAGGTAGACGGGAATGGATCCATAGTGGTGTATTGATTGGTGAATATGTGGACTCGTGTGCGCCACCTCAAAGAGTTACTTGCAGTCGTAGTTCAGGATAGCCACTGAGTCAAAGCTGGCTTGCTGCAATCAAACTCCACCACCCCTTTTGTTGATACTGATGCACATGTAGTTAGTTCTGATGTAAGTCTTGTTGAGTACCTTTGTACTCACATTTGCTTAATTTATGTTCTTGTAGAGAGACTTCAGTCTCGCTAGTGGTTCCGCGTGGACTTCGACGTTTAGCTTGTTACCTCAGCTACAATCTTGTGCTCTTGGGAGGGTCTTGTAGATAGTCAGGCTTCTCAGCCTTTTTCATTTGTAGTTGTCTGTACTCAGATATGTTATGCTTCCGTTGCCTGTATGCTCTGTATGTTGGGTCATGTGACCTCTGTTTGTAATAAATGTTATGATGGCTCTTCTGGTCCTTTATCTATATGAGTTGTTGAGTTATGGTGTGATGCCATGTTGTACATCACATACTTGCATGTTATGCGTACGTGTAATGTATATTGCTATGTGTGGGATCCGACACCTAGTTGTTTACCCTTGGTAGCCTATCTTACAGGGAAATGTCTCCTAATGCTTCCACTAAGCCTTGGTAGTTTGCTATAGCTCCAGAACACTTAGGCTGGCCGGCATGTGTCCTTCTTCGTTCGTGTGTCTGTCCCTTAGGGGAAATGTCACGCGTTGTTCCTTTAAGTCCTTGTAGCTTGCTACGACTTGGGTTGTTACATTGATGACCGCCACGTTCGTTCCTGGGTCATGTATGCTTGTCTCTGTAATTTAGTGCCACTTTTGGTTTATAACTAGTCATGTCGGCCCGGGTTCTCTGTCATATGGATGCTAGCGACACTATCATATACATGTGCCAAAATGCGCAAACGGTCCCGGGCCAGGTAAGGTGGCACCCGTGGGGATACCGTGCGTGAGGCCGCAAAGTGATATGATGTGTTACATGCTAGACTAGTGTGACTTAGGATCGGGGTCCCGACAGCTTTGGTATCAGAGCCTGACTGCCTGTAGGATTAGTAAGCCAAACTGGTCGAAGTCGTGTCTAGAAATTCTTTAGTTATATAAGGGAATTGATTGTGGAAGGGAACGCAAGGCTCTTTTTACTCCTTTACCTTATGCCCTTCTGATCTGAGTCAGCTTCTCCTTTCTACGGGGATTAAGAACTAGGCTTTCTTTTCTATTTATTAGGATCACGTTAATGGTGGATTCAACCCTCAGTTCAGTTTCTACTACTTCCGTTTGTTCAACTGTTAGTCTTAGAACCTTCACATTATGATGTTGAGTGGTTAAGCTATCTTTGTGGATGAGTCTCAAAAGTAGTTTCGAGCATTTACAGCCGTTATGCTGTCCGATTCATTCCAGGTCTCTAAACAATCTGATGCATTTGCAAATCATTCCTACCTGTTCTTAATGTCCTTTAGGCCAGATTAACCACACTAGTCAGTGTGTTGAGGTACTCTATTACCTCGACATATATGATGGATCTATTACTATGACCCTAGGTGTCTTAGAAGATCACCCAGTAATCTAGCAGTGCTTATATTCCCGGTGTGATGATTCCGGCCATCATTCTCGAAAGCATCCCGTGATGCCATTTAGTTAGCAGGTATTCTATTCATGGGTTCCTGAACCCCAGTTTCATTCTACTTACTTCATGTTGGTAGTATTTGCTCGTCCCTTTAGGATATTAGTAACCTTGTGATAGTCTTCAAGGTCCATGGTTATCGTTCTTCCAATACCATGAACCATTATGGCAGAAGTTCTTTTGAACTGAAAGATCACAACCAGAGTGCTCTTGATGAGTTCTCCATTCCACATTGTGACTCCGCCAGTTCTACCTTTCTGCATGGACTATCCGGAAGAAGTACGTTGAGAGTTCGACATGCTAGTCTATGCATCCACAACTCGGAGAGTTATATGTTCCTTTGAGTTGTCCCTTTAAGTTGTATTATGACCCCGTCTATCAGTTGATAGCCAGGAGTGGTTGTGCATTCGTGTTCATCGATGCCTTTTACTCTTGTGGTCCGTCAAGCCATTCTATTAAGGAATGACTAGGAGAAACAAATTCCAGTACCTTATCCATATCCCGGATTGGGTCAAAGAAGTTGTACCTCATAGATGAAGAATGCTAATCCAGCTTCTAATCTGTTCTATCTTGGAATATTACCATCCTTATGTCGAGAATGTCATGGGAATTGCACCACCTCCTATGAACTCTTGATACAGTAATGCTTCTCGCCATCATCGTTCATTCCTCGGTCTCCGTGTTATTGTAACCGGAATGCCGACAAGAGAATCATGATGTGTGAATCAATACCCCTAGCAATCTCGTTGCTTGGTGGTTAAAGGACAACAATTTCATTCTTAGTGTGTTGGTTACTAAATCACCATTCTAAGATTGATAGTGCTACCTAGTCCATTTTTCTGGTGCACTCTTTGATCAATGAGTTAGGATTGCATAAATTCCTCACTCTTGTGATCATATCATCTTGCCCTGAAAAGCAAGATTATTTGCGAGCTTAGTAACATATTGGTGGTTCGTGATTTTCCGAATATCTTCACGGAAGTATTACCAGGTTGCTCCCTGACCGTTATGTTGAGCTCGTGATCAAGCTGGTTTCTCTCTAACCACCCTTTCTCCAAGACTGTGTCGGATATCCTGAGCTAGTTGGTTAAGCTAAACAACAACTTGGAGGGTTGGAAGATAAATGCTTAATCCACATAGCTCACTCCAAAGGGATATCTTGTGTGTGTATTGAAGATAGATGATATCTTCTTCAATTGATCTTCGTGATCATTGTGGATCTATTGTCTTGTCCAGACTTTTATTTGAGTATGGGTTATCGCCAAGTCAAATCAGAACCAATGATATTCGTAACGTTGTCTTACTCTTGGTTGATTCCTCGAGCATACACCGTTATATCTCTTGGTCTGACCAACGCTATCACCGTGTTCACCTAATTGTGAAATTCCACCTATATGGAAACATGGATGAGTTATTGTTGAGCCTGTCGACAACATTCTTATCCTCTCCATGATTTTGTTGGATAGTAAGCTAGTGTTGGAAACTTTGTAAGCAATGCCTTCGTGTTTAGTCATGAAGCTTATGCTTGGATGGAAGAAGTGACTTCCTCCAATTCATGTGCATTTGGTGCAAGTTGTCACCGTGAATTCGAGAAAGTTTGTTTTGCTTTCCATGGAATCATCCCAAGTCAGTCACGCATGAGCAAAGTATTCTATGGTTTGATAGGCTCGCTACCTCCATTCCATATGTATTCCCTAGCAACCAAGCCACTAACTGATTTGTTCAAGGAAAAGCAGTGGTTGTGCTATGCTAGGTCATGCACAAGGTTCCGATATCCTCGATGATGGTTCCCCACCTGAACTCGGTAGTGTTTTATTATAAGACTACTATGTGGTCATGCTTGTCTGCGACATCGTGTTCACATGTGTGTAGCAGAACTAGCTCATGTTTTGGAGCTTGCTATCGTAGTTCACTCCCCGAGAATCTCGCAAAGCCATCTCGTCGATTCGTGTTGCAAACTTTCATTTTTCTTCCTAGACTTGATGAGTCTGGAATATCCTGACACCAACCAGATATCAATCTCAGGCAGATATCATGGTTGAACATTTCCCAAGAACTATAATAGTGGTCCCTCTATAAGCCGATAAGTGGATGTTGTGGCCAACACACCAGCCGGAAGACCTATTATTATAGTATCTTGATTGAGGATGTTGGCCACCTCCCCATAAGGATTTCGTAGGATTTACTTCCTAGTTGTTCCTTATGGAATCTTGTGCTTCCGAAGTCCGACCTTTACTTGATGTTCAAGATACCAAACATATCTATGAATGGCTTACGCCAACACATCAAGGAGAACATTAGAAGCGAAGTGCTAAATGTCTCTCGGTCGATCATCCAGATTATGCCCCTTGACTCCGCTAAGGTGAAATATGAGAAACTGTTATCTTCCTTTGCATCTGCATCGTCCGTCGCTATTCATCATGGTAGTATGTGGTGTTGCCAGGATCCTTGACACGGGTATTGGTAAAACCTGGATGAATATGGGAATGCTCAAGTTCTTGAGAGCACGCACAAGCACTAGGTGTTATCACCGGCACTAACCGGGATTGTTCCCAGTGTTCTTGGCTATGTTATAACCTCTCAAAGAGTAGATTCACTCTCTGCTATTGGGTTTCTTCCCAGTTACCAGAATCATTCCCAGCATTTTTATTTCGTTCCCAGCTTGCACCGCCAATGTGACATTTTACCATGGGTTCCATCCATTTCCGATGATAAGCAAAAATCACCATTATGTTGTCTTCAACAAGGTAGTCCATATCATCCATGCTAGATGGAGAATGTCATTCTTACGGACTCTGTCAAATGATCGATTGTGATTTGCCTTAGGCTGGTATAGATAATTCCAATGATCTCTATATCAAAAGTAATTCTTGTTGACACTTAAGGGAATAACTCTACGAGTCACCTTCGCTAAGGTGCCCCGTTTGGTGACATCGATCACCATCTTCTTAGGTGTGGAATTATTGCCTACCGAGTGAACCTTCATCATTTATTTCACTCCATCCCTCTGTATGTGTGTTCCGTGTCTCAGCTCAAGATGTATTTCTATGTCTCACTCCATGAGTTGATCTTGACTTGCTCGATCTTTCAGAAGATCATTTTTGGAGAGTTTCTTTCGTCGTCACTGTGGTGGACAAAGATCTCGAAAGCAAGGATGTCGGGATAGACATGAGGAAACCAATCAACATTCTCTGAAGGACGGTTGGATCATGAAGATTGTGTTAGCTATTGTCCCTCTATCTTCTTACCTCACGACTTGAATCTCGGGACGAGATTCTTGTTTAGTGTGGGTGAGTTCTTACATCCCTAGCTTTTGTCTGCCTAGTGCTAGATTGGTTGTTGCATCATGTCTAAACTTTTCTTTAAACTGGAATTGGGGGTTGTTCAAACCCTAGCACCAAAAGAACCCAACTAGGTTCAACCTAAAAATATTTTCATTGCACCCAAAGTGCCTTAAGAAAAGTTCATGATTTTTGGTTAAGGTAGAAACCCCTGCCAAAAATGATGAATATATTTCTAGGACATTTTTGGATTTTTGAATTAATGCATATTGTATTTGAATTGGGGCATTTAAATTCTTTAAATAGTTTAAATGCTCTAATAATTGTGAAACTAGTTGAGGGTTGTTAGAAATAATTCAATAGGTGCCCACAATTTATTTCATGATTTATCAAAATGGTTTGGTCTTTGAACTAAATCAAAAACATACAAAAGAAATAGACAACCAGAAACGAAACCAGAAAAGAGAGAGAGAGAGAGAAGAGCTCACCTAGGCTGCTTACCCGCACGAGAGCCGGCCCAGTTCCTGTGCGGCCCACAGGCCCAGCCCACCACAGCCGTCGTCCTCCTGGCGCCAGTTGGCCAGGCGTGTGGCCGGCACGCTTGCTCGTCCGTGCCGCCACGCCACCTGCCTGCCTGGTCGCCCGAGGACAACGCGACGCCGCGAAAGGTCTCGTCGCTGTCGTCTGGATCGAGCCGGCCTCTCCAGTCCTCCCCCTCGCCTCTCCCTCACTCCCTTCCACACATGGCCGAACGCCACCGTCGCCGCCGCTCGCCGTAGAATTGATCACCGGCCACCTCTCGTCTCGCGACCGTGTCCAGAAGCTCCGCAATCGAGCACCACATCCCCAAGCCGAAGGTAACAAGCCGGAGGGCTCCGCCTCGTCGTCTACGTCGTCGTCCTCAACCACGGGCATCCGAGATGCCGCCGGTCGATTCGTCTGCCCCAGGCCATCCACAAGCAAGCCGAGACCCTCCTCGTGATCACCGTGAGCTCCGCCGTCGTTTAACGCTCTTCCCCTGCCTCTCCATGTTCCCTAGCCGCGGCTCCACCTCCGAACAAAGCTCAGCTCCGTCGGCCATGGCGCCGCCGTGGTCCAAGCCACCGTAGCTCGCATCCGCGCGCGTCACCATGCTCAGGGTCTTTGCACGAAGCCAACACAACCGCCAGCTACACTCCCAGCGCACCGCAGCCCTGCGCTCGTCGATGCCCGAACTCCGGCAACGCGCAAGTCGCTTCCGCTGTCGATTTAGGCCACCGGAGCTGCTGCTTCCTGCACCACTGGACGCGGAGCACTCCAAGCCTTCTGTAGACCCTAGTCGCGCGCCAAACCGTCACTAGACGGCGATTTCCGAAGCTCGCCGTCGTGTTTGGCCTCGCCGGCGGCAAAACGCCGGCGAGTTTGAGTTGTTTGACCGGGGGGTTGACCACTCCGGGTCACTGACGTATGGGCCCCACGCCCTTAGTCAACCACTAACTCACTGACGTGTGGGGCCAGTCCCTGCTAATTACCTAGTTTAGGTTTAATTAAAGTAGGATTAGCCCTGGCTCACTGTCGTGTGGGCCGAGGCCCCTGAATAATTAGAGTTAGGTTTAAATTAGTGTTATCTAATTTAGTTAATTAGTTGAGACACTGACATGTGGGTCCCAGCCGTCAGGTTCGACCTGGGCTGGCGCCTTTGACTTGCTGACGTAGTGACGATGTCACTATGACATCATAAAGCCTTTCTGGAATTCTAAATAAATCAGAAATGATTTATTTATTTCAGAAATTAGTTAAAACTTCTAAAATTCATATAAAATCAACCGTAGCTCAGATGAAAATAATTTATATATGAAAAATGATCAGAAAAATATGAGGAATCTGTTTATGTCATTTTCATGCATGTTTGAATAACTTACAGCCACTGTTTAGGGCAATTTGAATAAATAGCATTTGAATAATCACATGTGGAGTTTGAATTTGAACCTTTGGTTCAAACCAACTTCATTTAACATGTTGCTAGTTGCATTAGCTCAAATCACAGCATAATGCCATGTCATGATCATGCATCATATTGTGCATTGCATTGATTGTGTTCTCTCTTGTTTGCCGGTGTTTGTCCCCTCTCAGTAGACGCTGTTCCGACGATGAGTTCGATGACACCGATGAAGAACTATTACTATCTTCAGAAGTGCTAGGCAAGCAAACCCCCATTGAGCATTCCAATACAATCCCACTCTCTCGCTCCTGCTCTTCTTTACTGCATTAGGACAACAACGATTGAACTGCTTTTTGCTACGGTAGCTGAACCCCTTTCCTCTACATGACCTGTCATTGCCACAGTAAATAGTTGAAACCCACTAGCATGAGTAGGAGTTTTTTGAGCCCTGTTGTGCCTACTCATTCATGCCTTCTGGTTGTGCCTGCTATTGCTTAGAGTTGTGTTAGGTATGATTCATCAGGGATGAATTAGAAAGTTATGAACAAGTCCTACTGTTGGGAGCTAAGTGTGTGAACACGTTTTGGTAAAGGTAGCGGTGAGAGGCCATGTAGGAATACATGGTGGGTTGTCTCACTGGAACCGTTCTTAAGAACTGAGTTCTGTGCAAGTTATCCAATGACTAGCTACTACCACACATTGGGTTCCGGTAACTCGACCCCTCTCGACTTATTAATCAACTAGATCTCTGTCCAGGAGTTGCAACTAGTTTTTGGTGTTTGTAGGTAGTGCTAGTAGTCTACCAAGTGGCACCCGGTATAGGTGGGCTTGGGACAGACTAGGTGCAGTGGCCCGGTATACCAAGTGGCACCCGGTTGGTGGGCTTGGGAACCCTACACACATCATTTGGGTCCGTGAGCGACACCCCGGTCGGATCTCCTTACGGATGGAACCCGAATAGGTGATAAACCTGGGCTAGAGTCTTGTGTGGTTAGTCAGGTCGTGGCCGACACCCTCGCCAGGTTTCCGCTTGAAGGTTGCCGAGATACACGACGTGTACATGGCGGTAAGTGGCGAGAGTGTGTGTGAAGAAGTACACCCCTGCATGGTTATCATGATCTATTCGAATAGCCGGGTCCGCGGTTATGGACTTCTTGGATGCTTATGTGGTACATAGACAAGTGAAAGTGGATACTCTAAAATTCTCAAGACAAGTGTGAGTGCTATGGATGGCCTTCTCGTAGGTAGACGGGAATGGATCCATTGTGGTGTATTGATTGGTGAATATGTGGACTCGTGTGCGCCACCTCAAAGAGTTACTTGCAGTCGTAGTTCAGGATAGCCACCGAGTCAAAGCTGGCTTGCTGCAGTCAAACTCCGCCACCCCTTTGTTGATACTGATGCATATGTAGTTAGTTCTGATGTAAGTCTTGCTGAGTACCTTTGTACTCACGTTTGCTTAATTTATGTTTTCGCAGAGAGACTTCAGTCTCGCTAGTGGTTCGGCGTGGACTTCGACGTTTAGCTTGTTACCTCAGCTACGAAGTTGTGCCCTTGGGAGGGTCTTGTAGATAGTCAGGCTTCTCAGCCTTTTTCATTTGTAGTTGTCTGTACTCAGACATGTTATGCTTCCGTTGCCTGTATGCTCTGTATGTTGGGTCATGTGACCTCTGTTTGTAGTAAATGTTATGATGGCTCTTCTGGGCCTTTATCTATATGAGTTGTTGAGTTATGTTGTGATGTCATGTTGTACAACACATACTTGCATGTTATGCGTACGTGTAATGTGAATAGCTATGTGTGGGATCCGACACCTAGTTGTTTACCCTTGGTAGCCTATCTTACAGGGAAATGTCTCCTAGTGCTTCCACTGAGCCTTGGTAGCTTGCTACTGCTCCGGAACACTTAGGCTGGCCGGCATGTGTCCTTCTTCGTTCCTGTGTCTGTCCCTTAGGGGAAATGTCACGTGTTGTTCCTTTAAGTCCTTGTAGCTTGCTACGACTTGGGTTCTTATGTTGATGACCGACATGTTCGTTGCTGGGTCATGTATGCATGTCTCTGTAATTTAGTGCCAGTTTTGGTTTATAACTAGTCATGTCGGCCCGGGTTCTCTGTCATATGGATGCTAGCGACACTATCATATACGTGTGCCAAAATGTGCAAACGGTCCCGGCCAGGTAAGGTGGCACCCGTGGGGATACCGTGCGTGAGGCCGCAAAGTGATATGATGTGTTACATGCTAGACCTGTGTGACTTAGGATCGGGGTCCCGACATAAATGCATTTGGATGACATACTAGAGGTGCTCCCCAGTGGGAGCAACGAGAAGCACGCCAGCCCTTGCACCCTGGAGGGAGAAGGCACCATCAAAGTACATAATCCATTCTTGGGGCGCTTCCTTGCCGGGGATATCTGTCTCCAATACTTCTTCGTCAGGGGTAGGTGTCCATTCTGTAATGAATTCAGCCAGTGCTCTGCTCTGAATAGTTGATGTGCTCTCAAACTTCAAACCAAAGCTAGATAACTCCAATGCCCATTCCACAATTCTACCAGTGGCCTCTCTGGAGTATACATTGCAAGGGGAAACGAGTGACAACTGAGATCTCGTGGATTTGGAAGCAGTGGCACAGTTTCCTTGAGGCGATGATGAGGTCAAAGATCAACTTTTGCACACCAAAGTACCTCGATCTAGCCCCCTGCAATAGGGTGCTGACGAAGTACACTCGGCGCCGCACCGCTTTCTTCCTTGCCGTGACCATGGAGTTGCCTCCATTGAGCTGCTCTTCCTTGTCTTGAACTGCCTATGACTTTTCCAGAATGGGTTCACTTTACTTTTCGGAGGGGACCGTGACAACGTCTGCCGTGTTATCTACCTCCCGCTGCGCCACCTGTGCTGCACTAACCACTTGGTTGGTTGCTGCTAAGTACAACAGCAACTGCTCTTGTGGTTTGGGAGCGACTAAGGTGGGGACAGAGGAAAGGTAGGTCTTCAAATCTTGTAGTGCCGCGTCTGCCTCTGGGTCCACTCCATGGGCTCTGTCTTCTTCAAGATTTTGAAGAACATCAACGCGCGCTTAGCGGACTTGGAAATGAACCTGCTCAACGCGACAACACATCCAGACAGTCAAACCTCTCACATCCTTAACTGTCTTGGGTGCCTGAATGTGCTCGATAGCTTTGATCTTGTCAGGGTTGGCCTCTATCCCTTGATGGGGCACAAAGAATCCAAGTAGCATGCCGGAGGGGACACCAAACTCACACTTCTCCGGATTTAACTTCAGATTGATCTTGCGTAGATCTTCAAAGGTATCTTCCAAGTCTTGAATGAGAGTTAATCTGTCCTTGGTTTTTACCACTATATCATCCATGTAAGCCTCGACATTTCTTTGTGGCTGTGACTCAAATCCAATATGTACTACCCTTGCGAAAGTGGATCCAACGCTCTTTAACCCGAAGGACATCCGTACAAAACAGTACGCGCCACATGGGATTATGAACGTGGTTTACTCCTCATCTTCCTTGGACATGAAAATCTGGTGGTATCCAGAGTAGGCATCCAGGAAGGAAAGCAAGTCACACCCAGAGGTGGAATCCACAATCTAGTAGATGCGCGGAAAGGGGAATGGGTCCTTCGGGCACGCCTTGTTCAGATCAGTGAAATCAATGAAAAGCCTCCATTCCCATTACCCTTGCATACCACCACTGTATTAGCCAACCATGTGAGATGCAATACTCCTCTGACTAGACCACCTGCCTCAAGTTTCTTGACCTCGGCAATAAACTCATTCCCCTCCAATACTTGTTTCTGAACTTTTTGCTTGACGGGCTTGGTGTGTGGGCAAACAACAAGGTGGTGCTCGATTACCTCCCTGGGAACACCGGGGATGTCAGATGGTTGCCATGCAAACACATCAACATTCGCCTACAGGAAGGCAACGAGCGCGCTTTCCTATTTGTCATAGAGGGTGGTGTTGATGGTGAAGGTACCGTGAGCGCCTGCTAGCCCTGCCGGGACCCTCTTCATAGCAGGTGCAGCAACCTTGGATTTCTTGCTATTGGAACTCTCCGGCAAGTCATAAATGGATACAGCGTACTCTGGAGAAGTACGCTTCCCAGACTCCTTGCTGATGCCCATGCTAGCATTCTACTTTTTCATGCTTTCCTTGGTGGGATCACTGATCTCCGCAGCCTTTGCCGCAACTACCTCCCGGTACATCTTGTCCACGCATATGATTGTGTCTTTCTTATCTACTGGAATAGAGATAACGCCCATCGGCCCTGGCATCTTCAAGGTGTTGTAGGCATAGTGGGACGCCGCAATGAATTTGGCCAGGGTTCGACAACCAAGGATTCCATTGTACGGCCGGGGGAGATCAACCCATCGAAAACGATGTTCTCAGTTCGGCAGTTTAACTCCGCTCCGAATATCACCTGCAGAGTGATCTTTTACTTAGGTCGAATCCCGCCAGGGCTGATTCCTTGGAATGTGCCTGTAACCTTGAGCTCTGCATCTGATATTAGGAGTTTCCTGATGACCTTTGGAGAAATCAGATTCAACCCGGCCCCTCCGTCAACCAACATCTTTGTGACCTTGAGGTTGAGGACTGTTGATGAGACCGACAACGTTAAGCACCCTATCGTTGTAGTGCGGTCAGGGTGGTCCTCTTCATCAAAGGCGATGGGGGTGCGAGACCATTTGAGCGGCTTCCGAGAATCTGCCGCTGGCTCCACAACATTAAGTTCACGCGCCCACTATTTAAGTTGGCGGTCAGAGGAGTGCAAAGATGCACCCCCGTCAATGCATAGGGCGTCAGTGGCTTTCAGGAATTCCTGCTCGTTGGTTTCCTCATCATATCCTTCATTACTCTCGTCATCACAATCCTTCTTCTCACGGCCCCTGAAGGGTTTTCCTTGATACCGAGATGTCTTGCCGGGGCGATTTGCTCCACCGCCATGACCCTTCTCGCCAGTGCCATTCTGATCCTTTTCCTAGTCACGCTTCTCATATTCAGCCCTCTGTTTCTTCACAAGTTGCTCAACCTAACGACATTCTGGAAGATCATGGCCTTTAGTCCGGCGGATCTTGCAGTACGGACCATCACCTTTCCCAACTTTCTCGGCAGTCGTGGCTTCCCCGTAGTTAGTGCATGTGGCAACTTCCTTGCCTGGGGCCTCGGTTCTGGCCTTCTTGCTGGTACTAATTGTGCCCGATCCTTCGATAGTCATCACCACTTTATCCTTGCGCTTCTTGCTCTTCTTCTTCTGGCTGGTGACGTTGTCGTCATCCTCCGAGTCGACGACATCGCCATTTTCTTCTCCAGCGAGTAGCCTCCCTTCCTCCATGCGAGCACACTTGTCCACCAAATTGTACAGCTCATTCACAGTCTTGGGTAGCTGTGCATTCATCTTGGAATGCAGCCTATGGTTGCGCACATTGGACTGGAATGGAGCTATCACTGCTGCCGGGTGAATGTCTAGAATGTTTATGTGCACTCGATTGAACCTTTGCATGTACTTCCGCAGAGTCTCTCCTTCTTTCTGTGGAAGAAGTTGTAAGTCGCTGGGCCGCCCTAGTTCTTGATGGCCGCCGGTGAATGCGCCAACAAACTTACGGCACAAGTCATCCTAGGTCGAGATGGAGTTCTCCGGCAGGTGCATCAACCAAGACCTCACATTTGGCTTGAGTCCCAAAGGGAAGTATTTGGAAAACACCTTCTCATCCCTTTCCCCAGCAGCTTGAACAACGAAGCTATAGATTCTCTAGAACTCTACCGGGTTCAGTCTTCCATCATACTTTTCGGGTATCTCTGGCTTGAATGTGCGAGAAGATGGCCAACGGACCTGCCACATCTCACGGGTGAAATCAGGGCACCCAATCTCAAAAGGCAGGTACCCGCTCCCATTGAGCACTGTCTTGTCAACATAGAGGCCATCACGCCTACCGGACTGGCGGTGGGTTGACGAGCGTTGCTCGATGGTGATGCACGCCTCCCCCCTCCACTCGTCCTCTAGGGCTCGTCGCTGACCCTGATGTGCTCGAGGGCCAGACGAAACCATCGACACATCGTCGGGTGCTTGGTCGTGTGCTTCTGGTAGCGGTCTATGAGCTGGTTGCTGCGGTGGGTACTGCACCGTAGGTGTGACCCCCTTAGTGTGGCCAGCGGCTCGGGTCATTGTAACTGCCAATGGAGGCCGTGACGGGCCTGCTCACTGCGATCCTCCCACTTTGGCGAAGCCAATAAAACTCTGATTGGTTGCTCCCCACTCATCCATTTGATCAGCCGCCGGCAGAAATCTCAATAGGAGCTGGGCCCGCGCCATGGCCTCCGAGGCAGTTCTCGGCATGGATGACGACGTAGACCACAACGTCGCTTGGCATCTGGCGGCGCTGGCATGGGTGGCGCTGGACTCTCGCCGTCATGAACCGGTTGCCAGGGTGGTGTGGTGACGAGGCGAATGCGCTTGGCGCCCAATGGCTCTGTCTGGCGCATCGGCTCGACCGACTCGCCCCAGGGGCGGCGCACGCCCAGCGGCTGCACCCACGGCGGGGGCAGCCAGTGGAGCACTGTTCGCCCGGAGCGAGTGTCGCCGCTGTGGCTATGTCCTTCGGCAGAATGGAGAGGGGGGGATGGAATGACCTCTCCACCTGCGTTAGGCAGAACGTGGTCTTTGGGGCTATGCTGATGATGTCCTCCTCTGGTGCCTCCTGCTCCCGCTACTATCACGGGGGAGGTGGTAACGACGCCGCCTGCGTCTACCACGTCTCCAATAGCACCCGCGTTCTCCTGCGCCTCTGGAGCCCCCGCGGCCTCAGTACCCATGTGTGGGGAGGCTTTCAAGCTAGAAGGGTGAACCGCAGCACCGGATTTCTTCTTGGGCGCCATGGATGATGGAGCCGTTGATGAAGAAAATGATGATGACGATGACGTGCTCTATATTCTCTCGGGTATGCGCAAGCGCTTCCCCCTACCTGGCACGCCCAACATGTCGTGGAAAAACATGGCCACCTATGGGACCATCGCCCCCTTTTGGTTCAGCAACAGGGAAGAGCGCGTTGCAAAAAGAGCGGAGGGTGCGGCGCAGCGCGGCAGTGATGACACATGCGGTTTTTACCCAGGTTCGGGCCGCCGTGAGGCGTAAAACCTTACTCCTGCTTTGGTGGATTAATGGGATAGAACGTAGTGCAGACGCATTGCTCTTGCCTGGTAAGGTGGCCTGAGGGTGAGAGCAACTACGAGCGTATGCGTATACAATGATCTGAATCCTTTCTACAGTTGCCACGGTCCTACTTTTATAAATAAAGGGGTTAACACAATGGCAAATCAGTCATTGTGTACTGATAAGATAGCAAATAGTGCTATCATACATAACTCTATACACAAGACAAGGCGCATTAAATGTGCCGCTTAGTGTCACATCGAGGCGTAGCCCGACAAGCCTTGCTGGGTAGATTCTGCCACATCCTCGCATGCCTACATGACACGTTGCTATACGAGTGTCATGTGTAGGTTATTTCCTCTGGAAATGGCTGCCACATACTAAATTACGGCCACTTAGCCACTTGAGGGCTTGAACCGATTGGTGACTTGGGTTGCTGTGAGGTGGTGCGGTGGAGCCTTGTTGGGGTAAGTCCACTCTCCATGTCCCCGGTAAGCTTACTAGGACGTCCTTGGGACTTGACCGGCAAGGGCAGTTTTTCCTTAGTGAGCTCTTGTTCCTTCTTCCTGACTTGGTCCTCTTGATCTACCCCTTGATTTCTCAAAGAGCTACCTCTTTTGCTTGACATGGTCGAGGTTGCTGTGATCTTGCTTCCATGCCTGTCTATAGTCAGTTCAACATACACTTGGGTTTGTTGCACCAACACAAATCATACAAGACGCTCCAAGCAAAACGTGTATCACGTGGTGAATAAAAATATAGTCTCAAGTAAATTTACTGATGGATTGAAGACAAAAGAGGGGATGCTATTCGGGCAACCCCAAGCTTAGATACTTGGTTGTCCTTGAATATTACATTGGGATGCCTTGGACATCCCGAAGCTTATGCTCTTGCCACTCCTTATTCTGTAGTCCATCAAATCTTTACCCAAAACATGAAAACTTCACAACACTAAACTCACTAGAAAACTCGTGAGATCCATTAGCGTAATAAATCAAATAACCACTTTAGGTACTGTTGTGAACTCATTCAAATTTTATATTGGTGTTATATGTACTGTATTCTAACTTCTCCATGGTTCATACCCACCCCCCACCCCGATACTACCCATAGATTCACAAAAATAAGCAAACAACACGATGAAAATAGAATCTGTTAAAAACAGAACATTGTGTAGAAATCTGAAAACTTCGCGTAATTATGATAATCTAAAAATACTAAAAATTAGGAAATGTTGGAAATTTGTATATAAACCTTGTATAAAAAATTTAGAAAATTATCAAGCTCCAATGAATTATAGAATTGCATGCACTGGATGCAAAAGTTTATGTTTTTTAGCAAAATCAAATCAACAATTGTCAAAACCACCCCAAAGCTTTTACTTGGCACAAACCGTAAATTAAAACATGATAACACATCTAACCAGAGGCTAGATGATATATTTATTCAAGAACAGAAAGGAAAAGATTAAAACAAAAATAAAATAAAATTGGGTTGCCTCCCAACAAGTGTTATTGTTTAATGCCCTAGCTAGGCAAAAATCAATGATCTAGGTATTGTCATCTTTGGTGTCCATCCCTTCAATTACACGATTATAATCCCTAGGAGATTCATCGGACTTATTGATGATCACACGGCTAGGTAAGAAATCAAGGAATTTACTTATGGTGATAGGCTCTTGGACGATATTGATCAAGCTAGGGCTAATACCTGTCGGCTTTAGATCTTCGTTCCGTTTAGTAGATGATTTCCCTTTATTTTTAGGAACATAAATAAACTTAGTAGCTTTAACCGGTTAAAAATTTGGAGTAGTTTTAACACAGGCAAAAGGAGTACCCAAGTTGGTAATGACTCCTTCTAGTTTGTCAATTCTAACAGAATCTTGATTTATTTTCTCATTAACTAGGGGTTGCTTTTCATTTAGGTTCTTCAAAGTGATTCCTACCTTTTATTCAATTTGAGTGATGTGATTATGGATCTTCTTATCAAAATTTTCAATAAGTTCCACGGTAGAAATTTTATTCTCATTGATATCAAGCCTTTGAATTTCATGCTCCAAAGGTAAAACAGTTTCATTAACCACGAGTGGGGGTGAGCCTCAAAAATCATTCATAGTATTATAAGCATCTAAAGTATTTGCTACCCAAGAAATTCCCTCCAGTGAAGGTGTCTAGAACATATCTATACAATCGGTAACACCCAGATAAAAATTACGGAGGAGAATGGTAGTGGATTGCTTACGAGTAGATCGATTTTGAGCATTACAAATTCTATACCAAGCCTCTTTTAAATTTTATCCCTCCCATTGTTTAATATTGAGAACCTCACTTTCGGAGGTACAAATAATGGTAGGCGGAGCGGACATGATGGAAAAACAAGAGATCTAGCACACAAGCAAACAAAATGACGAACGGAAAAATGGCGAATAAAAAGGTAAATATTTTTGTGTTTTTCTAAAAACGTTTTAAAAGTGGGGGAGATGAAAATGAGAGGGAAATGGCAAATAATGTAAGTGCAAGAGATGAGAGTTTGTGACAAGTACTTAGTTAGGTTGATGTACAACCTCCTCGGTAATGATGCTAGATATTCTTCGTGCTACTGCTTGGGCATGCATTGTTTCGCTTGAAGAGGAAAAGGTGATGCGGCAAAGTAGAGATAAGTATTTCCCTCAGTTGAGAACCAAGCTATCAATCTAGTAGGTGGCACAAGCAAGTATCCAATCTATGCACCTGCACAAACTAACAAACACTTGCACACAACGCGGAAAAGGGGTTGTCAATCCCTTAACGGTCACGAACAAGAGTGAGATCAGAGAGAGGTAGATTAAAGTAAAAAAGCAAAATAAAGTAAACACCAAACAACTGAAGCAAGGTATTTTTGGGATTTTGGTTTTATAGATATGTAAATATATGATGGAAAATATACCCGGGGGCCATAGGTTTCACTACAGGCTTCTTTCTCGAAGAAACCACACGGTGGGTAAACAAATTACTATCTAGCAATTGATAGAAAAGCGCAAAGTTATGATGACATCTAGGTAAATGATCATGAAAATAGGCATCACGTCTGTGACAAGTAGACCGACTCCTGCAGGCATCTAGTACTATTATTCCACTCATCAACCGCTATCCAGCATGCATCTAGAGTATTAAGTTAAAAACAAAGTAACGCCTTAAGCAAGATGACAGGATGTAGAGGGATAAACTCATGAAGTATGATATAAACCACATATTTTTATCCTTAATGGCAACAATACAATACATGCCTCACTACCCCTACTATGTCACTCGGTGAGGACACCGCAAGATCAAACCCATCACAAAGCACTTCTCCCATTACAAGAAAAACCAATCTAGTTGGCCAAACCAAATCGATAGATCAAAGACAAATACATAGCTATCTTAATCATGCATAAAAGTGTTCAAAGAAGACTAAAAAAAATATTCATAGATAATATGATCATAAATCCACAATTCATCGGATCTCGACAAACACACTGCAATAGAAGATTAAATCGAATAGATCTCCTAGAACATCAAGGAGAACATTGTATTAAAGATAAAAGAGAGAGAAGAAGCCATCTAGCTACTAGATATGGACCCGTAGGTCTGTGGTACACTACTCACACATTATCCTTGGGTAGCAATGTTGATGTAGATGCCTTCCCGTGATCGAACCCACCTCTGGTGGAGTACCAAAAAAGGCCCCAAGATGGAATCTCACGGGAATAGAGACCTGCGGCAGTGGAAAAGTATACCCGTGGATGCCTCTAGGGTTTCTAGAATATCTCTGAATTTATAGGCGCAAGATTAGGGTTAGGGGACTCTCGAGGGGGCCACAAGCCCAGGGGCCCGCCCCTGTGGCTTGTCACCTCCTTGGGGATCTTCTGACTTGAACTCCGAGTCTTTTGGATGTCTTCTGGTCCAAGAAAAATCATCACAAAAGTTTTATTCTGTCTGGACTCCGTTTGATATTCCGTTTTTGAAAAACTCAAAAACAAGGAAAAGAAGAAACTGGCACTGGGCTCTAGGTTAATAAGTTACTCTCAAAAATAATATAAAATAGCATATTAATGCATATAAAACATCCAAAGTTGATAATATAATAGCGTGGAACAATAAAATATTATAGATACATTGGAGACATATCAGGCACATGCTATCATGAAGCGTAGTTTATGTTGGTCCCCTTCCCCATCTTTGACGTGTAATATATGCTCTTATCGTAATACAAACCTAAAAGAATCCTCCTTGATGGTCAAATTAATTAACCTCTCCCGATGCAGGTCAAAGTTGTGAATGCATGACGATGAACTCGCGGGGCCACGTATGGAAGCGTCACATGTGAGTGTCCTATGATAACCACCGCCTGCATGCGTGTGGCCCAAAGAGTTGTTCTTCGATGTTTGAATAACCAATGCACAACTTTGATGTCGCATGTGCCTCAGAAACCGAAAAGTACCCACATTGAGTGACTTGTCCATGTTCATGGACGCGTACACGATACACACACACACACATATATATATATATGATGGTCCTGGCCCCCCTCCTATTAGACCCATACTATATACTCCTACCGTAACACGAAGAAAAAAAGAATCAACGTTGCTGGTCAAAGTAACCTCTCTACTGATAGTAGGTCAAAGTGATGGAGGATGACCTCATGGGGCTCCATAAAGCGTCACACGCGAGTGAGTGTCTTGTAGGAAAAGCACCGACTGCATGTGCCCCAACATGTATGTATGAAAGGGTTGTGTGATGTTTCAAGTAAAGAAATTCACAACTTTGATGTGGTACCTGCCTCACAAAATGCCCAATCCGACACGGCGGCTCATAACTCGTAGTGTACTGCCATACACCCATGCCTCCCAGAAGCACACACACACACACACCACACATCCACCGGAACTACGAGCCATGTGAACATATGTGACCAAATGAAGGAAGGATAAATTTTGAAAAATAAATCCAAAGATGATTAAGACATTTTAGTACATTGATTGATTTTCTAGGGGTATAATGTGCAAAAAACAAATTTGAGCTACATGCACACGTGATAGTGCACCTAAATGAATTGGGAAAACACATGTGTGTCACTGGGTGCATGTTTAGTCCCCCGTGCAAGAAATTTCAAACATTGAGAATTTGATTTATATAATCTAGTGAATCCAAAACTTAGTTGAAGTTCATGAAACTTATCATGTTGTCATATGGACACCAACACACTGCGACATTGTACCCTTTTATCAAATTTGAGAGAAGTTTTGATGTAATTTTTATCTTCTTACGCACAAACGGGAGATTATTAATAATTTGGAACCAATATCGCAAAACGTAATATGTATTCGAACCTTGGGCATTAGACCAACAACGGGTATGTGCCATGCTTCGGTAAAGCAATCAAGCGGTAGCATTAATCATCAACATAGAAAAACAATATACATGCCGCCACGTGCACCGTGTGACGTGCGAGCAGGCATGAGTTGACAGGACACATGAGCGTAGTCCACCGTGCAGGCAGACCCGGAGGCGTGTGTGCAGGTGTGTGAATTGATGGGAGGCGTCCTCGCTGTGCAGTGTCATCGGGAGGCGTGTGAGTAGCAGTTTGAAATGACAGTAAGCATGCTAGCATACCGCTACGCAGGCTCACCGAGAGGCAAGCCATCGGTTTGACCGCCGCCCGCCTCTCTTCCACATCTCCATATTAATCGCATCGGTATCCTCTCCACACACACAATCCACTCTCTCCATCGGTATCCTCGACGCCGGTCTGATTCCTCGCTGTCGTCACTGTATGAGGATGCCGCCGAAGAGCACCATTGGAGGGAGTGGCGAAGCAAGGGCTGCTGAAGCACCGCAGCAAATCGTGAAGATGGAGACAGAGGTTTCCATCACCGCCACCGAGGTCTCGCTGAACCTTGATGGCGTCGACGGCCTCATGCTTCCACAGCCAGAGCCGGAGTCGGAGGTCCACACTGACTCCAGCGACGAGTCCGACGACCACTCCAGCGACGTCTCCAACGACGACGGACAACCGGTTAGTCAATTATACCCATATATGTGTCAAATATATCTAAGGGTTTCTCTGGTTACTCCTGCCTCTCCCTTTTTGGAATAGAAATCCTATGGTTATGCTCTCTCAATCCATGGAATCTTAGTAAGTTTCGTTAGATCCATGTAGTGTATTGATTGTTTGAATGGTACAAAGGGTAAGTGATTAGTTGTTTCATCCGTATAAATGATTTCTACTAATAATCCGACTAGGGTTAGTGTTCATGCTAATAATTCCTAGCCAGGTCTTGACAATTGATTTGAATGACCTTACATATATATTTCTTCCATTTTTTTCTTTAAAGTTTGGTTTGTACCTAATTGATTGTGCTTAAAAATGGAACCATAATCTTCGTATATGTCTAAAAATATAGCGAGAAAATCCACAAATTCATAATCCTACTTTACGCCATGTAAAAATTGATTTGATGCCAAATATTGGCAACTGCAAAATGTTCGCTAGAGATTAGTTTGCATTCCAAATTTGACACCACATTTTTTTACTACATGTATAGGTGTTGTCTATCGATGTCGACCGCGACGATGAAGATGGCCAAAGGAGGTACAAGAGCCAAATCCTGTGGGAGCTTTATGCAGGAATTCATAACAGGCTTATTAGGACCTGGAACTAGGGCTTTGGATGCCCATTTTGCAACCAAAAGCTTCATGAGGCGTATGGAAGTGTTCTCGCGCATGCC
This sequence comes from Secale cereale, assembly GCA_902687465.1. Lineage (NCBI taxonomy): Eukaryota > Viridiplantae > Streptophyta > Magnoliopsida > Poales > Poaceae > Secale > Secale cereale. The sequence continues at coordinate 524,450,318 of LR738711.1, read as the reverse complement.
AGAGGACGAGTTGTTCGCTCCTTCAGGCGAACGTATTCTCGCAGGGTGGCGCAGGCCTCATACGCTGAGTACCTGGAAAAGCTTCACGATCGTGCTGGTAGATGAGATGTGGGATTGAACTATGTATGGCTATGTAGTGTCTTAATTATAAATGTGCTTGAGTATGCTTCATGACAGTTGAACTATATTTTCTTGTGTACGCTTATTATCTATGCCTGAGTATGTTTCATCTATGTTGAATTATGTCTAAATGTGGGATACAGATGCAATAAATTTGGATGAAGGAATTTTAGGCATATTAGGGTGAATATTAAGTGTGGGTAAAAATTTCAAATTCAACCGATGAAGGAAAAGTTGAAACCACCCTGAAACATGGTTATTTTCCCAAATTGGAAACATGTGCAATGACTTTCATTTTCCTAGTTACGTCAATCACACACGGTTGGATCTAGCAAACCCTTGCCTCCGAAACTCTTTGTGGGACAGAAAACCCTCACCACTTAATTCAAAAAAGAAAAAGGAAAACCCTCTCCATCCCCATGTCACAAAAACCATCACCCCGCCAGCCACCCCCCACTGGTCCCCATTCAAACCTACACAAGGCCTTCCGCAACTCTAGATGGCATCGCCTATCGCTGTAGCAACCACTTTGCTCAAAGCATGTCGCCGCCGCCAGGCTACCGGCAAATCCCACTGCATTTCTGCACTTCCCCATGCCACCGCCTATCACCATCGACTGTCTCGACACTGATCGCCGTCGACGCAGCTCCGCCCGACTAGGGATTCCATGGTATTGAGGTTTTTTCTCATAGGTAACAAGGTAACTAATTTACCTGGATATTCTCTCATTTTTTATCCCAGTTCATCTGCTTCCTTTAATCACGCAGACCAAATCAACATGCATTCATTTTTATTCGAGCTGATTTGAGGGATTTCTTTCATTCATAGAGTGTACAGTCCGCGGACACATCATGACTTTGTTGCCTCGCCTAGTCATCCGTCGAGTTCCATCTCACTGTACTAGATGACTTTAGGATGCGCACGGTATGTACAATCTCACCCTACATCGGTTGGCATGGACTACTTTGCTGAACATACACTATATATTGCTACATTTGGATAAAAGGTGCAACATGCAGCATATATGCCGAATGGGCTTTTTTCCCTCTTCTTTCTATATTACGAAAATTAAAGATGTATTGTTCTTTCGAGTACTCTCATATTTCCATGACATCATGATTACACTATCTGTTTAATTATAGATTTTTGTCCTTTGATTTCAACTGGTGTACTGTTCTTCCAATTTCGCCCATATTTGCATGTTACCATATTCTTTAACAATCCTACCTTTTTTGCAGCTCATCCCTTGCTATGCAACATCATATGTAGTACACAATCTTGACCTTTACCTAACTCAAGACTGCAGGGATTTCATACTTAGCACAAACCATGGATTTACAATTGTTGCTTTTGTAAGACTTGATGAATGTGGTCACTCCTATTTTGGCACGAGCCATTGGATAGAAATTTCTATGTTTTGTGTACTGAAAGCTCGCACTAAAATGCATTGCACATAAAAGAGCCTAGTCATGAGAAATATGCTAACTTCCCCGACGGTATCATCCGTCCAGACTTTGCTCGAAGTAAGTGTTCTTTTCAAGTATCTGCATGTTGACTAACCCAGCAAGATTAAAGGAATTGTGTGGTACTTAAGAAATTAGTTGTTATTCAATTTTTGTACTCTATTCCTACCTACTAACTTCTAGTTACCAATACACTTTTATTCAGCCATGTTTTTACTAAATATTCCCTGTACTCCCAATTCTATTAGAAAGCACCGCTGACGAGGAGACTCCCAAGGTGGAGAAAGAGGCTGCCAACAAGCGGAGGCGGGTCGAGCAAGAACTGCAAGCGACTCTAGAAAGCCTAAACTTCATCAGCAGCCTCCTCGATGATATATTGATAGTCATAATCTCCCTCCTCCCAATCAAATATGGGGCCCGGTCAACCGTCCTTTCCCGGCGGTGGCGCCCCCTATGGCACTCCACGCCTTTCGACCTCATCGACGCCCACAAGCTCTGCCAGGCTATCGCAAAGGCTTGGACGTGTTGTCCCAGCATTACAAAAAAAAGACACATCTGTGACATTTTGGCCCGAATGAATTTTTTTTTCATACTTATGACACTTCTATGATGATAATTGTGACAAAACCAGGTATCGTCATAGATGTAGTGGGCTCCTACTTGTTTGACAAAAAACATGACAGAAAATGGGATTATCGTCCTAGGCGGGCCAGAGACGCGGCTGCATGACATTCTTTGGGCCGTCCATATTGGAAAAAATCATGGAAGAAGCGACGGTGAGGAAACTTTCGAGGAGTTCCTAGTTACGGTGGGTGGTTAGGGCGAAGCAATGCACGAAGGTTTGCGCGTTTCTCTCGTATACATACAAGGAAGTGTGCGAGGTGTTGGAACCCAAGAAAGGCGTATGCTTACTAAACCCGAGTGATTGCACTACCTATGTTACTGAACACGAGCGATGGATCCATTGGTTGTTAACTGAACCCGAGTGACTCCTTCGCTACTACTGCTAACTGAACCCGAGCGATCTATCGATCACTTCTGCTACTGCCTGAAGACGATCGAACCTATTGCGTCTTGATGAACAGTGAATGTGAGGGTTGGTTGAACGAGTCGAGACGTGGTTGAGGTTGGATGAACAGTTCCCGATGGGGATTGGATGAATAGGACCCCATGGTAGTTGGCGGTTGCCGCTAGATGAAGAGGACCCCGAGAGGAGGCCGCCACAGCCGAGCTGGTTGGGGGTGGATGAACAGGACCCCGTGGAGGGTTGGTTGAACAGTAGCCGGTGGAGGGCTGGTTGAACAATAGCCCATGGATGCAAAATAGTTGGTGGAGGCAGGAAGAAATCGTTGATGTATGAACAATAGCCTGTGGAGGCTAGAGCAAGGCAGTAGAAGGTGGATGAACAGAAGTTCGTGGATTCCCGTTTTGCGGTACACCACACCCCTGCCAATCAACAGGACCCCGTTTCGACCGTAAGCTCTCTAACACAAGTCCGATTCCTCCGTTTTGTGGTACGCCACACCTCTCCCGATCAATAGGACCCCGTTTCGACTGTAGGAGCTCGAACACAAGTCCGTTTCCTCCGTTTTGTGGTACGCCACACCCTTCCTGAAAACATGACTCGTTTCGACCATACGCGATCGAACAGAAGGTCGGTTTCCTCCGTTTTGCGGTAGTTTTCGAGCGTGGATGTAGATACGTTTACTCAATATGTACATACATGCTTGTAGTTTTTGGAGAGTGGTTGTACATACGTGAACTCCATTTAGACGGGACTTCATGGACTGCTACATACGGGCCGGACTGCACTACGACACGTGCCGCTGCTTGCTCGGCCATGGTTCATCCTGTAGAGACACCGCGTATGTATGTACACGTTGGCAACGAGACAAAAAATGTTACAAACGCTTCTACCGGGTGGGTCCCAGCTGTCAGAGATGATAAGGAGGCACTTATTTTCTCATGAAGATATAGAGGTAGGTCCCAGCTGGCAGCGGGAGGAATCTTTTTTTGCGTGTATGAGGCACTTCCTTGCGTGCGAAGATGTAGCTGGCCAGTCACGCTATCAGCATCACCGTGTACAGTCGTCTTCTGATGGCAATCATTCATTAACCACGTTAACCGCACCGCATACAGTCGTCTTCCGATGGTTGTCATTTGTTGACCACACCGCGTTGAGAGCACCAAGGCCATGGACAACGGTATGGGCCTACGAAGGGAACGATGCGGAGCCGAGGAAGACACGATAGTGGATGCCCACGCTGAGGGAAGTACGAGGGTTGACTGGTTCAGATGCAGTGTGAGGCTGCCATCGCCGTAGAATAGCAAGGGGTGTGGGTGAGTAGAGGGATGGCCTAGCCAGCAGTTGGAGTAGGAGGGGGTGATGAGGTCTAGGCAGTAGCACCGCGGACCACGGGAGGCACGAGCACGCGGTCCCGTCGGCGTTGGTTTGGGCGGCTGCATCAAGAAAATCAGAGGTTGAAAAGCAGAATAACCGTTGGCATCACATTCAACGGTAAATGCTGATAGAATTGTTTGTTAACTAAGTTGACAAAGCCCTGCGTACGCGTCAACTGAGTAGGTCCACAAGTCAGCCTCCAAATATGATGGTCCCCAGTTGTCAAGGGTAGCAATTGTTATTTTTTGCTTAATAAGGAGGCACTTCCTTGCGTGGCAAGATAGAGATGGTGGGTCCTAGTTGTTTGGAGGAGCACTCCTTTTTTGCATAATAAGGTGGCCCTTCTTTGCATGAGGACATGGACCATGTGGGTCCCTACTGTCAGTCTCTCGACGTACATCCCTCTTCCGACGTACAACTTTGACCATGCCGAGCCGAGAACAGCAACACGGTGGACGACGGCAAGACCCAGGAAGGGAATGACCCGGAGGCGGTGAAGGCACAACAGTGGAGGGATGTGGCTAAGTAGAGGGATGGCCTTGCCAATGGTGGGAGTAGTAGGGCGGTGAGGCGTGTGCGGTAGCACAGCTGGCCATGAGAGGCGGTAGCAGGCGGTCCCGCTAGCACTAGATTTTGTGGCTGGAGCGAGAAGATCATAGATTGAAGAAGCACGACGGGCGTTGGATAGACATCCAATGGTTACTTCTGCTACAATTGTTTGTTGACTAATATATAATAAGTAAAATAATCTTGCATACACATCAACTTAATAGGCCCAAAAGTCAGCCCATGTCCTTTTTTTAAATTACAGCTCATTTCCAACTTCTTATGCAATTTATTTTAGTCCATTTTCTTTTTATTGGCCAGGGCCAGGGTTAAAATTAAAACGAAATTTCACATATTTTTGTGGGGTACAAACTATTTTAAATACCGAAATGTCGAGCCATATTTAAAGTACTTTAAGATATATTTAAATTAGGTTGAAAGCCAATGAAATTGGAATATGAAAATGTGAAAAAAAAGCTAATTTGTCGTGTCTTTTCTATATTTACAGCATATTTCAAATTACTTATAACATTTGCAGCCGTCTTGAAAGAGTTGTAGCCCAGCAGGGCGGAGAAAAATAAGTAGGCCAAGGTTGGGTATGCCTGGATTGCGCATTCTTCAAAAAAATAAACTAGGCTTGCCATTTTCACAAAGAAAAAATAGCTGGGCTAGTCATGTGGTGAACGTAAAATAGAAGCATGGGCTATACAGGCCACAACCTAGTTGAAACCCTGCTCCATCTCAACAATAACTAAAAACAATACTGCTCGAGCAGCTACGTCCTAGGAGTCAACCGCTCTTGTGTAGTTCTCTTGTCTATTGATTATACGCAGAAAATGTTGTGGGTCCCAGATGTCAGCAAAACACTTAGAGGAAGCATTTTATTTTTCTATACGCTGATAATGGAGTATATAACAAAAAATGAGGAACTTGCTTGCATAGGCCATGGACATGGTGGGTCCCTACTATTATCCGCTCCATGTACAGCCCTCTCCCGATTGCTCTCATTTGTTGGCCATGTTTACAACGTGAGATGGTGGCGCGGCGGAAGCGCACCAAAGCGTGCGGAGGACGACGGCGAGGCCTCGAATGGGAACAAACAAGAACTAGGGAAGCTGCGATGGTGAAAGCGAGGGCGAAGGGGAGTACAAGGGGTGCGGGGTGGGGCTGACGTCGGTGTTGATGGTTCAGTAGATGGTGGGGCAGCGATGCGTGCACTGAGGCATAGCCTGCCATGTGAGGAGGAGGCAGGCGGCCCTACTAGCGCTGGTTTGGTTTTGGTTGCTCGACGAGGACGAGGCTGAAGAAACACGACAGACTGTAAAAGCAGCAGGAGTATTTAACAACCTTAACTGAAACCAGTAGGGGCACTTAACAACCATAGCTCAAAGTAGTATGAGTACTTATACAGGTTCACCCGTACAGAGCACGCCTTGAACAGTGCTACTTTGCCTACAGTTAACCAAGGGTGAGGCCACCAAGCCATAGGACAAGGCCCATGCTCCACCCCATGCATCCACAACCTTCTAAAAGCGGCTTCATCTCGCAATGTGGTCAATAAATAGGATATTCGCTTTTGAGCCATGGAAAAAGCATAAGCATAACCTTCTCTCCTATTGTCCAAGATGGACATGGCTTCATTATTTGAGACCACTGATGACCCACAAGTGTAGGAGATCTATCATAGTCCTTTCGATAATTAAGAGTGTCGAACCCAACGGGGAGCAGAAGGAAATGATAGGCAGTTTTCGGTAAGGTATTCTCTGCAAGCACTGAAATTATCGGTAACAGATAGTTTTAGGATGAGATAATTGGTAACAAGTAATAAATAGTAGATGTAAATAAGATGCAGAAAGATGGCCCAATCCTTTTTGTAGCAAAGGATAAGCTTGGACAAACTCTTATATGAAGGAAAGCGCTCCCGAGGACACATGGGAATTATCGTCAAGCTAGTTTTCATCACGTTCATATGATCCGTGTTGTTACTTTAAAAATTTGGTATGTGGGTGGACCGGTGCTTGGATGCTTCCCTTACATGGACAAGCATCCCACTTATGATTAACCTCTATTGCAAGCATCCGCAACTACAAAAGAAGTATTAAGGTAAACCTAACCATAACATGAAACATATGGATCCAAATCAGCCCCTTACGAACCAACGCATAAACTAGGGTTTGAGCTTCTGTCAGTCTAGCAACCCATCATCTGCTTATTACTTCCCAATGCCTTCCTCTAGGCCCAAACAATGGTGAAGTTTCATGTAGTCGACGTTCACATGACACCACTAGAGGAAAGACAACATACATCTCATCAAAATATCGAACGAATACGAAATTCACATGACTACTTATAGCAAGACGTCTCCCATGTCCTCAGGAACAAACATAACTACTCACAAAGAATATTTATGTTTATAATCAGAGGGGTATAAATATGCATAATGGATCTGAACATATGATCTTCCACCAAGTAAACCAACTAGCATCAACTACAAGGAGTAATCAACACTACTAGCAACCTACAGGTACCAATCTGAGGTTTTGATACAAAGATTGCGTACAAGAGATGAACTAGGGTTTGAGAGGAGATGGTGCTGGTGAAGATGTTGATGAAGATAACCTTCCCCGAGAAGGGAGAGTTGTCGGTGATGACGGCGGTGACGATTTCCCCCTCTCGGCAGGGAAGTTTCCCCGCAGAACAGCTCCGCCGGAGCCCTAAATTTTTTCCGCCAAGGTTCCGCCTCGAGACGGCGGCGTTTCATCCCGAAAGCCTCCTTATGATTTTTCTCCAGGTCAAAACACCTCATATAGCAGAAGATGGGCATTGGGGGCTGCCAGGTGGCCCATGAGGCAGGGGGCGCGCCTCGCACCCTCGTGGACAGTGGGTGGCCCCCCTCTCGTACCTCTTTCGCTAGATATTTTTTATATTTTCTGAAATGGAGTTTCATGGAGTTTCAGGGATTTTTGAGCTGTGCAGAATAGGTCTCCAATGTTTGCTCCTTTTTCCAGTCCAGAATTCCTACAGCTGGCATTCTCCCTCTTCATGTAAACCTTGTAAAATAAGAGGCAAAATGCATAAGTATTATGAAATAATCTGTAATAACATCCCATAGTGCAATAAATATCAAAATAAAAGCATGATGCAAAATGGACGTATCAACTCCCCCAACCCCAGACCTCGCTTGTCCTCAAGCGAAAGCCGATATCGAAAAATATGTCCACATATTTAGAGATAGAGGTGTCGATAAAATAAAATACGGACATGAAGGCATCATGATCAATCTTATAACAGCAACATATATATATTGTCATATGACTCATTTGCTAAAGTAACAATCTATTCACAATGTCAAGTATGAATCAGAAACTTCATTGAAAACTAACAAACTATGACCTCGGTCTTTGAAGCAATTGGAATTTATCGTAACAGTGGAAAGAGTCAAAATAAGAGCTTTTCAGCAAGTCCACATACTCAACTATCATTTAGTCTTTCACAATTGCTCACACTCACGCAATACTTATGGGTATGGAGTTTTAGTCGGACACAGAGAAAGATAGGGGATTATAGTGTTGCCTCCCAACCTTTTACCTCAAGGGTACTGTCAACAATAATAGATCATGATAGCTTACATCCAATTGGGTATATATGTCAGGATGTTTCCAACACAATGTGCTTGCCAAATGATAAAATGTAAAATGGAAAGGTGAAGATCACCATGACTCTTATAAGGTAAGAACAATAGATAGGCCCTTCGCAGTGGGAAGCAGAGGTTGTCATGTGTTTTTATGGTTGTATGTACAAAATCTTAGCGCAAAAGAACGTCACTTTATATTGCCACTTGTGATATGGACCTTTATTATGCAGTTCTTTGCTTTTATTGCTTCTATATCACAAGATCGTATAAAGTTTAGTTTCTCCACACTAATAGATCATGCATATTTTAGAGAGTTGCAACAATGACAACTTACTTGAAGGATCTTTCTCAATCCATAGGTAGGTATGGTGGACTCTCATGGCAAGACTAGGTTTAAGGATGTATGGAAGCACATGTAGTATCTCTACATGGTGCAAGAAGTTTTAGCTAGCATGAGGGGGAAAGGTAAGCTCAACACGTTGGATGACCCATGACAATATACTTTATTTCGGATATAAGAAGACATAACCCATTATGTTGTCTTCCTTGTCCAACATCAATTCTTTTAGCATGTCATTTTTAATAAGTGCTCACAATCATAAAAGATGTCCAAGATAGTATATTTGTATGTGAAAACCTCTCTTTCCTTTTTATTTCCTGCAACGATGACCAATACTTTGTTTGTCAACTCTCAACAACTTTTATTCATCATACTCTTTATATGTGAAGTCATTACTTTCCATAAGATCAATATGTTCTCTTGGTACTTTTAATATTTTCTTTTATTCTCTCATGATCATAGCGAGATAATCAAGCCCTTGACTCAAAACTAATCTTTATTATATAGCTCACGGACTCGATTACAAAGATGAGGATCATAAAGCAAAGCTCACGACTAGATCATGCTAAACTTTATTCTTACTAGATCAAGATATTTCCAAATGGATCGAACTAAAAAAATGGTAAAGATAGGAGTGTGATGGTGATACGATACCGGGGCACCTCCCCCAAGCTTGGCGGTTGCCAAGGGGAGTGCCCATACCCATGTAATTATGTCTCTATCTTCGAAGGTGGTGATGATGGGGTTGTTGATGATGTAGGATTCTTGCTCAATTTGCGCTTGAGGATAGAATTTTGCTCCCTTAGGTCATCGATCTCCTGCTCAAGTCTTAATATCTTTTTGCATAGTTCATGCTTGTTCTCCTACAAGAGGCGAAAATGGATAAACTTGATCTTAGGTTTCTTTGCTCTATGAGGGAGGCTTGACTTTTTGAACTCCACATGCATGTCCCCAGGTTGAGGTAATGGGAGTTCATCTTCATCTGAGCTCGTCTCCTACTATCTCTTAGGATCATTGTCTTCTTCTTCCTCCGTGGTCCACCCACAATGATCTATGTCCCCGTATACCTTAGGGTCTGCAAGGTAATCTGCCACATAGCTTTCTCCCTCTGAATCCTGGGACGACATATTGCTCAAGTCTGCGACACAAACAACTAGAAACCACAACAAAGGATGGCGTGGTGCAGTGGTCAAAATCTTCAGGAGGATATATAATGATTTTTTATCGAACAAAAGAAGTAACATGCAAGAAAACGGAGTCCGGGAGGCATACGAGGTGCCCACGAGGTAGGGGGCGTGCCCAGGGGGGTAGGGCGCGCCCTCCACCCTCGTGGACGCCTCGTGTCCTTTCCGAACTGCCTCTTATTTTTCTATCTTTCTAAATATTCCAAAACGGAGAAAAATTGCCATTGGAACTTATTTGGAGTCGGTTTACTTACCGTACCACATACCTCTTCCTTTTTGGATTCTGAATCGTTCTGGAAAGTGTCCCTTATCTACTCCCCCGGGGTTATGGTTTCAATAACATTGGTTTCAACATTTATAGGATTACCTGAGATATAATGTTTAATTCTTTGACCATTTACCACCTTCGGATTTGTGCCTTCGAAGTTGTTGATTTTTATGGCACCGGAACGATAGACCTCCTCGATAACATAAGGACCTTCCCATTTAGAGAGAAGTTTTCCTGCAAACGAGAGTTTTAATAAGACATAATCACCTACGTTAAACTCCCTTTTTTGTATCCTTTTGTCATGCCATCTTTGAACTTTTTCTTTAAACAGTTTTGCATTTTCGTAGGCTTGGGTTCTCCACTCGTCAAGTGAGCTAATGTGAAATAACCTCTTCTCAATGGAAAATTTGAAATTATAATTGATCTCTTTAATGGCCCAATATGCCTTATGTTCTAGTTGAAGAGGTAAGTGGCATGCTTTTCCGCAGACCAATTTATACGCAGACATACCCATAGGATTTTTTTACGTAGTTCTATAGGCCCATAATGCATCATCAAGTTTGTTGGACCAATTCTTTCTAGACCTATTAAAAGTCTTTTGCAAAATTAATTTCAGCTCTCTATTACTTATGTCTACTTGACCACTAGACTGTGGGTGGTATGGGGATGCAATTCTATGGTTAACATCATATTTAGCAAGCATTTTACATAAACCACCATGAATAAAGTGTGAATCACCATCGGTCATTAAATATCTAGGGACTCCAAAGCTCAGAAAAATAACTTCTTTAAGCATCTTAATAGAGGTGTTGCGATCAACACTACTAGTTGGAATAGCTTCTACCCACTTAGTAGCGTAATCAACAACAACCAATATATGGAAGGAAACGGTCCTTGTCGGCGTCCTAGGAACCAGGGTACCCAGACTTGCCTGCCTGCGTCCCGTGACGCACTCCTACTATGGCCTGGTATGGCCCAGCTGACCGACCAGCTGCTCAAGACCCTCGCGAAGGGGCTAAGCTTCGCGAGGAGAACGACACCAAGACCCTATCACGAGCGGCCTCGGCTAGGCTGCTCCGGAGGGGCGGAGAACTCAAGGCCAAGCCTGCCTCAGGAGGAGGCACTAACGCAAGCAGTGACGCACCGCGCCAGCGGGTGCTAGCGGCGTAGTTGTCGTTTTGGTGCAATGGACACAATGCAGGCAGAGGTTCCCGAGGTGCGAGACAAAGGTTTTCCCTTCGGTGCAACAAGACCGAAGACCGCAGGGACGACAGGGAGGATGTCAGCACCAAGCCCACCACCGCGTCATCGTCTGATCTCTTTGCAGACGAAGACCGCTTTTGTCAGGATAGGAGCGTCCTTGTGTTCCCGCTCAAAATGGCCGTTGTGGGATCCCTTACCGCCTAAACATTTCGGGGGAAGAGGACCCTGGCCGCCTATATAAATAGCTAGGGTTTCCATTATGGAGGCATCTGGATTGACCTCGTCTCGAACACCCCACCTTCGCTTCAAGGAGCAAGAACACTTGCCTCCTGACCCTCTTGAGCTCTCCTCCTGAGCTCAAGAACCACTGTACTTGTTCACACTCAAGCCCTCCTGAGGCTAATCCACTCAAGCAGGACGTAGGGTTTTACACTGCAAGGTGGCCTGAACCTGGGTAAACTCGTGTGTGCTTTTACTTGTTGCTTGCTTGAATCTCACCACCGGGCGAGGGCGTGGCGCTAGGTAGACGTAAGTGGGAGGGATCTTTGTTCACGCCCCTATGTTCGAACTTCTTTGGGTTTGTGGAGCCCGTAATCCGACATTTGGCTCGCCAGGTAGGGGGCATGTCGAAATCTCGCCTCTCCGACGACCTCGCTTCACCGCCATGGTGGACACACGCCGAGCGTGCTCCACCGGTCGCCAACTCGCCCCAACTCGCCGGTCGCCAACGCTGCCACCGACCCGGCCGTCCACGAGCAGCAGGACTCGTCGCTGCTGCTTTTCATGCGGCGCAATGGCCGCACGTCGACACCATCACCCTCGCCGGCCACGGCGTCGTCCTCGCTAATCCGCCGCGGGCCGGTCTACCAGCAACCTGCGCTACTGATGACGCGGGAGCTCATACGCTACTGTCCAGCAGACAACCTCTACGACGAGTGGCTCCACCGCATCACCGAGCTCGTCAATGTCGCCGTGGAGGTACCTGCACCAACTCACTCCTCCCGTCCTCCGTCGCCCATGGCGGGGAACGTGGACCACGGTGTCCCGGCTCCACCTCCACTTCACGGCGCTGGCCAGGGGCTCAGACGCGAGGCTCCACGGCGTGAGCAGCCCCACAGGGCCCCTGCGCGCGACAAGGAGAGCAGCTAGGTGGTCCCGCATCCCCAGGCAGAAGCTCGCGGGCGCCCCGTTCTGCAGCACCAGAACCGCACACCACAGGAGGTGGTGGCGCCTGTACCCCAGGAACCAGCATCACAGGCGCAGGGGGCGCCTGCAATCATGAGCGTGGCTGGATGTCGTGCCCTAGTTCTAGAGTTGTGGCGCCTCGTCTGGCCCGGCAAGTGCAAGACGGATCTGCCTCTGTGCTACGATGGCACCACCGACCCCACAGAGTTCCTCTAGCTCTACGAGCTGAGCATCGAGGCGTCCAACGGCACCGAGCAGGTCATGGCGAACTAGTTCCCCATGCCCTCAAGGACGGCGCTCGCTCCTGGCTCCTGGACCTTTTCGCAGGATCCATCTCCTCCTGGGGGAGCTTCGTGCGCGTTTCATCGCCAACTTCCAAGGTACCCGCGACAAAGCCCCGGCGGCCACGGATCTACGCCGCGTGAAGCAGCAACCATGGGAGACCCTGCAGAAGTACATCCAGCGTTTCAACACCGTGAGCCTCAAGATCCCCAGGGTCTCAGACGAGGCAATCATCTCGGCGTTCTTCGACGGTGTCCATGATGTCAGGATGAAGGAGGAGCTTGCCATCCACGAGGACATGTGCACGACCCTCGAGATGTTCAACCTCGTGGCAAAGTGCGCCAGGGCAGAGGAAGGCCGCCTCACTCTCCTGGATCTGCCTGAAGCGGAGGCTGACGACAAGAAGGCCAAGGCCAAGGAAGTAAAGCGCAAGGGACCCGCCGTGCTGGTTGCGGAGCCAAAAGTGAAGCGTGGATGCGGTTACAACGACCCCCCAGAGACAACCGTCCGTACCAAGTCTTCCACGATGTTCACAGCCACAACACCAACGACTGCCAAGAACTCAGGGCGATGCGTGACGGGCGCGTCGGGTAGCGTCCTGAGCGTGACAACCGTGGCTACGGCCGCGGAGGGGGCCGTGGTGGAGGACGCTGGGACAGCAGGAACTCGCGCCAAGAATGGCGTGACCAACCTCGTGAAGACCACTGGCAGTAGCAACCTCGTGATGCCCCCTGGCGCGACCAGCCTCGTGAGGGTCGCCCTCAGGGTAACACGGGCCTGCCTCCGTTTCCACCACCGCCAAGAAGAAACAACGACGATCGCCAGGGAGAAGAAACAGGGGGCTTTCAGGAGCCACGCGCGGTTGCTTGCATCCTGGGAGGAGCCCAAGCTCCGGCTTCCCACCGCATCTTCAAGCAGTTCGCTCGTGAGATGAACGCGGCGCTCCCCAGGCCCGACACCGAACGCAACCTCAGGTGGACCAATTAGGTCATCGCCTTCGACCCCAAGGACCAGCTCAAGTGCACCGCAGCCCCAGGCACTCTCCCGATGCTCTGCACTCCGACCCTCAGCAACGTCCTCGTCACCAAGAGCCTCATCGATGGTGGAGCAGGGCTCAACGTCCTCTCCGTCCAGGCCTTCGAGACACTCCAAGTCTCCTACGATCAGCTGCACCCAACCAAGCCATTCTACGGAGTCACAGATGGCTCCACACTCCTGATGGGGCAGGTCCGCCTCCCTGTCACCTTCGGCGATCGCGACAACTATCACACTGAGCTCATCGACTTCAACGTCGCCAACATTCACCTCATGTACAACGCCATCCTAGGGTATCCGGCCCTCGCCAAGTTCATGGCGGCGACCCATCACGGCTACAACATCCTCAAGATGCCCGGGAGTGGCGGGGTCATCCCGATCGCCTGCGACGAGAAGGAAGCAGTGCGTTCCCTGGAACGCGCCTACCAAACTGCAGCGTTTGAGAGCTCCCACGGAGATGGAGCCGTCTTCACCCTGCAGACCGCCCCCAAGAAGAAGAAGCACCTGCTTACAAACGGACCTCAGGACGCAGGGGCTCCTGACGGCACCGCCTCCAGTCCCGCGCCTGCTGACGAGCCGCCCTCTACCCTCGTATAGGGGGGCGCGTCCGGTGCCCCTCTCAGGACGGGCTTGGGGGCTCTCCTCTGGAGTGCCTCTAGTCTGACCAGTGTCACGAGGGAGGTGTTTGGGAACCACCTGCAGGCGTGTCTCGACGCGCGTTTTTGTGAGCCCAGTGTGAGCCATACAACGTTGGGGGCTCAGGACTTCATCGACGAGGCTACCGAGGAACTTCAGTACGCAAGGCTCATACGCGGTGGGCGCAACCGCACGGCACCAAGCTCACCTACCCGCAACCCAAGCAACCAATTCCACGTCTGCGTCGACATCGCAGGCCTCAACCGAGCCGCTTCTCTGGAGCCCTTCTGGCCGACGGCTGTCGGCTGGAGGAGGACTCTCCCCTGCAGTTACATTCACACGCCCGTCGGCTTCCGCAATGAAGCTGCCACGTTCCAGTACCTCACGCGGCAGGCTGAGGGGGCTCAGGAGGCTCAGTGGCAGGCGGTCCTGACGGAGCAGGAGCCGGACCCCCATGACCACTGAGGGCCTCCGGAGCCCCTGGGCCTCAGGAGCCCGGCGATCCTCAGGAGCGACCCGCACGACTCGCGTCTTCAGCTAACCCAACTGTTCTTCGACGACAAGTAGTAGGTGATGTCTCAGGTATTCAATCGAGGGCGCCCCTCAGGCTGCATCATCCTCGAGCTATTGGGGGCTCACCCCCACAGCAGTCCTCGAGCTGCTGGGGGCTCACGCCCACAGCTGTCTCTTTTGCGCATAAATCAAGGCTAGTTGTTTCTCCCTACTTGCATTGTCTATATGCTTGGGGTCCTCACCGCCACTAAGGTCATGAGCCCTTGCGAGCCCGCACGCGACCGCCCCATGATTAAGGACTGGCACGATGTCTGTGCTCGGTTCCGTCCCTGCAGCGGTGCTAAATCCAAGGGCTAAGCTCTGTCTCGCGAGCCATTCCAGTGACGTCACCTCCCGTGGTCCTTGGTGCCTTGTTCTCGCATGGGATAATCGTGGATGGGTAAGTGGGGGCCCGTGGCAGGTGCCTCGCTCAAGCGGGAACCGCGCGCCGGTTGTCATTTTTTGGACTGTTGCATGAGAAGACTAGTCACGGCGTCTGTGCTCGGGTCCGTCCCTGGAGTGTCGATAAATCCAGCGGCTGAGCTCTGTCTTACGGGCCGGTCCCGCTAACATCACCTCCTGGGGTCATTGGTGTTGTGGCCTTCTCATGCAATGCCCTCTAGAGATGCACTCGGCGCAGGTCGACACAACACATCTCTTTTCACATTTTGAAGAAGACTCAAGTGCAACCCGCCTCAGGGTAGGGTCTCGTGGGTGATGCGTAAGCTCACAAGAACTTCCTCAGAGTCATTCAGCTCATCCTAAGGAGGGCCCATATACACCTTGGCTGTCTTGTCGTGCAAGCCACGTGTCAGGATGGGGCTGTACACGCCCCAGAGTCTCTCCTGGTGGGAGGCTCCCTCCCACGGTCCAGTGGAAGTACCATGCTCCGCGCTGGCAGAAACAACCGAGGAGCGGTTTTGCCCACGAACCAGTGGAAGCACAAAGCTCCGTGCTGGCCACTACGACCGAGGCGCGGTTATGCCCACACTCTGCGCAAGTGTGGTAGCTCTATGCTCCGCGCTAGTTATAAACAACTGAGGGCGGCCCCCAGCGGTCGCACCAACCTCAGGGATCTTTTCAGCTCACGACGCTCACAGCTTCTCCTTGGATGGGTGTCACGAGGGGGGCTAGGCACGGGGGCTATGCTCGGGTCATGCCTGGCAGACGCCACCCTACTAGGTGCGCAGACACCTGGCTTTCTCGTGTCCCCATCCTACGCGAAGGCTCGTGAGCAAGGTATGGTGCTCGTTCTCCCTCACGAGAGCCGTTCGCACATCAAGAGGGACCCCTCGGCATCGCGACCCAGGGGCGTCACTAGTCACGTAGCCCCTCACTCCTTGAGCCCGGTGCTCAACGACGGTCGAGGTATGCGCGGGGATGGGCCCTGCCGACGCAGAATGCAAACGGGATCGCTTGAGCGTTAAGGGGGACCCCTGGGCATCGTGACCCAGGGGCCTCACTAGCCACGTAGCTCCTCATTCCTTGAGCCTGCCCCGGTGGCCCGGAGGGCTCAATGGCGATCGAGGTTTGCGCGGGGTTGGGGCCTACCGACGCAGAGCACCTAAGCAAACATGAAAGGAAGCAAGCACGGAAATCACCAAGTTGAAGCCTAGTTATTACAATAACATCAACTTCTCTAAATTCAAGCGAGTCCTTACGCCTCCCCGAGGCACTTGGATTTCTCTCATCTTGACAGGGACAGGTTAGGCATCGCTGAGCGTGCCATCACCAGCCTCCGCCTCCTCGGCCGCGGCAGCAGCGACCCGGAGGAACGCGTCCACCAACTGCTTGACCTTCTCCTCTAGGGCCTTGGCAGCCGCGCCCTCTATGCTCGCGGTCACGGGCTTGGACACCGTGGCCAGTTCAAGGGTGGTGTCGCGGAGACAGAGGTGGCCGCATACCCACGTCAGGGCCAAGGTAAGGAGTGTGCGACTCTCGATGTCTGGTAACTGGCCGATCGCGGCCGCAACCTCATGCAGGGCCTTCACGAGCACGGCAAGGAGCCCGGCAGAGCCATCCCCCGGGGTGGCCAGCGGCTCTTCGAACCCTTCCCCGTAGGCAATTTGCATTGTCATGCGGGCCTTGAGCTCGAAGGTGGCGAGGGCCTCGCGACCCACTGTTGCCGAGGCCGCGAGGGCGTCTTCCTTTGCCCTCAGCTCGGAGTCGCGCGTAGCTTGGGTCGCCTTGGCCTGCTCGGCCTCAGCCTTCAGCTTCTCCAGGCTCGCGCGATCAACGAGCTGCTCCTGCTACAACCGAGATGTCTCAGCCTCCTGGGCCTCAAGCTCCTTCTCCAACCTTTCGAGCTCCAGGGCGCGCCTGGTGCCTTCCTTGCGAAGGGCCTTTAGCTCGCTCTTTACCTCGTGGAAGCGCTTCTCGGAGGGTGCTGCGTCGACTTGCGCGGCATCGCATGCCCGTGCGGCAGTCGCGACCTCCTCCTGACCCTTGGCGGTGGCCACTGAGGCCTGGCTCCAGGAGGCCTGCGCAGACTTGTCTGCCAGGAGCCACCCAGAGATCAGGCCCAGGCGTCCTTCCATCGGGCGGCCATCACCACCCAGAAGATCGGTGCGGAGGCGACCCAGCGCAGCGGAAGCAGCCTCCAAGGCCTCGTGTCCAGGTTGCACCTGCTGGCGGATGGGTGCCACCATGATCGCCTGCTCGACCAGGGGCTCGGTGGCCCAGGCTCCCCTCGCTAGAGCGGAGGGAGCAGGAGCCACCGCGGCCTTGCAAGCAACGACATCGCCACCGCGTGCTGGGGCAGCCTGGCTGGCCGAGGTGTGCAAGGCCGCGGCACCCTTCTCCACGGCGACAGCAGTAGTAGGTGGAGTGGGGCACCGTGACGTGGCCTCCCCCTTCGCCTTCTTCATCACGCCACCCAGGCTGCTGCGCCAATAGAAATACGTCAGGAACAAAGCGATCAAGGAATCACGGGAGACTACACACTTACTCATCGGAGGCGAGGCGCGCCATCCTTTTCATCAGCAGGCCGGCCGCGGCCGCCGGCGCCACGGGCGGGCCAGCAGTCCGGATGCTGGCTAGGTGCGAGGCCACGGACATGGGCGCGGCTGCGGCCTGTGGGGACCCCGACTTAAGAGTCCAGATCACCGACAGCACGTGTACAGTGATCCCATAGATCAATGCTCACTGAACACACAGAAGCTGAATAACAAGAGTCTTACATCCATACATACCGTCTTACACAAATTATGATCATTATGGCCAAGTCTTACATAGATAAATCCTCATGGGTTGAATAACAAATAAACTCGAGTAGGGGAAGTCTTCGTAGATTAGTAGAACCCATGCCATCTGCCTACCCTATAGGCATTCTGACTGGGAAAGCGTCCTAGTTTGCATGTTCGTCTCCATAGAATTCTTCTTCAAATTCCTGCTCCTCCATGCCTGGCCAATTAAGCCAATGAATACTTTGAATGTACTCGCAAGCAACCCATGATTTGATCAATGTAACAATGCAAGTTGTATAACAATAAGCAACCTAGCTACAAGCTAGCTAGGATATTCTACCATTTGTGAGACATGCATTAGTGTACTTGGGTAGCCTCAAGGACAGGTTACAGATATCAACATAAATAAAGTTCAAATCATATCTGGTTCTTTAAACGAGTCAAGTCACCACCTTGAATCAACACACACACACTTTCACCGAGGTTGTAAAATTCTGGACATAGTTTAAGTAGCACCTCCCCAACTGTCCATGACTGGACATGGCTATTCGAATAGTTTTGCACTCTGCAGAGGTTGCGCACTTTACCCACAAGATCCGGGAAGCTTTCGTGTCACCCACGATCCCGGAGGAAGCACCCAATAATTACCTTTCCCTAGACGACACTAACATAGGATCCACCCATTAGTGCACGGCCCTCGTGTACAAACGATAGATCGTGGGACTTGCCCCTTTTACAATGTCACGCATACACGAAGGGACCAACGGTGTATCCGGTGCCCTATAAAAACAGTCATGGTAGCATATCCAAGCACAACTCCGTCCCGGGAGTGACCTCAAGTCTCCCCCATTACTAGTGATGTGGGCACCATGCTAGTATCAGCCTAAGTAATCAATAATGCCCCGTCCCATAAGGGGTAGAGTGGTTGCACATGTTTGGTTGGGACGGTAATCACACATAAATCTAATCCATTATTTTACCCACAGACGAGAACTTTCTTTGGTACACCACTTCTTCCTCAAGTGGTGACCTAACTCAACATCACCCTCGGGCATTAGGGGCACCCGATGGGGTTTTCGAAAGAATGTAGGCCCAGAAGGCGTAAAGGCCCAGAAGGAAAATAGCCCGCGCGAGGCTACCATGTCGAAGGCGTAAAGGCCAAGTACGCCTTCGATCTGACGGCGAACCGGTGCGCACGCGCGTGCCTTTTTAAACCTGACGGGGGGGTCCCACCCGTCAGGAAGTGAGGCTAACGGTCTGGGCCCATGGCCGTCATCATCTACCTCTGTCCAGAGGCGACGGCGAGCTCACTGGCGGCGATATAGGGCACGGGAGGAGGCGTGGGTGGTACCGTCGTGCTCAGGGAGGAGCCGCCGTTCGGATGGAGGTGGAGTTGGTCACCGGGGTGGCCTAGTTCGCCGGCGACGAGGAGGCACGACGGAGTTGCTTCGGGTGGTGGTAGTTCCGGCCGTTTGTGGCAGCTAAAGAGAGGGGAAACAAGGGGGAAATGATCAGTGAGATCTTGCGGTTCTAGATCGAGTGAGAGGAGCGGCGGAGAGGGCTTATACCTCCTAATTGACGGTGACCCGAGGCGGCGGAGCTCGAGCTCGATCTCGAGCTCGGGCTCGTCTGGAGAGGAGTGAGTGGTGTAGGGGGAGGATTGGGTGTGTGAGAGAGTGAGTGGTCAAGAGAGAGAGGTGCAGGGGTGTCCTTTTATAGGCGAACAGCGGGGTGCCGTGGACTCGTGCACCGGCGAGCTTCTGCTCGTTGCCACAGGGCTCCAGGGGGCTGGAGCCATCTCTGGGGCGTTCCTGGATGCGTTCCAGAGCCAGGGAAGAGAAGAGAGATAGCAGGGGGAGGCCAGGGCATCGCGCGTGTGAAGAAGCTCATTGGAGATCTCGGGTGGTCATCGTGCGTGCGAACTGGGGCGAGAGGAGGGAGAAGGAGGAGGGGGCCGACCAGCTGCCGTGTCGTGGACGTCGAGGCGGCCTCGGGAGACACCATCCCAACGCCCTAGGTGGTCGGGCGCCTCGGGCGAGTCGCGGCTACAGTGCGGGAGCACAATGTAGGGCGCTCCAGAGCGCCCATATGGCCGGCATGGTCGTGTCCCTCATGCTCTGGACGTGGCCACCATGTCCATTCGCTCTAGGGGGAGTAAACAATGTAGGAGGGACGTTGGATGCCAGGGAGAGCTTCTAGAAGGAGAGAGGGCTGAGAGAGAAAGGTGAAAGTTGCTGTCGAGAATGTAAAATGGGGTTT
>LR738711.1:524419766-524429920 GCA_902687465.1 Secale cereale | reverse complement strand
CCTCAATCATTGAGCTGAGGCTAGGGAGAGTTACTGGAGGTGCAAGGGGACTTGGGGAGCCGTGGTAAAAAGCCTAGCTCAAGGAGAACAAGGAAAGAGGTGAAAGTGGTAATTTTGGAAAATCACGAGAAGGTGTTTGTTGTGGTTTTGAGCAATCAAATGATTTCCAATAGACATGATACTTAACAGGATCAAATTGTATATAGAAATAGGGTTTTCCACCAAGTTTGGGCTCATTTGAAGAAACTTGCCAATGTAACTTTGGTAAACCCTAGAAATCAATAGAAATGGATTTTCGAATTTTAAGTTAAGCAAATCATCCCTCCTTGATGCACCACTTGGTGTAGTGTCATCATTTGGGGTTGTGATCATGCCCACAAAGTTTGAGGTCACAAGTAAAAAGTTGGTAGTGTAAAGTTGTTCAAATTTGAATCTAAACAGAAAAGGTTTTGGGGTACTCTGATCAAGTTACCCTTTTCCAAAGCTTGTGTCATTTGGTCTAGATGAATTATTAGACGATTCTAGCATGTGTACCAATTTTGAGAGTATTTGGACAAGTTTGGCAATGTAAAGTTGCTCAAACTTCAAAAATGGACAGAATGGTTTTGAGGGGTTTTGATGAGGTTTTCTTGCTTCCCAAGGCATGGGGACTGGCAAGATCATCAAATATGTCATATATGACATGATAGAATTTCCTTGGAATTTTTAGAGAATATTTCCTTTGTAAATATTTCAAAAGCTTGAAATATCCAGAAAGGGTTTCTGAGGGATCTGTCCAATATTTAGAACATGACCAAGTGTTGAAACTCTTATATATGGAAAATATATGTCCTAAGAGTCTACCTGAATTTTGGCAAATATTTTTGAAATAGTTAAATAATTTTTACCAATTAAAGACCATTTCTGGCCTTTATAAAAAGCCTTTAAATAAAATAGGAAAATAACTTTTAAAAATATATTTTTGTGGTTTATGGGAGTCCTATATCTAATAGGTTTCAAATATACTCTTTGAAATATTTTTATCACCCTAGATCAAGTACTTGTAGTGCAAGCCTCAATTCAGGGTTTTATGGAAAACTAATTTTTGAAAATACTTTTTGGCCCAATTATTTTTGTAAGAGAATACTATACTGTTATATACACTTGGTATGATCATTGGGAAGAAGTTTGGGGTAAGGAGATGAAATATATAAGTTGGAGTAGTTGACTTTAAAGAGCACTTGAAAATCACAGAGAGAAAACTTAATTCCAAATAAAAGCCAAATGATGCCAAAAACATTTGTTGGTCAAAATTTGCATGCTTTATTGATGCAAATGACATGTTACAAAATGCAGGGTGTGACAGACCTACCCCCCTTACAAGAATCTCGTCCCCGAGATTCCTAAACTAGGCTTTAGAAGAGATCGGGATACTCGGATCTAAGATAGTCTTCACGTTCCCAGGTTGCTTCTGCTTCCGTGTGGTTGCTCCACTAGACCTTGAAGTACTTGATGGTGCGGCTTCGCGTCCCTCGCTCTCACGGTAGGTCAAATCAGGCTGAAGATCAATGGCTTGGTGATCCACATCCTTGTAGAGATGAGGCTTGTCCGGAACTTGGAGACACTTCCCGAGTTGTGACACATGGAATACGTTGTGCACATCGGATAGCTCGGGTGGTAGTTCCAACTGGTAAGCCACTTATCCTCGTCGTGCAGTGACCTCAAAGGGACCAATGAACCTTGGTGCGAGCTTCCCTTTAACGTCGAAACGCTTGGTTCCCTCCAGAGGAGTTACTCGTAGGTACACATGGTCTCCGACACGGAAACTCATATCTCGGCGACGAGTGTCAGCATAGCTCTTCTGTCTTGATTTGGCGGCCTTCAAACGTTCTCTGACTAGTTGGACTTGCTCTTCTGCTTTGCGGAGAATGTCTGGTCCAAAGACTAGCCCTTCTCCAGTCTCTGAACAGTTGAGGGGTGTGCGACACTTGCGTCTGTACAACACCTCAAATGGTGCCATCTGAAGGCTCAACTGATAACTATTGTTATAGGAGAACTCGACAAAAGGGAGGCAATCTTCCCACTTGGCTCCATATGCCAAGACACAGGCTCGGAGCATGTCTTCGAGTATCTGATTTACTCGCTCTGTGTGACCTCTGTTCTGCGGCTGGAAAACGTGCTGAAAGACAACTTGGATCCCAAGGCTTCTTGGAACTTCTTCCAGAACCTTAAGGCAAACTGGGTTCCTCGATCTGACACAATCTCCTTAGGAACACCATGAAGGCTTATGATTCTGTCGATGTAGAGGGTTGCCAGCTGGTTGCCATCATAGGTAGTCTTGACAGGAATGAAATGGGCTACCTTGGTCAAATGGTCGACTATGACCCAGATGGAGTCATGTCCTTTATTCGACCTTGGTAATCCAGTGATGAAGTCCATTTCCACTTTATCCCACTTCCACTCAGGAACCTTGAGTGGTTGGAGCAGTCAAGCGGGTCGCTGATATTCAGCCTTGACCCTTTGGCCCACATCACACTTTGCAATATAGGTTGCAATTTCTCTTTTCATCCCGTGCCCAGAATCTTTCCTTCAAGTCTTGATACATCTTGGTCCCTCCGAGGTGGATGGAATACGGTGTGTCGTGGGCTTCTTGCAAGATCTAATTCTTCAGCTCCATCTTGTTCGGTATGCAGATGTGGCCTTTGTACCAAACAATCCCGTGCTCGTCCTCGGAGAATCCTGGGGCCTTCCCTAGCTTCATCTTCTTCTTGATGCCTTCAATGCTTGCGTGCCCACCTTGTTCTTTCTTGACTTCGTCCATCAGGGTTGGTTTGACTTCCATATGGTCTAGAAATCCATGGGGAACCAACTCCAAACTGAATTGTTCTAGCTCTTCAAACAGGGCTGGCTGCCTTCTTTGAATTATGGCATTTAGGGAGCAAGCATTTCTGCTTAAGGCATCGGCTACCACGTTAGCCTTCCTGGGGTTATATTGAACACTGAGGTCATAATCTTTGATTAGTTCCAACCATCTCCGTTGCCTCATGTTCAATTTCTTCTGGGTGAAAATATACTTCAGACTTTTGTGGTCTGTGTATATCTCACACCGTTTACCTAGGAGATAATGTCGCCAAGTCTTCAAGGCATGAACCACTGCTGCTAACTCAAGATTGTGAGTAGCGTAGTTCTCTTCATGAGGTCATAGCTGCCTTGAGAGGTAAGCTATGACTCGTCCTTCTTGCATCAGAACGCTTCCCAATCTGGTTCGAGAGGCATCACAATATATCACAAACTCTTTGTGAATATCAGGTGTTGCCAGAACTCGGGCGGTGGTCAATCTCTTCTTGAGCTCTTGGAAGCTTTCTTCACATTTTGGCGTCCATTCGAACTTCTTGTCCTTCTTCAGGAGCTGAGTCATTGGCCGGGCAATGCTAGAGAATCCTTCCACGAATTTGCGGTAATAGCCCGGAAGTCCGAGTAAGCTTCTGACTTCCTTAATGGTCGTTGGGGATTGCCATTGGGTCACAGCTTCGATCTTCGCGGGGTCAACCGACAATCCTTCCGCGGTCAAGACATGACCTAAGAACCCAACTTAATGTAGCCAAAACTCACATTTGCTGAATTTGGCGTATAGTTGGTGCTCTCGAAGCTTGTCTAGGACCAGCCTCAAATGTTGCTCGTGCTCTTCCTCCGTCTTCGAGAAGACAAGAATGTCATCAATGAAGACGACAACAAACTTGTCCAAATATTCCTTGAAGACTTTATTCATGAGATACATGAAGTAAGCTGGGGCATTGGTTAATCCAAAGGACATGACCGTGCACTCATACAGGCCATATCTTGTTACAAATGCCGTCTTCGGAATATCTTGGGGTCTGATCTTCAGCTGGTAGTACCCAGATCTGAGGTCGATCTTGGAGAACACCTTGGCTTCGCTGAGTTGATCAAACAGATCTTCAGTCTTGGGAAGTGGATACTTTTTCTTGATTGTAACCTCATTGAGGGAACGGTAGTCAATGCACAAGCGAATGGTACCGTCCCTTTTGCCACAAACAGAACAGGTGATCCCCAAGGGGAGGCACTTGGGCGGATAAATCCCTTCCTCAGCTGCTCTTCTAGTTGCTTCTTCAACTCGGCTAATTCTTCCGTCCCCATTCTATAAGGCTTCTTATAGATGGGTCCTGCCCTGGGCATGAGCTCGATGATGAACTCAAGGTCACGGTCAGGGGGCATTCCCGGTAGCTCATCTGGAAAGACATCGGGATACTCGCATACTAGCGGCACTTGCTCTAGTCCAACTTCAGACAGACAGTTGACTTGAATGGTTTGAGCAAAAGAGGAGTTGGAAGCAAACTTAACCTCGACTCCTTGGTCATTGGTCACAATGACAGTCCGATTGGCACAGTCTAAGAAGACTTGGTGCTTGCTGAGCCAATTCATGCCTAGGATCACATTCAAGCCTTGTGATCTCATGATGATAAGGTCTGCTAGGAAATCTACCCCGTTAATGATGATATTGACTCCCTTACAGCCTATCTTGGCTCTCATCTCTACTCTGGGGGTTTGTACCACCATCGGGTTATTCAGGGGTGTAGGGGTCATGCCACTTTTTAATGCAAATCTTTGAGTGACAAATGAATGCGTGGATCCAGAATCAAACAAGACAGTTGCAGGTGCTGAGTTGACAAGGAACGCACCCAGCACGACGTCCGGGTCTTCCTGAGCTTCTTCAGAAGTGACGTGATTCACACGCCCCTTCCCATGGTTGGGCGGGTTGCGAGTGGCTTGGTTCCTTGGTGGCATCCCACGGCCTTGTCCTGGGTTCTGTGCATTGGGGCGCGGGGCATCGCGCTTCTTGTTGGGGCACACCCTTGAGATGTGTCCTGACTGACCACATCCAAAGCAAGTGACTTGGTTTGGGTTATTGATCTTGTTGCCACCACTGTTATTGGGGTTGAATGCTGGCCTTGGGTTGGCATACTGCTGAGGCTGATAGTTGGTGCGAGGCGCAGGAGCTCTTGGCTGCTGATAGGTTGGCTTGACCGGGGCTAGCTGCCATGGGCGAGGCTTCTGGTTGCTGGAACTTCCCTTACTGATCATCTTGTGCTTGTGAGTGTCTTCCAGAGCACGCCGCTTGTCTTCAAGCATGAGTGCTTTGTTCACCACGTCAGTAAAGGTTGGGCAGTCACACACGACAAGCGAGTACTGCAGAGTATGATTGAGGCCTTCCATGAAGCGCTCCCTTTTCGCAGCATCTGTGCTGAAATCTTCAGGGGCATACCTTGACAGAACCCTGAACTTCTGCATGTACTCCTTGATAGTGCCACTTCCTTGCTTCAGGGCTCGAAACTCACGCTTTTTGATAGCCATGATTCCGGAAGGAATATGGGCCTTGCGGAATTCTGCCTTGAAGTTGTTCCAAGTGATGTCTTGCCCAGCATGCATGACCTTGAATCCATCCAACCAAGCTCTAGCAGTCCCCTCGAGGCAGTGGGCAGCATAAGCCACCTTCTCGCTGTCTTCGGTGCAACCGACTAGTTCCAGCAAGTCCTCAATAGTGCGGACCTAGTCGTTTGCATCCAGTGGTTCAGCAGTGTCAATGAAGGTTGGCGGTGCATGATTCTTGAACTCTGCCAATGTGGAACGTCCATTGCCATTCCCCGCCGGCTGGCGGTTGTTGGTGATAGCTTGAGCAATCATCTGGAGGGTTGCGGTGTTGTCTTAGCGTTCCTCTCGGAAGGCTTGGGGAAGCTGAGCCATGTCCATGTTCGGGGGAGGTGGTGGTGGAGCTTGGTCGTGGGTTTGGTCTTGGCCGGCCTCTGCTTGGGCGGATGCTCCGGCTTCGGGCTGCTGGGTAGAGGTACCAGTACGAGTTACAACAGGCATCCTGTTGGAGCGGTAAAGGTCTAATGATTTGGAATGAAGAGGGACAGCAATAAAGATGGGTGCCTAGTAAGGGGGTGGGTGTGACACTAATTATTTTCATGCAAGGGCCAAAAGGGCCAAACACATTCATTAAAATACCAAATGGGTGATGCAGTCGTTTACACATTCCAGAAGGGAAGATATGACGTACATCCAAACACAACAAAAGAAAACACTAGATGGCTTCATATGAACCTTACAAGGACTCGACTTCTCATAGGGGTTACACGACCTATCCTACCGTAGAGGTCACGAGCTACCATATCCGAGTTGCGAATGATGCCTAAGCGGCGGAATGCTCGGTCTCGTATTCTGGCTCTTCTGGGTCTTCCTCCTTGTCTTCATCTGTCTGGGCCCCCTATCACTTGAGGGTGTGGGGGAGTGGAGGAGTTGGATACGGCGATGTTTTGTCGGTGGTTCAGGGAAAAGCTTGCGATATTCCCTTGCCGTCATACGGCGTCGCTGGGGTGGCTCTTCATCCTTGGAAGATACATCTCCTGAGGGCCTTCCGCCTCGATACGCGATAGTGGGTCGCCCACGAGGCGCACCTTCCTTCTTGATCCTATCTGTCTTCTCTTGTGCTCGACGAAGAAGTGCCTTGGTCTTGTGGAGTTCTTCTCGGAGCTTCGTCGATTTCGAGGCCAAATCTTGTGCCAAGCTGTCGGCACAAAGGCTGAAATAGGTCTGGAATCGAAGTGGAAGTCCTTCCTTCGGTGGAGGGGCTTGCGCGCTGCTTTCATCTTCACCTTCCTTCCGGTAATGCAAGAAGCGGGTTGTCATCTTGGCTGCCATCTCCGGAAGAAGTTCACAGAGGCGGGTTAGTGCCTTGAGTGCAGCAGCCTCGACAGCGAGGGGTAGTGTTGCCATCTGGGGTCCCTCGAAGAACCAACTTGTGGGAAGATCGTTTGCCTTCACGATTACTTCCACATGGTACTCCACCTCACTGTCGCTAACCCAATGCTCATGGTAGGTGAGGATGGGTTCTCGGTGGAACTGGCACTCCTGGAGGCTATCCTCGAGAAGCAAGGGGAACCAAGTGGTCAGGTCCTCTTCAGGTACAACGGCCATCTACAAAGGTTGAATAGGAGAGGTTAATAAGCTGATGATATCTTAGGTTTGGTAAGGTTTAGAAAAGAAGAGAGGTTCAGAAGGTTTATGAAAAGGGTCTCATCCTATCTAATGCCCATGCTAACTAAGGCTTTCTACAATCAGGATGGCTCTGATACCAGCTCTGTGGGGACCCCGACTTAAGAGTCCAGATCACCGAATGCACGTGTACAGTGATCCTAGAGATGAATGCTCACTGAACACACAGAAGCTGAATAACAAGAGTCTTACATCCATACATACCGTCTTACACAAATTATGACCATTATGGCCAAGTCTTACATAGATAAAGCCTCATGGGTTGAATAGCAAATAAACTCGAGTAGCGGAAGTCTTCGTATATAAGTAGAACCCATGCCATCTGCCTTAACCATACAAGCATTCTGACTTGGAAAGCGTCCTAGTTCGCATGTTCGTCTCCATAGAATTCTTCTTCAAATTCCTGCTCCTCCATGCCTGGCCAATTAAATAACCAGTGGCAAGCCAGTGAGTACTTTGAATGTACTCGCAAGCAACCCATGATTTGGTTCAAGGTAACAATGCATGTTGTATAACAATAAGCAACCTAGCTACAAGCTAGCTAGGATATTCTACCACTTGTGAGACATGCATCAATGTACTTAGGTAACCTCGAGGACAGGTTACAGATATCAACATAAATAAAGTTCAAATCATATCTGGTTCTTTCAACCAGTCAAGTCAACACCTTGACTCAACACACACACACACACACTTTCACCGAGGTTGTAAAATTCTGGACATAGTTTAAGTAGCACCTCCCCAACTGTCCATGACCGTGGACACGGCTATTCGAATAGTTTTACACTCTGCAGAGGTTGCACACTTTACCCACAAGATCCGGGAAGCTTTCGTGTCACCCACGATCCCGCAGTACCTCAAGTACTTGGGGGAAGCACCCGGTCATTACCTTTCCCTAGACGACACTAACACAGGGTCCACTCGTAGGTGCACGGCCCTCGTGTACAAACGATACATGATGGACCAACGGTGTGTCCGGTGCCCTGTAAAAACAGTCATGGTCGCCTATCCAAGCACGACCCCGTCCCGGGAGTGACCTCAAGTCTCCCCCGTCACTAGTGATGTGGGCACCATGCTAGTATCAGCCTAAGTAATCAATAATGTCCCGTCCCATAAGGGGTAGAGTGGTTGCACATGTTTTGTTGGGACGGTAATCACACATGCATAATCTAATCCATTATTTTACCCACACACGAGAACTTTCTTTGGTACACCACTTCTTCCTCAAGTGGTGACCTATCTCAACATCACCCTCAGGCATTAGGGGCACCCGATGGGGTTTTCGAAAGAATGTAACCACGAAGGGTTCATGGTACATATGCAACATCATGTATCAACTATTAACCCTTTTTCATTGGATCTATGCACATGGTAAGGATCATGAGTAGGGGTATGCATCATGTGGTGGCTCCCAACAAATTCATGCAATCGGAAATAAAAGGGTACCGAGGAACAAAAAGGGGGTTTCATGGTCAAGGAGCTGCTTGCCTTGGTTGGCTTGGTCTTGAAAGCCTTCAAGTCCTTCTCCTTCTTATTCTTCAGCAACTTCGTCAAACACGGTATCTAATCGTCACAATAAATAACAGAAAAAATAAGACAATAATAAAAACAGAAAAATCAAAGTTCTCAGAAAAAATGTCAACTTATTTTTATAAAATACTAGAGGGAAAACTAAGATGGCAAAAATTCTTAGTTTGGGATTTGGAGTGACAGAATGGGGTACATGGATTTTTGAACAGAGGTT
This sequence comes from Secale cereale, assembly GCA_902687465.1. NCBI lineage: Eukaryota > Viridiplantae > Streptophyta > Magnoliopsida > Poales > Poaceae > Secale > Secale cereale. The sequence goes on along the minus strand of LR738711.1, from coordinate 524,421,126 downwards.
TTAGTGTTCAAATTTAAATTAAATTTGAACAGTACAGAAAAGGTTCATGAATATAGGTGAAAGTTATATCATAAAATAGGTTGGAATATTACAAGATTTTAGGAACTGGAATTATTTCATTTGGATAAATATTTTACCCTGTGGAATTTTTATAAAACTGACAGAAAAGGAAAAAGAAAAATGGCACTGTGCCACTGGGCCAGAAAGGCCACAGTGCAGCAGGCCCAGAAGGAAAACAGCTCGCGTGAGTCTGCCACATCGAAGGTGTTAAGGCGAAGTACGCCTTCGATCTGATGGCGAACCGGTGCGCACGCGTGTGTTTTTAAACCTGACGGGGGGGTCCCACCCGTCAGGGCGTGAGGCTGATGGACAGGGCCCACGATCGTCGTCGTCTACCTCCGTCCAGAGGCGACGTCGAGCTCACCAGCGGCGATATAGGGCATGGGAGGAGGTGTGGGTGGTACCGTAGTGCTCAGGGAGGAGCCGCCGTTCGGATGGAGATGGAGTTCGTCGTCGGGGTGGCCTGGTTCGCCGGCGACGAGGAGGCACGGCGGAGTTGCTTCGGGTGGTGGTGGTTTCGGCCGTTTCCGGCAGCTAAAGAGAGGGGAAACGAGGGGGAAATGATCAGTGAGATCTTGCGGTTCTAGATCGAGTGAGAGGAGCGGCGGAGAGGGCGTATACCTCTGGATCGACGGCGACCCAAGGAGGTGGAGCTCGAGCTCGGGATCGTCTGGAGAGGAGTGAATGGTGTAGGGGAGGACTGGGTGTGTGAGAGAGCGAGTGGTGAGGAGAGGGAGGTGCGGGGGTGTCCTTTTATAGGTGAACGGCGGGGTGCCGCGGACCCGTGCGCCGGCGAGCTTCTGCTCGTTGCCACAGGGCTCGGGAGGGGCTGGACCCGTGTCTGGGGCGTTCCTGGATGTGGTCCAGAGCTGGGGAAGAGAAGAGAGAGAGCAGGGGGAGGCCAGGGCATCGCGCGTGTGAAAAAGCTCATTGGAGCTCTCGGGTGGCCGTCGCGCGTGCGAACTGGGGCGAAAGGAGGGAGAAGGAGGAGGGGGCCGACCGGCTGCCGTGTCGTGGACGTCGAGGCAGCCTCGGGAGACACCATCCTGACGCCCTAGGTGGTCGGGCGCCTCGGGCAGGTCGCGGCTACAGTGCGGGAGCGCACTGTAGCGCGCTCCAGAGCGCCCATATGGCCGGCATGGCCGTGTCCAACACGCTCTGGATGCGGCCACCATGTCCATTCCTTCTAGGGGGAGTAAACAATGTAGGAAGGACGTTGGAATCTAGGGAGAGCTTCTAGAAGGAGAGAGGGCTGAGAGAGAAAGGTGAAAGTTGCTGTCGAGAATGTAAAATGGGGTTT
>LR738711.1:524348342-524419734 GCA_902687465.1 Secale cereale | reverse complement strand
CCCCCCTCAATCATTGAGCTGAGGCCAGGGGAGAGTTACTGGAGGTGCAAGGGGACTTGGGGAAGCTGTGGTAAAAAGCCTAGCTCAAGGAGAACAAGGAAAGAGGTGAAAGTGGTAATTTTGGAAAATCACCAGAAGGTGTTTGATGTGCTTTTGAGCAATCAAATGATTTCCAATCGACATGATACTTAAGAGGATCAAATCGAATATAGAAATAGGGTGTTCCACCAAGTTTGGGCTCATTTGAAGAAACTTGCCAATGTAACTTTGGTAAACCCTAGAAATCAATAGAAATGGATTTTCCAAGTTTAAGTTAAGCAAATCATCCCTCCTTGATGCACCACTTGGCGTAGTGTCATCATTTGGGGTTGTGATCATGCCCACAAAGTTTGAGGTTACAAGTAAAAAGTTGGTAGTGTAAAGTTGTTCAAATTTGAATCTAAATAGAAAAGGTTTTGGGGTACTCTGATCAAGTTACCCTTTTCCAAAGCTTGTGCCATTTGGTCTAGATGCATTATTTGACCATTCTAGCATGTGTACCAAGTTTGAGAGTATTTGGACAAGTTTGGCAATGTAAAGTTGCTCAAACTTCAAGAATGGACAGAAAGGTTTTGAGGGGTTTTGATGAGGTTTTCTTGCTTCCCAAGGCATGGGGTTTGGCAAGATCATCAAATATGTCATATATGACATGATAGAATTTCCTTGGAATTTTTAGAGAATATTTCCTTTGTAAATATTCCAAAAGCTTGAAATATACAGAAAGGGTTTCTGAGGGATCTGTCCAATATTTTGAACATGACCAAGTGTTGAAACTCTTATATATGGAAAATATATGTCCTAAGAGTCTCTCTGAATTTTGGCAAATATTTTTGAAATAGTTAAATAATTTTTATCAATTAAAGACCATTTTTTGGCCTTTATAAAATCCTTTAAATAAAATAGGAAAATAACTTTTAAAAATATATTTTGTGGTTTATGGGAGTCCTATATCTAGTAGGTTTCAAATATACTCTTTGAAATATTTTTATCACCCTAGATCAAGTACTTGTAGTGCAAGCCTCAATTTAGGGGTTTATGGAAAACTAATTTTTGAAAATACTTTTTGGCCAAATTATTTTTGTAAGAAAATACTATACTGTTATATACACTTGGTATGATCATTGGGAAGAAGTTTGGGGTAAGGAGATGAAATATATAAGATGGAGTAGTTGACTTTAAAGAGCACTTGAAAATCACAGAGAGAAAACTTAATTCCAAATAAAAGCCAAATGATGCTAAAAAAAATTGTTGGTCCAAATTTTCATGCTTTATTGATGCAAATGACATGTTACAAAATGCAGGGTGTGACACGGCCACTGGCTTCGTTGGAGCGGCGCTCCTCGGCGGGGTCGCCGCATCGCTCCCTCCGGACACAGCACGCCCGGATCGACGTGGAGTGGTTGCCTGGGGCTGCCCAGCAGCGTCTGCGCCCGGCGCCACTTCCTCAGAAAACGCCTCGGAGGCGTCCCGCTCGTCAACCCGGTCCCGGTCGCCCAGGGTCTCCTCCGAGTCCTCCTCGTCGCTCCCCTCCTCGACACCGAAGGACACGTCAACCGTGGGCGGAGCAGGCACGGGCACCTCGAAGCATGACACAGCCTTCAGCAGCTCGGCCTTGTCAAGACGGCGGTACAGCGGCAGATGGGCCCCCGAGAGGTCCTCAAGAACCATCCCTAGGAGAGCGTTCGAGACGAGGCCTAGCTCTACCTCGGCCAGCATCCCCGAGCGCAGCCGAAGCGTGTCATCATCTCCCATCAGCTCCCACATGGGGCGCGATTGTGCCTGGAGCGGAGCCAACCGCTGCCTGAGGAACTCCTTCACAATCTGGGTCCCTTCAAGCCTCGAGCCCAGGTCGGCCTCGATCCTTGCCAAGACAAGCTTGACAAGGGGGTCGTTGAGCTTCGCGTAGCTCCAGAGGGCGCGTTTCTCCGGATGGGCGATAGGCAGCATCAGCAGCGAGTGAATACGCTGGGCATCCAGATAGACCCACCTCTTCTGGAGGGTCTTGGTGTCGTTCTACTCGCGAGGCTGGATGTGGAGGGCGTGCACCTGGTAGTGATTCAGGATGGTGTAGAAGAACTCCGAGAAAGGCGGCACGAGCCCGACGGAGATACTGTGGAGGAAGAAGGGGTAGCAAGACTTCGGCAAAGTCTGCACCGCGGTTGACCCAACCCAAATCTTCGTCGGGCCATGCTCGTTATGTTCGCTCGACAAGAAAGACTGGACCTCCGTGTAGTCCCCCTCCTCAGTGATGGTGGACTCCTCGAGCGCCGCCTCGAGGGAGGAAGCAGATCCGGATGCCTGTGTGGCACCTTTGCCTTTCTTCACCATTGCTGGAGGCGCTGGAGGATGCAGGTGATTTGGGAAGGCTGGGGGTGAACGAGAAGGGGATCTGAGCAGGAAGGAAAGGAAGTGATAACCCCTCTGCAACGAAGACAGTCCCTTTTTGTCAAGTCGCCCGGTCACCAAGACTGTGTGGGGAGCGGAGTCACCCACATCCCATCCAACTTTCACGCGCCAGCTTGCTCCGCAGTCTTTTGGGGCCCGCGTTGCTTCGTCCTCGACTAAGGCTTCGCCGCGAATCCAACTCCGCACGTGCCTTGGGCCCGGGGGCTACTGTCGGCGTTCTGGGAACCAGGGTACCCAGACTTGCCTGCTAGCGGCCCGTGACGCACTCCTACTATGGCCTGGTATGGTTCAGCTGATCGACCAGCTGCTCAAGACCCTCGCGAGGAGAATGACACCAAGACCCTCTCAGGAACGGCCTCGGCTAGGCTGCTCCGGAGGGGCGAAGAACTCAAGGCCAAGCCTGCCTCAGGAGGAGGCAGTTACGCGAGCAGTCACGCACGGCGCCAGTGGGTTCCAGCACGTGCCAGTGGCGCAGTAGCCATTTTGGTGCAAAGGAGACAACGCAGGCGCAGGTTCCCGAGGGGCGAGACAAAGGTTTCCCCTTCGATGCAACAAGACCGAAGACCGCAAGGACGACAGGGAGGATGTCACCACCGAGCCCACCACCGCGCCATCGTCATCTCTTTGCAGGCGAAGACCACTTTTGTCAGGATAGGAGCGTCCTTGTGTTCCCGCTCAAAATGGCCGTTGTGGGATCCCTTCCCGCCTAAACATTTCGGGGGAAGAGGACCCTGGCCGCCTATATAAATAGCTAGGTTTCCACGGTGGAGGCATCTGGATTGACCTCATCTCGAACACCCAACTTCACTTCAAGGAGCAAGAACACTTGCCTCCTGACCCTCTTGAGCTCTCCTCCTGAGCTCAAGAACCACTGTACTTGTTCACACTCAAGCCCTCCAAAGGCTAATCCACTCAAGAAGGACGTAGGGTTTTACACCGCAAGGTGGCCTGAACCTGGGTAAACTCGTGTGTGCTTTTACTTGTTGCTTGCTTGAATCTCACCACTGGGCGAGGGCGTCGCGCTAGGTAGACGTGAGCTGGAGGGATCTTTGTTCACGCCCCTTTATTTGAACTTCTTTGGGTTTGCGGAGCGCGTAATCCGACAATCCCATATAATCAAAGCCCCAGACATCAAATGGTTCAATAACAAGTGAATAATTCATAGGCATTTCTTGACATCAACTAATATTACCAATTCTTTGACATTCATCAGAAGATAAGACAAACTTACGGGCATCCTTGAAGAAAGTAGGCCAATAAAAACCAGATTACAGTACCTTATGTGTAGTTCTATCTCCAGCATGGTGTCCTCCATAAGCTTTAGAGTGACACTTGCGTAGGATCTGTTCCTGTTCATGCTTAGGTACACAACATCTAATAATACCATCTACCACTACTGGAATCTGCTACTTTGCCATCTGCCAGATCTTTGCCGTCTGCCAGCTGATGGCAACGAAGGTCTTTGCCGTCTGCTAACAAAAAACAGACGGCAAAGAAATGACAGATGGCAAAGAACCTGGTTGCCATCAGCCAACTCTTTGCTGTCTGCTGGCAGACGGCAAAGAATCTTTGCCGTCTGCTGGCAGACGGCAAAGAGGTGGGTGGGTCCAGTAGACGACAGTAGTGTAACAGCCCACCAGCCCCACCTCTTTGCCGTCTGCCAGCGGACGGCAAATAATCTTTGCCGTCTGCTGACAGACGGCAAAGAGACCGAAAGCAGACGGCAAAGAACGAATCTAATGCCCGCCCCCGACCCCGCCCACGGATCGATGACCTGGCACACACCCACCCCCTCTCTCTGCTAGGCCCCAGCCCCCTCTCTCTCCCCTCTCTCTCCCGCACCGCACCGCACCTCACCCGCACCCGCACCGCCGCCGCCCCACCACCCCACCACCGCCGCACCACCCCGCCACCCCGGAGCCCTGCGGCCCCGTCGCCACCGCCGCCCGGCGCCCCCGTCGCTCAGCTCTCTCTCTCTCTCTGTCTCCCAATCCCCTTTGCTGCCGCCATGTTTTCCGGCCGATTCCGGCGGTTTCCGACGGTCTCCGGCGACACCTTGGCTTCCCATCTCTTCCTCTCGTCGAGCTCTATCGATCCCTCCGTCTCGATCTGATTTTCCCTGCCTCCTGTGGTCGCTCCCTTTGGCTTGAGTTGCTGCTGCTGTTAGAGAATGGTGGGTTCTCCTTGTGCTGCTTGGTCGTGCCCGAGGGTCGTCTACCTGGGCGAGGCCGAGCTTGTGCCCGACCCCGACGACCGCGTCCTCGAGCTCGAGATCGTCACCAACCTCGCCGCCCGCTGCGCCGAGTCCGAGAGGCGCCTGGCCCTTGTGCTTGACGCGTTCCCCTGCGACCTCCAGCATCAGCTCGACCAGTTCATTAGCGGAAGGTGCGCTAGCTACCCCCCTTACTATTTTACCTGCTTGCAATCGGATGACGAGAATCGCTGGAATTTCAGCTCTGTTGAGATGACGCTTGCTGTACATTGCGACTTCATATTATGGTTCATTCAGGAGATTAGTGTGTGTGTGGAAATGAACTCTGATCTCTCTAATTTTCCATCGTTGGGTCTTTTGATAAGACCTCCTTATTAGAGCCCTGGCGCTTAAGATCAGTTTGGGTAACAGATAGGGCTAGGGGTTTCTCTAACTTCATGTGGAGCGGTGGACATGTCTGTACCTTTCTGATTTTTGTGAGAAATGCATCATCGTTAACCCATCTACCGGGCTACTCTGTTCCATTTAATCTGATTTTGTTCACAGTGTTTATTTCATTAGATGAAGGACACTTGGTGTCCACTTAATAGATTAGACTTATTGTTATTACAAGAATAATGGGAGTCATATGAGTTACATCTCTGTTTCTAATTAACAGGGCAGTGTTTCTATCGCAATTAACGTTATAGGGTTTCAATGATGATGGAGTTTAGTTGAAGTAATAACTTGATTTCATCTTCATGAGAAAAATCTATTATCCAGAAATGAAATGCATTCTTGAGTGAGACCTCACTTCATTTTTATAATATTTTACAATCTTATGCTTTATGTAGGATTGATGGCAGCATCTTAAAGATGTACACGTCGCACTGGCCATCAGAGCGTTGGCAGGAGTATGAACCTCTTCTAAATTTCTGTCGTGATGAGGGGAAGCAGCAGCCCTAGCAGGTGTGGTGCCGGCGAACACGAGCAGTAGCAGGCAGCGGTGCTGTCGGAGTGGTGCCGGCGAACGCGAGCAGCAGCATCCACAGCAGGCGCGGTGCTGGCGAAGCGGTGGCCCACGGTGCCATCATCGTCGTCCTCGGCAGAAGGTCAAGCCAAGATGATTCAACGACGCCACAGCGGGAACCGACCATAAATCCCGGACACGAGGTAACTCTCTCTCATGCCCTTCCTCCATTCTCCCCCCTCCCATGATCAAAGCAAAGCAATAAAATGGTTAGCCAAAAAATATTCTTGACTCTGCATATACCAAAAAAGGAGAGATCTATTCGGTCAATGAAGGGAATACCAAAAAAGTGCGTTGTGCTTACTGTAGAGTATGTGGTTCTAAGTTCACAAATATTGCAGTCTCTTAAGAAATTAAGCTGAATTTTTCAGCCAGCGTTGCAGGTGAGTAGAGAAAATGCAAATTTCCTTGTTCTGTGGTCTGAATTCAATTTGATTTTCTTGGTCGAAATTCTTTGCAAGTCCAGGGAACACACACTCTCCACAAGTTCAGTTTGGCCTTCTCCTTTGAATATGTGTACAACTCCATTTTTTTATTGCTCACGCAAAAGAAGTTTATTAAATGCTTGTAATTTGTTTGAGGCCAGAGAGAAGATCTATTTTGTTGAGATGGTGTCCTAGATTAAATTTTACCTCTCTTGTTACTAAGACTGCATATAATTATTTATCTAAGAGTGTGTAATAAACTATCGACAGGTTGCATCATGGTAGTGTTTGTTTTGCGGCTAGAGCTGCAGAAATATACTTCCTTTCATTTATTTTAATTTGACATAGCCTTGCTCATGTGCAGTTTGTGAAGACTCCCATCTCATATAATTGTTTTATTTAAGATCCTAATTTTCCCCCTGCTATCTTCGGTTGCAGTGCTATTTTGTCCACATAATCACGAAGATGTAACTGATTTTTCATGTTCATTTATGGATGACCTAAAATAATTTTAGCTCGTTCATTTATGACATAATTATCTCTAAAATGACATAATATGCTTTAGTTAGCTAAAAAAAGGCATAACTACCTTGGATAGCTCAATAATGACATAATTAGCATAGTTTGGTCAAAATTGGCATAATAATCTTGGTTACCTCCAAAATGACCTAAACTTAGCTTTTTTTCCTCAAAAATGACATAATAACCTTACTTAGCTCCAAAATGACCTTATTTACATAGCAATTTCATTCTTCATGCTAGCTTGAGCCCTTGACTAATATTTTGTTCCTCTCTCTCAGTCGCACCACAACAAGAAGCCCGTGCTAGGTCTGTTCGACCTCTATGGCATGGCCCATAGTGCCCCGTACAAGAAGGCCAAGGCATTCTCGGAGTCTGACCTAGATCATCCAGAGACCTTCACCAACATCTCCTCCCACAACAAGCTCGTGAGGTACAGAGACGAGGGGAAGGCAAGGAAAGGGGAGGACTTTAACCCGAGCCAGGATCCTTTTGATACAGAGCTGGTTATGATATCTGGTGGCGGGAGGTCCCATGGCTCGACAGCCATTGGTGATGGACTGATACGTTGTCCTAAGACTCTCACGCAGATCAAGAAGCGCCAGAGTAGCTCTGATCCTGAGATAATGCCTCGTGCACGGCCATCGGAGCTCGCCATGGCGGTTAGTTATACGGACTCGGATACCTTTCCTATCCATTACATTGTGTGTGCGTCCGTCGATGATTACAATGCTAACGAGGAGTGGTGTGTTGCAGGCTGCTCTTGAGAAAGAGAGAGAAAACACGCAGACGCTTTTGGAGGCGGCAAGAAGGCAGGCGGAGGAGAGGGAGAGGGAGCTGGAGGAGAGGACGGCTAGGCTGTTGGAGGAGGAGAGGAACCGGAACGATGCTCAAAACCGGGCCCTATATGACATCTTGGTGGTATGTTTCTCCTGCATATTAGCCAAATCATGCACATAATGTTTGTTCCATTACTAACTAATATGACTAACTCGTGAGAACCAAATGTGTAGAGCATGTGTGAGAAAAGCGGTCAGACCCCTCCGCCGATGCCCCAGATTGCTCCGGCGACCACGGTGAGTTTGATTTGAATGGTCGTTAGTTACTAGTATTCACATTTATGTTGCATCATGCTAACGAGACATTGCAAATGATCTTTGGTGTAGAATGCTTCCCGACAAGCATCAACCAATCCTTCTCGGTCTGCCCTTGGTGGAACCCCGACCGGCCCTTCACCTCAGTCTGGCACTGGCGCAGCCTCGACCGGTCCTTCACCTCCGTGATAACGGTATTTTTCTTCTTATTTAGCCTAGTTAGTCCATTTATGACATAATTTAGCCTATTTAGTCCACAAATGACATAATAAGATGAAGAAAATCAAGGAATAGGAAGAAAAGAAGGAATAGGAAGAGAAGAAGAAGATGAAGAATAAGAAAAGAAGAAGAAGAAGAAGATCTTCTTCTTCTTCTTCTTTTCCTCCTCTTATTTAGCCTTTTTAGTCCATTTATGACATAATTTAGCCTATTTAGTCCACAAATGACATAATAAGATGAAGAAAATCAAGGAATAGGAAGAAAAGAAGGAATAGGAAGAGAAGAAGAAGAAGAAGAAGAAGAAGAAGAAAAGAAGAAGAAGAATAAGAAAATCTTCTTCTTCTTTTCTTATTCTTCTTCTTCTTCTTCTTCTTCTTCTTTTCCTCCTCTTATTTAACCTATTTAGTCCATTTATGACATAATTTAGCCTATTTAGTCCACAAATGACATAATAAGATGAAGAAAATCAAGGAATAGGAAGAAAAGAAGGAATAGGAAGGGAAGAAGAAGAAGAAGAAGAAGAAGAATAAGAAAAGAAGAAGAAGTTCTACTTCTTCTTCTTCTTTTCTTATTCTTCTTCTTCTTCTTCTTATTCTTCTTCTTCTTCTTTTCCTCCTCTTATTTAGCCTATTTAGTCCATTTATGACATAATTTAGCCTATTTAGTCCACAAATGACATAATAAGATGAAGAAAATCAAGGAATAGGAAGAAAAGAAGGAATAGGAAGAGAAGAAGAAGAAGAAGAAGAAGAAGAAGAAAAGAAGAAGAAGAATAAGAAAATCTTCTTCTTCTTTTCTTATTCTTCTTCTTCTTCTTCTTCTTCTTTTCCTCCTCTTATTTAACCTATTTAGTCCATTTATGACATAATTTAGCCTATTTAGTCCACAAATGACATAATAAGATGAAGAAAATCAAGGAATAGGAAGAAAAGAAGGAATAGGAAGGGAAGAAGAAGAAGAAGAAGAAGAAGAATAATAATAACTTCTTCTTCTTCTTCTTCTTCTTCTTCTTCTTCTTCTTCTTCTTTTCCTCCTCTTATTTAGCCTATTTAGTCCATTTATAACATAATTTAGCCTATTTAGTCCACAAATGACACAATAAGCTTAGTTATGTCAAAAATGGCCTAATTAGCCAGGTTAGCTCCAAAATGACCAAGTTTACCTATGTTAGCTCCAATATGATCCATTTAACCTACGTTAGCTCCAAAAAGACCAAGTTTACCTAAGTTAGCTACCATATGATCCATTTTACCCGCGTTAGCTCCAAAATGACCTATTTACCTAAGCTAGCTCTAAATTGACCTACACACTTAGCATTTTTACCTAGCTTAGCAAAAAATGACATTTTTACCTAGGTTAGCTAAAAAATGACCAAGTTTACCTAGGTTAGCTTCAATATGATCCATTTAACTTAGCTTAGCTCCAAAATGACCAAGTTTACCTAGGTTAGCTCCAATATGATACATTGAACTTATCTTATCTCCAAAATGACCTATTTACCTAGCTTAGCTCTAAATTGGCTTTTTGAACTACATTTGTTGGAAAAGAAGAAGATAAAGAAGAGGGGGAGGAGAGAAAGAAAGAGAAGATAAAATCTTCTTCTTATTTTCCTCTTCTTCTTCTTCTTCTTTTCCTCTTCTAGCTATTCTTCTTCTTCTAACTTTCATCTTTCCCAATTTGCAGATTTGCTTGAGATGAGGAAGCTTGCATTGATGGACTCATATATTCTCCTTGTGCTTCCTTTTTGTTTATGAAAACATGTTTGGGAACTTCTTATTGTTGGATATGTTGTTGGAAACTTCTTATGTCATATGGATATATGTTGGACTTGAGAAAATATATTGTTGGAAACTTCTTATGTCATATGGATATATGTTGGACTTGAGGAAATATATTGTTGGAAACTTCTTATGTCATATGGATATATGTTGGACTTGAGGAAATATATTGTTGGAAACTTCTTATGCCATATGGATATATGTTGGACTTGAGGAAATATATTGTTGGATATGTTGTTTGAAACTTCTTATGTCATATGGATATATGTTGGACTTGAGTAAATATATTGTTGGATATGCTTGTTGAGTATATATGTATTATCTGTGTATATCTATGAATTTCTGTCAAATTGAATGAATTCAATTAAAAACAGGGGTTATATAGGCTCTTTGCCGTCTGCCAGCAGTCGGCAAAGAGCTTTGCCGACTGCTAGCAGACGGCAAAGCTCTTTGCCGACAGCAAGCAGTCGGCAAAGAATGCCACGTGGCAGCTCCCTGTTCAACCTGGGAACACTGGTTGCCTATTTGGGCATTTTGCCGACTGCCGGCAGACGGCAAAGAGGCTCAGCTCTTTGCCGACTGCCGGCAGTCGGCAAAGAGGCTAAGGTCTTTGCCGACTGCCGGCAGTCGGCAAAGAGGCTAAGGTCTTTGCCGACGGCCAGCAGACGGCAAAAAAGGCCACGTGGCAGCTTCCCAGTGACTCCTATTTGGCCTCTTTGCCGTCTGCCGGCTGACGGCAAACCACGCCGTTAACCCCTAACGGTTCCCACCTCACCTCACTGCCGTCTACGCTCTTTGCCGTCTGCTGGCCGCAAACGGCTGACGGCAAAGAGCTTTGCCGACTGCTTCTATGAAGCAGACGGCAAAGAAGGCCTTTACCGGCGTTAATTCAGCCGGACTGTTTGCCGACTGCTAGCAGTCGGCAAAGAGCTTTGCCGACTGCCATTCATGCCTTTGCCGACTGCCATGGCAGTCGGCAAAGAAGCTGATTCCTGTAGTGTACTCCTTCTTTATAAAGGTGTGGGTCATCCATGAAATAATGTCTTAAATCATAAAAGAACTTTTTCTTTTGCTGGTATGTGAAACTAAGTGGTATAAACTTAGCTACAATGTAATTAGCATAATCAGCATACCATGGAGCAGTACGAGAAGCATTTATGACAGCTAATTGTTCATCAGGAAAGCTATCATCAAAAGGTAGTGGATCATCAAGAATATTCTCTAACCTAGACAAGTTGTCTACAACGGGGTTCTCAGCTCCCTTTCTATCAATAATATGCAAATCGAATTCTTGTAGCAGGAGAACCCATCTAATAAGTCTAGGTTTAGCATCTTTCTTTTCCATTAGGTATTTGATAGCAGCATGATTAGTGTGAATAGTTACTTTAGAATCAACAATATAAGACCTAAATTTATCACAAGCAAATACAACTGCTAAATATTATTTCTCAGTAGTAGCATAATTTCTCTGGGCACTCTAGAGTTTTACTAGCATATTGGATAACATTCAACTTCTTATCAACTCTTTGTCCTAGAACAGCACCTACAGCATAATCACTAGGATCGCACATAATTTCAAAGGGTGAGTTCCAGTCAGGAGGTTGGACAATAGGTGCAGAGATCAATGATTTCTTAAGTATTACAAACGCTTCTACACAATCATCATCAAAGACAAAAGGAACATCTTTTTGTAAGAGATTAGTCAGAGGCCTAGGGATTTTGGATAAGTCCTTAATGAACCTCCTATAAAACCCAACATGACCAAGGAAGCTTCTTATACCTTTGATGTCCTTGGGACACGGCATCTTTTCAATAGCATCAACTTTAGCTCTATCAACTTCAATACCTCTTTCGGAAACTTTATGCCCCAAGACAATACCTTCATTAACCATAAACTAACACTTTTCCCAATTCAAGACAAGATTAGTTTCTTCACATCTCTGCAAAACTTGATCAAGGTTGCTCAAGCAGTCATCAAAATAAGTTCCATAAATAAAAAAAATCATCCATGAAAACCTCAACAATCTTTTCACAAAAATCAGAGAATATAGCCATCATGTATCTTTGAAAGGTAGCGGATGCATTATGTAAACCAAAAGGCATACGTCTATAAGGAAAGGTACCGGAAGGGCAAGTAAAAGTGGTCTTTTCTTGGTCCTCTTTTGACACGGGTATTTGAGACAAACCAGAATAGCCATCTAGAAAGCAAAAATGAGTATGTTTGGATAACCTTTCTAGCATTTGATCAATAAAAGGTAAAGGTCAATGATCTTTCTTAGTAGCTTTATTGAATTTGCGGAAATTGATTACCATCCTATAACCTGTAACAATTCTTTGCGGGATCAATTCATCCTTATCATTAGGAACAACAGTAATACCTCCCTTCTTAGGGACACAATGGACAGGACTTACCCACTGACTATCAGCAACTGGATAAATTATACCTGCCTCTAGAAGCATCAATATTTCTTTTCTTACCACTTCTTTCATCCTAGGATTTAACCGTCGTTGATGATCAATAAACGGTTTAGCATCCTTTTCCAATTTTATCTTGTGTTGGCATAGAGTGGGACTAATGCCCTTGAGATCATCCAAAGTATATCCAATAGCAGCACAGTGCTTCTTCAGAGTTTTCAATAATTTCTCTTCTTCCTGCTCTGAAAGGTTAGCACTAATAATAACAGGATATATCTTCTTTTCATCAAGATAAACATACTTAAGAGTGTCAGGTAATGGTTTGAGTTCAAACACGGGATCACCCTTGGGTGGAGGAGGATCCCCTAGAATTTCAACAGGCAAGTTGTGTTTCAATAAGGGTCCCTGTTTATAGAATATTTCATCTATTTCCATTCTCCCATTCATATACATATCATTTTCATGGTATAGCAGATATTGTTCAAAGGGATCGTTAGGAGGTACATCAATAGAAGCAAGACCAATAATTTCATCCTTACTAGGCAATTCTTTATCATGGGGTTGTCTACGAAATTTAGCAAAGTTAAAATCATGAGACATATCCCCTAATCCAACAGTAACAATATCCTTTTCGCAATCTATCTTAGCATTAACAGTGTTCAAGAAGGGTCTACTAAATATAACAGGGCAAACATCATCTTGCGGGGAACCAAGAACAAGAAAATCAGCAGGGTATTTAACTTTCCCACACAAGACTTTGACATCTCTAACAATCCCTATTGGTGAAATAGTGTCTCTATTGGCAAGCTTAATAGTAACATGAATACCTTCTAGCTCAGCAGGTGCAATATCGTGGATAATTTCTTCATATAAGGAAATGGGTATTACACTCGCACTAGCACATACGTCACATAAACCATGATAGCAATGATCTCCTATTTTAACGGAAATAACAGGCATGCCTACAACAGGTCTATGTTTATTCCTAGTATCTGGTTTCGCGATTCTAGCAGCTTCCTCATGGAGGTAAATAATATGTCCATATATATTATCGACCAAGATATCCTTAACCATAACAACACTAGGGTTCTACTTTAATTTTCTCAGAGGGCGTAGGTGTTTAAGTATTATTTTTACGAACCACAGTTGATGCTTTAGCATGATCCTTTATTCTAACATGGAAGGGTGGTTTCTCAATATAGGTGGTAGGAACGATAGGATCAACATTATAAGTGATAGTCTTTTCTTCAACTTTAACAGGTTCAACTACTTTTACTTCAATGGGAGGATGGTATTTAAACCACTTCTCCTTAGGGAGATCAATATAAGTAGCAAATAATTCACAGAAAGGAGCTACTATCTCAGAGTCAAGTCCATATTTAGTGCTAAATTCACGGAAAACATCGGTATCTATAAAAGATTTAACACAATCAAACTTCGGTGTTATACCTGACTCCTTACCTTCTTGAGATCCCAATCTTAAGAGTTGCGTTGAATTCTTTCAAATAAATCCCATTTGAGTTCAATAGTCTTCATCATAAAAGAACCGGTACAAGAGGTATCGAGCATGGAGCGATTATTGAGAGAAAGTCGAGCATAAAAATTTTGAATGATCATTTCTCTTGAGAGCTCATGATTGGGCCATGAATAAAACATTGACTTAAGCCTCTCCCAAGCTTGAGCAATACTTTCTCCATCACGAGGGCAAAAATTATATATATATAATTACGATCTCGATGAACCTGATGCATAGAGTAGAACTTCTGATGAAATTCCAACTTCAATCGATTGTAGTTCCATGATCCAATATCATCGCACAGCCTAAACCATGTCAATGCCTATCCCTTCAAATATAAAGGGAATACCTTCTTCTTGATCACATCCTCGGGCATACCTGCAAGCTTAAATAATCCAGAAACTTCATCCACATATATTAGGTGTAAATCGGGATGCGGTGTTCCATCTCCTGTAAAGGGATTATCTAGCAGTTTCTCTATAATAGGGAAGGAATTTCAAAGCAAACATTTTCAGTAGGTTCAGTAGGTTGAGGAGCAACACTTTGCTCTACTGTTCAGGGTGAAGATACCCCGAACAAGCCCCTTAAAGGATTAAGTTCCATAGTGACAAGTGACAGTATATTTCAGCACACTATATAAATTTTTCCTTATCAAATTCCTCTTACCAAAGGCGCTTCACTCCCGGCAACGGCGCTAGAAAAGAGTCTTGATGACCCACACAAGTGTAGGGGATCTATCGTAGTCCTTTCGATAAGTAAGAGTGTCGAACCCAACGAGGAGCAGTAGGAAATGATAGGCAATTTTCAATAAGGTATTCTTTGCAAGCACTCAAATTATCGGTAACAGATAGTTTTATGATAAGATAATTGGTAACAAATAATAAATAGTGGAAGTAAATAAGGTGCAGCAAGATGGCCCAATCATTTTTGTAGCAAAGGACAAGCCTGGACAAACTCTTATATGAAGGAAAGCGCTCCCGAGGACACATGGGAATTATGGTCAAGCTAGTTTTCATCACGTTAATATGACTCGCGTTCATTACTTTGATAATTTGGTATGTGGGTGGACCGGTGCTTGGGTTTTTGCCCTTACATGGACAAGCATCCCACTTATGTTTAACCTCTATTGCAAGCATCCGCAACTACAAAAGAAGTATTAAGGTAAACCTAACCATAGCATGAAACATATGGATCCAAATCAGCCCCTTACGAAGCAATGCATAAACTAGGGTGTAAGCTTCTGTCACTCAAGCAACCCATCATCTACTTATTACTTACCAATGCCTTCCTCTAGGCCCAAACAATGGTGAAGTCTCATGTAGTCGATGTTTCACATTACACCACTAGAGGAAAGACAACATACATCTCATCAAAATTTCGAACGAATACCAAATTTACATGACTACTTATAGCAAGACTTCTCCCATGTCCTCAGGAACAAATGTAACTACTCACAAAGCATATTTATGTTCATAATAAGAGGGGTATTAATATGCATAATGGATCTGAACATGTGATCTTCCACCAAGTAAACCAACTAGCATCAACTACAAGGAGTAATCAACACTACTAGCAACCTACAAGTACCAACCTGAGGTTTTGATACAAAGATTGGATACAAGGGATGAACTAGGGTTTAAGAGGAGATGGTGCTGGTGATGATGTTGATGAAGATAACCCTCCCCAAGATGGGAGAGTTGTTGGTGATGATGGCGGTGACGATTTCCCCCTCCCAGAGGGAAGTTTCCCCGGCAGAACAGCTCCACCGGAGCCCTAGATTGGTTCCGCCTCGAGTCGGTGGCGCTTCGTCCCGAAAGCCTCCTTACGATTTTTTCCAGGTCAAAACACCTCATATAGTGGAAGATGGGCATCGAGGGGCTGCCAGGTAGCCCACGAGGCAGGGGGCGCGCCCAGGGGGCGCCCCCACAATCGTGGACAGTGGGTGGCCCCCCTCTTGTACCTCTTTCGCCACATATTTTTTATATTTTCTGAAACGGAGTTTTGTGGAGTTTTAGGGCTTTTTGAGTTGTGAAGAATAAGTCTCCACTGTTTGCTCCTTTTCCAGCGCAGAATTCCAGCTGTCGGCATTCTCCCTCTTCATGTAAACCTTGTAAAATAAGAGAGAAAATGCATAAGTATTGTGACATAATGTGTAATAACAGCCCATAGTGCAATAAATATCAACATAAAAGCATGATGCAAAATGGACATATCAACCACCCATGAATAAGTATCTTTTCACCTCCAAGGGAAATGTAGTAGGTCGTCATAAACATCATGTTGTGACCAAGCGCAAGACTAACCCGACCATACTCAGGCATCTGTATAGGAACAATAGAACTAGGCCGTTTCTGTTTCAATAAGATCACAACTATAAAACCGTGTATAAGCAAGAGTTTATGAACAACATAAATAACAGAAAATAGCTCATACCATAAGTTTCTTGACACAGTTGGACTTGTTCAACGTGTGCACCAGTTGCACACATATCCCACGTGTCCTTCCACCATTTAAACGCCCCACAAGGACCTCGAGATGATCAATAAAGTGTAGGAACTGGTGGATGTCGTTCCAATCAACTTCAGTGCCATTAGTAACAGTCGAGTTCTTATCAAATAACAAACGAGTAGTGTGTTGAACTTTGTAATAACCCACATGTGCCACCAATTATAAGAAATATTTGTTGGAGGTAGCATCTTCGTGAGAGAAGGGAAACACAAATTGTTGCTACTTCTAAAGTCAAATTGTGATTAGTTAGACATAATAGGTGGAATAAGAACTAATCAAGGCAACATGCAAGAACTAGATAAAAACTAACATGCATGAACTATTGGAATGACATCGGAGTGGAATATCACAGTGAAGATGAGACCAGGTTCTGCTATTTTCTTCAATATTCGTGCGCCAACTTTCAATCTGTAATACTTGAGAAAGTTTATCCAAATTCGGCCATAAAAACCAATGATTTTCTTGGTTCATGAACCCAACTAGGAACTTATATGCATGGAGTTTATTCAATGTGACCATTAAACTGGTGTATTCAATTAGGGCAAGGTCAACCATCTTGAGTACATGTGTTCTGGCAGAGCAAGGAATGCACTGCAGGAAAAAAAATCCGAGAACACAATTTATTTGCTATCCAAATCTAGAAATAATTTCCTCTTTCACCTCAGTGTTGACCATGGAACTAGTACCTATTATCCGTATATAGCAGTCCAAATTTCCAAATTAGTCGACAACATGTTCAAAAAACCCAACCCTCCCAGATACAAAAGAGGATTCTAGGAACATATTGTGCGCGTTTCAAAATCATGTGTTAGAATGAGAAGGAACAAGAGTGGCGTCTCGACGAAGGCACAGAAACCTATAGGGTCCTCAAACTTTGGGTACTGCAAATGAAACACACTAGATCCAGTTGGAAGGAAAATGCATCAACGGTGGCACCTGCCATCCTAGGATTACCGGCGACCAAGGGACGAGGATTTGTCGGGCATTTATGAAGAATTTGTACCTGGTTCTTCATGAGAAAACCATACGCAATCACCGAGACGAGGTTTTCTCTAAACAAGAAGAAGAGGGAGAAGAAGATTCAGGCCCAGTAAAATATTGCTGCTTTGTCTGTCTGGCTCAGTGCTACTGCTGGAAAGGTAGGGGTTTTTGTGATTTGACGGCTCATTGGGCATTACTGCGGCTCTACGGCCGAGGTGAGTGTACCGTGCAGTTGTGCACTCTAATTTGGTGCATGGCATGTGGATCCCGTTGTCGGATGCCCCGCATATCAGCGAAAGGAAGTAGAAAGGCAAGAGTAACTAGTTACACATAAATATATTTTTGATAGAGAGATACTCCCTATGTTAATATAAAAATCTTTTATATCACCACTTTATACATAAGAAAAAACAAGGGGAATGTATATAACATAATGTGGAGGTTCAGATGAGAAAAAAAATGCTCAGATAGGCTGACAGTTCTAGACTTCGGGCCATAGGACGGTGGGCCTGCATGTTTGGGGGCCCATGTGTTCTAACTCGACGCATTTCGTCCAGTAAATATTGCAAGCGATTGGTACGGCGCTGGTTTTAGATGTTGTCGCAAGGTGAATACAGAGAATTAAATAAAGCATAAAAGATGTTAGAATGAAATCGAACTACACTTCCTAACCAGCAATCAGAGTTGCAATTCTTTCATGATATCCAACGTAATAAATAATACTGTCGTACTACTTATACACACATGACACTTGTTTCACCATGCCATATTATTACATCAAAAGCAATCGGATGATAGATCAGTGCAGCTGTTACATGTTGCTACTAAAGAATTTCAAAGTTGAGTAGGACCATCTCTCCTTGCCAAGAAAGTTCGATTTTGACATCATCCCCAACCGCATGATTTGATAGAGTTTCGAACCTTGACCATCCTCTGGCATGATTCGTCAGGCGACCATCCTTTGTACTTACGGTATATTAAGCAGGTTCATTCACACCTAGGTTGCGCATGGTAAGAGAAACTTTGCCACGGTTGCCCGGATTATTGAATGACTCCCTCATTGCTCTAGGAATTCTCTTTTTGCAAACAAGAAGAATACACAAATAGTTAGATCAACATAGTGAATCATGTGAAACAACATGGAAAGAAAAAAGAACGAAGCACTTGGGCTGTCAATGCTTACCAAGAAGGTGGAGATGTCGGGTTTTGTAAGGACTTTGGTATATGCACTACAAACAGCATCCTAGTCTATTGCCGGTGCAAGTGTTGGTTTTGTTGCCGCTGCATGGGCCGGAGTAGATGCAAGTTCAACTTAAAGTGTTGGTGCAGGTGCTGAAGCCCATGCTGGTGCCCGTGCCTGTGCAACTGGTAGTGCCACTATTGCTGCCGGGGATGGTGCTCCTTGTGGAGCAGGTGTCAGTGTCGGAGCCGGTGACGTGTCCGTGCCCGATCCTCCGGTAGATCAGCCTGAGATGTTGCCGCTGTCAGTGCTCGAGCAACTGCCGTCGGAGCAGGTGCCGGTGCTCGATCCGATGCTGAAGGTGCCACCGATGTGCGAGACATCAGCGATCGTCTCTAGTCTGCTATGATTTCATACTTTGACTTTCTAACTTAGCTAGGCTTCGTGACCTGGATCGAGTCTTTTTCTTCACTTATTTCAATCACAAGAAGGACTAATTGTGGCCTGTTTGCTAAAACAAACAGCAGTTCATCACAGGGCTTTAGATTATACTTAGACAACACACTGATCCAATTGTGTCCAGTAATATAAGTGATGGACAGTGCCTACATTACTGACATGTCATAAGAAGTGAAACCTGCTAAAATAACCATCATAGAGCAAACCAAACATTTTATTCTCTAACGAATGTGACATGGCAAAACATGCATCGTAAAATTGCAGCAAAAGTAAGAAAACATGACAGTAAATCTATATGATTTACTTGATATCACCATGTTTAAGTTCTAAATAAAACGTTGATTGTCCTACTATGGGTGGCATGTAGGGCCCCCACTAACTCCCACAAGCAGGACAGTACAAAGGTCGTGATCACTCGTTTGGAGTGAACATATATGGGACTGGAAAACCTGGTGGGTGCGATAAACCCTGCAATGCATATAGATATTGGAGTGTAACCCTAATTGATAAAATGTCCTCATAAAAAAGTGATATGGATATACATACTGAATTGAGTGGACAAACATTGACATATACTATTCTCAGGACTCACCATACAACGAAAGCGGCAGTACTATACAATACAGGGTTCACATACACAAATAAAGTACTAAACAAGTAGTAGTTAGTACAGACAAGCAAAGTTGCAATAATTAAACTATGCAGACTATTTCTTGTCACCGGCCTATGGGATGTACCCCACATAGCTGACTAGGCCATTGACTTCATGAGAGATGTCTACCGGCACCATCGCCTTCTTGTCAACCTTGGAGAATCTAATAGAGTGGTCTTTCCACTCATAAACATAACGATGAAGATAGTCCGCATATGATTTGTCGGGAAGCCGTATAAGAACCACACCCTTTGCAATCGAAGGCATAGCTAGAAAATTGTTCTGATGAAGTACACCCTTGAGAACACGCCTGACAACAATGCTACAGGAAAACACTTGTTCACGACACATGGCGACAAGGACACAATAGCCGGATAGTTTAGTAGTAGAACTCATCATCAGGTCTTCTAGTTCTCACGGCTTGACTTTGAGAACTTCATCTCCACCGCGGTCCTAGTTCTAATTCAAACATAAATCAAATATTTTATTACTACCTTCGTTCAGAAATATAAGATGATTTTTGATATGTTACTCCATATAAGACTACATGTACACACAGAAATGAATGAACAAAGACACTAGAACATGTCTTCAAAGGCATGAGAGCAGAGGGATTACTTCAATATCAATAACACAAGTTACTGAGGCTACTATACTCTCTTCAAAGGCATAAGAGCTAAAATCTTCCATTTCCTACAACTAGCATTGATGTTCATAAAGTAGTTGAAAGTAATCTATAATAAATTGGTGTTATGTGCAAAAATCATATGTATGTCAACCTCTGGCATGGTTTGGTCAAAAAAGAAATTTAGAATCCTGATTTGGCACACAAAAATCACATGCAAGATCACCCAGAAAGTTGTACTACTAGTACTAGTACTACGTGTTAGATCAAAAGACATGATCAAGATTGCCAAAAAGATCGTCAAGAAGAGAAATTACCTGGACTAGCTTAACGAGGGATCCCGAAGAGGGGGGCTTGGATGGGGTGATGGCCTTGAGCTTGTTTGCGATAGTCTTGGCAGGGTGCTTGCGCTTCTTCGTACCCTGAGCCTCGACTGTTTTGGCCAGAGCCATAGACATCACTTCGAAGGTGCTCCATGGTCCATCAAAAAACTGTCAAATAGAAATAAAAGAAAGAAACTGTCAAATAGGAGTAAAAGAAAAGAAACCATAATCAAAAACCAAAAAGAAGAGCAAAGAAGGAATTATAGGATCAGTCGCGGGGTTGCAAGAGCGGGCCTTGGCTAGAAGCAACACCATTGACGCGCTCAACTTTCCTTCTTTGGGCGAGAAGAATAATGGCAAAAGTGCGTTGGGGTTTTCTTGAAGAAATGATGAATAAGATGAGGGAGAAGCGAGTTGGGGTTTTCTTCAAGAGAGGAAGATGAGGGAGAGGACTGAAATGATGGTTTCTTTGTCCGTCCAACTTACTGCTGGAAAGGTGGGCATTTAGTGATTTGACGGCTTATTGGGCATTACTGCGGTGCTTTAACCAGTGTAGTTTACCGTGCGGTTGTGCGCTCTAGTACAGAGTAATTTAGTGCATGGCGAGTGGACCCTAATGCTGGTTGTCCCAAACGTCGATGAAAGTGAGTAGTAAGGTCCCCAACGACCGTCCAGGAGGATCCGCACGGGCGGGGGGTTGCACCGGTGTTTGGAGTAGTTGTGGGGCGAATGGTACAAAAATATAATCTAAACCTAGTGGAATAAATGCCTTCACAAATTAGTCGAAGGTTGGAGTCCCCCACACAATGTAAAGTGCTCCAGCTCTGCGAGGGATGGAGAGGTACCTTCGATGTGTGGAAGAGATGCCGTGAGAAAGTGAGGTCAATCAAGACATACATAGAGAGACAAAGTGAGTGTGCACCAACATTCGATGAAAAGATATACATGTTGTGGATATATATTGTCCGATTGAGCTTTCAGGAAGGGTGAGGGCTGGAAGAGAGAGAGAGATTGAGAGATGATCCAGTCACAGACAGGTACATATATCATTTGTGCATGGGAGGAAGCAAGGTCAATCGATACATAGATATATAGAGAGAGAGAGGTTGAGCAAGTGTGGGTCATCTTGCGATCAAAAAGAGTGAGATAGGTTGGAGAGAGTGACCTAGATAGACAATGTGCGTGAGACAGTATACACTATGAATATGTCGAATTAGGCCCGAACATGGAGATATATCGTTTGTGTGTGAGAAACAGGAAGGTTAATCGAGACATGCATAAAGAGAGAGAGAGAGAGAGAGAGAGAGAGAGAGAGTGAGAGAGAGAGAGAGAGAGAGATTGAGCGAGCGTGGGACACCATGTGGTCGAAAGAGTGGAACGGCTTGGAGAGACTAATTTAGATAGACAAACTGCGTGAGAGGGTATACAGTGTGTCGATCGAGGCCCGGACAAGGATATATATCATTTGTGTGTGAGAGAAAGCAAGGGTAATCGAGACTTAGATAAAAAGAGAGAGATTAAGCGAGTGTGGCACACCGTGCAGTGGTGGAGCTACGTTGGGGCTAACCTGTGCTCTTGCCCGCCCTGTCTAGCTGAAACACTACCTAAATAGCATGCCAAGTGGCCTGACCCATCTCTTTTCTATGCTTTCTTATTCAGGCTGGCCCGCCCAAAGAATCCACTGTAGCTCCACCAATGCCACCGTGGTGAAGCAAGAGTGAGATGGTATCTCGAGAGTGACCTAGATAGACGATGTGCATGCATCTGCACAAGAGGGATGGGGGGTATAGATAGGCAATGCATGTATCTACAAAGAGAGGATGGGAGGGGGAGAGAGATAGAGCTCGGCATGGAGTGCAATGGCGGGTGTGTGAGAGTTAGAGATCAAAACATGGAGATAAAGAATGAACGTGTGGAAACCAAAGCTTTGTAAGGTGGTTAGGAGAGGAAGATTGATCAATAGAAGAAGTACGTAATGTGTGTGCCGAGGGGGGGGGACCTAAAAACAACATTTGAATGTAGATAGTACTAGACTTAATATTGGTGTTTCAATTTAGTGTACATTGTAAGATTTGAATTGAGCACCATGCATATGGCTTCCGTAATTATTTTGAATTCATGCCATACTAGGTTTGGAAAGGTTGATATTGACTCGATTATTGTGGTATTTTGTATGTGTGTGGTCATATGCTTGAATCCATCCAAAGTTTTCTCACTACCATGGTGTTCATCTTATACATATATGAATTCATATTAAATAAGAAGCATGGATACCGTGAAATGCGAAATCCACGTTAAAATTGGAGATCGATATGTTCAAACACACTCCAATTCAAAGAACTCATTAATTAATTCATAGTACTCGTTTCGAAGGACTATTGCAAGGAGTACAAGATTCATTTGCCAATGAAAGATGATTCGTTTGCATACTTAAATGCAGGTGCACCACGCAGACCAGGGTTGTGTCGTGGTCGTCACGTGTGTCGTACGAACGCTAGCGCCCACCCCCTACCTCTCCCCCCAAAAAAGAACGACGACAAAAAAAGTTCATTCTTCCATGTTTCGGATTGAAATATCTGGCGGCCCCAATTCTAGCCTTACAGAATCTCTGTTCTCCCTGTCCCCTTCCGCACCCAGAGGTCTCAAATCCCTAATTCACCGCCAACCTAAGCAAAATTCCAATCGCTCTTTGTCTCGTCTCTTTCCCCACCTCTGTGCCGGACGACGACGAAAACGGTGGTCGCGCTTCACCACTGCACCCGAGCTACCTCATCCATGCCCTCGTCCACCGTATCAGTGGTCCACCCACAACATCGGCCGCCGCAGCCAACGTGCCTCACCGACACGAACTTCCACCGCATCAGGTGCGCTTCACCGACGCCATCTCTCACCTCACTTGGCTACTTCACCGAGAACATTGTCGCACCTCCACCCCTCCCGGTGCCGTTGGTGCTTCACCAACGGCATCGTCCACCGCATCGTAGTGCTCCGCTGACGCTCGAGATCTGCATCTGTATGCGGCCAGCCAACACCAGTGCATCACCCTCAGCGGCTCGAAAGTGATCCGCACTCTTGCTAGGCGAGCATGCCCCAACGGCGGCACATATCACTCCCTTGTGCACTGTTCTGACGATATTTGGATATCCGTTTACTACTCTCTTAGCTTACACGCCTATGCAACTCTGACTTTAACTCTTATTTCTTCTGCAGATATCATCTGAAACAACCAAAACTATTTTTTAGCGAAGCATGACGGTGCTACGGGATCTGGTACACATCCTGCATGCCGATATAACCTTGGAAAGTACCTGTCCTCCTATAGAAAAGCAAGGTCGATTTCTCTCATTTGATCAACCATTCGCCATGTCAAAAATGCAGAGGGGGATCCAAGGAGCACAAGGCATGCACATCCAAGAAAGTGGTAACATGGAATTGTACATGGAACATCCCAAGCACAAGCAGACCTTTAGTGAGCTTGTACAACAAGCTAGCGTAAGTATCTGCATTTCATTTAATTCATACTGGCTTGCGTGTACGATTTGTGGGCAGTGGAGGATCCACGATTCGAAGTTACCAGGGGCGAAAATTTAACTAAAAAATACGAAGCCACTTGCACTCCAGAAATCAACATACCTTGAGAAATGTGAAGCTACATGCACTTTGAAAACCAGCTAATGATCCAAAGTGTTCCAAATTATAAACACTAAATGATGTAATCACCAAAACACACAAAATGCAACATGGTGTCCAAGGACTACTAACATGGACTGTACCTGTTTGAATTATTCATTCTCTGGCCGAAAATATCCAAGTGTAATTGCACCTATAACTAGTGCGCAAACTGCATATCAACATATCTATCCTCCACAAGTATGCCAATAGTTTCAAACAACAGATTAGAAAAGTATTTATGCTAGGTTGTCATGATACGGGGACTTTCTGGTAGATGGCCTCGACGTTTCGTCAAGCCATGAATGTATTATAATTTCCTTGTCATCAATTCCTGCAAATCTCTATCTCTCTCTCTCAACATAGCAGATCATCATTAGACACTAAATCCTTCAATGGGAGCTTGCAAAATGCTTGCATAGATCCCTCATTAGACACTATATGTTCATCACCAGGAGCATGTAAAATGTTTGCATCAAATCCATCATTAGCAGTCTGTTCATTAGACACATCAGGCTCAAGAACAACATGAGCTTGTATGTTTGCACCGGAAACTTGATTAGACACATTAGGTTCAATCAGTTTGGTATTAATTGAGGGAGTTATAAAATGACCATAAATTGGTTTCATTTTCTTATAGATTCCCTACATACAAGCAGTTTTACAGCACCGTCAGATTTAACTATTGGCCATGAATTGAACAGTTGAATTAGATATAATCAGGGATGTGATGTACCTACTCGTTGCGCATGCTGCTCTTGTAAGATGCAACTATCTGTTTGCGCAAGCTCGATGCCATGCCCGTGATGTCGCAGCTGCCTCCCACGCAGGCTACACCCAGGGTTGGATCTTCAGCTTCTTGTCCTTCCATTCGCTCGAAACCCGGTGACTGGCATCCCACAAAGGTGCAAGGAAGTGCTATGTCGGGCTGTCCAACAGCGGCTAGGTTAGGAGCGAAGCAGACTGGAGGTTGGAGCAAACGAATTGAGGATTTTACTTACTGTCGATCGATATGGGAGGCGCTCATTTAGGTCGTGAACCTGCTATTGGGCCTGCCTTGCACTAACGTTATTGGCGCATCCAAATTGAAACATTCTTCTTCATTTGTTACATTGCTCGCTCGTACGCTAGTTCAAACAAAACTAGCCTGGGCCAACCTAGATGACCCAAAGTAGGTGTGTACTTTCCAACCACGCAAGGTGGCCAACCATACCAGCCCCTACAGTGGAGTCGCCCCTTTTGCGTTTATGATTGGGGTAGTGAAAAGTATTCCAATGGCGCTTTTGATTTACCCACATAATGGTTGAATTGCTTGATTATATGAACTGAGTCAGCCAATGATGTGAAGGATGCTAGTATTTTCATCCTATGGTAGATTGCTTAGATCTCGATATGCCAAATGCAATCGCATGAAATATACAGTAAAAGCCAGTGTGATGTGTGTTGCAACAACTAGCCCGACAACTCGTCCTCATATAACATATCAAGGATGCATCATCTTATCATATTAACCATTCGACTTACCATTGTAGTGTGGAAAGAAAGAAGTATTGGGACTGTGCATCTAAGCATTTGATGCTATGGACACCTTCGTAGAACCTTGTAAGCGAAAAACAAGTTGCAGTGTGCCTGTACAAAGAGATAGCATAATTTCAGTTACCTGCTTCTTAGAATTTTAGTTAGACATTGATTGCAAATTTGTTCAATTACGTTGCTTGGCTTAATTTAGTTTGCTACTGATTATATAATACCATGTCTTGTAAATCCTATTATGGAGTGCGCCTATCTACGTGTTTGATACTTACTGTCAAGAGTTACGTGTTTGCCTGGACTTCAATAGCTACTTAAGCACGTAGATAGCTGGCCATATGTACTTCTAGGGTGCAGCAAAATTCATGTGTAATTTACGTTCTGACACCCTTATTGTTTAATGGTTTGTTGCTATCACTTGTAGCACTAGTAATGTTTGCATGTTCATAGACAGGCAACTGTCAGGTTAATATGAGGGACAACGTCTTTTTAACATATATGTCAAAATCATTTTGCTTACATCAAAGAAATTTACAGGTGTGTGTGTTGCTAGTAAAAGGTACCGACTTGTTAGTGTAATACGTTGCCAAGAACTTGTTAGTTTTACTAGTTCATGTGTAATTAAGTACGTTGCCAAAACTGGTTAGTTTTACTAGTTTGGTGTTAGTTTCTTATGGCTCTTGCAAGACTTTATTTATGATTGCTAACATTCAAGTTTGCAGGATCCAACTGAAACTCCGTTACAACATGCATGTTTTCAAAAACTTCCTTGTTTATCTGGTTGGCTGCGGTAAATTGTTCTTGTAATCATCTTACCAACTTTAACTTTTCAGGATCCAATTGGAAGTCCAATGGCACAACAGGTACATTTTCAAAAATTTATATGCATAACAGGTTTGCTACTGTAACTTTTTGCTGTAATCTTCTTACCAACTTGAAGTTTTCAGGATCCAATTGGAAGTCCAATTGCATAGTAGCTACATTTTCAAAAAAATATTGGTGTAATAGTTTTGTTGCTGTAACTTGTTGCTCTAATGAAATGACTGACTACTCAACTATTCAGGATCCAAGTGAAACTCTAATGCCACAACAGGTTCCTTTTGCAAAACTTGTTTGATTAACTTCGTTGCTGCTGCAACCGATTGCTCTAATCACGTTCCACGCTACTCGACTATCGGTACGAAAAGACACCTATGGGATCACTGGAATCCCTTCTATGGTTGGCGGGCGCGAGGTTGTGCAAAGAGCGGGTCTAAGAGTCAGTACAAGGATCGTTTACCCAGGTTCCGGCCACGGGGATGCTTAATACCCTAGTCCTGCTTTGGTGTGTATTTGAGTGTTCTTGAGTTCTTGAACTAGCTACGGTGCATGTCCAGCTCCAAAGGATCCGAATCCTTCTCCAGTATGCCACGGGCCTCCTTTTATAGTCCAAAGGGGCTGCCAAAGTGGCACAGAGGAGGTGGAAAGGTGTACAGTGCGTAGGCTTATCTCATGCCATTACGGGACAAGACGCATTAAATGCGCTACTTCGGTGTCCACTTGCTTTATCGGGGACAGAAACGAGGCCCGTCCCGTCTATCGTCGCTCCGTCCGGTTGCAATGCATGTCTAGGCCAACAGGGCAGGCAGCTGAGGTGTCGTGGTGGTAGGGTCTTCACGAAGATTTGCATGCCACCACGCAGGTTCTTGACTAGCTGGACCAGAAACCACGTACTGTCACGTGGGTACCTGCCTGGGCTAGTGGGTCGGCAGCTGAGCTGGGGCGATGATGGGGCGGCAAGGGCTTGCCTCGGTCCTGCGTCTGTTCCCGGCAAGGGTCTTGCGGGGTCCTCCGTGAGCTTCCTCGGCAAGAGGCTTGCCGGGGCTTTGGGGTGTCTTTGGCGAGGAGCCTTGTCGGGGCCTCGTGGGCATCCTCGGCAAGGAGCCTTTCCATTGCCTTGTCGTCGCGTTCTCATCTTGTGAGCCATAGACCTTTGTCTCCACAAAGATCTGCATGCCATCACGTGGGCGCTTCTCGAGCCTTGGTTCCAATGTTGTTGACGACGTTGGAGTTCCTAGGCTCAAGGGTGGCTGCAACGGAGGCGTTTGGGTGAATCGCCCCAGCAAGGGCTCTTGCCGGGGGCGTGCAGGCCGCCCCGGCAAGAGTCCTTGTCGGGGGAGAGCCTGTCTTTTTCCTTGGTATTCTTGTGCCACCGTCTTGGCGTTGCTCTGGTAACTTTGTGTCTCTGGCTTCCCTCCTCTTCTTTGTTATGTGTGGTCGCAGGCATGGCACTGACTGCTCGTGCACAAGTAAGGGGTATAAAAGAGCGCCCCTACTTTTGTACACCGACAGGAGCCCCCGGGCCTGGGCCATTCATAAGTGCAACACATTTTTGGGCTAGGCCCAGAATGGTGCACGGGCAGTGGGGTTGGATCCTTTTTACCGTAGTAACTCCCCCGGTGGTTGCGCTTCCCCACGATCTGCACTGACGTGGGGGTCGTGCGTGGGATGACCGCATCATGCTTGCTTCACCTTGTGGTTCCAATAGTAAAGAGATAGTTCACGCCCCCATATAAAAAATAGAGGAAGTTGCAGGGGAGCGGCCCATTCACTAGGCGGACTTGGGTCGCTCCACGATCACGGGGTGCGAAAAACGGTCTTACCAGGTGCCACCTGAAACCCCGATCTGTTTGCCATGTGCCCCTCATGCATCGGGGAGGGCTCGCGGCGGACGCAGATGGTGCGCGCTTAAACGTTGGGGCGGGGGCCTGGCGCTGCTGATTGGAGCAGCGGGTCAGTCTTATTTTCTTGTGACTCCGGCATTTGGACTGGTTGATTCGGGCGGTCGCCCTTCTATAAAGAGGGGGGAGAGGGACGGTGCCTCTCACCCCTCCACTCATCATCTTCCAGTTTGATCCCTTTCCTCCCAAGATATGCTGAGAGGGTGTGGCCATGGCCGTGCCTCCGTGGAGGCGACCAGGTTGTCCTCTCGTCAGAGGGCGACAGCGGTCAAAGAAGAGTCAGATGCCCAGGACGAGTATCACGCCGGAGGTAGAGGCGCCGGCCGGGGTCATGGTCATCGAGGCGGTTGAGGCACAGGCGGTCGAGGTCGGGGGACACCCGCGCCATTATCATCTCGGTCTCCATCTGCTCTGTCGTCTCCTCCTGCCTTCCCATGTGGCCATGTCAGGGACACGGCGCTGGAGTTCATCTTGCAACTGCGCGAGCCGCCGCGCAGTCGCCTCCGTCTTCCTGAAGTGTTCGCGAGGGTGTTGGAGGTCGATCATCCACGGTGGTTGAGGCTCCACATGGAGGGGGGTTGCCATGGTGCCATGTGGGTGAACACCAAGTTCCCCGCTCTTCATGTGATGCTCCTCCGCTGGGGCTGGAAGACCTTCGCGCGCGCCCACTTCTTGACGAAGGGGCACGTCCTCTACTTCAGGTTAGCGGAGAGTTACTGCTCTCCATCAAGGTCTTAGGACGCTCGGGACACAGACTAGGGTGTTGTGCGGAGAACTCGACTGACGACGAAGACTCCTCCTCGATGGGGAGGACGGCGGCAGCGACGATGAGGGGATGACGGGTCCGACTAGGCGGCGGATAAGCTGTGTTGGGAGGCTGGTGTTGGGAGGCCAGAGAAGATGAAGAAGGTGGGCAGTGCTCGTCATGTCGGAGTACGCGGGCATCAACTCGCGCATTGCCGGCCCACTACCCCATCTTTCGGCTCTTCTCCCGGCGCCATCATTGCCAGTCTCCTTCGGGACGGCCACCAGGATGTTCTCTTGCTGCTTTCTACTGCTCGCGCTTCGCCTAGGCACAGCTTTTGCCCTTCGCCATCTTGTACCATTTCCTGAGGAGAGGGACAAGAAAGGGATTACGGCATCTTATCTCTTTGCTGTTTTTAAGCCTACGGGCCTTTGTAAGATTTAAATCTTGTAACTCCCTTGCTCATGTATGCATTCCGTACGAATTGTACTTGTTTACAACGTATTATTGAAGAGAAGGGTGTTTGCCGGGTTTCTTCGTGCGCGGGCAGGAGCCACACCAAGGAATGAATCCTTGTTATCTTAAGATAAACAATGTGCCCCGGCAAAAAGCCTTGTCGTCCCTCCCCCGCTCCACAGTTGTATTCGCGCCCTTGGTGGAAGTAGGAGTGGGGTAGGGTTAGGCCCTTTGTCTGCTCCCTTCCCATCACACTACTACCGAGCTCCGGTCCAAAACAAAGCTTGTTGGACACAGGGAAAAAGTGAGCATGATGGCATAGGAGCGAACGAAGCCTTGTACGTCTAAGTTCCACATGGAAGGAAGGAGTGGGGGATGAAAAACTTATCTGGTTTTATAGTTCCCGGCAACCTTGTCTTTCTGTGGCTTGACCCTTGGTCGTGAAGCCCTCAGAAACCTCAGTTGTGCCGGGATCGGACCATCGGCTTGTTCTGTTTCTTCCACACAGCTCAACAGAAATGTCCATGCATCCTGCGAACAAGGGGACAGAAAGGAAATAGAGAGACGCAAACTCAACTTCTATGCTAGGTGTTAGCCGCCGTCAAGCACTATCAACACCAACAGAGAAAGAGACTCAACCTAGCATTCATGCTAAAACTTAAGGCGCCAGCGCTTCATTTATTTATGCTCAGGGTCTGTGCCTGGCTTTGTACGTAGGGTTACATGCCTTGTCGGCAAGGCTTGTACAAAAGGGTGGCTTGCCGGGAAGCCCGACAACCACGCCTCACGGGAAAAACTTGCGAAGATGTTCGATGTTCTAGGAATTACTCACTAGAATACCATCTTCGGTCTCCAGGCGGACTGCGCCAGGCCTGGTGACTCGTATTACCAGATAAGGGCCTTCCCGCTTCGACGTCAACTAGTTGGAATTCTTGGCCGAATGAACATGCCGAAGAACAAGGTCGTCTTCCTCAAAACTTCGGGCATGAACCTTGCGGCTATGATAACGGCGCAAGGCCTGCTGGTAGCGCGCTGCTCGCATAGCCGCCCGAAGATGATCTTCCTCAATGAGTGTTGCCTCATCTTGGCGCAACTGCTCTTGCTCAAGCTCATCATAAGCGAGCACTCGGGGTGACCCATATGTGAGTTCTGTAGGGAGAACTGCTTCTGCCCCGTAAACAAGGGAGAAAGGTGTCTGGCCGGTAGCTCGATTTGGTGTCGTTCTGATTGACTAAAGAACCGTCGACAGTTCATCAATCCAGTGCCTCTCGCACTTGTGTAGTCTATCAAAAGTTCTTGTTCGGAGGCCTCGCAGTACTTCGGCATTAGCCCTCTCCGCCTGGCCGTTGCTTCGAGGATGCGCAACAGATGCGAAACATACCTTGCTGCCAAGATCTTGAATATACTGCATGGAGGATTGGCTTGTGAACTACGTGCCATTGTCGGTGATGACTCTGTTTGGTATCCCGAATCGGTAGACCAGGCCCTTGAAGATCTTGATGGCTGATTGCGCTGTCACCTTTCTCACTGCTTCCACCTCTGGCCACTTTGTGAACTTGTCGATTGCAACGTCCAAGTACTCAAAGCCCCCGACAACATGGGGAAAAGGGCCCAGTATGTCGAGCCCCGAAACCTAGAATTTCTAGGAAAGAGTGATTGTTTGGAGAGCTTGAGCTGGTTGATGAAGCTTCTTTGAATGGAACTGACATGCTTCACACTTGGTTACTAGTGTCATTGCATCCTAGAGGGCAGTGGGCCAGAAGAAACCTTGTCGGAATGCCTTGCCGGCAAGGGCCCTCGACCCTATTTGGGAGCCACATATGCCTCCATATATCTCTGCCAACAGCCCCAGCCCTTCCTCCTGGGGAATCCACTTCAATTTCACACCGTTCGTCCTTTTTCTGTACCAGATGTCGTCGACGAACTGGTACATGGCGGACCGACGGGCTACTTTCTCTACTTCTTCCTGCTCCTCAGGAAGCTCCCCGGTTTGGAGGAATTGTATAGTATGTTGTGCCCATGCCGGAGACTGGGGCTCGACGACAAGGACCAAAGGCATTTCCTCTGCTACGAGAGCAATTGTCTCCACGGTCAGGGCTTGATTCCCCGCCGGAGTCTGTCGCCCCACGGCAGGCTGAGCGTCCCCGGCACATCTTTGCCGGCGACACATGGTGACTCGGCGGGAAAGTACTTGTCGGGGCCTGATTTCCTTTGCTTGTTCTGCTCGGTCGATGGTTCAACGGATGGCTGATTTAATCGAAGCACAAAGGTACCTGGTTCCACATGCAGTTTGAGGGCGGCGCATTTTGACAAGTAGTCGACGATGTCGTTCTCCGCTCGGGGAACATGCTCCGCTTTTATACCGTCAAAACGTTCCTCCAGGTTCCTCACTTCATCCACGTAGGCTTCCATCAACGGACTCTACTAATCTTTGTTCACTTGCTTGACGACAAGCTGCGAATCACCTCTGACGATGAGTTACTTGATTCCGAGGTCTGCCGTGATCCTGAGACCAGCAAGCAGTCCCTCGTACTCGGCAGTGTTGTTCGTCGACATCTCCCTGGGGAAGTGCATCTGGACCACATACCAGAGGTGCTCTCCGGTGGGTGCGACGAGCAGCACACCAGCACCCGCGCCTTGTAGGGAGAAAGCCCCGTCAAAGTACATAATCCTATTGCGACTCATATCCTTACCGCGGAGAGTAGTCTCCTTGATCTCTTCGTCGGGCGTTGAGGTCCATTCTGTAACAAACTCCGCCAAGACTCTACTCTGAATCGTCGAAGTGATTTCAAACTTCAAACCGAAGCTCGACAGCTCCAAGGCCCATTCCACAATCCTCCCAGTCGCATCTGGGTTATGCAATATCCGCTACAATGGGAGGCGGGTGACGACGGTAATTTCATGTGCTTGGAAGTAATGGCGCAGCTTCCTCGAGACCATAAGGAGGCCGAAGAGCAATTTCTGCATGCTGGAGTACCCCGACCTAGCCCCCTGCAAGAGGGAGCTGACAAAGTAAACCAGGTGTTGGATCATCTTCTTCTTCTGCACCACTCCATTTGGTTGCGTCGCTTTTGCCCCAGTGGCATCAGGTTCTGTCGTTGCTATCGCTTCTGTATTGACCTCCCTCTATACTACTAGCGCAGCACTAACCACTTGACTTGTTCCCGCTAGATACAACAGCAATGGCTCTTGTGGTTTAGGCATGACCAGTATCAGCGTAGAGGAGAGGTATTTCTTCAAATCTTGCAGTGCTGCTTCGGCTTCTGGGGTCCACTCCATCGGGCCTGCCTTTTTCAAAATCTTTAATAAGGGGAGGGCGCGTTCGGCAGATTTGGAGATGAATCTTCCCATGGCGGCAACGCAGCCAGCAAGCCGACGCACATCCTTGATCCGCCTGGGTGCTTCAATCTGCTCGATGGCCTTGATCTTGTCTGGATTCGCCTCGATTCCACATTGTGACACAAAGAAACTGAGAAGCTTGCTAGACGGGAGGCCGAAGACACAGTTCTTAGGGTTTAGCTTAAGGTTGATATTGCGCAGATTCACAAACGTCTCTTCCAAATATTATACGAGCGTTGATTTGTCCTCGGTTTTGACCACTATATCATCCATATAGGCTTCCATATTTCTATGTAGCTAAAGCTCAAAACCAATTTGCACTGCTCTTGCGAATGTTGAGCCAGCACTCTTCACCCGAAAGGCATCCATACAAAACAATACGTACCACATTGGGTGATGAATGCTGTCTTCTCTTCATCTTCTCTTGTCATGAATATTTGATGGTAGCCTGAGTAAGCATCGAGCAATGATAACAAGTCACATCCGGCCGTGGAGTCTACAATCTAGTCGATGCGCGGCACCGGGAAACGGTCTTTTGGACAAGCCTTATTGATGTATGTGTAATCAATACACAGTCTCCACTTCCCATTTGCCATGCGCACCACCACTGGATTGGCCAGCCAAATTGGATGGAGCACTCCTCTCACTAAGCCTGTCGCCTCTAACTTCCTGGTTTCCTCTCAGATGAACTCTTGCCGCTCTAGAGCTTGCTTCTGGACCTTCTGCTTGACGAGTCGCGCATGACGGCAGACAGCAAGATGGTTCTCAATCACCTCCTTGGGAACGCTGGGAATGTCGGATGCTTGCCATGCAAACACGTCGACATTCGCCCGCAGGAAGGTGACGAGCGTGTCTTCCTATTTGCTGTCGAGGGCGGAGCTTATGGTGAAAGCCCCTCCCGTGCCATCCTCCTTGGCGGACACCTTCTTGGTTTCTGGTGGAGCAGCTCTGGATTTTTTGTTCTTGCCGGTGGAGCTCTCTAGCGCGTTCTCAACGGGAGCACTGCACTCCGAAGAGGAGCGCCTGCCGGAGTGGGTGCGAGAGGACCTACCGGTCTTCTTCCCTCCTGGGGCTTCAGTGGCAGGACCAAGTGCCTTGGCGGCAGTTGCTGCAACTGCCTCCCGATAAAGCTGATCAGCGCAGATCAGTGCATCCTTCTTGTCGGAGGGGACGGTGATGATGGACATCGGCCCAGGCATCTTCAGTGTGTTGCAGGCGTAATGTGATGCTGCCATGAACTTGGCCAATGCCGGGCGATCGAGGATCCGGTTGAAAGGCAAGGGGATCTCGGCAACATAAAAAACAATCCTCTCCGTCCTGTAGTTTAGTTCGCCCCCGAATGTCACATGTAGTGTGACTTAACCCTTGGGCTGACTCCTTCCTGGGTTGACCCCTTGAAACATACCCGTCTCCTTGAGGTCTCCATCAGGGATTTGCAGCCTTTTGATCACGACGGGTGAGATCAAGTTCAGACCAGCCCCGCCATCCACCAGCATCTTTGTCACCTTGAGGTTGCGTATTGTTGGTGAAACCAACAATGGCAAACACCCGACCGCAGTTGTGCGATCAGGGTGGTCCTCGGTGTCAATGATGATAGGAGTGCTGGACCACTTCTGTGGCTTCTAGGCATCGAACGATGTTTCTGCTGCTGTGATCTCACGCGCCCACTGTTTGAGTTGGCGGTGAGAGGTGTGCAGGGAGGCACCACTGTCGATGCACATGGCCTCCGTGGCTTTCTAGAACTCTTGCTCGCCGGACTCGTCGTCCTCATCGCGATCATCATGTTCTCGCTTCTTGTCACAGCCACGGGCGGGCCGTTCTTGATGGTTATCTTTGCCACGGCGGCCAGACTGGCCGCCACGTTTCTTGCTGGATCCCTCAGCACCATCCTGGCCCTTCTCCTTGTCCCGACTTTCATATTCGGCCCTTTGCTTCTCCGTGAGCTGCTCGACTTGTCGGCAGTTCTGGAGGTCATGGCCTTTGGTGTTGTGGATCTTGCATTTCTGCTTGTCGGAGCTTCTTGGCTTGTCGGCGGGCGTCAAGGCCCAGCAGGCGACACACCCGGCGATTTCTTTGCCGGGGTCGTCTGCCTTGGTTTTCTTGGTGGCGCCGGCGTCGTCGGATTCCTCGACGGCAAGCACGGCCTTGCCCTTGCGTTTCCTGTTGTGGCGTCAGCCCTTTTTCATCGGGGCGTGGGCGTCTTCGTCCGTGGAACCATTTTCCACACCGACGTCTTCGCCGGGGTATTTCCTTCCCTCTTCAGCCCGAGCGAATCTATCGACCAGAACGTAGGGTTCGGTCACATCCTTGACTTTATTCATCGCCAGCTCCTCACGTATCTTGCGGTTGCGCACATTCTGATGGAACACGCTGATGATGGCAGCGGGATGAACGTCTGGGATGTTGTACTGCACTCAGCTAAACCTCTGTATGTACTTGCGCAGGATTTCACCTTCCTTCTGGGGGATGCCATGCAAATCGCTTGCTTGGCCACAAGCCTGGTAGCCTCCCGTAAAGGCGCCAACACACTCATGGCACAGATCCGACCACGAAGAAATAGAATCTACTACCAAGTGCATCAACCATGACATGACATTGGGTTTAAGTGTCAACAGGAAATAATTGGCAAGCACCTTGTCGTCACGTGCCCCAGCAGCCTGCATCGCGATGGTGTAGATGCTGAGGAACTCTGATGGGTGATTCTTGCCATTGTACTTCTCGCTGACGTCGGGCTTGAAGGTGGGGTGGGTGGGCCATTGTAAACGCCACAGCTCGCGGGTAAAGCCTGCACAGCCTACCTCGTAAGGTAAGCCTCCAGAGCCTCCCGGTGCTGGGTGGTCTGTAGTGCGCCCTGCTCGCCTATCCGACTGGTGGCGTGCCTCACGCCGGCGCTCGATGGTAGTTCAAGCATCCTCGTGGGCGCGCTCCTGAAGAACTTGGCGCTGATCGCGGTGGGTACGTGGGTCGGACGATGCTATGGATATGTTATCACAAGCGTCATCCCGGCGGACCGGGGCTCGTGGTAGCTGGCGAGGAGGAGGAGTATGCACCATGGCTGCGGCACCTCCGACCCTTCCACCACTGGCGTGCGACGGCTCGACAGAGTGTCGGCCTAAGGGACCCGCTGGCTGTGGCTCGTCTCTGTTGGTGACAGGGACGAGGCTCCAGATGGTAGCTCTCCACTCGTCGACCTTCTCTGCAGCAGGAGGGAAGTCGAGGAGCAAATACGCGCGCTAACGCCTCCGCCGGCGTGGGTGGCGGTGAAAGCTGCGTGGACCGTGACGCGCTGCGACTTCTAACCATGTTAGAATGAGCTCTATCACGGTCCTGTAGCTGCACGCTGTTTTCGCCAGTGCCTCGGCGAGCATGTTGATCCTCTACATCCCGCGACTGATGCGCAGGGCTCTTTCCATGGTGGCACCCGGGGTCCTCAGCGTGGCGACGCTGCTCATCGTGCCCGACCTAGGAGGAGTGCGCCGTGGGCGTCTTGGAAGTCGCTGCGTCGCCCGTATGCGGTACGACGCCGCTCTTGGAGGGCCATGTGCCACGTGCGGGGGGCTAGCTCCGCCCTTGGACTTGATGGCGTGCGGCTCGTCGTCACGTGCACGAACGATGCCGCTTGCCAGGCTTCGGCTGCTGGAACGACGTGGGTGTTCGTGGGTCGCGCCTTGGCTTCCATCCGCGACCACCCTATCGCCAGCCCGCGCCGGCACAGGCCATTCAGCTCCAGACAAACCGATCACCTTGACCGTCTTCTTCTTGGGAGCCATGGCAATGAAGCACTGCTACATTAACTGCTAGACCGGATTTTCACAACTGCGCCCCCTACCTGGTGCGCCAAAGATGTCGATACGAAACGACACCTATGGGATCACTGGAATCCCTTCTACGGTTGGCGGGCGCGAGGTTCTGCAAAGAGCGGGTCTAAGAGTTAGTACAAGGACCATTAACCTAGGTTCGGGCCGCGAGGATGCGTAATACCCTAGTCCTGCTTTGGTGTATATTCGATTGTTCTTGAGTTCTTGAACTACCTACGGTGCATGTCCAGCTACAAAGGATCTGAATCCTTCTCTAGTATGCCGCGGGCCTCCTTTTATATTCGAAAACGGGCTACCACTTTGGCACACAAGAGGTGGAAAGGTGTACAATGCGTAGGCTTATCTCATGCCATTATGGGACAAGATGCATTAAATGCGCTACTTAGGTGTCCACTTGCTTTATCGGGGATGAAAACAAGGCCCTTCCCGTTCGTGGCCGCTCTGTCCGGTTGCGACGCGCGTCCAGGCCAGCGGGGCAGGTTGCTGAGGTGGCATGGCGGTAGGGTCTTCACGAAGATCGGCATGCCACCACGCACGTGCTTGACTAGCTGGACCACGAACCACGTACCGCCACATGGGTACCAGCCTGGGCTAGTGGGTCGGCCGCTGAGCTGCGGCAACGATGGGGCGGCAAGGGCTTGCCGCGGTCCTGCGTCTGTTCCCGGCAAGGGTCTTGCCGGGGCCTCCGTGAGCTTCCTCGGCAAGAGGCTTGCCGGGGCTTTGGGGTGTCTTGGGCGAGGAGTCTTGTCGGGGCCTCGTGGGCATCCTCGTCACGGAGCCTTGCCATTGCCTTGTCGTCGGGTTCTCATCTCGTGAGCCATAGACCTTTGTCTCCACAAAGATCTGCATGCCATCACGTGGGTGCTTCTCGAGCCTTGGTTCCAATGTTGTTGATGACGTTGGAGTTCCTAGGCTCAAGGGTGGCTGCGACGGAGGCGTTTGGGTGAATCGCCCTGGCAAGAGCACCCCGGCAAGAGTGCTTGTCAGGGGAGAGCATGTCTTCTTGCTTTCTCTTCTTGTGCCACCGTCTTGGTGTTGCCCAGGCGTGGCTCTGACTGCCAGTGCACAAGTAACGGCTATAAAAGAGCACCCCTACTTTTGTACACCGACATCGACTTTTCACGATCCAAGAGAAACTTCAATGCCTCAATAGGTACCTCTTGCAAAACTTGTTTGTTTAACTGCTTTGCTGCTGCAACAGATTATAATGATGTTAATAACTACTTTCAACATCTAATCAAAACTCTTTAATTCTTTGTCTGTTTAACGGGTTTGCTGTTCTAACTCCCAGTTGAGATGTTTTGCTAACTTCAACTTTTCGGAATCCAATCAGAACTTTAATGGAAAAACATGTTAGCCCAAGATCAAAGAGCGAGGTCCCCATGGATGTTGTATCATCTCATAGTAGTGGCACGTGCCCAATTGCGCATCATGAATTGGCAACTGCTGATGCTCAGCTAAACTATTAGTATAAAGAGATTCTGCTTCTACACTTAGAGATGAAGTTGACATGCTGAGGAATCAAACGGCACAATCACAAGCAGTACTCAAGAGAACCATTAAATATTTGGTGGATTTAAAAACGAAGCAAGCTGAGACTGACCGCATTGTTATGGTCCTGAAGGAAAAAAAGAAATTAAATTCCCACTTGGTAAATCATAGGCGAAATGTTTTTCTATCGTCAAATAACCTTTGTGTTGTTGGTTCATGTAATAGATCAAACAATTTGTTTTAGAGATCATGTAATATATTTTTTTGTAATTTTTTAGCATGAGTATGTATTAATTGACAAGACTCTGAGACATTTCATTTTGATTTCTATGCCAGACCTACAAATATGCCAATCGGCTGAATGTGCATTCAGCAATAATAGTACTAGTATAGATGGTCCTTAAGTGGCACGCATCTAAAAGGGCCAAGATCTTGTACTAGCTTTGCTAAAAAAATTATGCTCTTCTAGCAAAAAAAGTACAGCGGATTGGCTTATGTATGTTAGTTGATATTATTGATCCATATACTCTATAAGGGTTTTTGTGTCTGTTAGTTTTGTGCATTATTGGTTGATTGACTCAGTATTTGGAATCTTGAGACATCACTTGTGTACATATCTAAATGCGAGTACACTATATGTTGCGTGTGGCATACATGTTACACTTGAGTTGGACATAAAGTGGTTTCAAATATTCGATTTCACCTTAAACTTGATTCTACCTTGTGAATCCGGGTATCGTTATTTCTAAATCATATTCGTATATGATAGTGGAATACATCTTTTGTTGTGCTTTTGAAGATATATAAAAACGTAGAATGATTTATAAAGATTCATATAAGAATACAAAATGGACTCGAATTTAGTTGCCAGGGTAAACGTGAATGCTTATTGTCCCAAAATTTGAAAGAAGCGGCAAAATATCCACTCCCACGTCGGCTGCCCGAAGCAAGTGTTTGCGAGATGGAAATTACTATCTACCCCATACACGGACAATCCATCGACCCGATTTCCACTAATCTCAATAGGGGTAGGTTAGTAACTTCAATTAGACATGACACAACGGCTTCTTAACCCATGCAGACATGGTGGGCGCCAAACGTGGGCGATAAAACATTTGATTCAAGCTTGTCCGAAAGACCTCTGTCTCTCCCTCCATTTCCCCATTCATACACGGTGGGCGGCAAAACAAACTCGACTCGTCCGAAACCGATGTAGGAAAATATTTTTAATAGGGGCAGGTTTGTAACTTCACTCAGACGAGACGCAACTTCCCTACCTATCAACCCCGTTCATACACTATGGGAGCCAACCATGGGCGCCAAAACACCCTCTCCTCGCCCGAAATTCCTCTGTGCAAATATTGGGGAGATGCGAGATTACCGTCGTATCCCCAACCGACAAGACGTCCAAATTTTAAATGGGGGCTAAGTTTGTAACTTTCCCATATTTCAGAAAGCCGCATCGCAGAAACATGGTTCCCTTTACCTCTCCCTCAATTTTCCCATTCATACACCGTCCGCGCTAGAACACCATCCCCACATCAGCCTCCTCCATCCGCCACCCCATCGATTGTCGCCTCCTCCACCATGCCGGAGTGCCTACCAGGACCGTGTCATCCACTTCTAGAGATGGACGTTTCTCATCCACAGCGATGGACCAGGAGCCTTGCATCGTGTCCTCTCGCATCATCAGCGCCTCCGCCCCCTGTCGGGGCCGCTCCGATGACCTTCTCGTCCATTGCACAGGGACTTATCGCACGATGCACCTGTCTACCGTCACAGATCTACTTCAACGCCACCGACAACCATTGCACCCCCGATGCCTACATGGCGTCGCAAGAGAGGTGGTACTACTTCATATCTGCTAAACTTTTTGATCTCAACCAGAAAATAGATCGTAACTTGGTTAATGTACTATCTTTTCAGCTCTTTTAATTTAGTTCTTAGTTTGAAGCAAACAATGGTTGCTAAGTAGCATTTCTACGATTTGCAGCTTGAAATCCACCATGGCATAGTCATAATAGGGTTTAATTGATCATGCTTAGGATTTTCCCCCTTATATGATGAATATACGATCAGCCTATGTGCTTCGTATCATAATAACACTGCTCCACCCATCAAGCTGAACAAGCTTCGTTGTTCAAATACGAATATGATATTATTCAAATAGAGTCGTTTAATTGGTCAGCTAAATGTTCCTAATTTAGTTTCGAAAATGCATGTACACTGCTAGGGTGTGGATCTACAGGGTGCCCACGATGGGCGCTGGGTTGTGGAATTTTCGGTCGGCCCAGACCCCGATTCCCATCTGTTCTGCTACGCTTCCGATCTCCACTCGCCCCCAGCCGACAGCCTCGCCGGTGACTTGCCGTCCCCGGACGGCATGACTCTAGGAGGATACGCCGGACTAACGGGAGGTTAGGAGCAGCTCGCCCAATAGTGTCACCGCTGCCCGAGCACGCCATCGTGCCTACCTTCCCAGTCTATTCAAGGCTCAGGCAAGCAGCACCCACTAAGCCAACCTGATTTATCCTGAGATACGTGCTCAACACTCAGCATCCACTCCCCATCACCAATTTTCTAATTGATTCATTACTCATTAGGCAGTACTTTCATTAGGGTCTGTTGTGTATTGAGTGCTACCTACACTTAATGGTTCATATATTTCATTAATCTTTAGTACCAGCAAAGTTCACGAGGTTTCAAAATTACTAGTCATGTTGGATTGTTTATCATAGTGACATTGACCCAGATTAGTACGTCAGGACATGTTTGTTACAATTTTACTTTTTTTTCTTACTCATTCAATATGATATCCAATTATTCACGGCAATGAGTTGCAAACAATAAGTGTTAGACCAACTTGTTGATTCAGATTTTGGACGGTCTCTTACTACGGTTACAATTCTGCATACTTGTCCTAGTAAGCTCATAAGTAATGATTGATTCACTACCTCTATGCTTGCCTTGACATATTTGTTGTCAATATTCTTTTAGGGTGGACTATCCTGTTTCAAAATACTAGAACCGCAGACATGATTGAATAGTATTTCTCTGTGTGATCTCTTCCATTATGTGTCGGCAACGAACACTACATTGTATAGAAAGATAGTGTCATATCCACCTTTTACATAGACTATGATCTTTGACATGGAATACAATCTGCCTACTTGCTTTGTGTCACACGACTAGTACTCCACCCTCGAACCTAAACATTATGCCACTCATAATTCCTTAGTTTATTTGTTCAAATACGAATTTGATATGATTCTAATGTTCCTACTTCAGTTTTGAAATGTATATCCGCCTGTTATAGAGACATAAGGGGTTTGTAATTCTGTGTGTGGTCTGGGCAGCACGGTTGGGGGGGTGAACTTTGTATGTGTAGGTGATTGTAGGGAGACACTCCTCGAGTTGAATCCGCAATGCATTCCATAATAATGTTACTACTTTTATGTATTCATGAATCTTAGATATTGAACAACACCATAATGATTATGAGCTTGCGGGCATGAAAAGAATAGAGCAGAACAAGGCCATGGTTGTCAAACATGGCATTAAAAGATTGAAATCAAGTCTGGATGCAATGAAATGCCAATGCTCTCCACCTGCAGATTCGTGCTCAGAATATGATCCTAACAATGATTCTGAGCTAGAGGGAGACCCAAGTCAATGTAGCTCCCTAGTGGAGGAGTGTGAGGAAGATTCCCTATCTTATTCACCCATCAAGGTACTTGCTCTAACTTTCCAAGGTTATATTGGTCGCACATATCTCACAACTGATACTTTGCATTGTTTCTACTTTGTTGAACTACCATTAGCTTACACTAATCCAGGATGCTGCTAACGTGACACTACGATCAGAGACCCTTCGATGAAACTATGTGCGCTGCAATAATCTCAAACAGTGGTTTAAAAAAACCATCAAAAAGGTGCAAAATGTTTGTGATGATGGATGCATCAAACACGGTTCAGATTTTAGTTGCGTGTGCGATGCAGGGCATACGATTCATTTCAATTAACTGTTTGCGACGAGGCAACACAAAAGAAACGGGCAGCCAGATGAAGGAGTGTGTGATATACAACATACGGTTCCGTCGGATGAAATGTTTGTGATTAGGCAACACAAAAGAAACGGTCAGCCAGATCAAGGTGTGTGCCATATACGTCATGTGGTTCACTTGGATGAACTGTTTGTGTTGAGACAAGAGAACAGAAATGGTTCAATATAAGAAGATGTGTGTGATATGCGGCAAACAGGTTTGTAATCAAAAATGTGTGCTAAGACTGATAATAACTCAGACGGTTGCTGCTAATAAGACGTGTTTGCTGTGCGATGGGATTGCATACAGAACAACACACACACACACACACACACACACACACACACACACACTTATAAGGACATGGTTGCATAACCAAATTAAACATGCACTTACATAGGTGGCTATGACAACCATGGCCTTTGCACACACCAAAGTAAAATATTACATGCATAATTACATAGATGTCTACTACACACATGACATTTCCACACACCAATACAGTAAACTATATATTACATGCATGATTAACTAGCATAAACGATCATCTGATCATCATCTACTTCTTGGGACGCTTGATCTACTCGTGGCTCGATCCCGGCTCGTCGATTTGGGTAACAAGGCACTTCCTCATGTTAACGATCCACCTATGCATCTCATAGCATGTGTACATGCTCTTGGCTGTGAACCTGAGGTGAGGTTCATCCAGTTGCCGCATCCAGGCCCTGTGCAAGGATACAAGACTTGTTCTCTTGGCATCCTGCTTCATCTTTTCATAG
Organism: Secale cereale; assembly: GCA_902687465.1. Taxonomy (NCBI): domain Eukaryota; kingdom Viridiplantae; phylum Streptophyta; class Magnoliopsida; order Poales; family Poaceae; genus Secale; species Secale cereale. The sequence goes on along the minus strand of LR738711.1, from coordinate 524,376,784 downwards.
TAGGGGTCGATGATGGCCGAGGCGGGTTCAACCAGGGAGTCCTTCTTCATGCTACCCCAGGCTCCATAGTGCTCACGGATTTCGACAAGGTTCTGGCAGGCCAAGCCCGTAACCCTGAGCGTTTTTACATCATCGGTGGTTTTCACCATGGCGAACTTATAGCCGGTGCTGTTGACAAACCTGTTGAAACGGTCGCAAGGCTTTGTGGCCATGCAGTAGTGCTAGATGAGGACATGATGACCCACGCACAACTAGGCGACGGCAACCTTCTAATCTATGTCGGGATGACATGCGGTGTACAGGAGATCGATGCCGACCACCTTATACTTGTCTCAAGCAAGTAACTGCTTAACGATGTTGATTTAGTCGTCCACCACGGTCGGCTCGGCGGTGTACACTACCGAGAGATCCGTCTCCCTCGCGTGGGTCTCCACTTTATGTGTTGTGGGGCGCGATCAAAAGTTTGAAGGGACTAAGGTTATAATGGCCGCGGGAATTTAAGGGGAACCCGGACGACTAGGAATATCGGCAGGCCTTGATGGCAGTTCTAATTTGCAGCGCGTAACTCCATCATGCTGCACGTAACTACATCACCTGGCAACACGCGCGGTGCAACCGCATTTATATGGGGCCCTCGACGTGATTGTGCGCACGCCCAACCGCTGGTAGAGCGTGCACAGAGGGATGCGAACCGAGCGCTCCACGGTTGCCTCAACGGCGAGGAACCATATATATATATATATCAGTTGAACACGCAAGGAAGAGGTTTCCACAAGCCGAGCGCGCCGACGGACATGAGCAGAGCGCGCCAACGGACGCGAGTAGAGCATGTCGTAGCGCCTAACAGTGAGTAGAGCTTCCCGAGGGACGCGAGCAGAGGCCGGCACAGTGATACGTCGCAAATAAGACAAACTATGCGAGCGATGTGCATTCATATTTTATTAGTTAAATCCTACTTATAAACCAGGACGGGGGTATAGTAGGTAATTAAATCGCAAACGGTTTTTATGTATTAACCTTATGTGTACTTGTCCTTTCGTCCTCCTCTCACACGTCTTGTCACCCCGCTGCCCTAGACGGCTTACAACGCAAGCTTGCGCAGCGCACGGGGGCGTTCTTTTGGCCAAACGGTGGCGCCAATGCATCGTCGGTGAACCCGTTCCGCGCAACCTTGCAGGTTCCCACGCAAGCTTCCCACCCGACTCGGTGAAATCCCCCGAAATCCTCCAAAATCCCAATGCTTACCGGCCTGCTATATAAAGCATCACGGACAGTGAGTCCGGCATTGCAGTTTCCCCTCCCTCCCTGTATCTTATCTCTCTTGCTTCTCCCACAATCGCCAATGGCACCGGTCTATCATCGTCGCTCAGCCACTCCGCCATCATCAAAGGATAGCTCCAGTTGGGAGGGTACACCGCAGCAGTCCCTGACGTAGTGTGGCGCGCGTGGCATCCCTCTTGGGTGTGCATGGAACACCCACCACACGCTCCACCGCTGGTGCCTGTCGGCAGCTGTTGCCGGCCGCTGTTGTCGCCACACCACCGTCTAAAGCCAGGGCCATCGCCTGCTCCACCATCGCGGCCCGAAGGTGGGAGGTGGCCGTCGTGGCCGCCACCCCACTGTCGGCCATCACCCGCTCCGCCACCATGTCCCGAAGGCGGGAAGTGGTCGTTGTGGCCGCCACCCCATCGTCAGCCGCCAGCCCATCGTTGACGGCCGGGATCATCACCAGCTCCACCACCGCCGCCCGAAGGAGGGAGGCGGAGGTGGAGGCCCCCAAATGCGTCAGCGACCTTGCACGCTACATCGAGTTCCTACGGGAGGAGGATGAGCGCATCTTCGAGCACGCAAAGAGCCTTACTGCCACCATGGCCGCAGCACACGCCGACGTAGAGGCGAGGAATCAGGAGATCTACGAGCAGTCTGGTTGCTTTGAGAGGGGTCGTTTGGAGCAGTAGTGGGCGTTTGAGCTGGCGAGTGTCCCTGAACTACAGCAGCGGCAGGCACCATATTGCAGTTGTCCAGCTCGTCGGTAGGCTTCTCCTCCTCATCTACCTCTTACTGAGAGCTCGGCAGAGGAGAGGCTGTCGGAAATAGCACAAAGCCCCTCCGTAGTAGTAGTATTTATGGGCAATTTTCTTCAGTTCATCTGACTATATATATGGTGGAACTGTACAACGTACTTAAAATTAGCTAGTATATATAGTTGAACTAGCTATTTCAGTATGTGGTTGACAACAATTGGGGAAAAGTTTGGTCGGTTCAGCTATCGAGTTGAACTGTTTGTATACATTAAGAACAACTGCTTAATCTATGAATGAAATCTATGCTTAATTACTGAATTTTAGTTGCAAAAATTAGAAAGTGCTATTGATTTTTAGCTGCATATTTTGACAAATCGCAGGGTATCAAGGATTGACAAATTGTTTGGTTGTGGTTGCACATGGGTCATCCAAAACAACCGATTGCATTGAAGGGATGCACAAATCATGCGCTATGTATTTGCCCTCGTCTTAAGGGTGAAAACCATAGCTCTCACCTTGCATATGGGTGTTGTACTTAAAACGTTTGCGATCAAGAGCTGGAGAAATCCTGCTCGGCACATTTTCTCTTGGCTTCCTAGGGAAGCTGTCGTTTTGCATAGGGTGTTCTAACTAAAACATTTACGATCAAGAGCTGCACAAATCCTGCATTGGAGACGAGTTTTGGATTTACTAGAATTAAAAAAAAACTAGTTATCTCAATGTTTTCGGCCGAGTGACGGTGGCAGGGTGTTTGAAATTCATTCCCATTTCTTGCATGGGACCTAAGCATGCACCGAAGGACACATCTTTGATTTTTCAACCCGTTTATATGCACTTGAGCATGTGCATCTAGTTCAAATTTGAATTATGCACATAAAATTCCTAGAAAACCCAGTTGATGTATAAAAATGTCCAAATGAACCCTGAGAAATTCCAAAATTAGACACAACACTCCTGTTGTTCTATGTTGACACTTGAAATATTTTGAAAGCAATAATACGCAACGGATATCGTTTTGTCCCCAAAGGTGGCACATTCCCTACTGAAACCGTCACCCTTGTTGTGAGAAGCTCTGGTTTGTGAGAAGCTTATACCCAAACCTACCCCAAATGGGACAAAAAAATTACCACGGCATGTTGATGCCGCTCCATGATAGCATGCCAAGTTCCATGAATTTTAGACGAGTTCTGGATTTACTAGAATTTAGAAACCAGGTATCTCAATGTTTCCAACCGAGTGACGGTGGCAGGGTGTATGTAATTCATTCTCATTTCCTGCATGGGACCTAAGCATGCACCGAAGGACACATATTTGATTTTTCCACCCATTTATTTGCACTGGAGGATGTGCATGTAGTTCAAATTTGAAATATGCACATAAAATGCCTAGAAAACACGGTTAATGTATAAAAATGTCCAGACGAACCCCGAAAAATTCCAAAATTAGACACAACACTCCTCTTATTCTATGTTGTCACAAGAAATTTTTTGAAGGCAATAAGAGGAAACGGATATCGTTTCATCCTCAAAGGTGGCACGTTCCCTACCGAAACCATCACGCTTGTTGTGAGAAGTTCTGGTTTGTGAGAAGCTTATACCCAAACCTGCCCCAAATGGGACAAACATTTTACCATGGCATCATGATGCCGCTCTATGATAGCGTGCCAAGTTCCCTGAATTTCACACGATTTTTGGATTTACTAGAATTTAAAAACAAGGTATCTCAATGTTTCCGACCGAGTGACGGTGGCAGGGTGTTTTAAATTCATTCCCATTTCTTGCATGGGACCTAACCATGCACTGAAAGACACGGATTTGATTTTCAACCCATTTATATGCACTGGAGCATGTGCATGTAGTTCAAATTTGAATTATGCACATAAATGCCTAGAAACCCCAATTAATGTATAAAAATGTCCAAACGAACCCCAAAAAATTCCCAAATTAGACACAACACTCCTGTTGTTCTATGTTGACAATAGAATTTTTTTTACGGCAATAAGAGGCAACGGATATCATTTCGTCCCCAAAGGTGGCACGTTCCCTACCGAAACCATCAGGCTTGTTGCGAGAAGCTCTGGTTTGTAAGAAGCTTATACCCAAACCTACCCCAAATGGGACACAAATTTTACCACGGCATCATGATGCCGCTCCATGATAGTATGCCCAGTTCCATGAATTTCAGACGAATTTTGGATTTACTAGAATTTAAAAACCAGGTATCTCAACTTCTTGCATGGGACCTAAGCATGCACCAAAGGACATGGATTTGATATTTCAACCTGTTTATATGCACTGGTGCATGTGCATGTAGTTCAAATTTGTATTATGCACATAAATGCCTAGAAAACCCAGTTAATGTATAAAAATGTCCAAACGAACCCCAAAAAATTCCAAAATTAGACACAACACTCTTATTGTTTTATGTTGACACTAGAAATTTTTTGAAAGCAATAAGAGGCAACATATATTGTTTCGTCCCCAAAGGTGGCACGTTCCATACCGAAACCATCACGCTTGTTGTGAGAAGCTCTGGTTTGTGAGAAGCTTATACCCAAACCTGCCCCAAATGGGACAATTTTTTTACCATGGCATGTTGATGCCGCTGCATGATAATATGCCAAGTTCCATGAATTTCAGACGTGTTTTGGGTTTACTAGAATTTAAAAACCAGGTATCTCAATGTTTTCGACTGAGTGGCGGTGGCAGGGTGTTTGAAATTCACTCCCATTTCTTGCATGGGACCTAACCATGCAACCAAGGACACATATGTGATTTTCAACCAGTTTATATGCACTAGAGAATGTGCATGTAGTTCAAATTTTAATTATGCGAATAAAATGCCTGGAAAACGCAGTTAATGTATAAAAATGTCAAAACAAACCCCGAAAAATTCCAAAATTTGACACAACACTCTAGTTGTTCTATGTTAACACTCGAAAGATTTTGAAAGCAATAAGAGGCAACGGATATCGTTTCGTCCCAAAAGGTGGCACGTTCCCTACCGAAACCATCATGCTTGTTGTGAGAAGCTCTGGTTTGTGAGAAGCTTATACCCAAACCTGCCCCAAATGGGCAAAAAAAATACCACAACATGTTGATGCCGTTCATTATAGCATGCCAAGTTCCATGAATTTCTGACGAGTTTTTTATTTACTAGAATTTAAAAACCAGGTATCTCAATGTTTGTGGCCGAGTGACGGTGGCACGGAGTTTGAAATTCATTCTCATTTCTTGCATGGGACCTAAGCATGCACCGAAGGACACATATATGATTTTCAACACGTTTATATGCACTGGAGCACGAGCATGTAGTTCAAATTTGAATTATGCATCTGAAATGCCTACAAAACCTAGTTAATGTATAAAAATGTCCAAACGAACCCTGAATAATTCTAATTTTTTTGACGATGCACCTATAGTTGAATGTTCACTGCAGATAAAAGTTCTAGCAACTCAAACACCATCCTTTGCAGCTGTGACCTCATTATGTAATTCAAATCAAGAATAATAATCAAGTAGATCACACACAGTTTATTATCACCAACCATGTGAGATGCAGCACAAAATATCTTGGAGCATCGTCGGAGTGTCAAGCACACTAGCCCATTCCTCAAATATCATTTCACTGTTCAAACTCATCACACACGGGTTAAGCTATCAGAATCGTTTGTGATGTTCACATATCCTACAGAGTATTGAATAAGGGACCATGTCTGATGACACTTTGCACTCCAGTTTATTCGCTGATGCGATTCCAAATTTTCGGCTTCCGCTGAAATATCTACCTCCCCGCCCCCTCCCCTTACCAAAAGCCACATTTCCCTAGTTTTTGCGTTCCTTTCCAAGTTGAAACTTTCACTCCTTGCTTGTAGTGTCGCCTCCTTGCCGGCGACCCTCCTTCACGCTGCTCGGCCTCGTCTATCCAGGCAGGTAATCCAAACCCGACCCACATCCTCCTCCTCCTTCCACATCCCTCATGCCCCGACCGCCGGCGCGAGCGCGACACCATCCATCCAAATCACCGACCCCTCCACCAACTAAGAGCCTCCCTAAGCCATGGTGCATGCATTATAGCCAAGATCTCAAGGAGCATTTGGCAGCGGAGAAGCAAATTGCGGCCACACGCATGGATAAGGTCACGATGGCTACCATTCATGTCGACCCCTAGATCTTGGAGGAGCACCTTGCCATTTGCTAGCTAGGCCGGTTAAGCATGCTCGGTTTTCCCATTGCGTGTGCTGCTCCTGCCTTTTCCTAAAAAATTGTAGTGAATTGTGCTATCTAATTTTACCATGCAATCTATTGCTCTAGTGTATATGTTCTATATGTCGTGTAGTGTGATGCTCACTTATTAACTGTTTGGTTAATTAGTTGTCGTCTTCAGTGAAATGTTTGGTTCAATTCTTCAAATTTGATGTTCAATTCTTTAGGTTGCAATTTTGTATTGTCTTCCATGTGAGAAATAAATCGAATTTATCTTTACAAAATACTCGAGAAACGAATATAATTGCTATATTTCCAAGTTGTCAAGCATGCTTGGTTTGGTTATACATTGTGCAATGTGGTGCTCAGTTAACGTTTGGTTCATTTGTTTTGTGGTGTTTAGTTAACTGTTTGGTTCAATTCTGCAATGTGATGTTCAATAGTTGTGGGTGCATTCAATTGTTGTATACCATGTGAGGAATAAATTGAAATTGGTTGTAGTAAATACATGAGAAACAAATACAATTGCTATATTTCCAAGTTGTTAAGCATGCTTGGTTTGGTTAACTGTCCGATCTTCTATTAGGAGTATGTTAGATTGTGCAATGTGGTGCTCAGTTAATGTTTGGTTCATTTGTTGTGGTGTTTAGTTAACTGATTGGTTCAATTCTGCAATGCGATGTCCAATTGTCGTGGGTAGAATTTTGTATTGTTGTGCATGTGAGGAATAAATCGAATTTGGCTGCACTTAATACATGAGAAACATATACAAGTGCTATATTTCCTAGTTCTTAATCATGCTTTGTTTGGATAAATGGGTTTTCCATGTGGCTTGAATTAATCTGATGATTCTGTAATGTGCTTATTTTTCATCAACATATTGTACTGATAGCATGTGAACCCTTACTTAACCTGATGACGCACTACCTTATATATGTTGTAGGGAAACAATAGGAAGCATTGAGGTTTAAAATCGAGGTTAGCACGTGCATGGTCCTTTATGTAATAGCACATTATTGTGCAATTGCAGGAACCATTCTAATATTCGTGGTCTTAACAATTTGGTCTTGCACATGTAGGTCCTGCTGTCAGAGGTTTTGACCCACTGTTCGACCTTTTTTGCATATGGGGAAATGAGTTGTCCATGAATATCAGTCAAGTCAACAAACTCAGAATGATTATTAGGATAAAGAAATTAGCGACAAAAAACAACAAGATCTTTGTCTGCACAATGAAGAAGACATCAGTTCACTACATGATGGTACTAACTATTATACCTTGCCTTTTTTTTCCTTTGCCCCATTTCCAATGCAGAGAAGATATTTATGCATATCCTTGTTTTCAGGCCTTTCCAAACCAGTTTACTGATGATTACCTCTCAAACCACCTGTATGATCAGGAGGCGAGGAAGGTATTCATACAACACCCACGGTTCAACATTGAAGTGTTCCTGAAGAGGAAGAAGGATGGACGGTCAATCATCCAGAGGAACTGGCCTAAACTTGCAAAGACCTTCAACATCAATGAAGGCTTAATATTCGTCTTCTGCTTCAGTAGTTTTCCAGATGAGATATATCTGCCTATGTACCGTCTATGTTGCTAATTTAGAAAGGTTATAGATGTTGCCAGTGAAACTTGGTGCTGGTGCAGTTGTGTAATGGGGTAGCTGAGTGTTGAAGCTATATGATGTTGTACTCTGATGTATTTCAATTATGAAAATGAAATATATTGTGTGCTTAATATGAAATGTCAATTAAATTAATAAATGGATTATTAATAATAGGATAATTAGCCTGCTAATTGGATTTTTCTATTGCAAACCGTTATTGAGAAAACACCGCGTGTGATGCATTCAATAATGCACACAGTTTTTAGGAATAAACCATGTTAGATTAATTAACAATCACACACAACATACTCTTGAATATTGTTTGTGTTAGCCCACCTGGCGCAAACGTTTACCACATAAAAATTGTGTGTGATGGATTAAATAACGCAAACGATAAAATTGTTAATACCGTGTGCAATGGAAACACTATCCCAAATGATTTAACGGGGAAAATTGTGTGTGATGTACCTGCGAACAGAAACCTTTTCCTTGGAGCGACTGTGTGGGATGTATATACGGACGGAAATGTTTAGTAGGGACTGACTGTGTGGGATGTACTGACGACCGGAAATGATTTCGCCGGTATAATTTTATTTTATTTTAGCACTACTGTACGTATAACCGTATTTTGTCGATCGTCGATCGCACACGACCTCATTTTGCCGAGCAAGTGTGCCAGGAGGGCATATCCCCGACGGTTTCTAGGTCGTGTGGGAAGGACCCCCTATCGCCCACACTCACAAGGCGATGGTTCCAAATGCCGTCGCAGAAAGGGGTTAAAAACCGTTTGTATAGCACCGTGTTGTACTAATATTAGTTTACACATCGTGTAAGTGAATACACCATGCCTAGCCATTTTTAGTACATATTCCATCTATCATCATACCATATTTATCCATTCAAATGATGTTATTGTGTATCAGACGTTCAAAAGGAAGAGGGTGATTGCTGATCATGGAGGAGCACGAACAAAGTATTTGGAGAAGGTAGTGACACCTAATAAATCAAATAGCCCAATAGGAGTAGTTGCAATATCACCAGACCTAGGAAACAAGACCAAAAATCTAGCAAACTCTAGCCCTACTACACTGGCCATCTCTGATGCCCCAACTACAGCAAAAAGTATGATGATGACAGTTGACATAGCACCAGGTCTATGATGCAAAACCCCAATTCCAGCAAGGAGTACATCAAATCCAGTTGCCAAATACCTTTTCAAACGACAGAGAGCCCAATTGCAGCAAATAGGACCCCTGTTCCACTTCTTCCCAATTTAGAAGACAAAGCTTATATTGTTGTCTAGAACTTTGTGCGCATCTTTACTTCATCGAAAGATTATACCACAGACACAGTAGAATTTCCAATCTTCCTCCACAACTTACGCGTAAGTAATGTACTAGTCTTATTCATGGTAATACTGCGTATGTTTCTGCTGACAGAAGACAGGAGATTTCATTCTTTTAAATAGGCGAGGACCAAACTGGATAGTTAAGACGAGCAAGGGTTGGTTATGCTTTTCAAGCACTCGTTGATGAACTATCGTTCCTACCTGAGGCAAGCGCACTTCGATGGCAAGCCTCTAAACAAAATTTCTATAAAGTCTCCGGTGCTTCATTTATTAGATAGTGACCAGAATAATCTTGTTACAAATTGGTCTCATCTGCACCGTAAGGTACTATCTAGGATATCACATCACAATTTGACCTACATTTCTGCATGTTCCTTACCATCCCACTTGTACAAAAAATGTTTGAAGAAGAACATTCATTCTCAATGGACAACCAAATCTCGCAACTATACTTCCCACTTCATTGCTCTTGTGAGTACCTCTTGCCCTCTATGAACAATACTTACTTTCATAGCTGGTACCAATACTTACTTTCATAGCTGGTTAATTATGTAGCATCACTACACATGTTAGCCTCGTTATCCTCCATTTGGTGGACATTATAAGATCTGTATCGGCCCTTACATAAATTTAGAATCAACCCAATGCTTTTCAAGAGGTTTAGCTCTGCAGTCCTTTTGTAAGGACGGAACATCTTCTATCTCACTGTACTTACGTTAATAGCTACTCCCTCCGTCCCATTATATAAGAGCATTTTGTACAGTACACCAGCGTACAAAACACTCTTATGTTATGGGAAGGAGGGATTGGTTCATTGTGTAGCTTTCTGCATCTTATCTCCCTCGCCCACCATTTACTAAAAATATCATATCTATATTTAATCTTACCAAAAAGTTGAATACACAAACAATGCCGGTGCGGAAGTGTAGCACATTTCTCTTGGTATTATATTTTGTCCTGTAACGCTTGTACTTACAGGGATTGGTAGTTGATTATGTAGCATCAATCTACATGTTATCTTCATTATCCTCTTTCCCTTCGAATATTATCACATCTATAATTACTCTCTACAAAATGGAGAGTACAGGCAATGCTTATGAAGAAGATTATGTGCTGAAATTCTTGAGTTATCCTTCCCTTGACATGGAGAAGGGCATTATAAAGCCGGTGTTAACTATTAATGTAAGTCAGTCCTTCTAAAGACTTTATCATAACTGCTATTTAATTTGCTCATACTCCCTATTGTGAACTGTTGTTTAGTTTGTTGTTTCTAGCAAAATGCATGTTTGCAACAACTCTAAGTTCCAAGTTTTAGTTATAAAACCAAATTCCTTATTCATACCATGCACATTTCTCAATACTCCCTATATGTAGGCTTGTTTTTGTGGATCTATAATCCAGTGTGTGGTGAAGCAACCCACATTTGCACCTTGTCATCTCATGTTTTATCTTACTTATGTGGCTGATGAAATGAACAACATGCCACGCACATTAACCAAAATAGATACAATGATTGTCTTTTCCCTTCATCTATGCTTGTTTTGTTGACATGGTAATACAGTAGTGTGGTGAAGCTCCCCAAATCATGAACAATGCAAAATTATGCTATTGATATTTTGAACTGACTCTTTATTTTCTAACTTGAAATTCGATGGAATGGACAGCATAGTTACCATCTTTGTTTATACACGTGCAAAACATGTCGTATCTCTTCTTGTTTCAGGTTGGTATGCCAAATGGCATGCACAAAACTGCTCAAGGCTGAGAGACAAACCCAACATATATTTGTAGCGACCACGATCCGAATGGACCGAAGTCTCTGTGTTTCAGTGTCATCCCTGGATCGGTAATGCTGACACACACAGTACTTGAAGGATATATAACAGAGTGGCAATCACACACTTATTAAATCGAATGTCTCAAAAGAGAACTTATTACAAAATTCTATGGCATAAGGCCATCTAACAAAATAGCAGCGGAAGGCTTGGAAGATAAGTGAGTCCATCAACTCCAACGGCATAGCTGAGTGCATGACAAACGACCTAGCACGTCTTACTCCTCGTCTGAAAAGTCTGTAATGTAACATGTTGCAGCCCGAAACGGGTCAGCACATGGAATATGCTGGCAAGATAACACAGTAGAGCAAGTAACAGAATAAAGGCTAACACTATATGCATATTTGGCTGGTGGAGGCTCTAAGGTTAAAGTTTTTGCATAAAGCCAATTTTTCCTACAACAAAGGAATATATTTTATTTTAGCTATCATGGTAGTTGAAACATCATTGAGAAGGTACCACCAACTCAATTCCAATTAAAGTAGTCATCGTTAACAGAACCAATTAATTTTAGAGTGATGTGACCAACCAATAATTCAAGTACCAGATACTCAAGATTTTCCATAACCGGGGACACGGCTAATCACGTGTCCCCGGTTATGGACTATCTTGAGTATCTGGTACTTGAATTATTGGTTGATCTCATCACTCTAAAATTAATTTGTTGGGTTAATGATGACTACTTTAATTGTGATTGAGTTGGAGGTACCTTCTCAATGATGTTTCAACTACCATGATAGTTAAATAAAATATATTCCTTTGTTGTAGGGAAAAATTGGTTTTACGCAAAAACTTTAACCTTAGAGCCTCCACCAGCCAAATATGCATATAGTGTTAGCCTTTATTCTGTTACTTGCTCTAATGTGTTATCTTGCCAGCATATTCCATGTGCTGACCCGTTTCGGGCTGCAGCATGTTACGTTGCAGACTTTTCAGACGAGGAGTAAGACGTGCTAGGTCATTTGTCATGCACTCAGCTATGCCATTGGAGTTGCTGGACTCACTTATCTTCCAAGCCTTCCGTTGTTATTTTGTTAGATGGCCTTATGCCATAGACTTTTGTAATAAGTTCTCTTTTGAGACATTCGATGTAATAAGTGTGTGATTGCCACTCTGTTATAAATCCTTCAAGTACTGTGTGTGTCAGCATTACCGATCCAGGGATGACACAAAACACAGAGACTTCGCACCATTTGGATCATGGTCGCTACAAGATGGTATCAGAGCACACGCTGACTGGAGGACACGACCACTAAGATAAACCCTAGGTCACTCTTCTCTACTCATTTGTGACTCCTCTCCTTTTTCTACTCTTTTAGGATGGTGGACCCAAGGAACAAGTTCACTCAACAAGATGAAGACACGCCTTTTGGACGACACTTGAAGGAAGTCACTAGGTACCTGGACATCGGAATACCAAGCTTCACCGGGACCTACACCGCCACTTTACCAGAAGAAGAGCGATGGAGTATTCAAGTACAAATTCTCGGGAGGACCTTCGCACCATCCACCGAGCCCATAGAATTCTCTTTTGATGCACCAACCTGGAGCCTATGCAAGAGTATGGCAGCCCACATTACCAATTCGGAGAAGTCTACAAGCAGGAGCTGAAGGACACTAGCTACCAAATATGTGGACGCCGAGAGGAGAAATGGGACATGATTAGTATCCGGAAGGACAGGTCCATTGCAGCGTTCATCCAGGAGTTAAATCAGCACATTCGTCGACAAGAGCACCAGATGTGCGCAGGGATGATAGAATTGAAGAAGGCGCTAACCAGGAACTTGGACCTAGAAGAGGAACTCAAGTCTACACATGACGGATACAAGGAGGAAATGACAATACTCATGGAGAAGAATGATGACTTGACAAGGAAACTAGGAGTATTCATGGGAGATCCAGCACCAGGAGAAGAAGAAGAAGAAGAAGAACCCAAGGAGATTCGTTCTGAGGACTACATCATCATCGACGACATGGACTCAGACCCCGATGATAGTCATGATGACTATGAATATGAAGCTGGAGCAGACATCATGGAATCGTCCGCCGATCAAAATTTCTAGATGACCTCCCTAGGACTAGTAGTTTTCCCCATAGATTACAATTTAGAGCACTTTGTAATGTTAGTTAGATCTTTGTAAGCCCTTGCATGAAATTGATTGGTGTGATATGATTGTGTTTGTCTCATGTGCATATGGGTAGTGAATTTTCCCTTAGACCTCATTTCTATTCTAATCTCTTCCCTCTACACCAATCAGATGCCTCTGAGACGTGAGCCCGGATTTCAGTTTCCCCTGAGCTCACTCAGTTGATCCAACAGCAGAACACTTTGATGCAACTTCTTTTCCAGAACAATCAGAACAACAACAATAACCCTCCACCACCACCACCCGTGGACAACCTGACACGTTTCTTAAGGTTGCAACCACCGGTGTTTTCTAGCAGCATTGAACCAATAGTTGCTGATGACTGGCTGCGCAAGATTGGAAGGGATTTGACCACCGCAAATTGCACAGATGCTGAGAAGGTGCGTTTTGCCGCACATCAATTGGTTGGACAAGCCACAACATGGTGGGAGAATTACACAGCCACTTTCCCTGTAGCCAATGTCACTTGGCATCAGTTTCAGCAAGCTTTTCGCACTGCCCATGTCTCTACTAGAGCTATGAGCATGAAGAAGCGAGAGTTTCACAACTTGCGCCAAGGAAATCGTACTGTGGCTCAGTACGTAGATGAGTTTAGTACCCTATCTCGTTAAGCCCCGGATGTTGTGGCCACGGATGCCGCGAAGCAGGAGAGATTTATGGAAGGGCTGAATGATGAGATGAGCGTACAATTGATGGTGGCAACCTTCAACAACTACCAGGAGTTGGTAGATAAGGATCTTATGATTGAAGGGAAGCAACGGCAGATTGAGAGCCGCGAGAGGAAGTATGGACAAGGAAGGAATAATTCTAGAGCCCAGCAGAAGCCCCGTTTCACCCCGAACTCGGGAGGATACACCCATAACCATGAAAGCCATACCCATAATGGAGGGAGTTCTCACAACAATAATGGCTCCAAGAATGGGAATGGGACTCGAGCAAATAATAATCAGAACCGCTCTACTCCATCCACACCCACCAAGAGGGATTTAAGCCACGTTACCTGTTTCAAGTGCGGGAAGAATGGACACTACGCCACAGACTGCCCTGAAGCTAAGAATGGGAACGACAATGGAAGCGCCGGGAAGTATCCCAACCCGTTCAACAAAGGACAAGTGAACCACGTGACCATGGAGGAGGTTGAAGAACAACCAGATGCAGTTGTCGATAAGTTTTTGGTTAAGTCATTTACCGTAGTAGTTCTTTTCGATACTGATGCATCTCATTCATACATTTCAAGGAGATTCGTAAATAGACATAAGTTCCCCACCCAAGTCCTTAAGACCCCCCTGTTAGTAAGTTCCCCCGGAGCGGAGTATATGGCACATCAAGGATGTTTTCAGATGCCATTGGTCATTGGACGCCATGTTTTCCCCTCAGACCTGATAGTTTTGGAGTCACAAGGATTGGGTGTGATACTAGGTATGGATTGGCTATCAATGTATGGAGGGAACATTGATTGTGCCAGTAAGTCTATTTTTCTTACCACCCCGGAGGTAAAAAGGATCAAGTATGTATCTAGGCATTCACCTAGAAGGACACAAGTACATTCTCTCACAGGAGTTGTTTGGGAGGAAGTGCCTGTAGTAAGGGACTATCCGGATGTATTTCCAGAGGAGCTACCAGGCATGCCGTCGAATAGGGATATTGAGTTTTTATTGAGCTATTTCCTGGCACCAGACCCATATCGAAGAGACCGTATCGGATGCCAGCAAATGATCTGGAGGAGATCAAGAAGCAGATTAAGGAGTTATTGGAGAAAGGATTTATTCGACGAAGTTCATCACATTGGGGATCCCCAGTGCTTTTGGTCAAGAAGAAAGATGGATCTTTAAGGATGGTCGTTGATTATCGGGCACTGAATGAAGTGACGATTAAGAATAAGTACCTGTTGCCGATGATCAATGATTTGTTCGACCAACTTCAAGGAGCTAAATTATTCTCCAAGATCGATCTACGATCAAGATACCACCAGTTGAAGATCCGAGAGAAGGATATACCTAAGACAGCCTTCACCACAAGGTATGGGCTATACGAGTATACGGTTATGTCATTTGGATTGACTAACACCCCTGCCTATTTCATGACTGTGATGAATAAGGTGTTCATGGAGTTCTTGGATAAGTTCGTCATGGTATTCGTTGATGATATTTTGGTGTACTCGAAGAACAAAGAGGAACACGCGGAGCATTTGCGTTTGGTTCTGGAGAAGCTTAGAGAACATCAGTTATATGCCAAGTTTAGCAAATGTGAGTTTTGGTTGAAGGAAGTTGGAATCGTAGGGCATGTTATATCCGGAGAAGGTATAGCAGTGGACCCCGACAAAGTGCAGGCAGTCACAGAGTGGTTGGCACCCACTTCAGTTGGAGAGATCCGCAGTTTTCTTGGACTCGCGGGATATTACCGGAGATTCATAGAGAATTTCTCCAAGATTGCAAAGCCGATGACGACATTGTTGAAGAAGGACACAAAGTTTCATTGGACTGAAGAGTGCGAAGAAAGTTTCCAGGAGTTGAAGAAACGGTTGACGACAGCCCCAGTGCCGATCTTGCCAGATATACGCAAGGATTTCCAAGTGTATTGCGATGCTTCACGCTTAGTACTTGGAGGAGTACTCATGTAGGATGGAAGAGTTGTTTCTTATGCATCTCGTCAACTGCGACCGCACGAGTTGAATTATGCTATGCATGATTTGGAGCTAGCAGCAGTTGTGCATGCGCTTAAAACTTGCAGACATTTCCTTATTGGGAATCGTTGTGATGTGTACACGGATCACAAGAGTTTGAAATACATTTTCACTCAGAAGGAACTGAACCTCAGACAAAGGAGATGGTTGGAGCTTATAAAGCATTACGATATGAAGCTGCACTATCATCCAGGCAAGGCCAATGTCATTGCAGACGCCTTGAGCCGAAAGAGTTATGCAAATACCCTGGTGAAGGGAGGATTGCCAAAGGAATTAGCGGAAGATCTCAGGGAGCTTCGTTTGGAGATAGTTCCTAGAGGTTTTGTTGCAACATTGGAGGTTCATTCAACATTGTAGGGAAAGATACGAGAAGCCCAGAAGGATGACAAAGAGATTGCCGAGATAAAGGAGGAGATGAGTGAAGGAAAAGCCAAGGGATTTCGTGAGGATGAACACGACACCTTGTGGCTTGAGGATCGAATCTATGTGCCCAACAATGCCGAAATCAGGAAGTTGATACTACAGGAAGCACATGATTCACCATACTCGATACACCCCAGAAACACCAAGATGTATTTGGATTTGAAGGAACGTTTCTGGTGGACAGGAATGAAGAAGGATATTGCCGAGTATGTAGCCGTATGTGATGTATGCCAGAGAGTGAAGGCGGAGCATCAGAAGCCAGCATGATTACTACAGCCTATGCCGATACCCGAATAGAAGTGGGATAAGCTTAGCATGGATTTTTTCACCGGATTGCCCAAGACCAAATCAGGATATGACTCAATCTGGGTAGTAGTGGATCGCTTGACCAAAGTAGCCCACTTTATCCCCGTGAAAACCACGTATACCAGTGCGAAGTCGGCCGAGATATACATGACCAGGATAGTATGTCTGCATGGAGTTCCGAGGACCATTGTATCAGATAGAGGAACACAGTTCACCTCAAAGTTTTGGCACCAGTTACACCATACTTTGGGAACGAGGCTAGAATTTAGCATAGCTTTTCACCCTCAGACTGATGGATAGACCGAGAGAGTCAATCAGATTATGGAGGACATGTTGAGAGCTTGTGCATTAGATTATGGATCTAGTTGGGATGACAACTTGCCCTACGCGGAGTTCTCATACAACAACAGCTACCAGGCCAGTTTGAAGATGGCACTGTTCGAAGCATTGTACGGGAGGAGATGCCGAACGCCGTTGATGTGGGATGAAGTCGGAGACCGTCTGTTATTTGGACCAGATCTGATCAAAGAGTCAGAATAGAAGGTTAAGCTGATTCGGGATGCACTGAAGGTAGCTCAGTCCAGGCAGAAGAGTTATGCAGACTCGAAGCGCAAGGAAGTAGTCTATCAAATCGGAGACAGAGCATACCTAAGAGTGTCGCGTCTGCGAGGAGTTAAACGTTTCGGAGTTAAGTGAAAGTTAGCCCCGAGATTTGTGGGACCATACCGTGTTTTGGAACGCATGGGAGAGGTTGCCTACAAATTAGAGTTACCCGAAGGATTGTCAGGAGTGCATGATGTTTTTCACGTTTCTCAGCTTAAGAAGTATCATGCAGAGATGGCCGATATTCCTTAAAGAGACACAGTACCCCTAGAAGCAATTCAGTTGGATAGTGATCTGACCTACGTGGAGAAACCCATCAAGATCCTCAAATTTTCAAGCAGAGTCACCCGCAGCAAGGTTATCAAGTTTTGCAAAGTTCAGTGGAGTCACCATACCAAGGAAGAAGCCACCTGGGAACGAGAAGACGATTTACGCAAGGACCACCCACACCTATTCCCTAGCCACGCCGAATCTCGAGGGCGAGATTTATTCTAAGGGGGGTAGGTTTGTAACATTCCAAATTTTCAATTTGTAATGTTATACATAGATCATATTGCATTGCATATTTTATTGCATTTTTGTGCGTGGCAATCCTCGAAAATTCTAAGCAACTCAAGGACCTACGGAGAGAGTTGGGAATTCTACCATTTCCATATTTGAGTTTTCTCGAATACCGGTACTGTCGTGGAAACTGACCACCCATGAACACCTATGGGACCGGAGCCCCTTCTACGTTGTGGTAAGGGAGGGGAGGGAGCACGGAGAGCAGATCGAGGAGCGCACGCGGGCAGTTTACCCAGGTTCGGGCCGCGCGGACGCGTAAAACCCTACTCCTGCTTTGGTTGTATTG
The DNA here is from genome assembly GCA_902687465.1 of Secale cereale. NCBI lineage: Eukaryota > Viridiplantae > Streptophyta > Magnoliopsida > Poales > Poaceae > Secale > Secale cereale. The sequence continues at coordinate 524,358,751 of LR738711.1, read as the reverse complement.
AGTTTTTGGGCTCGGGAGCTTGAAGATCTACAGTACCAGCTACACCGAGCGAGGGAGTGAGTGAGTTTCTGGGATCGAACCTCCTCTACGTTGTGCATGGGCCTCCTTTTATAGCGCAAAGGGGTCACCGACAGGTGTCAACGTAGAGGAGGATAGAAATGTAAATTTGGTGGTAGTTGTAACAGTGCATGAACAGTACGTGAACAGTGGTCTTCACCTAACTTTGACAGTGGGGGACAAGGGAATTGAATGCCCGTCGCCGTCGCCCCAAAAGCGCCCGTCCATGTGTCTCCGTTTGCCACGGCGATGGCTTCGTCACCGTGGCACGCCAGCGTGTCCCTCAGGCTGCACAGCCACCTGCCACGTGCCCCCGGAAGGGCCCCAGGGCGACGCGTGGCCGAATGAGCTGGAGCGCAGGCACACAGTGCAGGCTTCCCCCGGCAAGCGCCTTGCCGGGGTCGATATCTTGCCGGGCCCGGGAGCTTGCCGCTCTCCGGGTCCTGTCGGGACACACAATGCGCCACGATGTATCTTCTGAATTTGCTATTCCTTGGCCATCCTGGCAAGCTCCTCTTGCCAGGGTCTTGTGAGAATAGAGTGATCTTATGCTTGGAACAGTCTTCCCGGCAAGCTCCTCTTGCCGGGGCCTTGATCTTCTGTCTTGTATACTTTGTTCTTGAATGGCTTCAAAGGGGTCCAGAGTGGATCTTGGCGAGCGCGTGGTAAGCCCTGCCACGGGAAGCTGCTACCGCCCGTGCACAAGTTGGGGTAGTAAGGTACCCCTATCTTAGTACACCGACAGGAGCCCCCGGGCCTGGGCCACACACGGTGCCGAGTGTTGTTGGGCTAGGCCCAAGACAGTGCACGGGCACGTGCGGCCCACGGCAAGCCGTATCCCGCTCCGTATCCGCCGCATCCCTCCCTAACGGCACGCATCGATTGCGGCGTCGTGGGAGAGATCGTGGCCTGTTCTTTAATGGGAAATGCGGAACGTCCCCCACTCCCCCCTTAGAAGCAGAGGAAGCAGGGGCAGTTTCCCCCCATCGCCTTCATTCTGTCTTGAATCTCCAGAAACCCCCGCCGTTCCTTGCTTCCGCAAGGGTCGACAGAGAGCTGAGATCCACCCTCTCCTCCGCCGTCCGCAGCGTCCGCAGCGCCGTCGACCTCCCCGCCATCCCCGCCATGGCCCCGAAGGGCGACAAGACGAAGAAGGAGAAGTCCGAGCAGGCGGCGAAGCTGGCTACCATGCGAAGAAGGAGGGTGGTCTTCCCGCCGAGGCTTAGTCCGAGGGAGCTGCGGGACAAGTACTACCTGTTCTGGGCGAGGGAGACGAAAGCTCATCCCCCCACCAGAGTCCTCCCTGCCGTCGCCGTCGACATGTTCCCGGGAGGTTACTTCTACTTCGCTGCCTTCTTCCATTGCGGTCTCTGCCCTCCGTATTCGGAGTTTTTCTGCGATGTAATGAACACCTACGGCCTCCACCTCCTAGATTTCACCGCCAACGCCGTCCTTACGATGGCTGTTTTCGCACATCTGTGCGAAAACTATGTTGGGGTCCACCCAAATGTAGCTCTTTTCCGCCATTTCTTCACGCCTAGAGTAGAGTCCGGATCCCCACTCTCCGGCGGCATCTCCTGGATCTTCAGGCTAAACAAGAAGGAGGCGTACTTGAAAGGAGAGCTTCGCGGCAAGTGGGAGGAGTGGAGAGCCGATTGGTGCTGGGTGCTGGAAGATAAGCCTGAGCCTTTTACCTCGCCGTGCCAGACTGCAATAGTGCGCGGCAAGGATTGGAGTGAATTGGCCCGGAGGACAATAAGTTGCAGATTGCCCTCACCAGGATCCTTCGCCTCCGGGCCGCCAATCTGACTGTGGGAGAAGTTGGAGCTGATTTCCTCCGCCGCCGCATTGCCCCTCTGCAGGAGAGGAAGAGGCCCGCTTGGGAATTCGGCAACGCGGCGGACCGCATGAGGCTGCGCCCCGGGTTGAACTACAATTTCACTGTCTTGGAGCTGAAGGGGATGGTCCGGGAGCTGTTTTAGCATGACCCCAACCACCCGGAGTGGTTCAGACCTTCCCGGGGAGTAGTGCCATTGTGCAACAACACTGCCCTTAGCGCCATACGTGCGGTGATGCCCGAGTGCGACTCCCACGGGGTCGTCCCCACTTGGCTGGAGCCTCCAGCGGAGACCGTGCAGGCCTTCTTCGACAACTTGGTTGAGAAGCCCCGCAACGCCGAGGAGAAGAAGGGCCTCACCCGGGACACCACTGACCGGGATGTAGCATACATTGCCTCCAGGATGGAGGAGGCCGCCGCAGCTGCGGCTGCGGGCGAATTTGGATATACTGTGGACGAGGAAGAGGCAGCGGACGCAGTGAGCCAAGCCGAGGAGGCGGAAATCCTCAAACTGCTGAAGATTGCGCCCGAGGAGCTTGCCGGGGAGCCTTCCGGGAAGCTTGCCGGGTCGAGTGAGGTTTCCGGGGCGAGCGAGACTGCCGGGCAAGGGACCGAGTCCAGCGGGCCTGCCGAGGAGGAGGAGAACGCCGAGTCCGGAGATTCCGATGAAGACTCTGGCGGGTCTCTGAATCTTGACGACGAGGCCTCCTCATCCTCGAAGAATTCTCCGCCGCCACCAAGCCCTCCGGAACAACAGAAGAAGCGCCTCCGCAAGGCCGCTGTAATGCCCCGGATGTAATACTTTCCCTTTTGGGTATATAATATATCTCTGGCTTCATCTATTTCCATTCCGGGTTCTTTGTCTTTCGGGTTTTCGTCGTTTTGTTGTGTGAGTGTGTGGCTTTCATTCATATCATGTAGACATGTGCATCGCATTGCATTTGTGTTGTCGGTTGCATCCGGTTCCGTGCGTTCCTTCCCGTTGTCCGTTTCGCGTTCCGGAGCTCCCTCATGTGTCCGTGACGTCCCGTAGGCCTACTTTGTTGTTCGGGCGTTTAACGTTACCGGTGTGCCGCGAGGTTGTTGTGTGTGTTGTTGTTTTGTTGTGTGCAACCCGCCTCTCAAATCTCGTCTCGTTTGGACTCCGTTGGTTTTTCCATCCGTTGTTTGTGTGGGTCCGAAGTGCCTTCACTTCGTGTCCCAGAAACACCCCTGCTGCATTCTTTTATCTCCGTCTAGGCCTTTTAAATCTATCCCCGCGATCGGATCCGTCGGATCGCGATCGGAGGGCTCCTAGCACCCCTAAACTCCCTCCTAACCCTAAAAACTGCTATATTTAGACCCCCCATAGGTCTAATTTGGGCATCCCCTTCTTCTTCCCCCTTCTCCACTATTTTTTCCCCTTTTCTTCAGATCAACCAGATCCCCAAAAAAATCCTCCCGCAGCCGCCGACCGGGACGAGGGCGCCGATCCCCTCGCCCGATCGAGCGAAGTCAACGCCAGCTCGCTGGGCTCGCTTTGCCGCGCGCAAGGCCGTCGCTGGCTCTGCCTCCCTCCGCGCGAGCCGGAGGACCACTTCCCCACGAAGGCCCGCCTCCCGTCGAGGCCCGCCTCCCTTCGGCCCGTACGTCGCCGGGCCTCGCTCCACTAGGTCGCTCGCCGCACGCGCCTGGACCACATCGACGTGGGTCGCACCGCCTCCCGCCGGCCCACCTCCCAGGAGCCTTCCTCGCTCGCCAGCGCCGCCCGCGAGCCGCCTCGTCGCCCCGCCTGGGCCGCAGGGAGATCCAGCCCAGCCGCGCGCGCCGCCTCACCGGGCCTCCACCTCCGGCCGCCCCGCACCAGCCGCGCCGCGGGCCGCCGTCAGATCCGCGCCGCGGCCCACTTCTTCCTCCGCCGGGCCAGATCCGCCGCCGCCGGCCCATCTTCGTTTTTTCCAGATCTGGACTAAGGTTGACCCTTTTTTTCCACTAAGTCCCTGAGATCTATTACTCTGATGCAATGTTTGACCTGCTGTAACTTTTACTGTGATGCTCCGTTTTGCGCGTGTAATATGTCCAGACGTTCGTGGAGATGTGCTCTACGTTTTACCTGTTGTTGTCATGCATGTTAGAGATCATTTAGGTGCTTGTTTTGCTGTTGCAAGAGTGCATCATGATATAAAATGCTGCTATGTGTTATTTTCATGCCACCTTTGTCATGTGTTATCTTTTAGCTCGTTTGTCCGAATGATGCAAATGACATGTCCACGTGTTCGTCTTGCCACGAACTACGTGATGCTTGTGATAGGTTGCATGGTAGATTTATTATTGCCTTGTTATCATCGTTGCAAAGTGCCATGTTCATGTGATGTGTTTTCACTTGTTATGAAATGCCATCTTGATGAGCTCGTTGCAATCGTTGTGTTCACCTCAATGAAGCATGCTTGTGTGTTTCGGGATCACCTTCATGTGCACTTTGATGAGGTGCTTACCCTTTGCCATGTTTAGTTTCGAGGTGACTTGAACATGCTCTTTTATACGCCATGATGATATTGCTGTTTTAGGACTTAGTGGATTTTTCACTAAGTCTGAAATCTGTAACGTTCCGATGCCATGTTCGTGTGATGTTCTAGGACAAAGCATGTTAGTTTTGAAGTGGATCTTGATTGTTCCTTGTAGTATATATTGTTGCCTTTCCATCCATGTCCTCGCATGTCCATTTATGTGGCTGTAGCATGTTTATCTTTTGCTATAAAGTTTCAATAAAATTCTGCTGCCAGAATTTTATTGTCAAGTTCAATATGTCCAAGATCATTGCTATTGATCCGTGACTCCGTTGGGGGTGCACCTTGGACATAGTTGCTGTACTATATGTCTAGTTTGTGTTCATGCCTTTTGCCATGTTATTTAAATGATGTAGCTCAATTATTTTGAGCTCCGTATATGCTATGATGCTGTAATTTTCAGCTTTCGCTCAAATCTTGTTTCGGGCATAACTTTTAGCCCGTAACTCCGATTTCAGCGATTCTTATATCAAACTTGGTTGATTTTCTATGTAGATTAATAATATCAGATTGTTATCTTGTTTTGAGGAGTTTTGCTTGAGTGATGTTTTACGTGCTCCTTAGTGCATCCATCATGCATTCATGTTTTTCGAGTGCGCATTGCATCTTGTTGATTGGTGCTTGGCGTGATTGTTTGTTGAGCACGAGGTTTCCAACGAGGATGAGCACGAGGACCCTTCTTACGATCCGAACGACTTCTCTTCAGGCAAGATGACCGAACCCCGATAACATTACTATCTTTGCCTATTGCTAGTAGTCTCGATCTATAGTTTTGCCTCGATGCCCATGATCTTCTTGTCAGCCTCCTATTTGTAACCAATTGCCATGTTTAACCAACCTACCTATGCAAACCGTTGATTGGCTAAGTACGCTTCGCTCAGCCCTTCTTATAGCGTTGCTAGTTGCAGGTGAAGTGAAGATGCTTGCTCCATGTTGAAGTTTGGTTGGGTTATATCACACTATATAATTGCTAAATGATATCATCTATATATTGGCAAGGGTGGAAGGCTAAGCCTTTTGCTTGGTGATTTGTTCCACTCATGCCGTTAGGATCCGTATAAGACGGTATTATGTTCCTTGATTATGCGTTCCTAACACGGTTGGGGTGTATGGGACCCCCTCGATAAACCGCTAAGTGCTAAGTCTTTTCCAGCAAGTCCCAACCTTGGTACTATTTGCCTAAACAACTAAAACTTTCCGAGGGAGTAATTAACCCGAGGCTTAATTAATTCAACCCCCCTGGGCCAGTGCTCGACTTGAGTGTTGGTCCAAACTAGAGCCACTTGCGGATACCACCCGGTTCGCTGGGATCTTCGGTATCTGTACGTACTGCTCATCCGAACGTGTCCTGAGACCTAGATACGCGCGGCTACTATCAGGGTGTCGACACGCCGGGAGGATTTGCTGGATTAGCCTTACCTTAGTTCGGTATATCTTGAGCACGGGATTCCGAGGATACTCGGGTCTTCCCACTTTGGAGTTGCGACTCCGCGGATCGTGGGCTTGTAATGGGTCAAGTTGGAACACCCCTGCAGGGTTTGAACTTTCGAAAGCCGTGCCCGCGGTTATGTGGCAGATGGGAGCTTGTTAATTCCGGTTGTAGATAACTTGACACAATGTTTCTAATACACTACCAGCGTGTGTTCCGTGACTGTCAATTTCCGAATGGGGATTCGGGAGTTGAACACGGAGGGGTTATGCTTGTTGAGCTTGTAGCTAGGATCACTTCGTGATCACTTCTCGCCGAGGCCTTCTCTTCTCGCTCTCACATACGTAAGCTAGATGCTAGTTGCTGCTGCAGACACTTATTTCTTTTCTTCAGCCTTTCCCTCACCTAAAGGCTTAAATAGTTCTGTTACCCGGGAACAGGATTGCTGAGTCCTCTGTGGCTCACAGTTACTTCACACACCAGATGCAGGTCCAGCTGTGAGCTATCCAGGTGATGGCACCGAGCTGGATTGGGAGTATGACGAGGAGCGTAGTCGGTACTATGTGCGCTACCCGGACGATCAGTAGTGGAGTCTCTTACTAGGATTCGATCCGCCTGTGGTTTATTTATCTGAGTTCGGTACTTTGACATTTGGTTTTTGCCCTTAGAGGGTTGTGATGTTCTTAATGTATGATGTTTGAGACTTGTACTGTAATTCTATGACGTGGCGAGTGTAAGCCAACTATTTTCAGTTTACTATCCCCTCTTTTACATGAGTTGTGCAAAGATTACCGAACTTGAGACCATTCTAGGATGGATTTATGCCTTTAAGTCGTGCCTCGACACGTAGGAGGTATAACTCCATCCTGGGCATTACAAGTTGGTATTCAGAGCCTTCTCCGACCTAGGAGGCCCCACTGTTTGATCGAACCGTTGACGGTCGAGTCTAGGCACACACTGAAAGCTTTTTGAGTCCTATATTATATCGGAGAGTAGGATTTCTTTGCTTCTCATCCCCTTTCTCTCTGGTGAGGACTCCTGACGTCTACTCTTGTCTCTCCTATCTTCAAAATTGGCACAAATTTTTTTTTAGGAATCCCGCGAGTATTCTGGGATTGTTTCGATGTTCTTGTGACAAGGATATTGTTCTCGATGCCTCCTGTTACCGAGGAGTTGAGCTTCGGGGAATCATTGTAACAAGCTTATCGCGACAGTACTAAATACTTAAGACTGCCGACATCGAAAATCTCTCCTATACGGCCAGTGGCAAGATAACCCCGACATCACCCTGTACTGGGGAGGTAGTTCGGGAGTATTGCCATAGCTTGTTATAGTGGATGCTTTTCGAAGGTCCGAGGTACACAGTTTCCGAGAAAGACTGGTTATGTGTTGAAGGATGGATACACCTGGATGTAGGTTAGAGTTGATTGCGCGGTGCTTCCCGTGTATCCCCAACACCTGATTGCATAACTGGAATCTTTCGGAAATCTATAGGTGGGTTTTATCCAGTAGATCGTAGGCATTCTTCCAACGAATGCAGGTTAGTGAGTTCGGGGTTCGACATTGAGTGAAGGGGTTATATGACCGATGTTACTATCAGGAGTTGCATCTTAAAGGGTCCTTGGCTATGCTGATCCGGGGATTGCAAAACCTTTTCGTAACGCGTTCATATGCTTTCAGCACAAACATGTTAGAACGAAACTCCTCTCTTGTGTTTGTTCCATCCGTACCTTGTTGCTTTTTCTTATTTTATCCTTTTGTTCCCTATGTGGCTTCTCGTGAAGACTGATGTTATCATATAACTGAGAATATCATTCGTTCCTCTTGTTCGGATGTTTTCATTCGTTCTTATTGTTCGAATGATTATTGTGAAGACTTGTTGCAATTCATTCCATTGATTCAGCTTATTCCTTTTGTCAATCAATTGCTGATTCGTGGTCATCTCTTACAGGATGGCTCCGAAAAAGGTTCCAAACGCTAACCCAGAGGTGGAAGAGGTTCCAGAACATCCTCCTTCACCTCCTCCTCCGCCTGAGGCTTGGAGAGCAATTATGCAGACTACAGCTCAGAACACTCAGTTGATGATGCAAATGATGCAGCAGATGCAAACTATGCAAGCTAATCAGGGTGTTCCAGTGAACCAAGGCAACTTCTTCCAGCAGCACCATGCTACTCTCAACCAGTTCTTGGCCAACAATCCTAAAGCTTTCAGTTACTGTGTCGACCCTCTTGATGCTGAAGATTGGCTAACCGATATCAAGAAGCATTTTGAGTGCAGTAACGTGAAGGAAGATGACTATGTGAAGTTTGCAGCCTCCAACTGAAAGATCAAGCAGCTGACTGGTGGCAGCAGTACAAAGACTCCAGGCTGGGTCAAGTGATCTCTTGGGAGAATTTCTGCAAGGATTTCCGCTCGCACCACATTCCTACAAGTGTTATCGAGGGTATGCGTGAGCAATTCCGCAACCTCAAGCAGGGCTCCATGACAGTCTATCAGTATAATGTCAAGTTCCAAAACCTCGCTCGCTATGCAAAGCAAGACATTCCTGATGCCAAGAGTAAAATCTATCAGTTCCGTGGAGGTCTCAAAGATGAACTTCAGCTTGCTCTCACTTTGTTCGAGCCCGATGAATTGGACAAGTTCTATAACATGGCTTTGAAACAAGAAGCAGCTCAGCTTAAGATGGAGGCTTCTAAGAAGAGAATTCGAGATGCTGTTCACTCTTCCTCATCGTCTCAGATGGTCTCGAAGCATCAGAAATTCTGGCTTCCTCCTCCTCCAGTGATTCGAGCTCCTTACAACAACTCCAACAACTTCAACAACTCCAACAACAAGAACTCTAGTGGTCGTGGTTTCTCCCACCCACCCAACCCGAGCAACCAGTCGAAGAAGCAGTTTCAGTCTCAAGGATCCAAGTCAAGTGGCTCTCATTTCCGTCCTCTCTCTGAAGTGGTGTGCAACAAGTGTGGCCAGAAGGGTCATTATGCCAACAGATGTCCGAATCCGAAGCGTCTTCCTCCTCCTCCACCTGTGAGTTCAGCTATTGTCAGGCATGATCCAAAGGCAGCAAGGGTCAATCTGATGAATGCAGCACAAGCGGAGAACTCTTCTGATGTCATTTTGGGTAACCTTCTAGTGAACTCTTTTCCAGCTAAAGTATTGTTTGATTCGGGTGCATCTTTGTCCTTTATTTCAAGACCTTTTGTTGCTAAGCATGAATTTGTCACTCAAGTGATACCGAAGCCGTTGAGCATTATTTCTCCTGGTTGACAAATGACCTCTCGGGTGCATGTTCCGGATGTGTCTATTCGCATGGGTGACTATCGATTTTTGGCTTCTCCGGTGGTTCTTGGTAATTCTGACATCGACCTCATCCTCGGAATGGATTGGCTTTCTCAGCATGATGCTCACATTGATTGTGCTCAAAAGGAAGTCAAGATGACTCATTCTGATGAAGATGTGATTATCTTTGCTTCAAGGGATAATACTATTCGGCTTTTCTCTCTTAATGATAAGGGCGAAATTAATGCCATAAATCAAATTCCTATGGTGAACGAATATCAAGACGTCTTTCCAGAAGAACTTCCAGGCATGCCTCCACACCGTCAGGTGGAGTTTGTCATTGAACTCGAGCCGGGCACTGAGCCTGCTTGCCGGCGTGTGACGCCCGAGACCGACGTCCCAGAAGATTCCAGAAGATTCCAGATGTTCCGGGTTGCCCGTGTGTTTTCTTTTGAGCTTGTGTTATTTATTTTTTTGCATTGCATCATGTCATCATGCCATCATCTCATTAATCTTTTGCAACCTAATAAATTGTGTGGACCTTCGGTCCATTTAAATCGAGGGAAGATGACTTCTCTTTATAACATATAAAAGCCTCTCAATAATTATGGAGCTATATTAAAAATATTCCAATTGTTTGGGATCACCATAACACACTTGCATAATTTCCCCATTGTCTTTTCACTTCGAGTTTCACCTCCAAAATCTTGCCGGTAATTCTTTTCTCGTTGCTCGAGGTTCCTCCAAAAAACCCTCCTTCTATTTTATTTTAAATCCTGACATTTTTGTGAGCCCGGGGATTTTGACCTCGTGTGCTAATTCTTGTCCTCCTCCTTCTTCTTTCTTTTCTTCCCTCTTTTTATTTTTCTGCCAGTCAGTTAAATAAAAGAGGCAGCCGCAGGCCCTTCCTAGGCATTCTGGCCCAGCCGCCTCCTCCTTTGGCCCAACACCAGGCCTCCGGCCCATCCCGCGTGGCCCATCCGTAGCGACCGAACCCTAACTCCCTCCGCAGTCGCTCGCTCGACTCCCTCTTTCCTCTCGACCGCCGCCAGTTTTCCTCTCCCCTCGACCAACTCCCATCGCTCGCCCCGACCTTCTCCCGTTTCCCTCTCCCGAGACCCCCGCGCCGAATTCCCTCGCCGCGCCTCCAGCCGTCCTCGCGGAGCCCAGGTCCCGCGCCCCTCCGCCCGCGGCCAGGCCGCCTCCCGGAGCCCGGCGCCGCCCCGTCGTCCTCGCGCCTCTCCTCCAGCGAGCCCG
>LR738711.1:524300897-524338618 GCA_902687465.1 Secale cereale | reverse complement strand
GGCAAACTTGTGCGCGAGGAACACTTCTTGTGCTTCAGAGAGACAGACAAAAAGGAGGAAATACAAGTATGGAGCCCTACGGCTTGTTATCGCTTACCGGGGACGTGTGCTGCACAAAGTGTCAGATGATACATGCAAGTAAAGAGAATCAGCATGAAACGACAAAAAGGTGCGAAGCACAAAAGTTTTACTGATGCACGGGGTCTGCGCCCGGCTTTGTACAAAGGTTTACATGCAACAGCGGCAAGACTTGTACAAAAGGTGGTTGCCGGAGCGGATCACGGCAACCACGCCTTATGGGTGAAACTTGCGAAGATGATCTATGTTCCAGGAGTTCCTCACCGGTAAGCCTTCTTCGGTCTCAAGGCGGACAGCGCCGGGCCTTGTGACTTGCCTCACCCGATAAGGGCCTTCCCACTTCGGCGTCAACTTGTTGGAGTTCTTGGCGGACTGAACGCGCCGAAGAACAAGGTCGCCTTCCTCGAGACTCCTGGCCATAACCTTGCGGCTGTGGTAGCGACGCAAGGCTTGCTGTTATCGAGCAGCTCGTACAGCAGCCTGGAGACGTTCCTCCTCGAGGAGCAATGCATCATCTTGTCATAGTTTCTCTTGCTCGAGCTCATCGTAAGCGAGCACTCGAGGAGACCCGTATACGAGTTCTGTGGGGAGAACTGCCTCTGCTCCATAGACAAGAGCAAAGGGTTTCTGCCGGTGGCTCGATTTGGTGTCGTCCTGATTGACCAAAGAGCCGCCGGCAACTCCTCTATCCAGTTTCTTCCGCACTTGCGCAGCCTGTCGAAGGTTCTTGTCTTGAGCCCGCACAGCACTTCAGCATTTGCCCTCTCTGCTTGACCATTGTTCCTCGGGTGAGCAACAGAAGCAAAGCAGACGTTAGCACCAAGGTCTTGGACGTACTGCATGAAGGTGCGACTTGTGAACTGTGTGCCATTGTCGGTGATGATCCTGTTAGGGATTTCGAAACGGCAAACAATTGATCTGAAGAACCTGACTGCTGACTGTGCTGTCACCTTCCTCACCGGTTCCACTTCTGGCCACTTTGTGAACTTGTCGATTGCAACGTACAAGTACTCAAAGCCCCCGACTGCGCGGGGGAAGGGGCCGAGGATATCGAGCCCCCAGACCGAGAAGGGCCAGGACAAAGGGATCGTCTGGAGAGCTTGAGCTGGCTGGTGAATTTGCTTGGCATGGAACTGGCACGCTTCACACTTGGTTACTTGTGCAGTTGCATCTTGGAGGGCTTCTGGCCAGAAGAACCGTTGCCAGAACGCCTTCCCGACAAGTGCCCTTGCGCCAATGTGGTGGCCACATATGCCTCCGTGTATCTCTGCTAACAGCTTCTGTCCATCTTCCCGGGAAATGCATTTCAACCTGACACCGTTGAGTCTTCTTCTGTACAATTCGTTGTCGACGAACTGGTACATACTTGACTGTCTGGTTATCCTCTCTATCTCTTCTGGCTCGTCGGGAAGTTCTCCAGTTTGAAGAAAACAGACGATCTGCTGTGCCCATGCTGGAGATTGAGGTTCAACAGCAAGGACTAAAGGCATCTCTTCTGCTGCGAGAACCCCAGCTTCCACGGCAAGAACCTGCGGCTCTGCCGGAGCTGAAGGTTCCCCGGCAAGCCTGCCGGGGCAAGGCTTGTCGGGAACGCCTGCTTCAACTATACAGACCCTTGGGTCTGCAGGAGCAGACTGTTCCTCAGCATTTTGGTTGCTGATCTTGGGGACCTTGGCGGCGGCTTCGGGAAGATCTGCCGGCAAGTAGTCATCGGAGACCAACTTCCTTTTCTTGCTCTGCCCAATCGACAGTGTAACGGATGGCTGAGTTAGCTTGAGCACGAAGGTCCCTGGTTCCACAGGTAACTTCATTGCAGCACACTTTGAGAGGCCATCTGCGATATTATTTTGAGCTCTCGGAACGTGCTCCATTTGCAGGCCTTCAAAGTGTTCTTCAAGCTTCCTCACTTCATCAACATAAGCTTCCATCAAAGGGCTATGGATCGTAGCCCTCCAGTCTTCGGCCTTGTCCGCCGCTGGAGGGAAGTCGAGGACCAGTTGGGCTCTAGCAAGAGCTTCTGCTGGAGAGGAGGGAAGTAGTGGCGAGCGGTGCGAGGAGCGAGATATGCTCGGACTTCTAACAGGGTTAGAAGGAGCAGGATCCCGCCCCGGCGACCGCGCTTTGCTCGTATCAGCACGCTGGCCTTGAGCGTCCTGCGACCCACCAGTTTGTCCCCGTCCCAGCAAGCGTATGGTACCTCCTGTACCACGTCGCTGCTGGTCTGGCACCTCCTAAGAGGGACGTGGTGCGTGCACGGACGCCGAGGTTTTGGAGTTCACCAGGTCGTCCGTCTTGTCCTTGGACTTGGCGACGCCGCGAGTGTCCTCGCCGGCGTCCACCCCTCCGCCAGCGTCTACCCCACCAACCGTTGGTTCTGGTGGCGGTGGGATCGACACGGACGGGCCTCCGACCTCCGAAGCCTTCTTCTTCGGAGGCATGCTGTCACAGTTGATGAAGTTGATGAAGCTGGTGAGGTTGCTAAAGGTTGCACCCGCGTGAGCGCCGGATCAGGTTCGCACAACCTCGACACCCCCTACCTGGCGCGCCAAAGATGTCGGGGAAACTGACCACCCACGAACACCTATGGGACCGGAGCCCCTTCTACGTTGCGGTAAGGGAGCGGAGGGAGCACGTAGAGCAGATCGAGGAGCGCGTGCGGGGAGTTTACCCAGGTTCGGGCCGCGCGGACGCGTAAAACCCTACTCCTGCTTTGGTTGTATTGAGTTTTTGGGCTCGGGAGCTTGAAGATCTACAGTACCAGCTACACCGAGCGAGGGAGTGAGTGAGTTTCTGGGATCGAACCTCCTCTACGTTGTGCATGGGCCTCCTTTTATAGCGCAAAGGGGTCACCGACAGGTGTCAACGTAGAGGAGGATAGAAATGTAAATTTGGTGGTAGTTGTAATAGTGCATGAACAGTACGTGAACAGTGCTCTTCACCTAACTTTGACTGTGGGGGACATGGGCATTGAATGCTCGTCGCCGTCGCCCCAAAAGCGCCCGTCCATGCATCTCCGTTTGCCACGGCGATGGCTTCGTCACCGTGGCTCGCCAGCGTGTCCCTCAGGCTGCACAACCACCTGCCACGTGCCCCCGGAAGGGCCCCAGGGCGACGCGTGGCCGAATGAGCTGGAGCGCAGGCACACAGTGCAGGCTTCCCCCGGCAGTGCCTTTCCGGGGTCGATATCTTGCCGGGCCCGGGAGCTTGCCGCTCTCCGGGTCCTGTCGGGATGCACAATGCGCCACCATGTATCTTCTGAATTTGTTATTCCTTGGCAATCCTGGCAAGCTCCTCTTGCCAGGGTCTTGTGAGAATAGAGTGATCTTATGCTTGGAACAGTCTTCCCGGCAAGCTCCTCTTGCCGGGGCCTTGATCTTCTGTCTTGTATACTTTGTTCTTGAATGGCTTCAAAGGGGTCCAGAGTGGATCTTGGCGAGCGCGTGGTAAGCCCTGCCACGGGAAGCTGCTACCGCCCGTGCACAAGTTGGGGTACTAAGGTACCCCTATCTTAGTACACCGATAGGTACGGGGATCACATTGGTTTTAATTATTTTTCTCTCCATAAAAATATTTCTTAATAAAATATATGAGCGGAGATAATATGACTTCTCCAAAATAAAATAAATATTGGAGGAAAAATATTAAAATCACTTTTGGATTTTAATCGGATTTATTTGCGATTTTATTTGCATAGGAAAAATGCGCATTTCTTAAAATTGCATTTAGGACCGAGAAAAATGTTCACTTTGTCCTAAGTATTATTAGAGGATGGTGAAAATTTATTTCGGAATTTTCTGAGTCCGTTTAGTTTTTTTTCGTCAGTTTTAGTGCGTTAGGACTTTTTTTTTAAAATGGAACCGACCTACGGGCCTTACCCGACTAGGACTCTCCCTAGCCGGCCCCTTTAAAAGGCCCGCCTGAGCCCCCGCCGCCAGCCCACCCCGCCACCAGCCCACCCCGCCACCGCTCGCGCCACCGCCTCGGGCCGCCGCCCCGCGCAGCCGCCGCCGCCCCACACCACACCGCCGTCCAGTCGTCGTCGGAGCACCGCCGCCGCCATTCTCGCCGGAGTCCACCGCCGAGGTAGTTGCCGCTGCCGTTGGTTTTTTTAAAACCGATCGGTTTTTTCGGAACCCTAGATCTGTTTTTCTAAATAGATCGGTTTGGTTTTTTTTTCGGTTTAGTTAAATTGCGGACATTCGTGTGTACGTTCGTTTTAATGAACGTTGTTCGCCCGTTAGTCACAGACAGCGAATGTTCGTTCGTTAGCCTGTTTGTCAGTTTTCTTTTTCGGGGCTTTTTCCGCGATTATTTTCGATCGCGATTTCTGTCCTGATCTTGTTTTTAGTTTTTCTTTTCATTCGAGAGTCGGAATCAGGCGATTCAAAAGCCCATATCTTCGTCTCGACGCCCTCTTTCTGTTTAACCAACTTGAACAAGGTTTTGCTATTGTAAAATCTGACCTTAGACCAATCTAGCAAACGGATATTGTTTCTTTCGCAGTTTGAGTTTCTTTGCTTCGTTTGATTTGATTCTTTTTGCAAACCGGAGTTCTTAAGTTGAACTTTCCGGTTAGATCTTCTTATTTGGAGTTCTGTTTGTGCATCTTTGCTTGATTGCTTATGTATGCTATTATTTGCTTGCGTTAGAATTCCCGGACTGCGAAGTGTGCTACTACGAGTCAATAGGTTTTGTGAATCATCAGCAAGGCAAGTAACACTTCGATCATACCCCTTTATTACCCAGTTTTTATGCATTAGATCAAACCCTCACACATTGCATGAGTAGGATCTCTTAATTTGTGGGTCTGGGAAGTAGATTGAGGTAGAACCTATTACCTACTTTATTTTCAAATCCTTGGGTGTCACTTCTACGTTGTGCTTAGGTTGCCATGCTATGCTCGTAGACGTGGTTTGGGTTTGAGAGAAATCCATGACAGATGTGAGTTGTTAATTAATGGTTCAACTTAAGGTGGCTACTTGAATACACATCTGGGTGGATTGGTTGCAGGGCACCTGGACAATCCAGTGTTGTCCTAGGAAATCCTGGAGGAACCGTGTGATTATCCTATGGAATGCCTCGCAGGCTAAAAGGGATACTAAAACTATTCATGCTAGAAACTTCCGTGTGCAGCCACAATGCCATTATGGGCTTTGGCATAGTATGAGTAAGTTGTGTGAGCTCTTTTAGTGGTGGACTAGCAGATGTAGGGGAAAGTAGGTGTACCGTCCACCCGGGATAAATAGTAAATGCTTCTGAAAGACTATGTCTCTGTCAGCCGTTTCTCAAACACCATGCAGTGCGAGAAATCCAACGGAGGAGATCGAGTCTTTTGAGGATAAGTGCGCAAACCTCTACAGAGTGTACAAACTAATCATGATTAGCCATGTCCCCGGTTATGGACATCTTGAGTATCTGGTACTTGAATTATTGGTTGATCTCATCACTCTAAAATTAATTTGTTGGGTTAACGATGACTACTTTAATTGGGATTGAGTTGGAGGTACCTTCTCAATGATGTTTCAACTGCCATGATAGTTCAATAAAATATATTCCTTTGTTGCCGGGAAAAATTGGCTTTACGCAAAAACTTTAACCTTAGAGCCTCCACCAGCCAAATATGCATATAGTGTTAGCCTTTATTCTGTAACTTGCTCTACTGTGTTATCTTGCCAGCATTTTCCATGTGCTGACCCGTTTCGGGCTGCAACATGTTATGTGGCAGACTTTCCAAACGAGGAGTAAGACGTGCTAGGTCATTTGTCATGCACTCAGCTATGCCGCTGGAGTTGATGGACTCACTTATCTTCCAAGCCTTTCGCTGTTATTTTTTTAGATGGCCTTATGCCATAGACTTTTGTAATAAGTTCTCTTTTGAGACATTCGATGTAATAAGTGTGTGATTGCCACTCTGTTATAAATCCTTCAAGTACTGTGTGTGTCAGCATTACTGATCTAGGGATGACACAGAACACAGAGACTTTGGTCCATTCGGATCGTGGTCGCTACAATATTGCAGCAAAGAAAGCAAAACATCTTGAAGATAGTGAGACAACTTCAAAGTCATGTCTCGATGCATGATAACCGACAAGTGTAGGGGATCGTATTTAGCCTTTTTTTGATAAGTAAGAGTGTCGAACCCAATGAGGAGCTAAAGGTAGAACAGATATTCCCTCATGTTCTATCGACCACCATACAACTCTATGCACACTTAATGTTTGCTTTACCTAGAGAAAGAATAAAACTAGGAGTACTTAGCGAGAATAAAACTTGAAATAAATTGCAAGACAAATAATATAGCAGTGTAGTAGCAAGCTTTTTGTAACACAAGAGAAATATTTGTCCCTAGGCATTCCACTATGTTACTAGAGAGATAGCGAGTTTATATGTGGGAGAGGCCATTGCTAGCATGTCGTCTCTTACTTGAAACTCTATGGACTTATGATTGGAACTCCAAGAAGCATCCGCAACTACTATCGTTCATTAAGGTAAAACCCAACAATAGCCTTAAGATATATTGGGCCCCCTTCAATCCCACATGCTTCAATTTCTTTGCTAGGCTGAAGCTGTTGTCACCCTTGCCTCCAATACATAGTCATATCAACATACAACTAACCCTATGGTGTGATCCACATGCGCACTCATATGATGGGCACCAAAGGACAGTAACATAACCACGTGCAAATTAAACCAATCATAGAAATTTCACAGAACAGCCCGTAGGACAAAATAGATCTACTCAAACATCGTAGGATAATCACATATCATTGGGAAATAATATATAGTGTTGAGCACCATGTTTAAGTAGAGAATTACAGCAGGAATAGAGAGGTTACACTGCTGCATAGAGGGGGATAAAGTTGGTGTTGATGGTAGCAAGATTGTTGATGTAGATCGTCATCACGATCCTAGCCCCAGCGGCGTTCCGGCGCCACCGGGCGAGAGGGGGAGAGAGACCCCCTCCTTCTTCTTCCTTGACCTCCCACCAAGATGGGAGGAGTGTTTCCCCTCTGGTCCATGTCCTCCATGGCGGTAGAGGGGCGAGAACCCCTCCAAGATTGGATCCGTCTCTCTGTTCTCTTATGTTTCATGCACCGCGGATCTGGCCTTTCATCGTTTCTTAAATATCTAGAGATCCGTAACACTGATTGCGCTGAAATTTAACATGATTTTTTCCCGGCTATAAGCTTCCTTGCACCCAACGTAGAGGTCCAACCGACGTTCTAGGTGAGCACAACCCACCATGACATGCTAGGGACCTGAGGCACGCCTTGGTGTGTTGTGGTGGGTGTAGGCCTCCGTTTGCGTTGATTCCAACTCCCAAAAATCACATATATTCCAAAATAATTCTCCATAAATTTTTATCGCGTTTGTACTTTGTTCGATATGGATTTTCTACGAAACAAAAAACATGCAACAAACAGGAACTGGCACTGGGCACTTGATCAATAATTTAGTCCAAATAAATCATATAAATTGTTGCCAAAAGTATGTAAAAGTTGAATAATATAGTCATGGAACAAACAAAAATTATAGATATGACGGAGACGTATCAATGCAGTGTTCAAGTTATTTGAGACTAGCAGTCAGACAAGCTCACGTAATTCGTTGTCTGAATCAGTTCGAATTCTTTAGTCTCAAGTTCAAGCAAAAAGCATTCTGCAACTCAACTTCGACTTGAGGTCCAATCTCTAAGGAAGCCCGCGGAGAACACCAATGAGAACCTCATTTATAAACAGCTTCACCAGGAAGCTATGACCGACATGCTAGGCCGGTCTCACAACATTGCTCAGCAGCTTGCGCAGCAGCTCCCGCGCAAGTCTAACATTTCTTGAACTGTCTTGGAAGTGGTATTGGTTCAGTATTATTTTGTTACTTGCAATAGCACCCAGTTTTTGTAATCTCCTTCTTCGTTGCGCTTTATGATAACTAGTGGCGAACTTTGATGCCTAGTGTAAGTAATATACCATAAATCCTTTATTGTATAGTGTAGGTTTATTCTAATATACAAAGTAATAATTTGTTTATTGTATAGAGTAGGTTTGTTTCTTAATTCCTACTAGCTACCGTATATACCATAATTCACTATGTGAAAAAACAGCGAAAATCTAATGTTGTCAACCGGGCTGAAACAGTGAAAGGCCATTGGGGCGCTCCACACTTTGCGCCAGGCCCACAACTTACACGTGCCAACATTCGACCCAATATTTAGTTTGGACTTTAGTGGACCCCGCGCTTAGTTGGGCCTATGTAGCTTCCGGCCATTAACAGGCTGAATATTCTGCTCGCCTGTTAAGGCCCAGAAGATACCATGAGCCTTTAGCAGGCCGAAATGCATGTTGGGCCTTAATTTTCAATAGTCGTCCACAGGCCTTTAGCAGGCTGAAATGTAGATTGTGCCATTATTGGCCCAGTTGTATGATGGACCATTACCAAGCCGAAACATATCTCGGGCCTTAGTTGGCCCACTGATATCATGGGCCTTTAAGAGGCTAAAAGCTTAGTAGAGGCATCACCGGGATGAATTATACAATAGGCCTTGAACAGACCCAAAGTCACATTGGGCTGAGTTGTTGCTACCTTGAGCACAGACTGTTAGTGGGCCGGATGTCGCGTTGGACCATACATGGGGAGCATAGGCCATTCCTAGGCCGAAAGACACACTGGGCTGAAATGGGCCCATGCCTACATCAGGCCTCTAGCAGGTCGAAATATCACTGGCCCATAATTGGGCCCAAATACTCGGTGAACAATTAATGGGCCAAATCTGGCTTTGGGTCGTAAATGGGCCATGTTTAAGCAGAACGTTAGTGGGCTGGTAAACGAGCACTTGGGTAAATACTACGTGTCTTTAACTGGGCCAACCTTTTTAACCTATATGGGCTTCTATTGGGCCCTCCACTACTAGGAAAAGGGCTATAGATGATATGGCCACTAATGGCGCACCAGACATGTGGTGCGCCATTAGTATATACTAATGGCGCACCATGTGTTGGTGCGCCATTAGTGTACAAATACTAATGGCGCACCAGATATTTGGTGCGCCATTAGTAACAACTTCTTTTTTTAATTTTACAGACATACTAATGACGCACGATGGCACAGTGCGCCATTACTAGTTTAAGTAGTAATGGTGCACCTCCAACTCAGTGCGCCAGTACTAATTTTTATTTTTTTGCAAAACTACTAATGGCGCACCAGCCATCAATGCGCTATTAGTAACACTGGTTACAAATGGCGCATTGATGACTGGTGCGCTATTAGTAAAGTGGGACCAGCTAGATATTTTGGACATCCACACCTACACACTCACTTTCCCCACTTCATTCTCTCCACCTCCTCCTCCCGCTCCGGCGACGTTGAAGAGGTCGACGATGCGCGCTTCGCTCACCACCCGCTTCTCCTCCGCCGCCCCGCCCGTGTGGGTAAGTGCATCATCCTCTCCTCCCCCTCTCGCCACCTCCCTCAACCGCGACGCGCGTGCGCCCATCAACCGGAGCACGGCTGGCGGATGGATGGTCGATTTTGGGTCCATTTTCCATGGATTTCGACTCGGTTAGATCAGTCGATGCTTCCTAGTACATATTGAATGAGCGATTGCTGCTGGATATCACCCTGGGTCCTGTCCCTGTCTGTCTGTCTCGCTGTATCGGTGTGTTTGTTTTGCTGCTTCAGTTCCGGACCTCCGTGCTGTCTCTATTGTCTCCAGTAGTTCAAGTCCATCGAGTCCTTGAGTTGTGTACTGGATTTTGCAAGCCAGCGCCCTAGGGTGTCTTGCATCAATCGGATTTCTGTGGTCTGCGAGAGCAGCTTAGTATTGTAACTACCCGGTTTCAACAATCTTCTTTCTAAATTATCGGATCTCGTCCGCTAGAAAAGTAAGCCAATAGTGAAATTCTCTATGAGTTGACTGCCATTTGTAATCTGCAGTATATCTGATCGATGCATTATTAAGTTATTGTTTAACAACTACAGTATATCTGAATTTTATTTTTTCAATAATGCATGTAGAGACGGGGGTTCTCCTTCTTTAAAAAAACTGCAGTATACAAAGTAGATCATGCATTTTGAGTTTAGAGATCCTCTGTCATTGCCAAAATAATGGTGATGAAACGTGTGGCTGGGAGCATTCGCTTGCGGCATACTACAGTTTCTCACTCTTCTTTGCCACCTTTGCCGCAGTTGGCATTGCTCATCATGGGTATGATGGCGAATTTCTAGATCTCTTTCCTTCTTGTGCATTGACAAAAAAATGATTTTCAACATTTTCTAAATTATATAATATATTTGTAATGGAAGATTCGATCATGCTAACTTATGAAAACCTCAAGTCCATGTTTTTCACTATCTATCCTATGTAGATAAGGCTTGTTCTTTGCACACACCATTTCCAAGCACATGCCCACTGTATGCAGCATGTCTCATCAGTCAAGGAACATTGTAGCACCTACTATGATCATTGCAGCATCAGAATATAAACACTGCAACAAAGCATAGCTAGCCGACATCTAGACAGTTGATATACTTCAGAGACATACTAGATTAATTAAGTCTCTGTCATACTTAAGAGTATGCCATACTACTTAAGAGTCTACCATACTACTTAACAGTTCACAAACACTTCCCACCTTCCAGATTCTTCACAGTTCACAACCATACTAGCGCAAAAGTTAAAGATCATCAACTATATTGATGATTAGTACCACTACCAGCTTCACAGAGGGTGACTAGATGGGACCCATAGCCTTCAGGAGGGCTGCATGCTCTGCCCTGATCTTCACGTCCCTCACACTCGTCTTTAAACCGCGTGCATGTGACATAAGGTGCTCATACATCCCATCCTTGGGAATTGGCTTAGTGGTGCAGTATGGGCACCTGAACTTGCCCCACTTGTAGTTCGCCGCCTTCCCCTTCTCACTGATCTTGTTGGCTTCCTTCTCAATGAAGGACTTGTGGTTCCACTCTTCCACCTCATCTCCAGAGTTGTACTGCACATACAAATGATTTGCATAAATACATACTTCCCATTTAGAGTAATGTAATTAACAAACATCAGATAATTGCCATTTACTGGAATTTAATGAACAAACAAACATAATAGCCCATTCATATAGGGCATCATCAACGAACAACATCTCACACAGATTAATAAACAGACAAAAAAAAGCTTGGGGTTACCTCCTCGTCATCGTCAGAATCAGACGAGTCTTGAACCCAGCGATGTCCAGCTACCTCTTGTTGCCAGCAGCTTCCTCATTCTGCAATATAAGTAATTAATTCAATTATACTACTAACTACAAATAACACAGTATGCAAAGGTCAAGCAATCTACAATGTGCTTCTAATAACCTAAAATGTAATTTGACCTAAAATTATTCAAAGATCAAGCATTCTACAATGATAGCTTGGTCAAACTAAAATTTTAGATCATGCTGACTATTTTGAAATTGCACACTAGTTATTTTAGTTTATGGATAATGAAGTGAAGCTCCTAACTATTTTGAAATTGTGCACTAGTTATAAACGTACCGTGTTCATTTCAACAATTAATTGAGGGAATATGCACAACAAATCTAACAACATATACATCACATAACAGAATCTGAGCACATGCGACAATCCAGATTCTAATATAAATAACCTAACTAAACATCTAATTAGAAAACCCTAACCACTACATTCACTGGATGATTCAATCACAGATTCTACATATAACTGCCTATAAATTAATCCAATACAAAAAAACCCTAACCACACTACATCCACTGGATGATTAATTCAATCATAGATTCCACATATCAGTGGCTATAATTGAATCCAATACAAAAAACCCCAACTAAACATCTAACTCAAAAACCCTAACTAGTAGATCTACTGGATGATGCAATCACACCAAACTTAATCTTTCACTATAAATCAATCAATCAAACATCTAAAAACCCTAATTAATTATGAGAAGGGTATCGATGTAGCAACTAGCAACAACAAAAAACCCTAACACCTAAATCTACTGCTTAATGGGGGTAACTAGAAACGGAGGGGACTGCTGGCAAGGATTACCTGCAGGTCCACGTGCTCGCCACCGGCCTCCGTAGGTCCATGAGATGTGCCGCTCGACGCCGTCACGCCAAGCTCCATCACGGCGGTGGCCACCAAAGCCACCTTCTTCTCCTCCACACCCGCCGCCGCAGCGACCGATCCAGCGCGTGGGGATGCAGCACCTCCTGCACCCGCACCGCCGATGAGGGCCTGCACGACATCTGCTACGGTCTCCGCGCCCGTCCTCTCGAGATCTCCTTCTTTGATGGCAGCTTCACCACGTCCGTGCTCCATTCGAGCCAAAAGCAAGCAGGAGGAGAGAGGGAGGCAGTGGTGGTGAGCGAGTAGGTGGGGTGGCCGATGAGGGAGACGACGAGGCAGAGGAGAGAGGAGGGAGAGGGAGGCGATTTGGGGGAAATGGGGTGGGCGATGTGTCCGGTGCCCGTTCCCCTCCTCTTATACTAGGGGCCTTTTTTGGAAAATATCCACACACACGTGCACGCGCACGACCACGGGGAAACGGAACCTCCAGTGTATAATACACGTATAATACTCTCGGTAATGGCCACCTTTTCCGAGAGGAGCTCTCGGTAAAGCATATAAACTAGATCTCTTTCCTTCTTGTGCATTCTCGATAATATGTATTATAATTTTGTTGTTCTTTTCTTCCATGCTTGGCAAACAACCTTAGCACATCATAATTACCATCTTGTGTTTTCTTCTTTGGATGGGCCTCATTCGGTTCTAGAGACCGGCACCCCTCCGGTGGCCCCGGCGGTCTAGGGAGTTGTTCGGCACCTAGAGGGGGTAGGCCATGGAGAATAACTGCTTCTTCGTGTTAGTGCATGTCATTGCGAGATGACAGACCAAGTCTAGGCCCGTTCTGTCACGGGATCACCCACCGAAGACTCTGTCTCGTGGACGAACGCAGCCGGTCCTCGACGTTCCCGCCCGTGTGTGTGGTTTGTGAGGCGCATGCCACGTCAAGGACATGCGTTGCTTATTCAAATAGCACACCATGTCCATTTGCCCATTTGCCCATGTACGTACATTTGCCAACGTCGATAAGTACTTTGCCGATCATGGGTACGATGGTGAATTCATGGGGCCTCCTTCTCAAGAACCCAACCCTACAGAAGACGATCGCGGTCTAGCTGGTACCGCGGAGAAACCAAGTTGCAACATGCGTCGTCTGGAGTTCAGTTCTCAGGAGACGCCTCCAGCTGCCGACTTCACCGAGCCTTAGATAGCCGAGGTGCGAAATATTATCAGCTCCAACACACTCAAGAAGGCGGTCTGTGAGCAGAACTCGGTCCCATTACAGGAGAAGAAGAAGGCACGGAAAAGAAAGAGTAACAAGGGTGCGAGCCAGCCGGCACCGAGTACGATCCATGCTCAGGACGGGCCACCTTCACCTAAGGATATAATGAGGAGAGTGCATGTGGCGGGTAGGCCGATGCTAACGACTAATATGCTCAATGTTGCAACCGATGCTATGCGGAGTCTGCATGATAGTGTTCTTTCTTTGGAGAAGCGGCGTCTCAGAGAGAAGGATGTGGCATACCCGGTTTTCGCGGCCAAGGTGCCAGAGGGCAAGGGCTTTGTGGATAACTCCATCGGGGGTACGATCGTCCGCATCTCTCTTCTATGT
This sequence comes from Secale cereale, assembly GCA_902687465.1. Lineage (NCBI taxonomy): Eukaryota > Viridiplantae > Streptophyta > Magnoliopsida > Poales > Poaceae > Secale > Secale cereale. The sequence goes on along the minus strand of LR738711.1, from coordinate 524,324,850 downwards.
GATGGTAGTTTAGATGATCGATGTCGACATGTAATGTGAAGACAAACTCGCTACTCGCGGTCTCGAGACTTGTAATATAATGTTCTATCTTTTTTCGATCTCTTGAATTCGGAGACTAATATGATGAATTGTATTCGGAGACTAATATGATGAATTGTATTCGGAGACTAATATGATGAATTGTATTCGGAGACTAACCTTCTATTGTATTCGATGAATCTGGTGTTGTCTAAATTCTGTCTAATAATATATTTTGTATCCTGTGAAAATATCAGAAAAGAAAAAAAATCCCTAATATTCATACTAGTGGCGCACCACTCAAGATACTAATGGCACACTGTCCAGATGATACTAATGGCGCATCACCCATCAGTGCGCAATTAGTATGCCAAAGCACATGGGTACATATGCCCCCTGGGAGGCATACTAATGGCGCACAGATGGACATACTAATGGTGCACTGCCTGGTGCGCCATTAGTGCACCAGATACTAATGGCGCACCAGGGGTGCGCCATTAGTAAAAAAATCTAATGGCATGGTGCTAGTGGCGCACCACTAGTGCGCCATTAGTAGGCAAAAGTGGTGCGCCACTAGCATGTCTTTTCCTAGTAGTGCTCCCACATGTCGGTGTATCATAGGCATGTCTCCTCCATTGGATGGATGACATCTGGCTCACCGAGGAGCCAAAACATGTTTCCTCCGGCCAATGCTAATTTTACATCTGGAAAATCCACATTGGTCAAGGCAGTTAATGGGTTATCGGATCCAAACCGGAACCCGATAGGTTAATAGCGATCCGTTACAGTGGATGTCACGTGTCGGTTACCCTTGACGAAAGCACTTCCATGACGCGTCATTTATTGTCATGGAAGTGGACACTTTCGTGATGATAATTTTGGTATAATCATGGAACACTTCTACGACAGCACATGTATGACTATCTTAATTATGTCATAAAATCGTCATGGATGTACATGCATGATAGAATATGTGACCTACTGTGACAAACACGTATTATCACAGAAGTGTTTTTTTGTAGTGCACATCCTCGGCAGTCACCATGGCCTAATTAGAGGCCTTAGCATGGGCATGATCCATTCCAACGGCAAGGATCGAGCCAAGCTTGATGAGTGGTTCCGATCCCCCGCCCTATATCAGCTTGAGGAGATCAATTTTAATGATGGACATATGCGCTCGCTGCCAACATCTGCGCTCCTCTGCGCGCCCACGCTACGCCTCGATAAGTTCATGTACTACCATCCCCCCTTAAGGACGCGCATGCTCTTTTTCTACCATGACTGAAGCACTTCGAGCTCGTCGCTGTCTGCATCCCAAAGGATGACATGGAGCGCATGCCCCGGGGGTTTACTGCACTCGAGTACCTTTGTCTATAGGCGATCAATGGGTCGAGTAGCTTCCACATCACCTCCATGACTCTACAGACTATTTATGTGTGTTGCTGGTGCTGCAACAAGAGATCACAAAAGGTGTACCACAGTATGGTCTTTAAGGACAAACCTTCACTTGAGAGATTACTTGTAGTTGATCAACAATGTCCAACAAGATTAAATGTGATTTCTGCACCAAAATAGACAGTGTTGGGCTACTCATCTATCAAATACTTTAAACTTATTATTGGATCCACACCTGTTTAGGTACAACAATCGCCTTCTACCTCTCCTTCTTGAAATTAACATTATTTCTAATTTTGAAGATGTATGTTTGTCTGTCATCCTGAAAATGATTCCGACAAGCTTGACCCCGAATCTGTGGGATGTGAAGCTCTTGGCACTAGAATCTATCGGTCGCAACCTGGACCAAGTTGTTGGTTTCCTGAGATGCTTTCTATGCCCAGAGAAGCTATATATCTAGGTGATGTTCCTTTCCTATTAAATTTTAACCCTAAGGGAGTTCAACTTTTATCACCTTTTCCCATGTTTACAATGACAATGTACTACGATTTCTGAAGGAATTTTGGAGGATTAAGTACACACATGATTTCCCCCCATATTGGCTGCTTGATTCATATGGTTAAATTCCATAAGAAATTATCCTTTGGGTTCATCTGTACTAGGTTTTTCTTAGGAAATTTTTCATCCACTCCGACGTCTTGTGAAGAAGGCTACATTTTTCTAGATTGTAATCAAATGCCCATGTTAATCATGTCGGATTAAAGATGGCATGTTAGTGCATTTTACCAATCCTGCAAACCAAATAGGCATGTAGTAGTGTTGAAAACTACATGTAGGCACTAATAAGTTCTCTTCTTTTGCATATAAGATTAGGCCCGGTGGTGGATAATTTGATACAATATAACAATCACATCGAATGCCTACATCTGCATCTCTTAGAAATTACTTTGAACTCCTATCGATGGACCTTACTGGAGATTATATTCGCAAGGTTCTTTGTTGTCTGAGCAAGGGTGCTAAAGGTAATGAGGTTTGCCCTACATTTATTTCGAAAAAATGGCTGGTTTGTTGATCAGTGCCGGAGGCTGTGGCGGAATGGAAATCGCTCCAAAAAAGCTGAATTCCATTATGGAACTTTAGATGATAGAGTTATCGGAAGTCATTGTGTCAAACCCATACATGACTTGTCGGTGGCTGATCCCTTTGCTAAAATGAAGAGGTTTTGAAACAAACCTTCCAAGTGGTAATATCAATTTGAACCTCTCTTAAATCCATGTTCATCTTATCAGCGTGGGCGTTTGCACCTGAATGAGCTGAATTGCATGTCTAATATCAATTTGAACCTTGTAATCTTTGAATTTGAGCCATAGAACTCTGGAATTTGAACCTTATAATATTTTGGGCTTTATGGTACAATCATTGAAATGGCATCGTATGAGACTCGTATGTTGGTAGTACTAATTTGACCTTAATGTGCAATGGACTTAGATTTTATTAACCATTCTTGAATGTGTTTCCCTTGTCGATTTCATCACAACCGATCTGTATAGCTAACTCGACTGATCTTCAACAACATTGCACATAGTTGATTTCTTCAACTATGTACCCTATAGAGTGTAGAATTAATTATCACACTAGAGTGTCCATCATCACTCTTTTATCTTTGACCTCATCAACCACGGGTAAACTTATGATCGAACTCATTCCACACACTTCGTTTTTCAAAAGATTTATGACAATAAACGCCCATGATTTGCCCCTCTTCTAGCCAACACGTACCCAAACTAGCCGAGCGGGAAGCTAGCGCGGTTGAACGCGGAAAACTGTGCGGTTGTGCCGGATCAGGCTCACCAACGATACATTTGGTGCCTCTTCGAGCCCATGCATGGTCAAACAAAATGTGTGTGGGGTGCTCAAACGTGCACTAGAATCCTCCGCTATGAACGCAGTGACATGACGTGACGATTACAGGTCGTCGACCCCATTTATTACAACAGATATTTGGCCCTTTTGTCTCTTCAACCTTTCAATCATGCACCAGTATTGCAAGAAGCACACCCACCATGACAAATTCTTAGAGGATATCCTACGTGGCTCCAATGGCGCTCCGACCGGCTGCCGACGACAAGCAAAAATTCACCATGCATGCCGTGGTGGACACCCATAGAAGGTTAACGGAGCTCTCGGTGGCGTACACCAACAACCCGCTCTGGGTGGAACACTCCATTCACATCATTGAGTTGTTGCTTGCTGAGGAGAAGTACAAGGTGGTCGACTTTGACCTCTAGTACACCTGCGCTCGTGTTGGGTCTCGTACCAAGGTTGTCGTCGCCCTGATGCACGTGTGCAATGATGTTATCGTCTACCGCTACTGCCTGGCCACAAGGCATTGTGAGAGTTTTGCCAGGTTTGTCAACATCCCGCACTACATGTTCATTATGGTGGACATCACCAACGATGTAAAGGTGATCAAGAATTTGAGCATCGCCTGCCAGAATCTGTCGACATCCAAGGCCAATACAAGATCTGGGGCAGCAAACAGCATGAGATGGACTCATTGGTTCACCTCGCCGAGGCCATCATCGACACCTACAACAGAGACATGAATAATTCATGCAACAAGGACATGCATGCCTGGCACTCGGACTGGATGAAGAAACTTGACAAAGCTCACGTCGTTTATCCGGCCAAGGAGGCGTACACAAGCTACGAGATGTACAGGAGGATCGTTGACAAGAGGAAGTGGATCCTTCCCCAAAATGGCCAGGGATCCAGCTAGAATCAGATCAATGGCAAGCGTCGCCACAACAAGAAGTAGATGATTAGATGCTCAGTTCTCCTAGTTTAGTATGCATGTAATTGCTTACTTTGGTGTGTGGAAATGTTTTGTGTGTAGTAACTTATGTAATTGTATGTTTAATTGGGTTATGCAATGTTGTTCTTATAAGTATATATGTTGATGTTCTGTAGAAAGAGCATAGATGTTGTGCGGATAGAGCAAATCACACCGCACACAGACTAAATAATGCAACATGTCGGTGATGATTTCATCAATTGCTCACAATTGTATACCAGCAAATTTTTTTTGCTCACAACACACATGGCTTATTATTAGGAATCATCTGTGTTGTTATCGGTTTTCCAACACATTTCTGATTACTGACCTAGTTGCCGCGTATCAGACACATCTTGTTAAGTTGAACCGTCTCTGTTGTGTTCACTAATCGCAAATAGTTCATCCGAGTGAACTATATGTCGTATATCGCACACACACACCTTGATATGGCTGGCCATTTCAGTTATGTTGCTTAATCACAAACAATTCAACCAACTGAACTGTATGCCATATATCACACAGACATTCATCTGGCTTCCCGTTTCTGTTGTTATGCCTAACCACAAATAAGGATGGCAATTTTATCCATGGACATGGATATCCATGGATAACCGATCCGAATGGATAGGGTTTGGATACGCTTTTGTGCCCATGGGCAGCGCCCAAACCCGACCCGATTACTCGTGGGTAGGGCATGGATATAATCTTGTACCCGTGGGTATATCCAAACCCGACCCGACAATATGACTTAATGGCAAAAATCTGCTATCCCTACCCCATAGTCACATGTCCCACTGCAATTTTACACTTTGTTGTCCAAACATGCAAAAGAAATTACACAATCCCTGTCATAACTTTTATTAGTTGACATTCAATCCCCTCTATAACATACCCCAACTCTCTTACCTTAGTTTTATCTCCTTGTTAAATGACTCATCATTCTCATCTATTAGAAAAATACTAAATGATCTTATGTTGTTAGTGGACGTTGATTTACCATAAGTGAAGCCTAGCCTGCCACGAAGTGAAGAATGGAAGAGCTTATGTTAACATTATGTTATGTCTTATTTATATGTCTAGAGAGGACCCAATGGATATCCAGTGGGTATGGATATCCATCGGGTTTGGACATGGACACAATTTTTCACCCATGGATTATTTCATGGGCGGGCAAAGACTATCTTCATGGATATGGATATGGATTTGATATTGTTCAACCCGATCCAAACCCGACCCATTGCCATCCTTAACCACAAACAATCATTAAACAGTCATTGGAGTGAACCGTATGCCACGCATCGCACACGCAACGATAATAAACCATGTTTGATGTATCCGCCACCGCAAATGTTTTTCATATTTTTTGACGTTTTTACATCACCATTTGCGAATAATGCATCACAAACAGTTTTATCGAAGGGTCTCTGATTGGACTGTCATGTTTGGACCATCCCAAAGTAGTGATTAAGGAAATTCCCCAAAGAAACTTATTTATAAGTGTTTCCTTTATTCTACATATTGTAAAGAGTAAATATAGATCTAATAATATTGGAAGAAATAGAGGATAATGAAGCTTAGGTGCAAAGTGATGATATATAATCAAATAGCTATTAATTAAGTACAATGTTGCAAGGCAAAAGGTACAGGCAAGAGCGATGCAGACATCAACATGGGCAGTGGCATTTGCTTTATTCAAGATTTTGGTAAGAGTAAATGTAGATCTGATAATTTGGAGAAAGTGGAGGGCAGTGTATATAAGATGCAGAGTAATGGTAGACAATCCAGTATCTCGCAATGTATGTATAGTAATACTACCACCGTCCGTATTACTTGTGGCTCAAATGGATGTATCTAGCACTACTTAAGTTCTAAATACATCCAATTGAGCGACAATTAATTCTGTACGGAGGGAGTACATGACAATAGGCACTTACATGACAATCCGAAACTTCACAACCATTGTGTTAATTCTACATTTATGTAAGGGTAAATATAGATCTTATAATTTTGAGCAAAGGAAGGATAAGGAGGCAAACATTTATAGTGATGCTACATAATGAAATAGCAATCAGTGTAAGTATTCCGATAAAGGGCAAGAGGTATTGGCATGAGCAATGCAGTGCCCATTATTGTTGTGTGATCCTATGATCCTTTGAGAATGGAGATTCTTCTGAAATTAGTTTTCACACGAGGGAGCTGGTAAGGCACATGCAGAAATGTAGGAGTTCAAATTATGAATTGATATCATAGACAGTACCTGACGATGGGCTCTCTGCAGTTTTAATAGGGCTTTGGCGAGTAGAGTAGGGGTAAAGTGTGGTGTGGTTGGGCATGTGTTTTCTGTGGCTGCTGATCTATCTGATTTATCAGGTATCATTACCTTTTCCAAATACTTAGTTTGTACTCCTTGAGGATCTGCACTCACCCTCTTCTTTTTGGACATCTATTACGAAAGAACAACATTTGACTGGAACAACATAGTATGATGACACATGGAATAGGTACAAAACATGGATAGGCATGGCATATTCACATATGATGCTTAAACTAAGTAGATGGTGGAGTAACAAAGTAGAAGTAATGTAACAGGTCATACGCAACATATGTGCAACCAATACAACCTTGGCAAGTTAGAGCAAGCACCTTTATGGGTGAATAAGATAGGCCATCACTACTGCAGCATGCTGCTAACGCGGCACTACAATCATGGACCCTTCAATGCAAAACATTTGTGCGATGCATTAATCGCAAATGATGATGTAAAAAATCTGTCAAAGAAGATGCAAAACATTTGCGATGTTGGATACATCAAACACAGTTTCGATTGTAGATGTGTGTGTGATGTGGGGCATACGGTTGATCCATAAGAACCGTTTGCGATGAGATAGAACAACAGAAACGGGCAGCCAGATGAAGGTGTGTGTGATCTACGTCATACAGTTCACTCGGATGAACTGTTTGTGATTAGGCAACACAAAAGAAACGGTCAGCCTGATGAATGTGTGTGCGATATACGGCATACAGTTCACTCGGATGAACTGTTTGCGTTGAGCCAAGAGACGAAACGGTTCAACTTAACAATATGTGTGTGACACACGGCAAACATGTCTGCAATCAGAATTGTGTAGGAAGACCGATAACTACATAGGCGATTCCAGTTAACAAGCCGTGTGTGTTGTGAGCAAACGATTGCTGGTATACAATTGTGAGTGATTGATGAAAACATCACCGACGGGTTCCATTGTTTAATCCATGTGCGATGTCTACAGAGCATCAACATATATACATAAAAAGACAGCATTGCATAACCAAATTGAGCATACATTACACAAGTGACTACACACATAACATCTCCACACACCAAAGTAAGCAATTATATGCATACTAAATTAGGAGAAACAAGGATCTAATCATCTACTTGTTCTTGCGATGATGCTTTCCATTGCTCTGCTTCTAGCTGGATCCCTAGTCGTTTTGTGGAAGGAGGAACTTCCTCATGTCAACGATCCGCCCGTACATATCGTAGCTCGTGTACGCCTCCTTGGCCGCGTACACAACGTGAGCTTTCTCGAGTTTCTCCAGCCAGGCCGAGTGCTAGGAACACTTGTCCTTGTTGCAGGAATCCTTCATGTCACTGTAGTAGGGATCGATGATGGCATTGGTGAGGTGAACCAGTGAGTCCTTCTCATGCTCGTTGTACCCAAGATCTTGTATTGGCCCTGGATGTCGACAAGATCTGGCAGGCGATGCCCAAATTCTGGAGCACCTTTACATCGTTGGTGATGTCCACTGTAGCGAACATGTAGTGGGGGATGTTGACAAACCTGCCGAAACACCCACAATGCCTTGTGGCCAGGCAGAAGAGGTAGACAAGGACATGATTCCGCACGCACATATGGGCGACGACGACCTTGGGACGAGACCTGGCACGAGCGCGAGTGTACTCAATGTCGAACCCGACCACCTTGTACTTCTCCTCAGCAAGCAACAACTCCCTGATGTTAATGGAGTGCTCCACCCAGACCGGATTGTTGGTGTACACCACCAAGAGCTCCGTGAACCTTCTGTAGGTGTGCACCACGGCATGCTTAGTGAACTGGTGCTCATCGCCGGCAGCCTCTCGGAGCGACATTGGAGCCGTGCATGATACCCTCTAAGAATTTTTCATGGTGGGTGTGCTTCTTGCAATAGTGGCGCGCGATCGAAAGGTTGAAGAGACACAAGGCTTAAATGAACGCTATAATAAATGGGGGCTGGTCGGCCTGTAATCGTTATGTCTTGTCACCACGTTCATAGCGGAAGATTCCAGTGCACGCTTGAGAACACCGCGCGCTTGGGCTTGAAGAGGTGCCAAATGTATCGTTGTTGAGCTTGTTCCCGCGCAACCCCGCAAGCTTCCCGCCCGCCTAGTTTGGACATGTGTCGGCTCGAAGAGGGACAAATAATGGGCGTTTATTGGCAAAAAGCTTTGTAAAAACTAAGTGTGTGGAATGACTTCAGTCATAAGTTTACCCGTGGGTGATGAGGTCAAATTTACATAGAAGGGTGATGAAGGACACTCGAGCGCGATAATTAATTCTGCGCTCTAGAGGGCACACGGTTTAAGAAACCAACTATGTGCAATAATGTCGAAGAACGCAGTCGAGTTAGCTATACAGATCATGTGCTACGAGATAGACAAGGTAAACACATTTGAGAATGGTTAATAAAATCTATGTCCATTGCATATTAAGTTCAAAATTGTGCTACCAATATACAAGTCTCATACGATGCCATTTCAACAATTGTACCACAAAAGCTCGAAATATTACAAGGTTTAGATTCCAGAGTTATATGGCTCAAATTCGAAGATTACAAGGTTCAAACTGATATTAGAAATGTAATTTAGCTTATCGGCTGCAAATGCCCTAGCTGATCTGATGAACATGGATATAAGATTGGTTCAAACTAATACTACCACTTGTAAGGCTGGTTTCGAAACCTCATAATTTTGCAAAGGGGTCAGCCACTAAGAAGTCATGTTGGGGGTTGTGTCGGTACAACAAACCCTGGGTCTGTTTCCCTGACTGTGCACAGGCACGGGAGCAAGATTCAGGGACCAACCCAAGCCACAGTACAAGGAACAAAGAGGTTCAAGGAACCAATAGGCTGATCAGAGAGACCAAGACCAAGCCAAAGAAGCAAGACATCGCTAAGAGAAAGGCCTCCCTCGCTGGGCAGGCAAGCCCGGCAAGGGGCGAGGCCACCCCCTGAGAAAAGATAACCAATGCGTCCCGACAGAGCCTGCCGGGACTCGCGGAGGCTAAACCGCCTTACCGACCGCTCCTTCACGACTCACGTCGTCGATCAGTGCGGTGTCAAGCCGCAGTGACTAAGTGGAAGCCATTAGCCACATGGTAGCCTCTCCCTACGGGAAGAACCCACAGATGACACCCGTCCTACAACGTGTCGAATAAGCAGGCGCGGAGATGGCAAGATAGCCCGGCAAGCCTTGCCGGGAAACCAGTGAGGTGGAACTAAGCGATGCATTTAATTCGCACTGTCAGCCCGTAGAGTTAGGTATGATAGCACTATTGCTATCATATCAGTTCGTAATGACTGCTTTGCCATTGTGGTGGACCCTTCATCTATAAAAGGAGGCCCATGGCAACCGTAGACAGGGTTAGAAGGTTGGATAACTCACACACCCATACGCGCGTAGTCACTACTGCCCTGAGGCAACCCTTGCCGGGCAAGAACACTATGCTGCACCACCTCATTTTCCACCATCAATCGACCGAAGCAGGAGTAGGGTCTTATTCCACAATGGCGGCCCTAACATTGGTAAAAATGCCCGTGTGATCTCTGCCGTGCTGTCCCACGCTCATCTGCTCTTTGTGCAACGCGACGTCCCCCCGCCAAACCAGCAAGGAACCTCCTGGTCCCATAGGTGGCCGTGGTTTCCCACGACGTCTTTGTCATGCTAGGTAGGGGGATTCTCTTGCGCGAACCTGAAGGCGTGTGCAGTGCGTCATCTTCATCACCATCTTCATCTTCAACGGTGCCATCAACCATGGCGCCCAAGAAGAAACCAGCTTCTACGATGCGTCCATCTACCTCAAAGGCCCCGCAGCCCACAGCCTCAATGCTGCTGGGGGGTGCGGAGGCCCGCGAGGATGTAGACGCTACAGGGGATGTTGTAACGACCACGATTCCAAAGAATCAAAGTATTTGTGCTCATTGTCATCCCTGGATTGGTATGCTAACACACACAATACTCGATGATTTATAGCATAGATTCAATCACACTTTATTACATCAAAAATCCTCGAAGAGGCAATATCCAATACACGACTATGGCTGAAGGCCATCTAAAATAATAAACTCCGGAAGCTACGAAGAGTAGTTGAGTCCATCCAATTCCACGGCAAACATTGAGTGCATGACAATGACCTATCGCACCTTAATCTTCGTCTGAAAACTCTGGAACATGATACGTTGCCGCCATGTAGGTCAACACATTTAATATGCTGGCATGAACATACTGTAATGATGATGAGCAATGTCTACAACTTTATGAATATTTGGCTCATGGAGGATGTAAGTTTTTTTTTTGCATAAAGTTAGTTTTTCCATACAACAAAGGAATGCATTTCATTTACTACTTAGTTAAAATTAAGCATGAACATTGAGAATGGTACCCCCATCTCAATCCCAAACCACCAAACTCATTATTAACCCAACATGTTAAATAAAGTGATGAGATCAGTCCATAATTCAAATACCAGGATACTCAAGAAGTCCATAACCGGGGACACGGCTACTCATGAATAGTTTGTACACTCTACAGAGGTTTGTGCACTTTTCCCCACAAGACTCGATCGCCTCCATTTAATTTCTCGCACTACATGGTGTTTGAGAAAAGGATGATCGAGACACAATCTTTTAGAAGCATTAACTCTTTACCCTGGGTAGACCGTTACACCTACATTCGCTACATCTGCTAGTGTACCACTGAAAGAGGTCACACAACATACTCAACTATGCCAGAGCCCATATTAGCTTGTGGCTGCACACGGAAGTTTCAAGGCATGAACGATATATGATCCCTTTGAGCCTGGGAGGCATTCCTTGGGCAGCTCTGGAATATTCCCAGGTGCCCTGACAACCACTAGTCCATCCCAAGGGTGCCACAACCAATCCACCCAGATGTGTATTAAAATATCCACCTTAAAGAATCCCTTAGTTGTTATTACACTCACAACTTTCACGAAACACTTATAACAATCCACGTCTACGAGCATGGCTAAGCAATAAGTAACAAAGCGTATATTCCCTTGCGTTGACCTCAAGTCACTGGGTTCCTACGTCATGAACTACAAAGCATCATCACATGTAACCAGTCCTACTCATGCAAGTGTTTGAGGATTTAAATAATGCAATGAAAAACTGGCTATTGGAAGTATGATCAAAGTATGAACTTGCCTTGCTGACGTCCTTTGAAACCTAGGGACTCGTACTAGCAGGCTTCGCACTCTGGGAATTCTGTCGCATTCAAACAATAGCATACATAAGCAATCATGCAACTGAATCATTGAACAGATCTCGAAAGACTTCGAAAACAAACGAATAACTCATGCAATAGAAAACAATTTCTAATAGTACCAAAATTAAGTGACTTTGGCCTTATGAGAAAGTTTAGGTCAAGAGCTTCGATTTGCAAAAAGAATTAACTCAAACGGAGTTACGAAACTCAAGTAACAAACAAACAAAGTTCAAACACAAAACTGTTTGAATTCAATTTTTATAACTTTCAAAAACCAATTTGAGTTGCGCTACTGGAAAGATAAGATCGAAACGAAGAAATTGGCGTCGGTTTCATCTAATTCCGACTAACGGGAAAAAAGGAACGATTGTTTAAAGATCAGGGACTGATCTATAAATAATTTAATTGTGGATAGGTCCTTGACAAAAGAAACGGAAAAACAGAAGTCTAAAATAGCAAATGCTCATTTTCTGATCCTAAACAGCGGTCGTTCGTTAAATAATAAAACCCAAAAAAACGATCTAGGTTTTCTAAAAAACCGATCTAGGCTTATATAAAAAAACAAAAAAAAATGCCCCGGATTTTTTTTTACGTAACGGGCCGGGTCGGGGCTCCGCGACTAGGCGGGTTGCGGGCGGCTCCGCGGCGGTGGCTTGCGGGCGTGGGGCTCGAGGTGGGGCGGAGGGGGGTCTCGGGCCGGCCTTATAAAGGCCCGGGGAGGGGGTCGGGCGCCATCCAGAGTCCGGCACGGCCACGCCTGGGCGAGGCGGTTCGTGCGTGGGCCGCGTGGAATTTCGGCCCGGTCGGTTCGAAAAGTTTTTTTATATATAAATCGTCCGAACGGAAAAATTCAAAATAATAAAAAATCTAAAAATACCAGAAACAATTTTTACCGTCTAAACCTAATATTTAGAACAAAGTGAACATTTTTCTGATATAAAAAATGCCCAAATTAAAATAAAATAACTTTTTAATGCAACTTTTAAAATAATAAACTACAAATAAAAATTGAATAAAAAATATTTTTACTCAAAAATCAAATTCCAGTATTTTTATTATGTTTTTGAAGAAGTCATATTATCTTGTCTCATTTATTTTAAATATTGGAAAAATGAAATTTGGAAAAAATATTATTGATCCAACCCTACTTGGAAAATAAAAAAATAGTGGGTTCTCTTCGGAAAACTTTCAACTCTCTCACTTGGGTCCTTGAGTTGCTTAAAGTTTTGGATGAATTTTCAAATAAACTCATGTTCAAAATGCTCAGATGATGAATGCATATGAATGATCTATGATAACATCCAAATTGAAAATTGGGATGTTACAAACCTACCCCGTTAAGATGAATCTCGCCCTCGAGATTCAGGTTGGCTAGAAAATAGGTGTGATTGGCCCTGGCGTAAATCATCCTCTCGATCCCAGGTGGCTTAGTCCTCTGTATGATGACTCCACTGTACTTTGCAGAACTTGATGACTTCGCTGCGGGTAACTCTGTCGGCAAACTCGAGAATCTTAACGGGCTTCTCCTCGTAAGTCAGGTCGCTCTCTAACTGAATTGCTTCCAGTGGCACTATACCACGTAACAGAATATCAGCCATCTACGCGTGACACTTCTTCAGCTGAGATACGTGAAACACATCGTGAACTCCGGACAAGGTTTCGGGCAACTCTAGCTGATAAGCTACTTCTCCTCTGCGCTCCAAAACTTTGTACAGTCCCACAAATTGGTGCCAGGTTACCCTTAACTCCAAAACACTTAACTCCTCGAAGCGGGGACACATGAAGGTATGCTCTATCTCCAACTTCGTAGGTCACCTCCTTACATTTCGTGTCTGCATAACTCTTTTGCCTGGATTTTGCTATCTTCAGTTTGTCGCGGGTTAACTTGACCTTTTCTTCTGACTCTCTAATGAAGTTAGGTCCGAATAACTGACGGTCTCCAACTTCATCCCACATCAACAATGTTCTGCACCTCCTTCCATACAAGGCTTTGAAAGGGGCCATTTGAAAGCTGGTTTGATAACTTCTGTTGTAAGAAAACTCTGCATACGGTAAGTTATCATCCCAACTAGATCCATAATCGAGCGCACAAGCTCTCAACATATCCTCCAGAATCTGATTGACTCTCTCAGTCTGTCCATCGGTCTGTGGATGAAAGGCTGTACTGAACTCAAGCCTCGTACCCAATGTCTCGTGCAGCTACTTCCAAAACTTTGAAGTAAACTGCATTCCTCTATCTGATACAATTGTCCTTGGAACTCCATGCAGACATACGATCGTAGTCATGTATATATTGGCCAACTTAGCACTCATGTAAGTGGTCTTCATGGGAATAAAGTGGGCTACCTTAGTCAAACGATCAATTATCACCCAAATGGAATCGTACCCTGAACGCGTCCTGGGTATTCCTGTGATGAAATTCATTCCAAGTTTATCCCACTTCCATTCGGGTATGCGTAAAGGCTGCAATAACCCTGCTGGTTTTTGATGTTCCGCCATGACTCTCTGACAAACATCACATACTGCTACATACTCGGCAATGTACTTGTTCATTCCGGTCCACCAGACATTATGTTTCAAATCCAAGTACATCTTGGTGTTGCCTGGGTGACTCGAATATGGCGAATCCTGAGCCTCCTGGAGAATCAACTTCCTAATCTCGGGGTCAGTGGGCACGTACATACGCTTTTCAAACCAAAGTGTTGTATATTCATCCTCATGAAATCCTTCTGCCTTTCCTTTGGCCATTCTTTCCTTTATTTCTAGAATTTCTTTGTCCATCTTCTGGGCTTCTCGAATCTTTCCCAACGAAGTGGGCTGAATTTCCAATGTGGCAACATATCCTCTAGGGACTATCTCCAATTGCAAATTCCTAAGATCCGCGGCTAATTCCTGGGGTAAAACTCCAGTTACGATATTATTAACATAACTCTTGCGACTTAGAGCATCTGCCATGACATTGGCTTTTCCTGGATGATAATGCAACCTCATGTCGTAATCATTTATGAGCTCCAGCCATCTCCTTTGCTTGAGATTCAACTCCTTCTGTGTGAAGATATACTTCAAACTCTTATGATCCATGTATACATCACAACGGTTTCCAATAAGAAAATATCTCCAGGTTTTGAGTGCGTGCACCACTGCTGCTAACTCCAAATCATGCGTGGCATAGTTCAACTCATGTGGTCGAAGCTGTCGTGAAGCGTATGAAACAACTCTTCCGTCTTGCATGAGAACGCCTCCAAGTCCTTGATGAGAAGCGTCACAATACACTTGAAAATCCTTGTGTATATCCGGAAGAATCAGCACTGGGGTTGTAACCAAACGTTTCTTCAACTCCTGAAAAAATTCCTCACACTCTTCGCTCCACTTATACTTAGTCTCCTTCTTTAACAACTCTGTCATGGGCTTCGCAATCATTAAGAAATTCTCAATAAACCTCCGATAATATCCTGCGAGTCCAAGAAAACTGGGAATTTTGCCAACTGAGGTGGGTGCCTTCCATTCTGTGACCACCTCAACCTTGGCGGGGTCTACGGCTATACCGTCTCCTGATATAATATGTCCCAGGAATCAAACTTCCTTCAACAAAAACTCACATTTACTGAACTTGGCATATAACTGATGTTCTCTGAGCTTCTCGAGAACTAGCCATAAATGTTCCTTGTTCTCCTCTTCATTCTTGGAGTATATCAATATGTCATCAATGAATACTACCACAAAATTATCCAAGAACTCCATGAATAACTTTTTCATCATACTCATAAAATAGGCAGGAGCGTTAGTCAAACAAAATGACATAACTGTATACTCATAAATCCTGTACCTCGTGGTAAGAGCTATCTTAGGTATATCTTGTTCTCGGACCTTAAGATGATAGTGATTAGATGACCACCCTATAATCATTAGTATTAATCCTAGTAGTTAGAATCGTTCTCTAGTTTTGTAATAGGAACTTTTGTGTAATCTTGCTTGAAATTGAGTGATATGTTATGAAATTGCTTGTCTCATGTGCATATGGGTAGTGAATTCCCCTAGACCTCATTCTGTTCTAATCTCTCCCCTCTAAACCCCTCAGATGCCCCCGAGATGTGTGCCTGGATTTGAGTTTCCCCCTAAACTCACCCAGTTGATCCAGCAGCAGAACACTTTGATGCAACTACTTGTCCAGAATCAGAACAACATCAACAACAACAACAACAACCCACCTCCGCCTCCTGATGTCTACTACGCAACCTTCTTCTTGTAGACGTTGTTGGGCCTGATCCAAGTGCAGAGGTTTGTAGGACAGTAGCAAATTTCCCTCAAGTGGATGACCTAAGGTTTATCAATTCGTGGGAGGCGTAGGATGAAGATGCTCTCTCTCAAACAACCTGCAACCAAATAACAAAGAGTCTCTTGTGTCCCCAACACACCCAATACAATGGTAAATTGTATAGGTGCACTAGTTCAGCGAAGAGATGGTGATACAAGTGCAATATGGATGGTAGATATAGGTTTTTGTAATACGAAAATATAAAAAGAGCAAGGTAACTAAAGATAAAAGTGAGCATAAACGGTGTTGCAATGATAGGAAACAAGGCCTAGGGTTCATACTTTCACTAGTGGAAGATCTATCAACAATAATAACATAATTGGAACATATTACTTACCCTTAACATGTAACAAAGAGTCACTCCAAAGTAACTAATAGCGGAGAACAAACGAAGAGATTATGGTAGGTACGAAACCACCTCAAAGGTATTCTTTCTGATCGATCTATTCAAGAGTCCGTAGTAACGTTCAATCTATCATAGAGTTCATACTAGAATAACACCTTAAGACACAAATAAACCAAAACCCTAATGTCACCTAGATACTCCATTGTCACCTCAAGTATCCGTGGGCATGATTATACGATATGCATCACACAATATCCAATTAATCTATTCAACCAACACAAAGTACTTCAAAGAGTGCCCCAAAGTTTCTACCGGAGAGTCAAGACGAAAATGTGTGCCAACCCCTATGCATAGATTCCCAAGGTCACGGAACCCGCAAGTTGATCACCAAAACATACATCAAGTGAATCAATAGAATACCCCATTGTCACCACAGGTATCCCATGCAAGACATAAATCAAGTGTTCTCAACTCCTTAAAGACTCAATCCGATAAGATAACTTCAAAGTGAAAACTCAATCCAATGACAAGGGAGTAGAGGGGGAGAAGCATCATAAGATCCAACAATAATAGCAAAGCTTGCGATACATCAAGATCATGCCATCTCAAGAACATGAGAGAGAGAGAGAGAGAGAGAGAGAGAGAGAGAGAGATCAAACACATAGCTACTGATACATACCCACAGCCCCGAGGGTAGACTACTCCCTCCTCGTCATGTAGAGCGCCGGGATGATGAAGATGGCCACCAGTGAGGGATTCCTCCTCCGGCAGAGTGCCAGAACAGGGTCTAGATTGGTTTTTGGCGGCTACAGAGGCTTTCGGCGGCGGAACTCCCGATCTAGCTTATTTTTCGGAGGTTTCTGTATTTATAGGATTTTTTGGCATAGGGCAAAAGTCAGGGGGGGTCTCCGGGCTTTCCACGAGATAGGGGGCGCCACCACATGGGGTGGGCGCGCGCCCCCACCCTCGTGGGCAGCCCGTGACTCTCCTGGCCCAACTCTTTTACTTCGGGGGCTTCTTTTGGTCCAGAAAAAATCATCAAAAATTGGCATGTCAATTGGACTCCGTTTGATATTTCTTTTCTGTAAATCTCAAAAACAAGGAAAAACAGAAACTGGCATTGTGCTCTAGGTTAATAGGTTAGTCCCAAAAATCATATAAAAGTGTATATAAAATCCCATAAAACATCCTAGAAGGATAATATAATAGCATGGAACAAGCAAAAATTATGGATACATTGGAGACGTATCACCTCCCCATGACAACTTGACCCGGTTTTAAAGGTTTCAACCGCCAGTGTTCTATAGTAGCACTGAGCCGATTGTTGCAGATGACTAGCTTCGCAAGATGGACAGAGAGCTAGTAACTGGAGGATGCACAGATGCAGAGAGAGTGTGTTTTGCTGCCCATCAGCTTGAGGGACCAACAGCCACATGGTGGGATAATTACACCACCACCTACCCACTTGCTGCAATTACTTGGGATCGGTTTCAGCAAGCTTTTCGCACAACACATGTCTCAGTAGGGGCCATGAGCTTGAAGAAGTGTGAGTTTCACAACTTGCCCCAAGGAAATCGTACTGTGGGGCAGTACGTGGATGACTTTAGGTAGTTAGCTCGCTATGCGCCAGATGATGTGGCCACTGATGTCGTGAAGCAGGAGAAGTTTTTAGAAGGACTCAATGATGAGATGAGTATGCAGCTAATGCTAGCAACCTAGAACAATTATTAAGAGCTAGTGGACAAGGCTATCATGATAGAAGGAAAGCAGCATAGATTGACAACCGCAAGAGGAAGTATGGAGCTGGGAAATTTATCTCTGGAGCCCGGCAGAGGCTCCGCTATACTCCATACTCAGGAGGACACAATCATCCCACCAGTAACCATGGAAGCCATACTAACAATGGAGGGAATGCGCACAACCATAGTGGTCGTAGGAATGGCAATGAGAATGGAGGAGGTAACAATCAGAATCATTCCACTCCCTCAACGCCTGCCAAGAAGGATATGAGTCACGTTACCTGTTTCAAGTGTGGGAAGACCGGACATTACGCCAATGAATGTTGGAGCCAAAGAATTGGAATGGTAATGGAAGCTCGGGGAAGACGCCCAACCCGTTCACCAGAGCACAAGTGAATCACGTCAATGTGGAGGAGATTGACGATCAACCCAGCGCAGTTGTCGGTAAGTTTTTGATTAATGCATTTACCGCCCTTGTTCTTTTTTACACTGGTGCATCGCATTCATACATATCAAGGGGATTTGTGGAAAAGTATAAATTGCCAACCATAGCCCTTAGGACGCCTATGTTAGTGAGTTCCCCTAGAGATTGTCACCTTGTTCAATGCACGATAATCAACCACCATTCTTAGGGAACCATCCTTCTTTTCAACTAAGAGCACCGGGGCTCCCCACGGCGATGAACTTGGTCTTATATAACCCTTATCCATTAGCTCCTTCATTTGCTTCTTGATCTCCTCCAGATCATTAGAGGGCATCCGGTATGGCCTCTTAGATATTGGTCTGGTGCCGGGTAAAAGCTCAATTAAGAACTCTATGTCTCTATCCAGTGGCATGCCGGGTAACTCCTCCGAGAATACATCAGGGTAATCCTTCACAACTGGCACTTCTATTTGAACAACTCCCATGAGTGCATTCACATGTGCTTTCCTGGGTGTGTGCCTCGACACATACTTGGTCCTATTTCCTTCCGGGGTGGTGAGAAGAATTGATCTACTGGCACAATTGATGTTTCCTCCCAACTTGGATAGCCAACCCATAAATCTCTACTATAAATCCTCGAGTACTGTGTGTGTCAACATACCGATCCAGGGATGACACTGAGCACAGAGACTTCGATTTATTGGAATTGTGGATGCTACAAGATGGTATCAGAGCTTCTTGTAGCAACCACAATTCCAATGAATCGAAGTCTCTATGCTTAGTGTCATCCCTGGATCGGTATGCTGACACACACAGTACTCGAGGATTTATAGCAGAGATTCAATCACACTTTATTACATCGAAAATCCTCGAAGAGGCAATATCCAATACACAAATATGGCTGAAGGCCATCTAAAATAATAAACTGCGGAAGCTATGAAGAGTAGTTGAGACCATCCAACTCCACGGCAAACATCGAGTGCATGACAACGACCTATCGCACCTTAATCTCCGTCTAAAAACTCTGCAACATGATACATTGTAGCCATGTAGGCCAGCACATTGAATATGCTGGCATGAACATACTGTAATAATGATGAGCATTGTCTACAACTATATGCTTATTTGGATGCTGGAGGTTGTAAGGTTATATTTTTTGCATAAAGCTAGTTTTTCCCTACAACAAAGGAATGCATTTCATTTACTACTTAGCTAAAATTTAGCATGAACCTTGAGAATGGTACCCCCATCTCAATCCGAAACCAGCAAAGTCATTATTAACCCAACAATATAAATAAAGTGATGAGATCAGTCCATAATTCAAATACCAGGATACTCAAGAAATCCAAAACCGGGGACACGGTTACTCATGAATAGTTTGTACACTCTACAGAGGTTTGTGCACTTTTCCCCACAAGACTCGATCGCCTCCGTTTAATTTCTCGCACTGGAGGGTGTTTGAGAAACAGATGACCGAGACATAGTCTTTCAGAAGCATTAACTCCTTACCCTGGGTAGACCGTTACACCTATATTCGCTACATCTGCTAGTCTACCACGGAAAGTGGTCACACAACATACTCAACTATGCCACAACCCATAATGGCTTGTGGCTGCACACGGAAGTTTCAAGGCATGAACGATATATGAACCCTTTGAGCCTAGGTGGCATTCCTTGGGAAGCACTGGTATATCCGCAGGTGCCCTAACAACCACTGGTCCATCCCCGGGGTGCCACAACCAATCCACCCAGATGTGTATTAAAATATCCACCTTAAAGAATCACTTAGTTGTTATTACGCACACAAGTTTCATGAAACTCTCATACCAATCCACGTCTACGAGCATGGCTAAGCAATAAGTAACAAAGCGTATATTCCCTTGGGTTGATCTCAAGTCATTGGGTTCCTATCTCATGAACTACAAAGCATCATCACATGTAACCAGTCCTACTCATGCAAGTGTTTGAGGATATAACTAATGCAATGAAAAAGTGGGTATTGGAAGTATGATCAAAGTATGAACTTGCCTTGTTGACGATCGCTGAAACCTACGGACTCGTAGTAGCACGCTTCGCACTTCGGGAATTCTATCGCAATCAAACAATAGCATACATAAACAATCATGCAACCGAATCGATGAACAGATCTCGAAAGACTTCAAAAACAAATGAATAACTCTTGCAACAAAAAACAATTTGTAATAGTACCAAATAAAGTGAATTTGGCCTTATCATAAAGTTTTGGTCAAGAGCTTCGATTTGCAAAAAGAATCAACTCAAACAGTGTTTCGAAACTCAAGTTACGAACAAACGAAGTTCAAACACAAACTATTTGAATTCAATTTTTATTTTATTTTTAAACCAATTTGAGTTGCGCTACTGGAAAGATAAGATCGAAACAAAGAAATTGGCGTTGGTTTCATCTAATTCCGACTAACGGGTAAAAAGTAACGATCGTTTAAAGATTAGGGACTGATGTGTAAAACTTATAATCACAGATAGGTCCTTGCCAAAAAAACAACAAAAAAATAAATGTCTAAAATAGAGAACGTTCGTTTTCTGATCCTAAACAGTGGACATTTGTTAAATAATAAAACCCAAAAAAACAATTTAGGTTTTCTAAAAAACCGATCAAGGGTTATTTAAAAAAACCAAAAAAAACGAAAATAAACGGCCCATATTTTTTTACCTAACGGGTCGGGTCGGGGCTCCGGCGGCGAGGCAGGTTGCGGGCGCTGGGCGGGTGATGGGCGGCGGCGATGGGCGGCGGCACGGCGGCGGCTAGCGTGCGCGGGGCTCGAGGTGGGGCGGAGGGGGGTCTCGGGCCGGCCTTATAAAGGCCCGGGGAGGAGGTCGGGCGCTAGGTGGTGTCCGGCTCGGCCACGCCTGGGCAAGGCGGTTCGCGCGTGGGCCTGCTGGGCCTTCGGCCCGGTCGATTTTTTAAAAAAAATCGCTCGAACGGGAAAATTTGAAATAAAAAATATCTAAAAATACCAGAAACAATTTTCACCGTCTAAACCTAATATTTAGAACAAAGTAAACATTTTTCTGATATAAAAAATGCATCAAAAAATAAAATAACTTTTTAATGCAACTTTTAAAATAATAAACTGCAAATAAAAATTCAATAAAAAATATTTTTACTTAAAAATCAAATTCCAATATTTTTATTATGTTTTTGAAGTCATATTTTCTTCTCTCATTTATTTTCAATACTGGAAAAATGAAATTTGTTAAAAATATTATTGATCCAACCCTACTTGGAAAAAAATAATGTGTTCTCTTCGGGAAACTTCCAACTCTCTCACTTGGGTCCTTGAGTTGCTTAAATTTTTGAATCAATTTTCAGATAAACTCATGTTCAAAATGCTCAGATGATGAATGCATATGAATGATCTATGATAACATTCAAATTTAAAATTGGGATGTTACAGATGTGGTGGGGCGGGCGGCACCATCACCACTTCCCACGAGGCCGACGCGGGACCAGGAGCCGCCGGAGGAGAGAAGCATCATCAACACCTCGACGGCCATGCTCCCCAAGGCCTCGGTGAAGGGGTTACTCCAACTACGCCCCTTCTGCCAACCGACGAGTACAGCCACAGCAAAGGCGCCCGGACCGAGGTGAATCACCGTCCTTCGACCGTTCCCACTACAGGTGCGGTCGTAACACACGCGCCTCCCCCGGGACGGGTCGACCAAGCTGCCGCGCTCGACAGAGCCGCTGGCCCTCGCACGCCTTCGCCAAACCACCCTGCCATCCAGCTGGTCGCCGCGCAGCAGCGGGGGTGCAGTACTGCAGCTGCGGGCACGGTAAGGAGCCAGGCGATGGTACGTTCGACTTCTTCAGCAGCTATGCCAAGTACAACCTCGGAGGCCATGGCGCGGGTCCAACTGTTGCTGAGATTTCTGCCAACGGCCGAGCGGATGGACGAGTGGCGTGCCACCATCCAACGTCTGGTCGGTTTCGCTGTAGCTGGGGGCTCACGGTGAGCTGACCACCCGCAGCCTCCATAAGTGACAGCAACGGCTCATGCTGCTGGCCGTACGGAGGGAGCCGTCCCCACGGTGCAGGCCCCGCCACGGTAGGCAGTGCGAGCGCATCAGAATCTAGACCCTGACAATGTCTCGATGGCATCTTCTGACCCGCGAGCGCCTCCAGACCAACGTTGAGCCCTGGAGGATAGGCAGAGAGGAGACGCATGTGTTGTTGTCGAGCAACGCTACGGCAACCTCCACCAGGACAACAGGTGTGATGGTCCCGATGTCGACGAGCCCGCCCTCGGTATCGGTGGGTGCTTACCTTTCGAGGTTGGCTGCCATGCCTTAGTCGTGAGCTGCAGCACGTCCGTTGGCCGTCTATTCGCACCTTCAAGCCAGAGATACCCGAGAAGTACGATGGGAGGCTGAACCCGGCGAAGTTCCTAAGCACCTACACCATCGTTGTTCAAGCTGCCGGGGGAAGAGATGAGAAGGTGTTTGAGAACTACTTCCCTTTGGCCCTCAAGTCCAACGTGAGGTCTTGGCTGATGCACCTGACGGAGAACTCCATTTCGTCATGGGCTGACATGTGCCTTGATCGTAGGCCACCAAGAACCAAGCAGGCCTAGCGACCTGCAGCTTTTCCAACAGAAGGAAGGAGAAACTCTCCGTGAGTATTTACAATGATTCAGCAAAGTTCATAGAAATATCCCAAATATCCATCCGGCAGCTGTGATAGCCGCCTTCCAATCCAATGCGCGCAACCACCGAATTCGTTCTAAGATTAACATGCAGTTGCCCAAGACTGTGACGGAGCTCTACACCCTTGTGGACAAGTGTGCTATGATGGAGGAGGGACGAAAGTTGCCCGTAGAAGAGGATTGTATCAATATTGATTCAGAGGATTGTTGACATCCTGGGAACCAGGGTACCCAAACTTGCCTGCCTGGGGGCCGCGACGCGCTCCTACAATGGCCTGGTATGGTCCAGCTGATCGACCGGCTGCCCAAGACCCTCGCGAAGGCGCTATGCCTCGCGGGGAGAACGACACCAAGACCACTTCAGGAGCGGCCCTACGTTCTGTCTGGCCCGTGGCCGGACCGCCAAGCACTCTTGCACCAATTGTAGGTACTCGAGAGACGCGCTCAGACAGGGTCGGCAGATACCCCTCTAAGAAACACAACAAGGGCCTGAGGTCTCAGCCTCAGGAGCGAACGTCACAAGGGAGTGTTTAAACCTATCCTTACATCATCAAAAGCTTAAGTCTCACGATATTCATCTAACCCGGCTCTGGAGCCACAACCAAAAATCAAATCCACAGCAGGAGCTAGACTAAGCATCGGCATCGTCGCCAGGACCATCGGCGTCGCCCCCC
>LR738711.1:524268257-524300811 GCA_902687465.1 Secale cereale | reverse complement strand
CCCCCCCCCCCCCCCCCGCCCCCGAGCATCGGGGCATCATCGATTGCTGGAACCAGCTCCGTCACCAACACGTCCATGTGAACGCTCACCCACCCCTCCACAGGGTCAGCGACCGTCACGGGCATAGGCACCATCAAGGCCCCGAAGTCCGTATGCGGGTCAAGACGGAGCAAGTTGCCGAAGATGCCGGAGACTGCACGCCTGAGGATGTCGCGCCTCTGCTCCTCAATGAGCTGCCGTGCCCTCATGACCCCGCCTTCAAGACGCTCCACCACTCTGGTGAAGAACCCGAGATATCCGGCGTCATCATCAACTAGAGGGTCATCGACCCTCGAGTCAAGGAGCTCGTTCAAAGCTCGGCCGGCCCTGTGCCCCAAGGCTTCGAACATCTTCGAGCAGATGTGTTGGATTCCACGAGCTCGCGCGGCCTCCTTGGAGTTCCGGGCCGGGGTAGTGGAAATGTCCTCCACCTGCTTATGGAAGCAAGACAGCTCTGCCATGGTGGCGGCGCGAGCCTTTTCCGACGCTCGCTCGCGGCGCTCTGCCCCGGCACAGGCCTCCCTCGACACCCACTCACGACGCTCGGCCGTGGCGCGAGCCTTCTCTGACACTTGCAGACGGCGCTCGACATCCGCTAGCTTGCCCTTGAGAGCTGTGACCTCCTTCTGGAGTTCCTTGCGCTTATCAGCAAAGCGAGTCCCGTGAAGCCCCAGCTTCTCGCGGTAATCCTTCCGCAGGCGCTCGGCCTCCATGGCACCCTTCCTCATGACATCCTCTCGATCATCGATGTTGCCCTCGGCTTCGGCCACCTAGCGCTCCATTGTTTCCAGGCGCTCGCGCTCCATGTTCAGCTCCATCATCTCGAGTACTAGCGCCTCCTCCCATGCTGAGAGGCCCGCTGGGTTGTCATCATCGGCCGCGGGCGCGATGAGGGCAGCCCTTCGAGTAGGAACCTGACGCTTGAGCGCGGTGTTCGAGGCTTCGATCTCGCGCTCACGCTCCTCGGCTGCTACGCGGCGGCAGTCTGCGTCTTGAGCCTCTTTTAGGGCACGGTCGCGGGCCTCCTGAGCCGCGGCCACACACGCTTCCGCTTTCTTCAGGGCGGTTTTATGCTGCAGCTGGCTCAAGTTAACGGCAGCCCGCAACTGGCGACAACCCTTAGCCAGAAGCAGGCCCTCGGCCTCAATGTGTGCATCCACTTCAGCGACCTCGACCTCAAGGCGCTTCAGGGCATCTGATGCCCCCCGCACAAGATCATGAAGAACCACACTCCTGCGCAACACGAGTTCCAGGAGGTGGCCGGGCTCGTCCGCGACGTCCGGGCCGCCCAAAGGGGGCTCTTCTCCTCCCTCAGCATGCGCCCCGGGGCTAACCCCAGGAGCGTGCGCTGCCTCCGGCGCGAGGGGCAGGCATGGTCCTGATGGGAGGCCAGCCTCCTGGGCCGCCTCAACAGCTTGCTGAGCTACGATGAAGACAAGCCCCGGGGCACGAGACGAGCCCCCAACGCACCAAGAGCTGCTTTACCCCAGAAGCACTCAGGGGCTGGGAGCGCGGTCCACGTGGCAGGGTCCAGGCACGGCCCCGCGGACCCATGCGAGGTATACCGAAGACCCAGCACGGTCAGGAGGAGGGCTGGCTCAAGTTAACGGCTCAGGAATGAGTCTGGAGGAACCCTGCAGAGCAAGAGGTTAGGAGAACCATATCAGAAAGAGCAGGAAATGCTGAGGAACATGCACCTGCCCAGTACAGTCAGCTTCGTCCTCTTTAGAGCCCTTGGGGCAGGGCCATAGCTGCCCCTCAACCTCTTCCTTTTGCCCAGCGCCGCGAAGAACGGCAGCAGGCCGCTTGAGGCAGGCGCGCCTCGGACTGGGACAAGGCCACGGCGGACGCCCGCAACCGGCGCCACATTCCCCGCTACGGCGTCCTCTGGGCTCACCCCGAGAGGGGGCTGCCGCGCTCCATCTACGGCCACCTCAGGAGCCGGCAGGACCTCGGCATCTTCGGCCACCTCCAGAGCCGCAGGTGCCGGCGCTTCATCTGCTTGCTCCGGGGGCGGCGCGGACCCTGTGTCAGGAGCTGCACTTGACGTATCCGCCCCGGAAGGGAAGGTTGGGCTCGTGAGCCCTGGTGCCACCATCAGGGGATTGTCATCAGGGCTAGAGACACCCCCCGGCAATAGTCCCCATGCGAAGCATGGCATCTTCTCGGCAAAGGCTTTCCCGGCCACGTGAGCCAAGTAAAAGGGAGTCGCGGAGACGGGGCGTGCTTCACGCACTCCGCCGACAAGCAGCCGCAGCATCCCCTGGAGCGTCTCAGGAGGGAGCTGCTTCCGCTGAAGACGCGCAGGACCATCAAGACCGGAGAGGGCCTACATCAGGCGATAGTGGCACTGAAGTGGGGCGACACGCAGAACAAGGAAGTCCCTCACCACCATCACCAAAGTCAGCCCATTCCTCCTCAGGCTGACCAAACAACGGATGATCTGCTCTTCCCGCGGATCTGAGAGGGCCTCGTGCTCCTAGCCCGAGCTCGGCACCACTGGTGCATCGGGAAGGTGGAATAGGGGGATGTACATAACAGCATCAACATACACCCACTGCCGACGAAACCCCGCCTTGGTCAGGTGGAGCGTGAAGTCGATCCCGGAGGCGGCAGTTGCCTCCACCATGCGCAGCGACACGCATCCCGAGCGCTGCCCCCATAGACCAGGTGGAGGGCGAAGAAGTGGCGAAGTAGGGCCACGGACGGGAAAACACCTTCAAAAGCTTCGCACAGAAACGCGAAGCCGGAGAGGAGGATGATGGACCCCGGATCCAAGTGCAGCACCCGAATCTGGTAATGCGTGAGCACCGCATTGAAGAAGGCGAAAAAAGGGGGAGGAGACTTGCGAAGATGGCGTGGAGGTGGAGCTGGATGTCGTTGGTGTTTAACTCCGCCATTGGCCGGAAAGCGAGCCTGGCCCGCGTCAGCCCCCACTCGTTGGACGCATCGGCCAGGGCATGGCGCACCTTGTCCATGCCCTCATGGTTCACCACGAAGGAGCGACCCAGTGCCGGCTCGAGCCCCAGCGGCGACGTGGCAGCCTCGCCGGTTCCCCTCTTCTTTGTCCTGCGCGACATGGCGGCAAGGAAGGGGGTCAGAGAAGGCAAGGAAGGGGAGGAGGCGATTGAGAGGCAAGAAAGCAGGGGCGGCAGCAAGGAGTCCGCCTATCGATTGTTAAATTGTCAAATCGAATGGTTGCCAAGACTGCGTGGGAAGCAGAGTCGCCCATGTCTCATCCAACCGTCGCACGCCAGCCTGGTCCGCAATCCTTTGGGGCCCGCGGCGCTTCGTCCTTGACTAAGGCTTTGCCTCGAAGCCAACTCCGCGCGCGCCTTGGGCCCAGGGGCTACTGTCGGCATCCTGGGAACCAGGGTACCCATACTTGCATGCCTGTAGGCCGCGACGCGCTCCTACAATGGCCTGGTATGGCCCAGCTGACCGACCAGCTGCCCAAGACCCTCGCGAGGGGGCTAGGCCTCGCGAGGAGAACGACAGCAAGACCCCCTCAGGAGCGGCCCCGGCTAGGCTGCTCCGGAGGGGCGGAGAACCCAAGGCCAAGCCTGCCTTAGGAGGAGGCAGTGACACACTGCGCCAGCGGGTGCCAGCGCGTGCCAGTGGCGCAGTGCCATTTAGGTGCAAAGGAGACAGCGCGGGCGCAGGTTCCCAAGGGGCGAGACAAAGGTTTCCCCTTTGGTGCGACAAGACCGAAGACCGCAAGGACGACAGGGAGGATGTCACCACCGAGCCCACCACCGCGTCACTGTCTGGTCCCTTTGCAGGCGAAGACCGCTTTTGTCAGGATAGGAACGTCCTTGTGTTCCTGCTCAAAATGGCCATTGTGGGATACCTTCCGGCCTAAACATTTCGGGGGAAGAGGACCCTGGCCGCCTATATAAGTAGCTAGGATCTCCACTGAACGGGATTCGGATCTGATCTGGAACGACCCTACCTTCACACCAATGAGCAAGAACACTTGCCTCCTGACCCTCCTGAGCTCTCCTCCTGAGCTCAGGAACCACTGCACTTGCTCATACTCAAACCCTCCCGAGGATAATCCACCAAAGCAGGACGTAGGGTTTTACACCGCAAGGTGGCCTGGACCTGGGTAAACTTGTGTGTGCTTTACTTGTTGCTTACTTGAATCTCACCACCGGGCTAGGGCGAGGCGCTAGGTAGATGTGAGTGGGGGTGATCTTCGTTCACGCCCCTGTGTTCGAACTTCTTGGGTGTGCGGAGCCTGTAATCCGACAAGGATGATGATGAATCAACCAGTCAAAAGAAGAGCAAGAAGCACAATAAGAAGCGGAGAGATAAGGCGGTGATGACTGTTGAAGGATCGGGTACGCCCATTACCGGCAAGAAGGCCAAGGCTGAGGCCCCCGACAAGGGAGCTGCCGTTTGCACTAACTACCGGGAAGCCGCTGCTGTCGAGAAAGCCGGGAAAGGTGATGGGCCATATTGCAAGATTCATCGGACCAAGGGCCACGACCTTCAAGAGTGTCATCAGGTTGAGCAGCCTGTCAAGAGACAGAGAGTAGAATATGAGAATCGTGATAAGTAAAAAGGTTACAATGTTGTGGGCGGAATGGGCCGAGGCAGTGAAGTAAATCGACCCGGCAAACTCCTTTGGAACTAAGGAAAGTCCGCCAGAGGTAGAGAAAAAGGAGTCTATGATGATGAGAGCGATGAAGGGGACAAAGAGGAAACCAGTGAGCAAGAGTTTCAGAAAGCCAATGACGCCATGTGCATTAACGGGGGTGCATCTCTGCACACCTGTCACCGTCAACTCAAGATGTGGGCAGGAGAAGTCAATGCAGCGCTAGAGGCCCAAAAGATGCTCAAATGGTCCAGTACGCCCATCATCTTAGACGAGGAGGATCATCCTAGCCGTACCACTGCGGTAGGATGCTTGCCGTTGTTGGTCTCCCCAACAATCCACAACCTCAAGGTGACAAAGATGTGGGTGGGCGGTGGGGCCGGGTTGAATCTGATTTCCCAAGTAGTTATCAGCAAGCTTCAGATAACAGAGGAAGAGCTAGAGGTTACCGGCACGTTTCAAGGAGTTAATCTTGGCACGAGTCATCCTGAGGGAAAGATCATGTTGCCGGTAATGTTTGGGGGAGAATTGAACTACCATACTGAGAGGATTGTGTTTGATGTGGTTGATCTCCCCCTGCCGTACAATGGGATTCTTGGACGCCCGGCTCTGACTAAATTCATGGCGGCATCCCACTATGCCTACAACACGCTTGGGCCACTGGAGTTATCACTGTCCCATCAGATGAGAAGAATGCAGTCATTTGTGTGGACAAGATGTACTGAGACGCGGCCGCAGCAGAGGTAGCGGCAGCAGCAGTTCCCGCGAAGGAAAGCGAAGGAAAGAAGAAGGATTGTAGGACCTCGAGCAAAGAGTCCGGGAAGCGTGCCCCCACCAAGTGCCCGGCACCCGTTGATGATGTACCGGAGTGTTCCTACAGCAAGAGATCCAGGGTTGTTGCACCCCAAGATAAGAAGCTCCCTGCAGGGCTGGCTGGCATTGATGGACTTTCCCTATCATCGCCACCCTCGATGACCAGTAGGAAAGTGCGCTCGTTGCCTTCCTGCGGACGAAAGTCTATGTGTTTGCCTGGCAACCATCTGATATCCCCGGTGTTCCCAGGGACGTAATCGAGCACTACCTTGATGTCTGCCCACATGCCCGACCTGTCAAGCAGAAAGTCTAGAAGCAAGCCTTGGAGAGGCAGAAGTTCATTACAAAAGAGATCAAGAAACTTGTGGTAGGTGGTTTGGTCAGAGGAGTGCTATACCCAACATGGTTGGAAAATCCAGTGGTAGTCCGGAAGGCTAACAGGAAGTGGAGGCTTTGCATAGATTTCATAGATCTCAACAAGGCTTTCCCGAAGAACCCATTTCCCTTGTCGTGTATTGATCATATTGTGGATGCACTTCAAGTTGTGATTTCCTCTCCTTTTTGGATGCATATTCTGGATATCATCATATCTTCATGTCCAAGGAAGATGAAGAGAAGACGTCGTTCATCACTCCATGTGGTGCGAACTGCTTTGTCCGCATGCCGTTCGAATTAAAGAGTGCCGGGTCCACTTTTGCAAGGTTGGTTCAGCTTGGTTTTGAGCCATAGCTGCACAGAAATATAAAGCCTATATGGATGATATTGTGGTCAAAACCAAGGAGAGGGCCACCCTTATTCAGGATTTGGAAGAGACATTTGCTAACCTGCGCAAGATCAATTTGAAGCTCAACGCGGAGAAGTGTGTATTTGGTGTTCCCTCTAGCAAGCTACTTGGGTTCTTCGTATCTCAGCATGGGATCGAGGCCAAACCCGACAAGATCAAGGCTATCGAGCAGATCCATGCGCCAAGGACAGTTTAGGATGTGAGGCATCTAACGGGATGTGTTGCTGCGCTGAGCATATTCATCTCCAAGTCTGCCGAGCGCGCCCTGCCATTCTTCAGAATGTTGAAGAAAGCACGGCTCGTGAAGTGGACCCCAAAAACAGATGCAGCATTGCAAGAGTTGAAGGCCTATTTGTGCTCTGTACCTACCTTGGTTGCTCCCAAGCCCCAGGAGTCGTTGTTGATGTACTTAGGGGCAACCAACCAAGTGGTTAGTGCAGCCTTGGTAGCACAGTGGGAAGTGGATGAGGCAAATAGTGAACAGAGGCCGGCAGGGCCAGAAAAGGATCAGGACAGCAGTGAGCATGACAGCAAAAACAACCCCAAGGACATGGCAAGGAAGAAAGTGGTGCAACGCCCAGTGTACTTCGTCATATCTCTGTTGCAAGGGGATAGATCGAGGTACTCTGGCATGAAAAAGTTGATCTTTGGTCTCATCATGTCCTCAAGGAAACTACGCCACTACTTCCAAGCCCATGAGATTACGGTTGTCACTCGCCTCCTGTTGCAAAGGATACTCCGCAACCCTGAGGCTACCGGCAGAATAGTGGAATGGGCTTTGGAGTAATCCAGCTTTGGTTTGAAGTATGAGAGCACGTCAACTATTCGGAGCAGGGCATTGGCAGAGTTTATTGCAGAATGGACGCCGGCCATTGATGAAGAGACAACAGAGACAGCTAACCCCGGCAAGGAATCACCCCAAGAATGGAGTATGTATTTTTGATGGCGCTTGCTCCCTACAAGGTGCAGGAGCTGGCATACTTCTCGTCACCCCCTTCGGGGAGCACTTGAAGTACGTTGTCCAAATACATTTTGCCCAGGAAGAAGCAACCAACAATACAGCTGAGTATGAAGGGCTCCTTGCCGGGCTGAGGATTGCAATGGAATTTGGAATTAAGAGACTGGTCAATCAAGGAGATTCACAGCTTGTGGTGAGACAAGTCAACAAGGATTATCAAATTCCATTGATGGAGGCGTACGTCGAGGAAGTGAGGAGATTAGAGGAGCACTTTGACGGATTGCAGACAGAGCACGTACCCCGTGACGAAAACAACATAGCTGATCATCTGTCCAAGTGTGTTGCGCATAAGCTTCCTGTGGAACCAGAAACTTTTGTTCTCCATCTCACACAACCCTCCATATCCCCAGCAACAATGGCCCTGAAGAGGAGAACGTTCGACACCGGTAAGCCTCTCCCGGCAGGGCCATCCGCTCCCGGCAGAGACCCTGTCGGAAACTACTCCTCACAGCCTACCAAACCACCCCCTCCAGCCGGGTCCATGAACCCCGCGAACAAGGCTGGTGCTCCTGCAACAGAGGAGGAGTCGCTAGTCCTCGTTGCCGAGCCCTAGGCTCCAACTTGGGCAAGGCACATTGGCCACTTCCTCCAAACCGAGAGCTTCCCGGCAACCAAGATGAAGCTGAGAAAGTAGCTCGGAGGGCCAGTATGTACCATTTGGTCGATGACACTCTTTATAGAAGAAGGCCCAACGGTGTGAAATTGAAGTGCATCTACCGGGAAGCAGGAAATGAACTACTGGCTAAAATACACAAAGGCATGTGCGGCTCCCATATTGGATCAAGGGTGTTAGTTGGGAAACATTCCGGCGAGGATTCTATTGGCCCACAACCCTCCAAGATGTGTTCGAGCTCGTCACAAAATGTGTAGCCTGCCAGTTCCTTTGTAGGAAAACCCACCTGCCTGCCCAAGCGCTTCAGACAATTCCTGTCTCATGGCCGTTTTTGGTCTGCGGGCTCGATATCCTCGGCCCTTTCCCCCGAGCTGTCGGGGGTTTGAATACTTGTTCGTTGCCATCGACAAGTTTACAAAGTGGCCGGAAATTTCTATCGTGAGAAAGGTGACTACTCAGTCAACTATCAAGTTCTTGAAAGATCTGGTGTGTCGATTTGGAGTTCCGGCAAGGATCATTACTGACAACGACACCCAGTTCACGAGCCGCGCCTTCATGCAATATATTCATTCCCTCAGATGCAAGATCTCATTCGCCTCTTTGGCACTTCCTCGGGGCAATGGAAAAGCTAAGAGGGCAAATGCTAAAGTGTTGTGTGGACTCAAGACAAGAACCTTTGCTATGGTGCAGAAGCATGACAGGCGGTGGATCAAGCAGCTGCAGGTAGTTCTCTGCTCCCTAGGAATGACACCAAACCGAGCTACCGAGCAGACTCCCTTCTCCCTGGTCTGTGGGGCAGAAGCAGTTATCCCCATAGAACTCATTTATGGGTCGCCTCGAGTGCTTGCCTACGATGAAGTAGCCCAAGTTGAGCACCAGCGTGACGACGCTGTGCTACTCGAGGAGAACAGTCTCCGGGCTGCTACGCGTGCTGCACGCTATCAACAAGCCCTACGTCACTATCATAGCCACAGGGTTCATGCCATGTGTTTTGAGGAAGGTGACCTTGTCCTTAGGCGCGTTTAGTCCACCAAGGGTACACACAAGTTATCACCGAAGTGGGAAGGCCCTTACCAGGTAGTACGAGTCACCTGACGTGGCACAGTCCGTCTAGAGACCGGAGATGGCATTGAATTGCAAAACTCATGGAATATTGAGCATCTCCATGAGTTCTACCCGTAAGGCTGCCCGACAGCCACCCATTGTATAGGCCTTGCCTCAGTTGCATGTAATCCCTTGTACAAGCCAGGGCGACGACCCCGTGGAAGAGAAAAATTAAGAAGCGCTGCAGAGGGTGGCCCCCAACCAAGATTGCATGCATGCATAAGCATTCCAGCATCACTGCATAAAAAATTCATGAGCATTTGCATATGCATATAGATAGGATTGCATCCTGCATTCATTCTCATCTACATGAAGCTGTAGGTTCCTGCCGTGAACTTGGCTTCGGCAAGGAGTTGAGAAGACTGCCCGGCACTGCAATCCTCAGCAAGTCAAACAGATGAGTTCTACCTCCTGTCCGTTAGTGTTCTGTAAGCTATAACTTGTGCATAAGAAAACCTTGCCACCCTCTTGAAGCTTGGGTCCTCACATCCCATACTTGAACGCTGCCTCAGTTAGGATAGTTGTAGTAGCCCTTGACGAAAATAATTTGGCAGGGGGGCTGGCCCCTTTGTCTGTTCCCCGGCAGATAGGATTCTCCGGCAAACAAAAAGGGTGCCGGCAAGGTAGCTTGCCGAGAAAACTTGTTTATTTGCATAAAGAGGCCTCTCACCTCTACATGGACATACACATGCACGGGTCCCCGACAAGTTTCATCTTTTTCATTAACATGCTAACACAAGTACAAGCATTATAGAACACAAACATGGACTCGAGGATTACATTATTTGAATTAAAATTTGGCAAGTGCCTACAGGTTTAAGATTGAAAAAAGATAAGTGCCCCGTGATGCCCTTTCTTGTCCCTCTACTTCTAGGCACGACCGTTGAAGGCGAGGAGGGGCGAAAGGAGCTCTTGGGCCAGAGCCCGGCCCACCCCCCTTCGGGCTCCAGGAGAGGTGGCCCGGTGGGAATGGGATCACCGCGGGAGCACAACAATGGAGAGCAGAGCGGAGGCGACCTATGGACCACCGTCACCAGGGCGGGGCAAGGCTAACAGAGCTGCAACCCGAGAGGAAGCCTGTCGAATCCAGCTGGAAGACTGTTGGAGGAGCCCGGGAGCACCATCCCCACCTCCACAGCCAACTCCCTGGCAAACTCCCCTGCCGGGAAGAATATGCGGGTGCTGCCGCCTAATGAAGATGGTGCGGGCGGCGGTCAGCCGGAGTTAGATTCATCGCTCTCCTGCTCGCAGTCGTCGTCATTGTTGTCACTGTCCTCATAATCGCTTTCGCTCGAGGAGGAGCTTTCATCGTTGGTCAAGATCTCCGCGCAGCACCCTAAGCGACCTCCCGAGCACCCGAAGATCTTAACGGAGAGCAGACCGTTCTCCATTAATTTGAACTGGAGAACGTTCCCTTCCGAGAAGCCATGAGCACGGGCAAAGGTCTTCCAGCCGCAGCGGAGGTGCATTACGTGAGGGGCCGGGAAGTCGACATCTACTAGCATGCCGCCATTCCCACAGCCCCTCATATGCAATCGCAGAGCACGTGGCTGTTCAACCTTCATCTCGCATGCAAAAGAAGTTGGGAGATGAAGGTGGCCATAAGGGGGCTTATACAGCCTGATGGTGAACTCCCGAGGTTGGTCCCCTACATGTCCCTCCATCAGGGAAGAGCTGCTGGTGGGGGCACAGCCAAGGCGCCGCCTTGTCATCCTCCTTCGCGCGCATGACGGCGACCTCGGCCTCGTCCCCTCCCCCTCCTCTCGTAGAAGGTTCTGCCACCAGAGGATCCGGAGGAGGGGTATGCACTGTCGAGAAGTAGCCCTCATCGCCACTGTCCGGGCGCCACCACGGCCTCGCCCTCTCACCATAGCTAGAAGGGAATCGCTGCAGAAGAAAAGAAGGAGGAGTGTGTGCAGTAGAGCACCACTCCTTCCTTTTTCTATAGGGGGACAAGGTAGGGGGCTGGCTCCTCCTGTAGGAAGTGGCCGGCCCATTACTCCAATGCGGCCTCCCTGCACCCCATGCGGCTATGAGAATCAAGTCCGACCCTCTGCGCCAACCATCAGCGCCCGGTTTTCGGCCATGGCACTCCTCCCCGTGCCCTCCGCATCCACCAGCTACCACGCCCAATGCATGCTAGACACATGGTAGGTGGGTGCGAAATGCGAGGCAAGTAGGATGGTAGTTTTCACCTCGTGGTCATGGGGCGAGGAGAATCCGTAGGCCACGATCAAAGTTCTTCCGTAACATTGCGCACGACGCGCGGGGAAACCGGAAACTGGCTTGGATTCAAGACTCATGAAGAAGCAAAATAAAGACCTCAAGAAACTAGCCTCTTCACCGACCCCGCATGTGCACTTATTAGGACCTACCCCGACGACGCCCGGTAGAACGTTCAGGGTAGGCCCAAAGGCTTTTGCCGATACAACAAACCCTAGGTCTGTTGCCATCACTGTGCACAGGCACGGGAGCAAGATTGAGCCACCAAACCAAGCCACAGTACAAGCAACCAAGAGGTTCAAGGAACCAGCAGGCTGATCAGTGAGACCAAGACCAAGCCAGAGAAGCAAGACATCGCCAAGAAAGGCCTCCCTTGCTGGGCAGGCGAGCCCGGCAAGGCGCGAGGCCACCACCTGAGAAAAGACAACCAAGGCATCCTGGCAATGCCTGCCGAGACTCACGGAGGCTAAACCGCCTCACCGTCCGCTCCTTCATGACTCACGTCGTCGATCAGTGCGGTGTCAAGCCGCAAAGTGACTAAGTGGCAGCCATTAGCCACATGGCAGCCTCTCCCTACGAGAAGAACCCACAGATGACACCCGTCCTGCAACGTGTCAAGCAAGCAGGCGCGAAGCTCGCAAGATAGCCCAGCAAGCCTTGCCAGACAACCAGTGATGTGACACTAAGCGGTGCATTTAATGCACACTGTCAGCCCGTAGAGCTAGGTATGATAGCACTGTTGCTATCATATCAGTGTGTAATGACTGCTTTGCCATTGTGGTGATCCCTTAATCTATAAAAGGAGGCCCATCGCAACCATAGACAGGGTTAGAAGGTTGGATAACTCACACACCCATACGCGCGTAGTCGCTTCTGCCCTGAGGCAACCCTTGCCGGGCAAGTGTACTACGCTCCACCACCTCATTTTCCACCATCAATCCACCAAAGCAGGAGTAGGGTCTTACGCCACAATGGCGGCCCAAACTTGGGTAAAAATGCTCGCGTGATCTCTGCCGTGCTGTCCCACGCTTGTCTGCTCTTTGTGCAACGCGACGTGCCCCCGCCAATCCAGCAAGGGACCTCCTGGTCCCATAGGAGGCCGTGGTTTCCCACAACAGCTTGACATGATGACTTCCGATTACTCTGTCATCTGAAGTTCCAAAATAAAATTCTGATTTTTTGGAGCCTATTCCATTCTACCGCAGCCGCCGACACTGATCAACCAGCCATTCTTTTTTGTGAAATAAACGCAGGGCAAATCTCATTACCTACAACACCCTTGCTCTGAAAACAAAGAACCTGGCGAATATAATCTCCGATAAGGTCCCTCAGTAGGAGTTGAAAGTAATTTCTAAGAGATGTATATCTGGGCATTCGATGTGATTGTTTTATTGTATCACATTATCCACCACCGGGCCTAATCTTATCAGCAAAATAAGAAAATTTGTTAGTGCCTACATGCAATTTTGAACACTACTACAGGCCTATTTGGTTTGTAGGATTCGTCATGATTACAATCTAGAAAAATGTAACCTTCTTCACAAGAGGTTGGAGTGGATGAAAAGTTCCTAACAAAACTAGCACAGATTAATCCAAAGGAGAAATGCTTATGGATTGTAACCATATGGATCAAGCAACCAATATGGGGGGACTGTATGTACTGAAATCCTCCAAATACCATTAAGAAATCGTAGTACATTGTCATTGTAAACTTGGAAAAAGGTGGCAAAAATTGAACTCCCTTATGGTTAACATTTAAAAGGAAAGGAAAATCACCTTGATATATAGCTTCTCCAGGCACATAAAGCATCTCAGGAAACAGGCAACTTGGTCCAGGTTGGGGCCGATAGATTCTATTGCCAAGACCTTCACTTTGCGTAGTTTCGGGGTCAAGCTTATCGGAACCATTTTCTGGATGAAAGACGAATATACATCTTCAAAATTAGAAATAATTTTAATTTCTAGAAGGAGAGGTAGAAGGCGGCTATTGTACCTGAACGGGTGTGGATCCAATAACAAGTTCGGAGTATTTGTCAAACGAGCAGCCCACCACTGTAATTATTGGCCAAAAATGATATTGATTCTCGTTGGACCTTCTTCATAAACTACAAGTAATCTCTCAAGGGAAGGTGTGTCCTTAATGACCATACCGTGGTTCACATTTTGTGATGTCTTCTTGCATCACCACCAACACACATAAATAGTCCGGAGAGTCATGGAGGTGATGTGGAAGCTACTCAACTTGTTGATCCCCTGAAGAAGAAGGTACTCGAGTGCAGTACAGCCACGGAGCAGGCGCTCCATGTCACCATTTGGGAGGCAAACGGCGACGAGCTCGAGGTGCTTCAGTCGTGGTAGAATAAGAGCGGGCGCGTCATTAAGGGGGATGGCAATTCCTGAACTTGGTGACACGCAGCGTGGGCGCGAGGTGGAGTGTGGACGTTGGCAGCGAGCGCATATGCCCATCATAAAAAGTGAGCTCCTTGAGTTGATCTAGGGCGGGGTATCGAAACCACTCGTCAAGCTTAGCTCG
Source organism: Secale cereale (assembly GCA_902687465.1). Classification (NCBI taxonomy): domain Eukaryota; kingdom Viridiplantae; phylum Streptophyta; class Magnoliopsida; order Poales; family Poaceae; genus Secale; species Secale cereale. The sequence continues at coordinate 524,287,084 of LR738711.1, read as the reverse complement.
GCTCTTGCAGTTGGAATGGAACTTGCCCATGCTAACGCCTCTGGTTGGGCCATGGTGAGTGCCAAGGATCATGTAGAACACATCCAAGCTTTTGCTATAGCCATGGCAGAGCTCGTGGGTGTCGATGAGGTCAAGAGGGGTGTAGTGCCATATGGGGCTCCACCGCCGGGAAAGGACGGTTTTCCGCGCCCCGTATTTGATTTGGAGGAGGGAGATGATGACTATCAACATATCATCAGGGAGGATGTTGATGAATTCTAGGCCTCCTAGAGTCGCTTGCGCTTCTAGCTCAACCCGGCTCCACTTGTTGGCCGCCCCGTTCTCCACCTCCACAGTCTCATCGTCAGCGGCACTTTTTGATAGAAGTGGGAGTACAGGGAATATTTAGTTAAAACAGGGCAATAGAAAAGTGCATTGGTAACTACAATTTAGTAGGTAGGAATAGAGTAAGAAAATGGAATAACAAATGGTTGCTTAAATACTACATAATTCCTTGATATTGCTGGGTAAGTCAACATGCAGATAGTTGAAAAGAACACTTACTTAGCACAATGTCTGGACGAATGATATCGTCAGGGAAGTTAGCATATATCTCATGACCAGGCTCTTTTATGGGCAGTGCAATTTTAGTGCCAGCTTTTAGTACATAAAACATAGAAATTTATCTCCAAAGGCCCATGGCAAAATATGGGTGAAACTGAAAGAACTATACAATAGTTGAAATCAAAGGACAAAAATCTATAATTAAACAGATAGGGTAACCATGATGTCATGGAAATATGAGAGTAATTGAAAGAAAAGTACATCATTAATTTGCCCAATATAGAAAGAAGAGGAAAAAAATCCCCTTTGACGTATATGCTGCATGTGGCCCCTTTTATCCAAATGCAGCAACATATAGTATATGTTTAGGAAAGTAGGCCATGCCAACCGATTTAGGATGAGATTGAACATACCGCGCGCATCCTCTAGTCATCTTGTACGGTGAGATGGAAGTCCATCCATGTCTGGCCAAGGCCGCAAAGTCCTGATGTGTCCGCGCACTGTACACTGTATGAATGAAAGAAATCCTCAAATCAGCTCGAATAAAAATTAATTCACTGTGATTTCTGCTAGGTGATTAAAGGAGGCAGGTGAACTAGGATAATAGATGAGATAATATCTCATTAAATAAGTTACCTTGTTGTCCATGAGAAAAAGAAATCAATACGGCGGATTCCCCAATCGAGCGGAGCTGGGTCGACCACGAGGAACGTCGAGAAAGTTGATGGCGATAGGCGGCAGCAAGCGGAAGTGGCGAAATGCGGTTAGCTTTGCCGGTAGCCTGGCAACGGCTACAGGCGTCGAGCTAAGTGGTTCCCGCAACGATGGGTGGTGCCATGCAGAGTTGTGGAGGAGCTTGTGCAGGTGTGAATGGGGACCAGAGGGGGTGGCGGGCAGGGTGAGCATTTTTGTGACATGGGGATGGTGAGGGTTTTCTTTTTCTTTTTTGAATTCGATGGCGAGGGTTTTCTGTCCCACAAAGAGTTTCGGAGGCAACGGTTTGCTGTAGCAAATCATGTGTGATTGATGTAACAGGGAAAATGAAAGTCATTGCACATAGTTCTAATTTTGGTAACAGTGTGTGATTGACGTACTACCTACGTCCTAGTTTATTGGTCCCCTTTGTAATTTGTGCCAACTTTTGACCAAAGATTTAACTAACAATTGTTTATGCATATCAGCAAAAATTATATCATTGAACACTATGTTAAAATACGCATCCAACGATATAATTTTTGCTGACCTGCACTAATAATTTGTCAGTTAAATCTTTGGTCAAAATTTAACACAAATTACAAAAGGAACCAATAAACCTGGACAGAGGTAGATTACATCAACTGAACTGATTGCATCCATATCCCACATTTAGACACAAGTAAACATACAATAAACATACTAAGACATAGATAATAAGCGTGCACAATCGTAGTTCAACCATAAGTACATAGTTCAGCTGTCATTAAGCATACTCAAGCATATTTATAATTAACACTATACATAGACATACATAGTTCGATCCCACATCTCATCTCATATGCCGGCACGATCCTGACGCTTCATCGGGTACTCGGCGCACGTGGCATGCGCCACCCTGCAAGAATACTTCTGCTTGAAGGAGCGAATAGCTCGTCCTCTTGCATGCGCTAGAACACTCTGATATGTGGGATGAAGCTTTTGGTTGCAAAATGTGCATTGATAGCCCCAGTTCTATGTCCTAATATGCCTGTTATGCATTCGCACATAAAGTTCCCTGAGGATTTGCCTCTTGTACCTCATCTGGCCATCTTCATCCACGCTATCGACATCGTCAGACAACACCTATACTCATAGTAAAAAATGTGGCGTCAAATTAATGTTTACAAACTAATCTCTAGCGAACATTTGGTAGTTGCCAAAATTTGGCATCAAAGCAATGTTTACATGTTGTAAAGTAGGATTAGGAATTTATGGCTATTTTTGGACATATCCATAGATCATGGTTCGATTTTAAGCACAATAATCTATGTACAAACCAATGTTGAAAATAATAATGGCACAAACATATATGTAGGTCATTCAAAATCAATTGTCAAGACCTGGCAAGGAATTATTAGGAAGAACACTAACCTCAGTCGGATTATTAGTAGAAATCATTTGCAGAGGTGAAGCAACTAATCATGTATCACATGTACCATTCAAACAATCAATACACTACATGGATCTAACGAAACTTACTCAGATTTCATGGATTGGGAGAACATAACCATAGGATGTATTTGAAAAATAAATGGTTATAGATGACTAGACGGATCTCCATCGTCGTCGGAGTCGTCGCTGCCCAAGTCGTCACTGGAGTCGGTGTGGACCTCCGGCAACGACTGTGGAAGCACGACGCCGTCAAAGACATCAGGGTGCAATGCTACCTCACTGGCAGTGACAACAACCTCTGTCTTCATTTCCACGCCATGCTCCGGTGCTTCGACAGCCCCGACGTCGCCACTCCCTCCGACGGGGCGCTTCGGTGGCATCCTCATACATTGATGGATTTGAGGACTTAGAGCAGCGTCAAGGATGCAAGCGGAGAGATAGGATTGTGCGTGTGGCGAGATGGGGGTCCAGCCGCTTGGGCGCACCATTAATATGGAGTAGTGGGAGAGAGGCGGGTGGCGGTCAAACCGCTGGATCGCCTCCCTGTGAGCCTACGCACCGACTGCCGGCATGCTACCATCATTTCACATAGCTACTTGCACGCCTCCCGATGGCACTGTGCAGCTTGCACGCCACCCATCAGTTCACACACATGCACGCATGCCTCCCAGTCTGCCTACACGGCGGACTGCTCGCATGTGTCCCATCGACTCACGCATGCTCGCACGACACACAGGTCGCGTGGGAGCACATATATTATTTTTCTATTTTGATGATTAATGCTGCATCTTTATTGCTTAACCGAAGCATGGCATGTATCTATAGTTTGTCTAACGCCGACGGTTCGAATAAATAATCCGCTTGCGAAATTGGTTCTCAATTATTAATAATCTCCCATTTCTAAGAAGATAAAGATTACATTAAAACATGCCTCAAATTTGACAAAAATGTACAGTGCCACTCTATATTGGTGCCCATATGACAACACGATAAGTTTCAAGAATTTCAAATAAGTTTGGGATGTATTAGATTTTAAAAATCAAGATTCTCAATGTTTGAAATATCTTGCACAGGGAGTAAACATGCACCCAATGAGACACATGTGTTTTTCCAATCCATTTAGGTGAACTGTCACGTGTGCATGTAGCTCAAATTTGATTTTTGCACATTATACTCCTAGAAAATCAATCAATGTATTAAAACGTCTTAATGATCTCTATTTTTTTAAATTAAAGAAACCCTCCTTTGGTAACATATGTTCATCGCGGGAAAAATTTAACATGCATTGTAGTTTCGGTGGATGCGCGGTGTGTGTGTGTGTGTGTGTGTGCGCGCGTGCGCGCGCGTCTGGGTGGGTGGGTGGCGGTACACTATGAGTCGTGAGCCACCATGTGGTTTTGTCATTTTGTGAGGCAGGTGCCACATAGAGTCGTGAATTCATTATTTAAACATTACACAACCCTTTCATACATACAAGTTTTGTCCACGTGCAGTCGGTGGTTGTCCTACACGACACTCACTCGTGTGTGACGCTTTATGTGGGCCTGCAAGGTCGTCATCTAGCACTTTTTGCCAACAGCCGATAGAGTAGTTAATTTGACCAGCAAGGTAGAATATTTTTTGTTTGTGTTATGATGGGAGTATATAGTATGCATCGAAGAGGTGGGAGGGGACTAGCAAATATACTATGTGCGTGTCTGTGAACTCGTACACCTCACTTAGTGTTAGGTATTTTCAATTTCTATGGCACGTGCCACATCAAAGTTGTGCATTGGCTATTAAAACATCACACAACACCTCTTTGGGCCACATGCAAGCAGGCAGTGGTTATCCTAGGACACTCACTTTTCAGGCTTCCAGCTATGGGCCCGCGAGGTCATCATCGATGCATGCATCACTTTGACCTACATTGGGAGAGGTTAATTAATTTCACCATCAAGGACGATTCTTTTTCTGTTGTATTACGGTAGGAGCATATAGTATGCATCGAAGCGGGGAAGGGGGGCCATCATATGTAGTACGCTTCATGAACCTCGCTCTGTGTGGGGACTTTACGATTTTCGAGGCATGTGCCACATCGAAGTTGTGCATTTGGGGTATTCAACATATGTTTGGACCACATGCAAAGCGATGGTGGTTGTCCTCTCGCACCCACTCACATGATTATCAGCAATATCGACGCTTTCCATCTGTGGGCCTGCTTGGTCCATCACTACTTTGCCTGACAACGAGAGAGGTTAATTTGACAAAGGAGTGGTTTTTTTGTGTTGCGGTATATAGATCATGCTCTGGGATGACATGAGACAGTTTGAGGCACACATGCATGTGTACGCATCAATCCCTCCCAGCGAGTCGAAGTGGCCAGTACCATGACACGTCATGAACCGATCTTGCTCCGTGTGGGGGCTGTACGATTTTCGACGCACGTGCCACACCAATGTTGTGAAATGGTATTCAAACATGCATGCACGCATCACCTCCATACATACATATGCATGTAGTGGTTGTCTTCGAATGGCACACTCCCTCGCGTGGCTATCGGCGACAAGCCCATATATTTGTGGGTCTGCGTGGCCATCCACGTGATCACTTGGACCGACAAAAAGATCGGTTACCATGGCAGATTCTTCCTTTTGGTTCGTGTTATCTAAGTAGGTCATGGTGATATTCAGACCTAATTAAGTTTGAGCACATACTATTCATGCATGCATGCATGAATCCCCGTCATCGGCTTGAAGTGTCGTGTGACATACATATGTATCGTCAACTAACCCTCACTCTATGTGGGGAATTATGGTTCCAAATAAACACGGTGCCACATCAAAGTTGTTTCATTGTGTATTCAAACATCAACATGTCACATCCCTAGCTTCTGGTAATGCACTAGGCTAGCTTCTTGTGTGCATCATGTTTATCTTCGAAGGAAAACCTGAAATGGGGATGCTCAAACCCTAGCACTAAATGAATTTAACTAGGGTCAAATTAAAATCCTTTTCAATGAACCCAAAATGCCCCTTGGAAAAGTTCATCATTTTTGGATTGATTAAAACCCCTGCCAAAAATGTTGCACTTATTTCTAAGACCATTCTGGATTTTTGAATTAAATCATATCTTATTTGCATTTGGGCATTTAAATTTTATATATTATTTTAAATGCTTAAATAGTCATAAACTAAAATGTTTACTGTTGGATTTATTCTAAACAGTAGCCATGCCTGGTTTCATGATTTATGAATATGTTCTGGTATTTTTATTAAATCAAAACAAAGTCAAAAGAATAGAAAACAGAAACTAAAAAAAAAAGCAGAGAGAGAGTTTTACCTGAGCCACTTACCTGTGCGGCCCAGCACTGTAGCGGCCCAGCCCACCTTCCCTCGCGCGTCGTCTTCCTCGCGCCTACTGGCTCGGTGCGTGGCGCGCGCACAGCCGAGCCGCGGCCACCTCCTGCTTCGCGGTGGCAAGGCCCCGACCCCCCCCCTCCTCGCCAGCGCGACGCCCTGGCCGCCCTGGTTCTCTCCTCTCCCTCGCTGGACCTCTCCCTCTTCTCCTTCCCTCTCTCTCGCAGCCACCGAACGCCATCGCCGCCGCGCTCGCTGCCACCGCGGCCATCGGCCACCGCACGCCTCGCAAACATGCCCAGAAGAGTCGCCGCAGCCCCGTCTTCCTGTTCCCTCGACGTGCCCAAGCTGGGGAGCACCCCAGCGCCTTCAACGCCGTCGTTCCCCTCCTCTGCATCCGGTGATCGCCGGCGACGATTCGCCGCCGTTAGGCCGCCCCCGGGCTCGCCGTCTTCTTCAAACGAACCGTCGTGAGCCCCTCTTGCTCTCCCCCCCTCTCCGTTGCCTTCTTGTGCACCACAGCGACCGCGCCGAGCTCAGCCGCACCCGCCGCCGCCACCGCACGTCGCCGTCATGGCCACAACCACGTTGGGTTTATTCCGAGCACGGCATCGTCTTCACCGCACTCACGGAAGCCCGTAGCACCTCCCCGCTCGCCTCCCCGACCCCCGCAGCGCCTAGCTCGACGGAGCCCGAACTCCGGCGCCGCCGCGAGCTCGTTTCCGACGAGCTCCGGCCACCCCAGCACACACCGTCGCCTCCATCAGATGCGCGAGCTCCCCAGCTACGCGTAGCACCAAGCCGTCGTCCAAATGGTCGCCGGAGGGCGATTCCCGAGCACCGCCGCCACGTTCGGCCTCGCCGGCGTCGAGCCGCCGGTGACTTTGACCCCGTTTGACTCCGGCTGGACCCCCCCTTGTGTCCATGACATGTGGGGCCGGCCGTCGTTTAGTTTTAATTAAGTTTTAAATAACTACTAATATCTGTGCTTAGCTCTGTGAGTCACTGACACGTGGGGCCAACCCCTGTTTAATTAGTTTAGTTAAAACTAAACTTAATTAGGCCCTGAGAGACTGACGTGTGGGCCCAGGCCCCACCAGCAGTTTAATTAGTGTTAGTTTAAAAACTAACTAACTCTGTTAGCTAGTGGGTCACTGACCAGTGGGCCCCACTGGTCAGGTTTGACCTGGACCAGCCCTGTTGACTTGCTGACGTCATGATGACGCAGTGCTGACGCAGTAACTATTTTCTGTAATTTATAATAAATCAGAAATGATTTATTTATTTCAGAAAATAGCCAAAACTTGTAAAAAATCATATAAAATCAACCGTAGCTCAGATGAAAATAATTTATATATGAAAAATGATCAGAAAAATCCAAGGAATCTGTTTATGGCACTTTCATGCATGTTTGAACAAGCTAAGCCTGCTGATCAGGTCAAATCAATTAAATGACAATTAAATAATCACATATGGAGTTTGAATTTGAACCTTTGGTTCAAACCAACTTCATTTAATTGTGTTGCTAGTTGCATTAGCCCAATCAACAGCATATTGCCATGTCATGATCATGCATCATATTGTTGCATTGCATTGATTGTTTTCTTTCTCTGTTTGTCGGTTTTGTCCCCTCTCAGTAGACGACGTTCCGACGATGAGTTCGATGACACCGATGAAGACCCAATGTTATCTTCAGAAGTGCCAGGCAAGCAAAACCCCATTGAGCATTCCGATACAATCCCACTCTCTTGCTCTCGCTCTCTTTTACTGCATTAGGACAACAACGCTTCAACTGTTACCTGCTGCGGTAGTTGAACCCCTTTCCACTGCATGACCCGTCATTGCCACAGTAAATAGTTGAAACCCACTAGTATGAGTAGGAGTTGTTTGAGCCATGTTGTGCCTACTCATTCATGCTTTCTGGTTATGCCTGCTATTGCTTAGAGTTGTGTCAGGTCTGATTCATCGGGGATGAATTGGAATGTGGTGAACATGTCCTACTGTGTGAGCTAAGTGTGTGAACACGATTTGGTAAAGGTAGCGATGAGAGGCCATGTAGGAGTACATGGTGGGTTGTCTCATTGCAGCCGTCCTCAGGAACTGAGTTCTGTGTTGGTTGATCCATGACCAGTTACTACCATGCATTGGGCCCGAAACCAATGGACCCTCTCGACTTATTAATCAACATGATCTCTGTCCAGGAGTTGCAACTAGTTTCTGGTGTTTGTAGTTTACTGGAGGTCGTGCGCAGCGCTGACCCTCGGGGTGGGCTGTGACGCGGCAGGTACGTGGCACGGTGTACCGATTGCCCGTTTGGTGATGCGGGAACCCTGTACACATCGTTTGGGGCCGTGAGCGACACCCCGGCCGGATCTCCCCACGGATGGAACCCAAATAGGCGATAAACCTGGACGAGAGACCTGTGTGGTTAGTCAGGTCGTGGCCGACACCCTCGCTGGGCCTCCGCTTGAAGGTTGCCGAGTACATGTCGTGTAAACGGCGGTAAGTGGTGAGAGCGTGTGTGAAGAAGTACACCCCTGCAGGGTTAAATATAATCTATTCGAATAGCCGTGTCCGCGGATATGGACTTCTGGGTTGCCTATTACAGTTCATAGACAAGTGAAAGTGGATACTCTAAAATGCGCAAGATAAGCGTGAGTGCTATGGATGGCCTTCTCGAAGGGAGACGGGAGCGGATCCATAGTGGTGTATTGATTGGTGAATATGTGGACTCGTGTGCGCCACCTCAAAAGAGTTACTTTCAGTCGTAGTTTAGGATAGCCACCGAGTCAAAGCTGGCTTGCTGCAGTCAAACTCCACCACCCCCTTTGTTGATACCGATGCATATGTAGCTTGTTCTGATGTAAGTCTTGCTGAGTACCTTTGTACTCACGTTTGCTTAATTTATGTTTTTGCAGAGAGACCTCAGTCTCGCTAGTGGTTCCGCGTGGACTTCGATGTTTAGCTTGTTACCTCAGCTACGATCTTGTACCCTTGGGAGGGTCTTGTAGATAGTCAGGCTTCTTAGTCTTTTTCATTTGTAGATGTCTGTACTCAGACATGTAAAGCTTCCATTGCCCGTATGCTCTGTATGTTGGGTCATGTGACCTCTGATTGTAATAAATGCTATGATGGCTCTTTTGGGCCTTATCTATATGAGTTGTTGAGTTATGTTGTGATGCCTTGTTGTTCAACACATACTTGCATGTTATGCGTACGTGTAATGTGTATTGCTATGTGTGGGATCCGACACCTAGTTGTTTACCTTTGGTAGCCTATCTTACAGGGAAATGTCTCCTAGTGCTTCCACTGAGCCTTGGTAGCTTGCTACTGCTCCGGAGCACTTAGGCTGGCCGGCATGTGTCCTTCTTCGTTCCTGTGTCTGTCCCTTAGGGGAAATGTCACGCGTTGTTCCTTTAAGTCCTTGTAGCTTGCTACGACTTGGGTTCATACGTTGATGATCGACACGTTCGTTGCTGGGTCATGTATGCCTGTCTCTGTAATTTAGTGCCACTTTTGGTTTATAACTGGTCATGTCGGCCCGGGTTCTCTGTCATATGGATGCTAGCGACACTATCATATACGTGTGCCAAAATGCGCAAACGGTCCCGGGCCAGGTAAGGTGGCACCCGTGGAATACCGTGCGTGAGGCCGCAAAGTGATATTGTGTGTTACAGGCTAGACCTGTGTGACTTAGGATCGGGGTCCTGACAGCTTTGGTATCAGAGCCTGACTGCCTGTAGGATTAGCAAGCCAAACTGGTCGAAGTCATGTCTAGAAACTCTTTAGTTATGTAAGGGAATTGTTTGTGGAAGGGAACGTAAGGCTCTTTTTACTCCTTTACCTTATGACCTTCTGATCTGAGTCACCTTCTTCTTTCTACGGGGATTAAGAACTAGGTTTTCTCTTATGTCTATCAGGATCACGTTATTGTGGATTCAACCCTCAGTTCAGTTTTACTACTTCTGTTTGTTCAACTGTTGGTCTCAGCACCTTGACATTATGATGTTAAGTGGATATGATACTCTTTTGCTTGGATCTCAAAGTATTTTCGAGAATTTGTAGCCGTTATGCTGTCCGAGTCATCCCAGGTCCCTAAACAATCTGATGCACTTGCAAATCATTCCTACCTGTTCTTAATGTCCTTTTAGACCAGATTAATCACACTAGTCAGTGTGTTGAGGTACTCTGTTTCCTCGACATATATGTTGGAATTATTACTATGACCCTAGGTGTCTTAGAGGATCACCCAGTAGTCTAGCAATGCCTTATATTCTCAGTGTGATGATTCTGGCCATATTTCTCGAAAGCATCCCGTGATGCTATTTAGTTGGTAGGTATTCTATTTCTGGGTTCTTGAACCCGAGTTTCACCCTACTTACCTCATGTTGATAGTATTTGCTCGTTCCTTAGGATATTAGTAACCTTGTGATAGTCCTCGAGGTTCGTGGTTATCGTTCTTCCAATACCATGAACCATCCTTGGCAGAAGTTCTTCTGAACCAAAAGATCACGACCCGAGTGCTTTTGAGTAGTACTCCATTCATATTGTGACTCTGCCAATTCTACTTTCTGCATGGGTTATCCGGAAGAGATATGTGGAACTCGTTCGACACACTAACCTATGCATCCACAACTCAGAAAGATATATGTTCCTTTGAGTTGTCCCTTTTCAGTTGTTTTATGACCTTCGTCTATCAGTTGATAGTCAGGAGTAGTCGAGCACTTGTGTTCATCGATGCCTTTACTCTTGTGGTCCGTCAAGCCATTCTATTCTGGAATGACTAGGAGAAACAAACTCCAGTACCTTATCCATATCCAGGATTGGGTCAAAGAAGTTGTACCTCGCAGATAAAGAAAGCTAATCCAGCTCCTAAACTGTTCTATTCTGGAGTATTACCATCTTTATGTCAAGAATGTCATGGGAATTGCACAACCTCTTATAAACTCTTGATACAGTGATACTTCTCGCCATTATCGTTCATTCCTCGGTCTCCGTGTTATCGTAGCCGGAATACTGATAAGTGGATTGTGATGTGTGAAATCAATACTCCTAGCAACTTCGTTGCTTGGTAGTTAAAGGACAACAATTTCATTCTTAGTGTGTTAGTTACTAATTACCATTGTGAGATTGATTGTGCTACCTAGTCCACTTTCCTGGTGCACTCTTTGATTGATGAGTTAGGATTTTGTTAAGCCCTTGCTCATTTGATCATATCGTCTTGCCTTGAAGAGCAAGATTGTTCCCGAGCTTAGTAACATAGCTGTGGTTCGTGATTTTCCGAATATCTTCTCGGAAGTATTACCGGGTTGTTCCCTGACTGTTATGTTGAGTTCATGATCAAGTTGGTTTATTATAAACCACCACTTCTCCAAGAATCTGTGTTGGGTACCCCGAACTAGTTGGTTAAGCTAAACAACAACTTGGAGAGTTGGAAGATAAAAGCTTAACCCACATAGCTCACTCCAAAGGGATATCTTGTGTGTGTATTGAAGATAGATGATATCTTCACCAATTGATCCCTGTGATCATTTGTGGATTTATTATCTTGTTCAAAACTTTGATTTGAGTGTGGGCTATCCTCGAATCAAATCAGAACCAACGATATTCGTAACGTTGTCTTACTCGTGGTTGATCCCTCGAGCATACACCATTACATCTATTGGTCTGACCAATACTTTCATTTGTTCACATAATTATGGAATTCCATCTCCATGGAAACCTGGATGAATTGTTGTTGAGCCCATCAGCAATATTGTTATCTTCTCCATGATCTATGTTGAACATCCAGTTAGTATTGGAAACTTTTATAAGCATTATCTTCATGACCCGTTCGTGAAGCATATGTACGGAAGAAAGAAGTGACTTCCTCTAATTCATGAGCATTTGATGCAAGTTGCCGCCGTGAATTCGAGAAAGCATGTTTCTACCTCCTCTGGAGTCATCCCAAGTCAGTCATGCATACGTGCGAAGTATTCTATGGTCTGATAGACTGATCATCTTCATTCTGTATGTATCCCAAGCACACCAAGCCACTGATTGATTTGTTCAAAGAAAAGAAGTTCAAATGCTATTCCCGAAGGGCCCGGACGGACATGCACAAGACTTCGTTATCTCCAATGATGATTCCCAATCTGAACTCGATAGTATTTTATTATAAGACTACTATGTTGTCACGTTTGTCTGGGACAACGTGTTCACAGGTTTTGTAGCAGAACCAGCTCATGTTTTGGAGCTGCTGTCGTAGTTCGTTCCTGAGAATCTCACAACGCCGTCTCGTCGAATTGTGTTGCAAACATTCATTCCTTCTAGACTCGATGAGTCTGGAATATCCTGACACCAACCAGAACTGAATCTCAGGCAGTTATGATGGTTGGAGCATCTTCCAAGAACTATAATATTGGTCTCTCGATAACCGGTAAAGTGGATGTCGTGGCCAACACACCCCGCCGGAAGACCTATTGTTGCAGTATCTTGTCTGAAGAAGTTGGCCACCTCCCCATAAGAACTTCGTAGGATTTACTCCCTAGTTGTTCTTTATGGATTCTTGTGCTTCCGAAGTCCAACCTTTACTTGATGTTCAAGATACCAATCATATCTATGAATGGTTTACGCTAACACATCAAGGAGAACATTAGAAGCGGAGTGCTAAATGTCTCTCGGTCGATTATCCAAATTCTGCTCCTGACACCGCTAAGGTGGAATCTGAGAAAGTGTTATCTTCCTTTGCATCTGCATCATCCACCACTATTCATCATGGTAGTATGTGGTGTTGCCAGGATCCTTGACACGGATATTGGTAAAACCTTGGTGAATATGGGAATACTCAAGTTCTTGAGAGCACGCACAAGCACTAGGTGTTATCTTCGACACTAACCGGGATTGCTTCCAGTGTTTTTAATGATTTTATACCCTCGCAGAGACTAGATTTACTCTCTACTGTTGGGTTTCTTCCAGTTACCAGAATCATTCCCAGCATTTGCATTTTGTTCCCAGCTTGCACCGCCAATGTGCCAATTCTCCATGGGTTACCATTCTCAATCACTGCTGTTCAGGATTATCCTCAGGAGTGGAATTGCCATGGGTCCCATCCATCCTCGATGATAATCAAATCATCCCTTGTGTTGTCTTTAATAAGTTAGTCCACATCATCCATTCTGGACGAGTATGTCATTCTTTCGGACTCCGTCAAACGATTGATTGTGTTTGCCTTAGGCTGGTATAGGGAATCTCAATGATCTCTATATCAAAAGTAATTCTTTTTGCCACTTAAAGGAATAACTCTACGAGTCACCTTCACTAAGGTGCCCCGTCTGGTGGTATCAATCACCATCTTCTTAGGTGTGGAATTATTGCCATTAGGTGAACCTTCATCGTTTGTCTCACTCCATCCCCCTGGAGGTGTACTTCGTATCTCAGCTCGAGAGGTGTTTCGACGTCTCAATCCATGAGTTGATCTTGAGTTGCTCGATCTTCGAGAAGATCAAATCTTGTAGAACTCCCGTCCCCCTGTTGTCGTGTTGGATGAAGCTTTGAAATCAAAGATGCCAAGATCTACATGATGCAATGAATCAACAAATTCGAGGAGGAAACTGGATCGAGAAGATTGTGTTAGATAGTGTCCCCTTTGATTTCTTATCTCACGTCCTGAATCTCGGGACGAGATTCTTGTTTAGTAGGGGTGAGTTGTCACATCCCTAGCTTCTGGTAATGCACTAGGCTAGCTTCTTGTGTGCATCATGTTTATCTTCGAAGGAAAACCTGAAATGGGGATGCTCAAACCCTAGCACTAAATGAATTTAACTAGGGTCAAATTAAAATCCTTTTCAATGAACCCAAAATGCCCCTTGGAAAAGTTCATCATTTTTGGATTGATTAAAACCCCTACCAAAAATGTTGCACTTATTTCTAAGACCATTCTGGATTTTTGAATTAAATCATATCTTATTTGCATTTGGGCATTTAAATTTTATATATTATTTTAAATGCTTAAATAGTCATAAACTAAAATGTTTACTGTTGGATTTATTCTAAACAGTAGCCATGCCTGGTTTCATGATTTATGAATATGTTCTGGTATTTTTATTAAATCAAAACAAAGTCAAAAGAATAGAAAACAGAAACTAAAAAAAAAGAAAAGCAGAGAGAGAGTTTTACCTGAGCCACTTACCTGTGCGGCCCAGCACTGTAGCGGCCCAGCCCACCTTCCCTCGCGCGTCGTCTTCCTCGCGCCTACTGGCTCGGTGCGTGGCGCGCGCACAGCCGAGCCGCGGCCACCTCCTGCTTCGCGGTGGCAAGGCCCCGACCCCTCCCCCCTCCTCGCCAGCGCGACGCCCTGGCCGCCTTGGTTCTCTCCTCTCCCTCGCTGGACCTCTCCCTCTTCTCCTTCCCTCCCTCTCGCAGCCACCGAACGCCATCGCCGCCGCACTCGCTGCCACCGCGGCCACCGGCCACCGCACGCCTCGCAAACATGCCCAGAAGAGTCGCCGCAGCCCCGTCTTCCTGTTCCCTCGACGTGCCCAAGCTGGGGAGCACCCCAGCGCCTTCAACGCCGTCGTTCCCCTCCTCTGCATCCGGTGATCGCCGGCGACGATTCGCCGCCGTTAGGCCGCCCCCGGGCTCGCCGTCTTCTTCAAACGAACCGCCGTGAGCCCCTCTTGCTCTCCCCCCCTCTCCGTTGCCTTCTTGTGCACCACAGCGACCGCGCCGAGCTCAGCCGCACCCGCCGCCGCCACCGCACGTCGCCGTCATGGCCACAACCACGTTGGGTTTATTCCGAGCACGGCATCGTCTTCACCGCACTCACGGAAGCCCGTAGCACCTCCCCGCTCGCCTCCCCGACCCCCGCAGCGCCTAGCTCGACGGAGCCCGAACTCCGGCGCCGCCGCGAGCTCGTTTCCGACGAGCTCCGGCCACCCCAGCACACACCGTCGCCTCCATCAGATGCGCGAGCTCCCCAGCTACGCGTAGCACCAAGCCGTCGTCCAAATGGTCGCCGGAGGGCGATTCCCGAGCACCGCCGCCACGTTCGGCCTCGCCGGCATCGAGCCGCCGGTGACTTTGACCCCGTTTGACTCCGACTGGACCCCCCCCTTGTGTCCATGACATGTGGGGCCGGCCGTCGTTTAGTTTTAATTAAGTTTTAAATAACTACTAATCTCTATGCTTAGCTCTATGAGTCACTGACACGTGGGGCCAACCCCTGTTTAATTAGTTTAGTTAAAACTAAACTTAATTAGGCCCTGAGAGACTGACGTGTGGGCCCAGGCCCCACCAGCAGTTTAATTAGTGTTAGTTTAAAAACTAACTAACTCTGTTAGCTAGTGGGTCACTGACCAGTGGGCCCCACTGGTCAGGTTTGACCTGGACCAGCCCTATTGACTTGCTGATGTCATGATGACGCAGTGCTGACGCAGTAACTATTTTCTGTAATTTAAAATAAATCAGAAATGGTTTATTTATTTCAGAAAATAGCCAAAACTTGTAAAAAAATCATATAAAATCAACCGTAGCTCAGATGAAAATAATTTATATATGAAAAATGATCAGAAAAATCCAAGGAATCTGTTTATGGCACTTTCATGCATGTTTGAACAAGCTAAGCCTGCTGATCAGGTCAAATCAATTAAATGACAATTAAATAATCACATATGGAGTTTGAATTTGAACCTTTGGTTCAAACCAACTTCATTTAATTGTGTTGCTAGTTGCATTAGCCCAATCAACAGCATATTGCCATGTCATGATCATGCATCATATTGTTGCATTGCATTGATTGTTTTCTTTCTCTGTTTGTCGGTTTTGTCCCCTCTCAGTAGACGACGTTCCGACGATGAGTTCGATGACACCGATGAAGACCCAATGTTATCTTCAGAAGTGCCAGGCAAGCAAAACCCCATTGAGCATTCCGATACAATCCCACTCTCTTGCTCTCGCTCTCTTTTACTGCATTAGGACAACAACGCTTCAACTGTTACCTGCTGCGGTAGTTGAACCCCTTTCCACTGCATGACCCGTCATTGCCACAGTAAATAGTTGAAACCCACTAGTATGAGTAGGAGTTGTTTGAGCCATGTTGTGCCTACTCATTCATGCTTTCTGGTTATGCCTGCTATTGCTTAGAGTTGTGTCAGGTCTGATTCATCGGGGATGAATTGGAATGGTGATGAACATGTCCTAATGTGTGTGAGCTAAGTGTGTGAACATGATTTGGTAAAGGTAGCGATGAGAGGCCATGTAGGAGTACATGGTGGGTTGTCTCATTGCAGCCGTCCTCAGGAACTGAGTTCTGTGTTGGTTGATCCATGACCAGTTACTACCATGCATTGGGCCCGAAACCAATGGACCCTCTCGACTTATTAATCAACATGATCTCTGTCCAGGAGTTGCAACTAGTTTCTGGTGTTTGTAGTTTACTGGAGGTCGTGCGCAGCGCTGACCCTCGGGGTGGGCTGTGACGCGGCAGGTACGTGGCACGGTGTACCGATTGCCCGTTTGGTGATGCGGGAACCCTGTACACATCGTTTGGGGCCGTGAGCGACACCCCGGCCGGATCTCCCCACGGATGGAACCCAAATAGGCGATAAACCTGGACGAGAGACCTGTGTGGTTAGTCAGGTCGTGGCCGACACCCTCGCTGGGCCTCCGCTTGAAGGTTGCCGAGTACATGTCGTGTAAACGGCGGTAAGTGGTGAGAGCGTGTGTGAAGAAGTACACCCCTGCAGGGTTAAATATAATCTATTCGAATAGCCGTGTCCGCGGATATGGACTTCTGGGTTGCCTATTACAGTTCATAGACAAGTGAAAGTGGATACTCTAAAATGCGCAAGATAAGCGTGAGTGCTATGGATGGCCTTCTCGTAGGGAGACGGGAGCGGATCCATAGTGGTGTATTGATTGGTGAATATGTGGACTCGTGTGCGCCACCTCAAAAGAGTTACTTTCAGTCGTAGTTTAGGATAGCCACCGAGTCAAAGCTGGCTTGCTGCAGTCAAACTCCACCACCCCCTTTGTTGATACCGATGCATATGTAGCTAGTTCTGATGTAAGTCTTGCTGAGTACCTTTGTACTCACGTTTGCTTAATTTATGTTTTTGCAGAGAGACCTCAGTCTCGCTAGTGGTTCCGCGTGGACTTCGACGTTTAGCTTGTTACCTCAGCTACGATCTTGTACCCTTGGGAGGGTCTTGTAGATAGTCAGGCTTCTTAGTCTTTTTCATTTGTAGATGTCTGTACTCAGACATGTAAAGCTTCCGTTGCCCGTATGCTCTGTATGTTGGGTCATGTGACCTCTGATTGTAATAAATGCTATGATGGCTCTTTTGGGCCTTATCTATATGAGTTGTTGAGTTATGTTGTGATGCCTTGTTGTTCAACACATACTTGCATGTTATGCGTACGTGTAATGTGTATTGCTATGTGTGGGATCCGACACCTAGTTGTTTACCTTTGGTAGCCTATCTTACAGGGAAATGTCTCCTAGTGCTTCCACTGAGCCTTGGTAGCTTGCTACTGCTCCGGAGCACTTAGGCTGGCCGGCATGTGTCCTTCTTCGTTCCTGTGTCTGTCCCTTAGGGGAAATGTCACGCGTTGTTCCTTTAAGTCCTTGTAGCTTGCTACGACTTGGGTTCATACGTTGATGACCGACACGTTCGTTGTTGGGTCATGTATGCCTGTCTCTGTAATTTAGTGCCACTTTTGGTTTATAACTGGTCATGTTGGCCCGGGTTCTCTGTCATATGGATGCTAGCGACACTATCATATACGTGTGCCAAAATGCGCAAACGGTCCCGGGCCAGGTAAGGTGGCACCCGTGGAATACCGTGCGTGAGGCCGCAAAGTGATATGGTGTGTTACAGGCTAGACCTGTGTGACTTAGGATCGGGGTCCTGACACAACACCTCTATACATATGTTTGGGCCCCATGCAGGTAGTGGTTGTCTTCGAGGACTAGCTACTTGCGTGATTATTGATGAGCTAGCCCATATCTGGGGTCGTATGGACGGCCATCACTTTGACCGGCAACAAGAGAGAGGTTATATGACCAAGGTGCATTATTCTCGCTCTATTTTACGATACATCTTGGTGAGATGCCCTCTCCTGGCGACTGAAAGTGTGTGTGTGTGTGTGTGTGTGTGTGTGATGGGGGGCTGCTACTTCACACTTTGCTAGGAGAACCTCCATGGGGGTGGCCATGCGTTCAAAGCCTAGGACTCCCCTCCCACCGACACGTGGGGGCAAGCAATACCGTGCGCTTTGCGAGATAGGTGCCACATCGAAGTGGCATTTGGTATTTGAACATCAAACCACCCTTTTCATACATATATTTTGTGCACATGCAAGTGTGTTCGTGTACTGACCCTTTCCCGTGTCATTTTAGCCAAATTTATGATCATTAGAAAAGTCGGATGACTCAAGAGACATGGTTCACTCACACTACCTGTGTGCCACACCAGTTCCCGTGTCACGCACATCAGCACAGTACATTGGGCTCCACGAGGCCTCCCCTCTAAAAAATATCTACCCGCCTGTAGGATTTTTCTGTTTGATAACAGACGGTTATTATGTTTCGACCATGTGTGATGTTTGTTGTTCTCGCTACCGCCTGCATCCCTCGAAAATATCTGCCCATCTGGAGGTTTTTTTGTTTCATAACACACGGTTGTTATATCCGGACCGTGTGCAATGCACCATCATCCAAATTTTCAATAGCCCTGACATTTCCCTCCCGCGTTTGACTACCGCGTAGTAAAAATTTCAGCAGTAGCGTCATTTCCACAAACACCCCCCTCCACACACACAACTGAAAACCTCCTCAGG
>LR738711.1:524176484-524268176 GCA_902687465.1 Secale cereale | reverse complement strand
CACCACCCCTTCCTCACTCGAAACCCTAGAAGGGTTGCCGCTGCCACCGCAAGGCCTCCATTGTCAACATCTGCCGGTTTACCCATGTAGCTTACCGACCGATCTCCATACCCAGGCTGCCCCGAGTTTCTTAGATGACGCCTGCCAAACGGCCATTTCCCACAGATCCCCGTCCCCCACTCTAGAGTGTTACAGCCTAAGCCCAGCTACGCTTCCCATGGAGCTCGAGGAGCGACTGGCCCAAAAGAGGTGTATTGCGGCCTCTTCGTCCGCCGTCGCTAAGGTGGCCCCCAAGGAAGCCGATGACCATTACTAGCCGCAGGCACTCTATCAGTGGGCAAGAGTATGAAGGTATGTCACGGACGCCGGCTACAACATCGAGGTCGTCGACAGCGACGACCTGACGTGGGCTATGTCACAGGTTAAGTGGCCCACTCCCAACCCCTCGGATTCAACTGTCATCGATATCATCCATGGCCCCGTTGCGGATCTCCTCTGGCTCAATGTCAAGAATTTGCCATCCTACATCGCCATCGAGCCCCTTCTGTCATTTCTGAAGGACACATTCTATGATGTTGGCTTGGGATCCAGTTCTTCCAAGTTAGACCTCATCAACGGCGACCATGAGGAGGGCACCCTCTCTGGCTCTTCCTAGGAGAAAGAGCCCATTTGCTCTTCCAAGGGAAAAGAGCTTATCTGCGACATCAGGGAAGGCACCCAACAGTCGTGCTCTTCCAAGGGCAAGGGGCCCATCTGCGACAACATGGAGCGCACCCAGGGTCTATGCTCTTCCCACGGGAACGAGCCCATCTGTGAGATGTGAGGAAACCCATGATTTGTTTTGCCATGCCTCTTCACAGGGAGGAACCCATGATTTGTTTTGTAGAGTCCCTTTTGTAGTGTAGTGAGAATATATCTAGTTTTAATTGCTATATTTGGTTGTTTGCAGTATGCCTTGTTTATTTTAGTTGTTCACAATGTGATGCTCTATGTGTGCAACTATTTGATGTGGAGTACATTTTCATCAATATTAGTTTTGAACACACTACTGCGGGATGCTGCTAACGCGACACTACAATCAGAGACCCTTCGACGAAACTGTGTGCTATGCCATAATCGCAAACGGGGGTGTAAAAAACCCATCAAAAAAGGTGCAAAAACTTTGCGATGGCAGAGCCATCAAACACGGTTCAGATTTTAGTTGCGTGTGCGATGCAGGGCATACAGTTCAGTTCAATGAACTGTTTGCGGTGAGGAGGAACAAAACAAAAGGGAAGCCAGATGAAGGCGTGTGCGATATACAGCATACGGTTCACTCGGATGAACTGTTTTTTGATGAGGAGGAACAATAGAAACGGGCAGCTAGATAAATGTGTGTGCGATTGAGGGCATACGCTTCAGAAGGATTAACTGTTTGCGATTAGGCAATAGAACAAAAACGGGTCAGCCAGATCAAAGTGTCTGCGATTACTAGCAAAAAAGTGTTTGTGATTGATGGCATACACTTCACACGGATGAACTGTTTGCGATTAGCCACAACAAACTGAAACAGCTAGATAGATCAACGTGTGTGCGCTAGACGGGCACACACACTCTAATTGAACGAAGCATGCGCGATGGTAATAACGAGCGCACATGGATGTTGGAACAAGACGTGTGCGGACGTTGCCTATTGCGGTGCACCCTTTGGTGCAAATGCCACGTACGTGGCCGAGAAGGCGTACGTGCCCACGTTACACCTTCCAGGAATAGTGCCACACTTATAACTGTGAGTAAATTTTGAGCCTGCGTCCTTTCACATTCCAAATTGCAAACCTGTTCACACCGATCTAAACCTAAACGGTTTCCCACTTAGGAGCGTATTAGTACTCGGTTATAAATACTACTATTCCAAGATGCCTGCACATTCCTCCTCAACACCTCATCCACAAAAACAAACAAGTCATGCATCATCGTTCCCTTGCATTTGCCATGGCCATCGTGAGTTGTGGGTCGAGAGATTGCCACCAGGGAGATGCAAGCATGGAAGCGGAAGCACGTGAGATGTCCTGCCGCGCCACGAACGTAGCCGGCATGTCCCACCGTGCGGCCATAGTAGCACATAGGTCCCGCCGCACCGTCAATGCAGTAGACTAGTCCGTCCGCGCCGCGGAAGCAGAAGAGATGTCCCGCCGTGCCACGAATGCAGCAGAGATGTCCTCCCACGCTACAGCGGCCTCGGAGAATGTCTCGCGGGCAGGCGAGGACTCTTACAGGCGCATGCATGCGATCATCCATAGCCAGATGGATCAGACCTCCGGCTGGGCAAGGTTGCAGGACGACATGAAAGCCTCTTTTGAACAGGCTACCGGCATCATCCGGCAACTAAATAAGAGCAATGTGAAGCTCCGGGCAGAGCACGACCTGCTGAGGGCAAAGATCGTTGAAAGTGCAAACCAGCAGGGGGAGACCACTGCCTTGTTGAAGAGGACCGGCGTCATAGTCGAGAAACTTATGGATGAGAATGCCATGATGCGCATCGAGTATAGAAGGCTGGTGGAGGAATCTGTGGATTCTCTCAAGCAGCATCTTGAGGACAAGAAAGGGCTCATCCCCGCTCACCATAGAGACTAGTTCCTGCGTCTTGTAGCAACGCATCAACAAAGTAGAGATCAACGAGCTAGATCGCTGTATTCCTTCTTCTTTTGCCCTTGTGTATTTCGGGCGTTGCTGCATGTTGCTTTTTTAATTATGTTCCTAAATATGTAAGCCAATTATACACTGTCATTGTCCTTATATTCATTATGCTTGCTATAAGTAGGAGTCGATGCTATATAGGTTCGTTGGATATTAAATCAAGATCCATGCAAAACTTTCTTTTTAGATTTTGATTTTTCTCTCAGTCTAGTGAGACATATAGCCACATCGTAGAACAGGGGCTCGGGCGCCATTAATGGAGACGCTGGGAGGGAGGTGCGCGGCGGGTAGCGGCCAAAGGGCTCTCCTCCCGATGAGCACGTGTAGGGGTCTGATCTCATGCCTCGCGTACTCAAATAGCTACCCTGCACGACACCTCCTAGGCAATAAAGAAAGGGGACGCGTCGCGGCACGTAATTCGTAAGTAGGACGCCCACGGTTTCAATAATACTTGTGTTTCCGATTTGTAACGTGACATCACTTGTTCCAAAATGACTTTGTTGATTGTTAATGTGTGCGGCTTCGCAAATCAAACAGAAAAATTACCACAACATGTTGGTGCCATGTCATGACACCATGCCAAGCTTCATGATTTTCAGGCGTGTTTTAGATTTTCAGGAATTAAAAAACCAAGTTTCTCAATCTTTTCGGCCGAGCCACGACGCCTAGATGTTTGAATTTCATTCCCATTTCTTGCATGGGACCTAGAAATTCACCCAAGGACACACATCTGATTTTTCAACCAACTTTGGTGCACTGGAGCATGTGCTTGTAGTTCAAATTTGAATTATGCACATTAAATGGCCAGAAACTCAAGTAATCTATAAAAAAGGCCAAACGAACGCCAAAAATCCAAAATTAAACACAACACTCCTGTTGTTCTATGTTGACAATAGAATTTTTTTGGAAGCAATAAGAGGCAATAGATATCGTTCCGTCCCCAAAGGTGGCACGTTCCCTACCGAAACCATCACACTTGTTTTGAGAAGCTCTGGTTTGTGAGAAGCTTATACCCAAATCTGCCCCAAATGGGACAAAATGTTTACCACGGCGTGTTGATGCAGCTCCATGATAGCATGCCAAGTTTCATGAATTTCAGACGAGTTTTGGATTTACTAGAATTTAAAAACCAGATATCTCAATGTTTTGCCGGCAATCAACAGTGCCCTAGTGTTTGAATTTCATTCCCATTTCTTGCATGGGACCTAGAAATTCACCCAAGGACACACATGTGATTTTTCAACCAACTTTGGTGTACTCGAGCATGTGCTTGTAGTTCAAATTTGAATTATGCACATTAAATGCCCGGAAACCCAATTAATGTATAAAAAGGGCCAAACGAACCCCGAAAACTTCCAAAATTAAACACAACACTCATGTCGTTATGCATGGCCTTCATAAATCGAACCATCACCGAGGAAGTTCCATGCTTTCGAGAGGGAAATCCCCAAGATTGAAGGGGAATCCTAATTTTTGTCCTAGTTTGTCATTCAGTTTTTTCCAACAATCAACACACCGCCTCAAATGCAACGTGTTCAAATTTGACATTTTCCCGGGCTCATTAACCGTATTTATGTGATTATGTGCATTTTATAGGCATTAATGGACATAATTCAAATTCGAATAATCGGTGCATGAAAAGGTGCACAAGAACGGTCTGGAAAAGCATGCTCGTGTTATTTAGTACATTCTCATGCCTTTTACACGAAATGCGCAGATATTTCAAGGAAATGTGTGGCAATAGTCAACCATAAACGCGTCATTTACTGGGTTAACAACTATACAAAAAATGAAACACATGGTTGGAAAACATGACGCCTAGTGTGGTGCCATGGTATGGCCTCACCATGCCCTGGTGAAAATTGGAGAATGTTTTCCTATGTCGTGATGCACGCCTTTCATAAAATCGAACCATCATTGAGGAAGTTTCATGGTTTTCAGGGGGAAATCACCAAGATTGGAGGGGGTCCAAATTCCCTTTGTCCTTTGTCCACGAGTTTTTTTCTACGATGAACATATGACCTGCAAATCATCGTGTTCAAATTTGGCACTTTTTCGGGTTCATTTGCCATATTTAGGGGATTACGTGCATTTCCGAGGTATTAATGCACATAGTTCAAGTTCAAACAATCGGTGAATGAAAGGGTGCACAAGAATGGCTTGGAAAACCATGCTCGTCACATTTAGTAAATTCTCATGCCTTTTACAAGGAAGGGACAGATGTTTCGATGAAATGTGTGGCAATAGTCAACCAAAACTATAGAAAAAATGAAATAAATGCTTGAAAAAGATGAAGCCTGGCATGGTGCCATGGTATGATCTCATCGTGCAATAGTAAAAATTAGAGAAGGTTTGGCTTATGTCGTCATGCCCGGCCTTCATAAATCGAACCATCACCGAGGAAGTTCCATGCTTTCGAGAGGGAAATCACCGAGATTGAAGGGGAATCCAAATTTTCTTCGTTCTTTGCCATGGAGTTATTTTCTACAATGAACATAGACCCTGCAAATCATCAAATTTGGCATTTTTCTGGGCTCATTTACCATATTTAGGGGATTGTGTGCATTTTCTAGGCATTTAGCACATATAAATCCAATCCAGCTACAAGTGCACAGGTGTGACGTGAGGGACGTGGATTGACGTTCGATCGCGGCGCATCCTACGGTGCCCACACGCGATCCGCGTGGCTGGGGTTCTGGCCAATCATAACATAACACACAATAGGCTCAGCGTACACTGTTTCCGGAAGTGACGGAGATGAACTATGTGCGATAATTAACGAGCAAAATTGTAAGGGAAGCCAAATTTCTATTGTCGTTTGTCGTTGAGCTCTTGCATAAGTTAGTTACATGTGCGATGTTTCCTAATCAACCAGGCCTACCATTGACCGAAAAAAATCAAGTACATGTGTACATTTTTTTGGAGACGGGATCTGCAAACTTTCTTTTTTCTCGCACACGAGTATTTTACGTGCTTCGTCTGCGTTGTGTGTTTCCCCCGCCCAAGTTTCAAGTTTCGCAGCGAAATTTTCATTAGGCGCGTGATTTCAGATTTTATTCCGCCAACCACATCCTCACCCTCGGTATCCCCCCTCGCGCCTCCCCCTACCGGCATCTCAAACTACCGCAACCATAGCCAGGAGCATGCAAAACATCATCATGCCTCCAAATCCCCATCGCCAGGAGCTGATGGCAGTCCATGGCGTGATGGCCGTTGTGCGTGTTTACCCGGAGGAACACCTCGCGTCCACCGCTGCCGCCGACATGATGCATGCTCTAGCCCAGATGAAGTCTCCCAGCCACTACCCCCCAGGACTTAACAGGTAAGATCTGACCAGCTAAATCTGACCAATACCACTTGCAAGGCTATGATTTGTACGGTTGATGTATTAAGCATGTTCGTGCCTTGTTTATTTCAATACCGCACATTGTTCGATGTTCAAATATTACCGTGTCCAGCTCAATTCCACCAATACCAGCAACAAACTTACAATACATGACTCGGGATATCACTAGAGATGCTGCCCATTTGATATTTTTAGTGGATGCTAACCCTGTTGTACTTAACATGCATGTCCATGTACTTATGCAGGGTCATAACGGGCGATGCTGTTGTTTGCCGTCGAGGTTAGTTGCATCCCATGTCTTATAGTATTTCACATAATTTGTGCAATTGCAGTTTAACTTCTACCATTTACTAGTTGCCTGTAGGTACACATGTAAGTGGCACTGATCCACGCTTCGACCCGGAGGAACAATTCGCCTCCGCCGCCGCTGTCTTTGGGGGGGCTCTTGCCAAGATGAAGTGCCCCAACAACTACCTCTCAGGACTTACCAAGTAAGTACTAACCAATTCAATCTTACTAATACCAGTTGCAATTAATGGCTATGTTTTGTATGATCGATGTAATAAGCATGTTGTAGTAAACATGCCTAACACGTTTTAGCTATTTTCCCTACCTTTTTATAGACATCTGGGCCATTCTCTGCCCTGGGAGCACCTGTCGTGTGATGTTTAACTCTGCCAATTGCATTTTTATCAGTACTAGTTTCAATGGCAATTAAGCCTGTTGCAATTAACAGTTGTATCCATTTTTAAACAGTTGTATTTCAATGGCTACAAACTTACAAAACATGACTTAGGATGATGTTAAGACTGTTGAAATTAACGGTTGTATCCTTTTTTTAATCCGTCCATTTGCTATCATGCTAGTCTCCGCAATGAAGATATACTAGAGATGCTGCCCATTTGCTATTTTTTGTGGAACGATGCTAACCCTGTTGTACTTAACATGCATGTGCATGTACTTACGCAGGGTCATAACGGTCGATGCTGTTGTTTGCCGTCGAGGTTAGCTACATCCCATGTCTTACAGTATTTCACATCATTTGTGCAATTACAGTTTAACTTCTACCATTTACTGGTTGCTTGTAGGTACACATGTCAGTGACACTGATCCACGCTTCGACCCAGAGGAACAGCTCGCCTCTGCCACCGTTGACTTTGGGCGGGCTATGGCGAAGATGAAGTGCCCCAGCAACTACCTCTCATGACTTACCAAGTATGTACTCACCAGTTCAATCTTGCCAATACCAATTGCAATTAATGGTTATGTTTTACGGTCGCTGTATTACACATGTTGTAGTAAACATGCCAAACACATTTTAGCTATTTTCCCTACCTTTTTATAGACAACTGGGCCATTATCTGCTCTGGCAGCACTTGCTCTGTGATGTTTAACTCTGCCAATTGCATTTTTATCAGTACCGATTTCAATGGCCATTAAGCCTGTTGCAATTAACATTTGTATCCATTTGTAAAGAGTTGTATTTCAATGGCTACAAACTAACAAAACATGAATTAGGATGTTGTTAAGACTGTTGCAATTAACAGTTGTATCCATTTTTTAATCCATCCCTTTGCTACCGTGCTACTCTTTCGCAATGAAGATATCACTACATATGCTGCCGTTTTATTACCATTTGCTATTTTTGGTGGATGTTAACCCTGTTGTAGTTAACATTAGCTTTCCATGTACTTACACAGGGCTACAATGGGTGATGCTGTTGTTTGCCGTTGAGGTTAGCTGCATCCCATGTCTTATACACCATCTATTCCTAAATATAAGTATTTTTAGAGATTCCAATATAGACTACATAAGGAGCAAAATGAGTGAATCTAGATTCTAATCTAAACTATATCTATAATTCTATATACATTTGTATGTAGTTCATTTTGAAATCTCAAAAAAATACTTGTACTTAGGAACATAGGTAGTTGTATTCTACATCATTTGTGCAATCTCAGTTTAGCTTCTAACATTTACTGTTTTGCTTGTAGGTACATATATGAGCGGTATTGATCCACGCTTTGATCCTTTTGCCGTATGGGGCAATGAGATATTCATGAACAAGCGCCAAGTGAGGAAACTAAAAAAGATTGTTAGGCGAAAGAAACGGGTGATTGGAATTAAGATCTTTATTTACACTTTGTTGAAGACAACACTGAACTTTAGGATGGTAAGTAATGTGTTGCCTTTTCCCCCTGCCCACAACAAGTTACTCTATTAGACCTCAGTATCTTATATTTTTATCTTTTCAGTGGTTTCCGAAGCTATTTATTGATGATTACCTTGCAAACTACATGACCGGAGTGGAAGCAACTAAGGTTAAAGTATATAATTCATGCTACCATGATAATGCTCTAGAAGTCTTCCTGAAGGCTGTGAAGGATGGGCGGGCAATCGTCACAAGGGGTTGGACAAAAGTGGTTCATCCCTATGGCATGCAGGAAGGCACATTATGGGCATTCTGCTTCTTCAACACCGTCGGCAGTCAAAATGATTAACACTTGTTTCTTCACCTTTACCACCTTTAAATATTGTGGTTCATCCTAGTTAATTGCAGCCTAATCCTATAATTACTAAACATATTGTACTGGCAATTTTATTTATGGATTCATTGCTAAACCGTTGTGCTGAGAATTTGAAATGCACATTTCATATTTCAAAATTTCCAAATCGAATCATAAATTACAGGCAAAAATAAAAAGAGAACAGATGGTCATGGAACTTTGCAAACGGTTCTGGCAGTAAAAGCGCTTGTGATGGATAGCCCAATGCCACACGGTTTTCTACATCAAATCGTGTGTGATGTAGTTCATAAAAGAAAACAATTAACCAATGCAGAGCAAGTGTGATAGTTACATCTTTCACACATGAGCATATACATAAAACTGTGTGGGATGTACATAAGAACGGAAACGTTTTCCCTGGATTGAGTGTGTGGGATGTACATAAGAACCGAAACGTATTCGTTGGATTGACTGTGTGTGATATACATACCTACAGAAAAAAAATTCTGGGTTTCACCGTGTGGGATTTACATACCTACGGAAATGATTGGGTTTCGATGCCTCGCCCGATCGCACATGAGCTCATTTGGTGTCCCAGGAGGGCCTATCCCCGAAGATTTCTGGGTCGTGTTGGAAGGACCCCCCCCTATCGCCCACACTCACTAGGCGACGGTTCCAAATGCTATCGCAGAAAGGGGTTAAAACCGTTTGTATAGCACTGACGCGTACCAGTGACAAACTGATAGGAATGCATATATTTGCTTGTTGTTAAAACTATTATAGCTAGCACATGCCTCTTTTAAAGTTTTTTGGTTGTTCGTTGTTTGTAGTTAGCATATGTCCAGTTTCAAATGCTATCTTTGGTTGATCGTAGTACGCCTTGTTTATTCCAGTTATTCACAACATGATGTTCTATATGTGCAAGTATGAGTTGTGCATTTCAATTTCATCAATACCAGTTTCAACAATACCACCATGAATGACTGCATTTGGTTACTGCATGTTGCAGTTAACAGACCTTTCCATTTTTATTTAACAATAACCAGTGTACTTAGAGCAGCACAATATCATTTTGAATCACTATATTTTCTTGTTGTTAAATATTAGGCATGTTTGATGTCGCTTAGATGCCTCGATATCTCCCCAATGAATAAGGGAGGATCCAGCACAACAACGGTAAGGTATTTCCCTCAGTGATGAGAACAAGGTTATCGAACCTGCAGGAGAACCACACAACACTGCGTAAATGGTACCTGCCCACAAATAACAACTACTTGCAACCCAACGCGTTAAAGGAGTTGTCAATCCCCTTCGGGTAGCATTGCGAAAAAGTGATGTAGGGTAGGATAAAATTGTAGTAGATTGATAGATGCAAATAAAAGCAAATAAAATGCAACATGGTATTTTTGGGTTTTTGATAATGTAGATCTGAAAATATAAGAAGCAAATAAAATAAAAGGCAATTGGAAATATGGGTCTAAAAGTAAATGATAGGAAAATAGAAACGAGGGTCGTAGGTTTCACTAGTCGCTTCTCTCAAGAAAATAGCATGCAGTGGGTAGACAAATTGCTGTCAGGAAATTGATAGAAAAGCAAATAATTATGACGATATCCAAGACAATGATCATGTATATAGGCATCACCTCCATGATTAGTAGACCGACTCCTGCCTGCATCTACTACTATTAATCCACCCATCGACCGCTATCCAGCAAGCATCTAGTGTATTAAGTTCATGGAAAACAGAGTAATGCAATAAGAACGATGACATGATGTAGACAAGATCTATTCATGTAGGAATAGGCCCCATCTTTTTATCCTTAATAGCAATGATACATGCGTGCCTTGGTGCCCCTTCTGTCACTGGGAAAGGACACTGCAAGATCCAACCCATTACAAAGCACCTCTTCACATTGCAAGATAAATAGATTAAGTTGGCCAAACAAAACCAAAATATCTAAGAAGAAATACGAGGCTATAATAATCAAGATTGGATATTAAATTAAGGAAATCTGGTCATAAACTCAGAATTCATCGAATCCCAACAAACACACTACAAAAAGTCATTATATCAAATAGATCTCCGAGAGACCGTTGTATTGAGGTACAAAGAGAGAAAAAACCATCTAGCTACTGCCTATGGACCCGTAGGTCTATGGTAAACTACTCACGCATCATCGAAGAGGCAACAATGAGGCTGATGAATCCCTCCGTGATCGTGTTCCCCTCCGATGAAGTGCCCGAAATGGTCTATAGATTGGATCTCGTGGTTCTAGAACTTGCGGTGGCTGGAACAAAAATTTGCCAACTCCCCTAGGGTTTCAAGAGGTAGGAGGTATTTATAGAGCAAAGAGGTGGTGCGGGAGGCCACCGAGATGGGCACAACCCACTTGGGCGCGCCTGGGGGCCCAGGCGCGCCCGTGCCCCCATTGCGGCATCCCCCAGGTGCTTCTCTGGCCCATTTGGTGTCTTATGGTCCAAAAAATCCACAAAAAGTTTTGCTTCATTTGGACTCCATTTGATATTGATTTTCTGCGATGTAAAAAACAAGTAAAAACAACAACTGGCACTTGGCACTTGGAACTATGTCAATAGGTTAGTCCCAAAAAATGATATAAAATGACTGTAGAAAGATTGTAAAATATCCAAGAATGATAATATAATAGCATGGAACAATAAAAAATTATAGATAGGTCGAAGATGTATTAGCGTCCCCAATCTTAATTCTTGCTCCTCCTCGAGTAGGTAAATGACAAAAACAGAATGTTTGATGTGGAATGCTGCCTATCACGTTCACCACATATTCTTTTCTTTATAGCATGGACAATTGGACTTTTATATGGTTCAAAGCAATAGTCTAGTTTTGATATGAGGACATTAATACTCAAGCATATCAACAAACAACCATTTCTTTCAAAATATCAATACTAAAGTAAGTTATCCCTAGCCCATCGTACTCAATCATTGATCCATTCATGCAACACATCCAAATATTAGCTACATCCAATGCTCAAGTGCGATAGTAGTGCTCAGTAGTTGGTGCTTTATAAGAGAAGATAGGGACTCAAAATAAAAATAAAAATTGCATAAAGTAAAAGATAGGCCCTTCGCAGAGGGAAGTAGGGATTTGTATAGGTGCCAGAGCTCAAAGTTTAAATTGAGAGATAAAATTATTTTGGGTGGCATGCTTTTCCTGTCAACGAGAACGACTTAGAGTTCCCAACACTTTCCATGCTAGATATATCATAGGCGGTTCCCAAACAGAAAATAAAGCTTATTCCATTTTCCACCAAAATTTCACAAGCCATGGCTTACCGTATCCATGGGTGCCCTCCAAACCAACACTTTCCAAGGAATTTATTATTTGACAACATAAAGTAAATTTCGTTTTTCATTTCTGGACTGGGAATCCCTATTAGCGCCGTACTCTCGTGCAATGACAAGTGAATAAACACTCATCTTGAGAATAACACATCTAGCATGAAAAATATTAACCACCCCACACCGCTTCATGAGCGGTACAGGCACACAAAAGAGAAATTTATTTTGAAATTAGAGTTGGCACATACAAATTTGCTTAGAACAGCATGGAAATACCGCATATAGGTAGGTATGGTGGACTCATTTGGCATAACTTGGGTTTTAGGATTTGGATGCACGAGTAGTATTTCTACATAGTACAAGGTGGAGGCTAGCAAGAGGTTGAGAAGTGACCAACCACGGAACAAAAACCATCATAAGAGAACATTAAACATAACTAACAGCGAATAATGCAACACAAGTAGGATGTAATTTCATTGCATGACTATTGACTTTCGTTCTTGCATAGGGAATCACAAACCTTAACATCAATATTCTTACTAAAACATAGTTACTCATTAACATGGCTCACATATCACTATCATCATATCTCAAAACTATAAAAAGAATCCAGTTTATTTTGTCCAATGATCTTCATGAAAGTTTTTATTATATCCTCATTGGATATCTACGAGTTTGGGACTAATTTCATATGTTGCTTTTGATAAGCTAAAACAAATATAAGTGAAAAACATGAGCATCATATTTATTTCTCTCAAATTATTCTAAATGGAGCAAGAGAGAATTTCTTCAAAAATAACAAAGCACACCGTGCTCAAAAAGATATAAGTGAACCACTAGAGCAACTCCAAGGCTCTAAAATAATTTAAGTGAAGCATAGGAGCAAGCATATCATAATTTAGCTCTCCAAATAGGTGTGTACAACAAGGATACTATTTAAAATTAAAAATAAAAACAAGCAGAGACTCACATCATACAAGACCCTCCAAGCAACACTCATAATATGTGACGAATAAAAATATAGTTTCAAGTAAAATACCGATGGTCGTTAGAAGAAAGAGGGGATGCCACTCAGGAGCATCCCCAAGCTTAGTTGCTTGATACTTCTTGAATATTATCTTGGGGTGCCTCGGGCATCACCAAGCTTAGCCTTTTTGCTACTCCTTATTCCTTCATCCATCGTGATCTCACTCAAAACTTGGAAACTTCAATCACACAAAACTCAACAAAACTTCGTGAGATCCGTTAGTATAAGAAAACAAATCTTTACTCTAAGTACTGTAGCAAACCAATAATTATTTTGTAATTGTATTCTATCTACTATATTCTAACTTTTCTATGGCAAAAACTCAGCAAAGGAATCCATAGAATCATCAAAACAAGCACATAACACAATGAAAACAAAATCTGTTAAAAATAGAACAATCTGTAAAGATGCCAATTTTGACCATACATCTGTAGCTCTAAAAATTCTGAAAATTAGGATAACGTGGAAAATTTGTATATTGATAACTCCAAAAAAATTCAATAGTTTATCACGCTCCAGTAATCGTCACAAATTCTTACTCTCGACGTAAAAGTTTCCGAATTTCCAAGGCGATCAAATCAACTATCAACCCAATCACCACAAAGGCTTTGCTTGGCACAACCAATTATTTAAACCACAAAAACACATCAAACGAGAGGTATTTTATTGAAAACATCAAGAAAACCAAAAAGCAAAAAGATACAAGTTGGGTTGCCTCCCAACGAGCGTTATCGTTTTACGCCCTTAGGTAGGCATATTCAAAGATCTCAAGTGTTGTCATCCTTGGTCTTTGACACTTTAGTAAGGGTTTTTCAAATCCGGGAGGCTCTTTGCACTTCCATAAATTTTCTGCAAAAGAAACCATCTTGAGATCTTAAATATCCAACTGTTTATTGCAAAGGGTAATCAAAGTGTTCAAGCGGTTGATACTACCATTGAGATGTTTGAGATGTTTATTATATTTTTGCAATTCAAGCATATGTTTGTGCAATTTAGAAGTTTGTCTAACATTTGAACTCCATCTGTGGTGAAAGAAAACCCTTTCATTTGTGGCAGAACCCCTGAAATTCCTTCTAAGATTTCATAGGCAGCATTGGCATCAGGCTCAATAAAATTCCCTTTAGCGGCAAAATCTAAGAGTTGTCTATGATGCAAAGCCAATCCTACATAAAAATTACTAAGCAAATTTTTTGCATCTCCCTCTAGGTTGCAAACACAATAGGATTTCATTAGCCAATACCAATCATCTTCCAAATTTTCTCCTTGTCTTTGCTTGAAGTATAAAACTTCAAAATCTGGTGACAAAGGAGGAGTATTCACGCTAGCCATTATGACTAGAAAGCAAGAACGTGAATAGAACTGACAAGAAAACGGGGAACGAAAAAGAGGGCAAATAAACACGGCAAAATTTTGTGAAGTGGGGGAGATGAAAACGAGAGGCAAATGGCAAATAATGTAAATTGCAAGGAGATGAGATCTGTGATTAGGAACCTGCTAGATGTTGGTGATGTCTCCCCGGCAACAGCGCCAGAAAGTTCCTTTGATGTTGCTTAGATGCGTTGGTGTTTCCCCAAAGAATAAGGGAGGATGCAACACAGCAACGGTAAGGTATTTCCCTTAGTGATGATG
Source organism: Secale cereale (assembly GCA_902687465.1). Taxonomy (NCBI): domain Eukaryota; kingdom Viridiplantae; phylum Streptophyta; class Magnoliopsida; order Poales; family Poaceae; genus Secale; species Secale cereale. The sequence continues at coordinate 524,253,670 of LR738711.1, read as the reverse complement.
CCAAGGTTATTGAACCAGTAGGAGAACCATGCAACAGTACTTAAACGGTACATGCACAGAAATAACAACTACTTGCAACCCGACGCGTTAAATGCGATGTCAATCCCCTTCGGGTAGCAGTGCCAAAAAATGACGTAAGGGTGGGATAAAATTGTAGTAGATTGATAGATGCAGATAACAGTTAATAAAACGCAACAAGGTATTTTTGAGTTTTTGAAAATAAAAGAACCAAATAAAAGAAAAGGCAATTGGCAATATGGATCTGAAAGTATATGATAGGAAAATAGACGCGGGGGCCGTAGGTTTCACTAGTGGCTTCTGTCGGGAAAATAGTATGCGGTGGGTAGACAAATTACTGTTGGGAAATTAATAGAAAAGCAAATAATTATGATGATATCCAAGACAATGATTATATATATAGGCATCACATCCAAGATTAGTAGACCGACTCCTACCTACGTCTACTACATTTACTCCACACATCGACTGCTAGCCAGCTTGCATCTAGTGTATTAAATTCATGGAAAAATGGAGTAATGCAATAAGAACGATGATATGATGTAGACAAGATCTATTCATTTAGGAATAGACCCCATCTTTTAGCCTTAATAGCAACGATACATGTGTGCCTTGCTGCCCCCTCTGCCATTGGGAAAGGACACCGCAAGATCGAACCCATCACAAAGCACATCTTCACATTGCAAGCTAAATAGATCAAGTTGGCCAAACAAAACCCAAATATCGGAGAAGAAATATGAGGCTATAATAATCAAGATTGGATATTAAATCAAGGGAAATCAGATCATAAACTCACAACACATCAGACCCCAACAAACAAACCGCAAAAAGTCATTACATCAAATAGATCTCCGAGAGACCGTTGTATTGAGATACAAAGAGAGAAGAAGCCATCTAGCTACTACCTACGGACCCGTAGGTCTATGGTAAACTACTCATGCATCATCGGAGAGGCACCAATGAGGATGTTGAACCCTTCCGTGGTCGTGTTCCCCTCCGACAGAGTGCTGGGAAAGAGCTATATATTCGATCTCGTGGTTCTGGAACTTGCGGTGGCTGGATCAAAATTTTGTCGACTCCCCAAGAGTTTCTGGAGGTAGGAGGTATTTATAGAGTGAAGAGGCGGTGCGGGAGGCCACCGAGATGGGCACAACCCACCTAGGCGCTCCTAGGGGCCCAGGCATGCCCTGGTGGGTTGTGCCCCCCTCGGGGCACCCCCGGGTGCTTCTCTGGCCCATCTGGTGTCTTCTGGTCCAAACAAATCTATAAAACTTTTCGTTGCATTTGGACTCCATTTGATATTGATTTTCTGTGATGTAAAAAACAAGGAAAAAACAGCAACTGGTACTTGCCACTACGTCAATACGTTAGTCCTAAAAATGATATAAAATGACTGTAAAATGATTGTAAAACCTCTAAGAATTATAGATACGTTGGAGACTGATCTCTACTACACAACCTTCTTCTTGTAGACTCGTGTTGGGCCTCCAAGCGCAGAGTTTTATAGGACAGTACCAGTTTTCCCTCAATTCGAGGATATAAGGATTATCAATCTGTGGGAGGCGTAGGATGAAGATAGCCTCTATCGGATTTTTAGGTTCCGCAAACCCTTGAGAGGTTCGAACTCTGGGGTGCGCACGAAGAACACTCTCTTCTCTCCCCAACGTGCTCGCCCTACAATTCCACAACCTAGCTCAACGAACTCAAAGAACAAAGGACACATAGGATTATACTAGTTCGAGCCACCTTGTAGTGTAATACTCTACTCTAGTGTTTGTGGTGGATTGCCTCATGGGGCTGAGGATGAACAGCCTCCGGAGGAGAAGTGTTCTTGGGCTCGGATGAGCTTGTGGTGTGGTCTGGGTGGAATGGGTCCGGTCCCAAATCAGATGAGCCAAGAGATCAGATCCCCTCTATGGTGGTGGCTAGATCCTATTTATATTGGGATTGGTCCTCTTCCCAAATATCAGTGGGAAGGGATCCCACAACGACCAAGTTTGAAGGGGAACAGCTAGTAGAAGCTATCCTGACAAAAGTGGTCTTCGCCTGCCGAAGGCTCTTGTGGTGACGCCCCACCGGGCTCCATGATGACCTCCATTCTGCCGCCCTGGCGGTCCTTGGTCTTATTGCACCGATATGGAAACCTTTGCTTGATTCCTCGGGACTCCGCGCCTGTGCGTGCCTCCTTAGAACCAAAGGGGAAGCTGGTACACTACGCCCGCTGGTGCCCGCCTGGCCTTGGTCATCATGGCTCACGTCACGTGAATCTCGCGAGGTGCGCCTTGCATAGATATCTCCGCTCCTCGGGAGCCAGCCTAGAGAGGCTTCCCCCTAGGAGGTCTTGCCATCATCCGCCTCGCGAGGCTTGGCCCCTCGCGAGGGTCTTGAGTTGTGGTTGCTGAACCTGGGCCATACCAGGCCGCCGATGGAGCCGCGTCACAGGCCGCAGGCAGGCAAGTCTGGGTACCCCCGTTCCCAGGACGCTGACAGTCTCTCTCAAACAACCCTGCAACCAAATACCAAAGAGTCTCTTGTGTCCCCAACACACCCAATACAATGGTAAATTTTATAGATGCACTAGTTTGGCGAAGAGATGGTGATACAAGTGTAATAGGATGGTTGGTATAGGATTTTTCAATCTAAAAATATAAAAATAGCAAGGTAACTAATGATAAAAGTGAGCAGAAACCGTATTGCGATGCTTAGAAACAAGGCCTAGGGTTGATACTTTCACTAGTGCAAGTTCTCTCAACAATGATAACATAACTGGATCATATAACAATCCCTCAACGTGCAACAAAGAGTCACTCCAAAGTCACTAATAGCGGAGAACAAACGAAGAGATTATTGTAGGGTATGAAACCACCTCACAGTTATTCTTTCTGATCGATCTATTGGGCTATTTCTATAAGTGTCACAAACAGTCCTAGAGTTCGTACTAAAACAACACCTTAAGACACACATCAACCAAAACCCTAATGTCACTCATTGTCACCACTAGTGTCCCGGGGTTTGATTGTACGATATGCACCACACAATCTCAGATTCATCTATTCAAACCAACACAAAGAACTTCAAAGAGTGCCCAAAGCTTCTACTGGAGAGTCAAGACGAAAACATGTGCCAACCCCTATGCATAAGTTCACAAGGTCACTAAACCCTCAAGTTGACCACCAAAACATAGATCAAGTGGATCATGTGAATATCCCATTGTCACCACAAGTAAGCACATGCAAGACATACATCCAGTGTTATCAAATCCTTAAAGACTCAATCTGATAAGATAACTTCAAAGGGAAAACTCAATCCATTAGAAGAAGGTAGAGGGGGAGAAACATCATAAGATTCAACTATAATGGCAAAGCTCGCGGTACATCATGATCGTGCCAAATCAAGAACACGAGAGAGAGAGAGAGAGAGAGAGAGAGAGAGAGAGAGAGAGAGATCAAACACATAGCTACTAGTACATACTCTCAGCCCCGAGGGTAAACTACTCCCTCCTCGTCATGGAGACCGCCAGGATGATCAAGATGGACACAGGTGATGGTTTCCCCCTCCGGCGGGGTGCCGAAATGGCTCCCAGTTGGTTTTTCGTGGCTACAGAGGCATGCGGCAGTGGAACTCCCGATCTATGTTTATTTTCGGGGGTTTCTGTATTTATTAGATTTTTTGGCGTCGGGGACAAGTCAGGGGGACCCATGAGGCGCTGACAAGGACGGGGGCGCGCCCTATGGGGGCTCCACCCTTGTGTTGACTTCGTGGCTCTTCGGGTCCATCTCCGGCACTCCGTGGGTTTCTTTTGGTCCATAAAAAATCACCGTAAATTTTTAGGTCAATTGGACTCTGTTCGGTATTCCTTTTATGCGAAACTGAAAAACAAGGAAAAAAAACAGAAACTACCACTTGGCTCTAGGTTAATAGGTTAGTCCCAAAAATCATATAAAATAGCATATAAATGCATATAAAACATCCAGGATGGATATTATATAGCATGGAACAATAAAAAATTATATATATGTTGGAGACGTATCAAAGACGTATTAATGTTGCAGTTAACACACCTTTCCAGTTGTTTTGCTTAACTAGTGTGCTTAAACCTTCACACTGAAGCTATCTTTTGGAGATTATTTTGTCTGCCATGGATATATTTGGTTGATGGTTAGCCTGTTGTGCTTAACATGCCTCTCGATGTACTTACACAGGACAATTTTGGGAACGACTGTTGTTTTCCATCGAGGTTACTTTCATCCCATGGCTTATATATATTCACTTTTCAGGATATCGATAGCTGGTACCATATAGGTCGGGGGCTCATAAGGGACTAATCGATGAATCAGACTTTTAAATGGATATATATGTAACCCATTTATCGTTAGGTTAACTAGCGCCATATGTAATATATCTGAGGCTACATAGCAACACGCAATGTACCGAATGTTTAAATATGCAAACTTAGGATACATAGCAACAAGGAAGAGTGTTACCTTTATGTTCTGATGATGTCTAGATACACGTAGAAGAGCAGCAGCAATAACAACGACACAACAACAGTTAATCAACCAATAATTTGTAAAAAAAATTGATAAACTACCTCCGGCCCATAATATAAGATGTTAACTCATCCAATATGTGAGTATATTGGATGTTATTAGATATTATATAATGGGACGGAGGAAAGTGTTATACCACATCATTGTGCAATTGTTGTTTAGTTTCTAATATTAACTTCGTGCTTTTAGGTACATATGTCATTGGTAAAGATCCGTGCTTCGACCCTTTCTCCTTATGGGGCAATGAGATATTGATGAACCAACATCAAGTGAGGTAGCAGATAAAGATTGGTAGTAAAATGGGTCAAAAGATTGCAATTAAACTATTTGTTTACAATTTATCCAAGACAACAGCAAACTACATGATGGTAAGTAAAAACTCTGCAGCCTTCTTTTACTACCCATAATGAGTTGTGTTAGATGACAATGTCTGAATCTTTTTTCCTTTGCAGTGGCTCCAAAAGCAGTTTACTCAAGATTACCTCTCAAACTACATGATTGTTGGGCATGCAAAGGTTAAAGTATTTCTACCAAAACACGATTATTATCTAGATGTTTTCATGAAGACAGTGAAGGATGGGCGGTCGGCCATCACAAGGGGATGGACTAGAGTTATGCATGGCTTCTGCATGTAGGAGGGCACAATATGGGCATTCTGCTTCACCTTGTTCAGCAACCAGAATGTCTTTCGCCGCTTTCTTTATCGTCTTTAATAGTACAAGTATACAACTATGGTTCATCATTCTTTATTTGGTGTTTATGTAATTCTTGAACATATGTACATGTGAATCGAATAATACATTTGTTGTTTGAACCTGATGGATATGAATAAAGTTATAGCATACTTTCAAATTCAAATCGGGTACAATTTGAAATAGCAGGAATTAAATTACGGTGAAATTAAGCTCTGCAGTTCGTTACGGCGGACATGGTCGGTAAAACACAAACGTTTTTGATATAGACCATAATCTGACACGGTTCACAGAGAGGAAACGTGTGCAAGAATGCGCACAGTTGCTGTTTGCGAACCATGTGTGATTTCATACAATATCACAAATGGTGCGGGCAAATTAATGATAACCCACAAGTGTAGTGGATCGCAACCGTTTTCGAGGGTAAAGTATTCAACCCAAATTTATTGATTAAACAAAAGGGGAGCCAAAGAATACTCTTAAATATTAGCAGCTGAGTTGTCAATTCAACCACACCTGGAAACTTAGCATCTGCAGCAAGGTAGTTTAGTAGCAAAGTAATATGGAAATAGTGGTAACAGCAATAAAAGTAACGGTAGTGATTTTGTAGTTTTTGTAACAGTAGCAGTGGAAAAGTAAATAAGCAACAAGCAATATGTGAAAAGCTCGTAGGCATTGGATCGGTGATGGATAATTATGTTGGATGTGATTCCTCATGTAAAAGTTATAACCTAGGGTGACACAGAACTAGCTCCAGTTCATCAATGTAATGTAGGCATGTATTCCGTATATAGTCATACGTGCTTATGGAAAAGAACTTGCATGACATATTTTGTCCTACCCTAACGTGGCAGCGGCGTCCTAGTGGAAACTAATGGATATTAAGGCCTCCTTTTTATAGAGTACCGGACCAGAGCATTAACACATACTGAATACATGAACTCCTCAAACTGCGGTCATAACCGGGAGTGGCCCCGATTATTATCACTTCGGGGTTGCCGGATCATAACACATAGTAGGTGACTATTCACTTGCAAGATAGGATCAAGAACACACATATATTCATGAAAACATAATAGGTTCAGATCTGAATTCATGGCACTCGGGCCCTAGTGATAAGTATTAAGCATGGCAAAGTCATAGTAACAACAATCTTAGAACATAGTGGATACTAGGGATAAAACCCTAACAAAACTAACTCGACTACATGGTAAATCTCATCCAACCCATCACCGTCCAGCAAGCCTATGATGGGATTACTCACGAAAGGCGGTGAGCATGATGGAATTGGTGATGGAAGAAGGTTGATGATGATGATGGCGACGATCTCCACTCTCCGGAGCCGCGAACGGACTCCAGATCAGCCCTCCCGAGATAGATTAGGGCTTGGCGGTGGCTCCGTTATCATAAAACGTGATAATTCTTCCTCTCTGATTTTTTCTCCACGAAAGTGAATATATAGAATCCGGGGGTACGTCGGTGGAGCAACAGGGGGCCCACGAGGCAGGGGGCGCGCACCCCACCCTCGTGGACAGGGTGTGGGCCCCCTGGTATGGATCTTTCTGCAGATATTTTTTATATGTTCCAAAATATTTCTCCGTTGATTTTCAGGTCATTCCGAGAACTTCTTATTTCTGCACAAAAACAACACCATGGCAATTCTGCTGAAAACAGCATCAGTCCGGGTTAGTTCCATTCAAATCATGCAAGTTAGAGTCCAAAACAAGGGCAAAAGTGTTTGGAAAAGTAGATACGTTGGAGATGTATCACTAAACATTTGTGATAGTCGCCTTATCGTACACGATTCACAACAATGAAATGTTTCTTATGACGTACGCATCGTAAACGTTGCACCACAGAATAGCGTGTGTGATACTTATCATGTACGGCGATGTTACGATCCTATTTGACATCCATACGATGATTAGCTAATCTTCTTAATTAGGTACCGCATACGGTCCGGGAAAAGTGAATGTGTGTGACTGTCTACTTATCATACACGTTTTATAATCGTGAACCATTTGTGATGGGCCGTGCATCATAAACGCAGCACCACAGAATACCGACTGTGATGGGAATGTGAGCATATACGAGTAGCAAGGATGAAGCGTTCGGGATATTCGAAACATCAGAAATAGTTTTAGAGGGACAACTGTATGCATCAAATCTCCCTATCCTTGACGGTTTCTAGGTCGTGTGGGAAGGACCCCCCTGTCGTAGTCACTCACTTGGAGACGGTTCAAAACGCCATCGTGGAAAGGGGCTAAAAACCATTTGTATACCGCCTCGATGTACCAGTGCATCCTCCACCATGCCAAGGTTTTTAGCCAGTGGATTTTTTGACAATATTCCTCTTGTGCACCCATCCTCATACTCATTTTGATCATGTTCAATACCTAAAATGCATGAGAACATAAAACTAAGTCATATTATCTTTGTAATCCATAAGTGATTCTAATCCAATACTGCCTCCCTGTAAACCCCTATGTGGTATCTCTGTAATTCTTCTGAGAGATGCCATGTGTGCTATAATAGGTGTGTGGATTAATATAATGTGGCCTACTACTCAAAATATGAGAGCTCCAGAAGTAATAATACTTCGCAGATGATAGATTAAAAATATGAGAGCTCCAGAAGTAAGGAAGAACAGCATGACCTAACCTGACATATTCAAAATATACTAAGGAAGAACAACTCGACCTAACCCGTCAATTGCAAATGTCTCTGCTACTCTTCCCAACAAGGAACATACCATACTTATTAAAGAATAAGAGAAGAGGATCGTGTTAAAGAAGACCGGAAGAGCAAGCAGATTGAAGATATTGGAAGTCTTTCTATACAATGTCTGTTGGCGACCCATGATGAACAGGAGTGCACAGAGAAATACTATTACTCCTGGTATCTAAATATGTGGTTCACATGCATTTAGAAACTAAACTAGGAACATTCAGCTAACCAATTGAACCTGTCTCAGTTTTACTAATATGAGCATCATATCATATTCGAATTTGTACACTCTAAAATATGTCTATATACATCCATATGTAGTTCTTATGGGAATATCTAAAATGACATGTTTTACCAAAAAGGCTTTCGCCGTGATTTATAAATAAAGAAAGTATGAACAACACCTGGTACAAATGCACGCCACAATGACATACGCACGCACTCAAGGAAGTTTAGGAACGGAGGAGGTAATATACTTATTAAGAAGAACATAACAGGAACATGATAAGAAAGATCAACTGGATTTTAGATAATACAATGTGTGTTGCCCACCCATGATGAACCAGAGCGTATGAAAATGCAAATCCTTGTTGTCTATCTATATGTGGCTCTCATGCTTTTCAAAATGAATATAGGTACATTAGTAGACGAATTAAACATTCTCTATTTTAGTAATATCAACATCATATCATATTGGTATTTCAACAACTAAGCTTGGAATTATGAGTGTCATGTTGCTTCGCTTGATGGGCCGAGGCCTTGAGGAGCAGTGCTAGCACGACACGAAGGACCTACGATGATGGTAGTGAATATAAAGGGGATAAACCATAATCTTTATGAGTATAGTGACCGTGCCATGGAGGATCTAAAGGTGTAAACCAGACAAAGGCTACTTCGCAACCAATGTTTGCTTTCAACTAGCCACTATGATTTGGTATGGACAAGAAAAGTACAATAAACAAGTGTAGATCTATTTTCTGGGTGATATCAATAACTTAAGCAGATATGAAAGAGTACCACTTATCTTGCGATGTCGTGTAGGACCCTACTGATACGTTGAGAGTGTCGTGGGTGTGATGGCTGTCGGCGGCGTGGAAGAATACATGAGAGGGAAGATGTCGACATCGGGGGATAAGTCTTGTTGTCATGGAAGAGGCGGTCATAAGAGCGGCAACGTCAAGGTGGAAGATGGCGTCGATGAAGCGAGAGGATGCTATGAAAGGATCCTGGTTCTGCGCCATGGATGAGAGGCGTCCATCTCTTGCAGTGGACAACGGGGTAGGGGTAGCGGCTGGAAGAGGCTGGCCGGTGTGGGGAGGTTGTTGTGGCGCCGATGGTGTATGAATGGGGAAATGGAGGGGGAGGGGATCTCAAACTTTGGGACGCACTTGTCTGAAATGTGGGAAAGTTCTGTACTTAGCCCCCGTTTGGGGATAGGATGGTAATCTACCATCTCTCCAAAATTTGCCGAGAGCGATTTCGAGAGAGGAGTATTTTGTCGGAATCAGGGATCCACGGTCCCTTGAAAGGTTCGAACAGTGGGGCATGCGTGAACGACTTGCTTGCTTCCAACCAATCACACACCGCACCAAAGCCATGGTTCGTCAAGATCGAGACTAGGCGTCGGGGAAGGAAGGGACGCGATGATTTACCCAGGTTCGGGGCACCTCGTGGTGTAACACCACTTCTGCTTTGTGGTGGATTGCCTCGCTAGGAGGATGAATATGAAGTAGTACAAGGGTAAGTTTTCTCGTGAGGGCTCTAGGAGCTCTGGGCTTCAGGGGTGGACGAACTAGATCAAACTACATCCCCTCTCTCAGTGGAGTCTAGTCTATACTTATACTGGCCTGATCCTGTTCCCCTATGGCAAAGGCTGGAAGGAATGCCACAGCGGCCAAATTCGAAGACGGACAGTAATATACCCTATCCTGACTGAAGGTGGTCTTTGCCTGCAAAGCTTCTGGTTAATGATGCACATGTGGGCTCAGCAAAGACCTCCATCCTGCCGAGCTCATGTTATTGGTCTTGTTGCACTGCAATGGAAACCTTTGGGGGCTTCCTCGGGAACCCGTGCACTTCCTTACCTCCTTAGCATCAAAGACGAAATTGTCGTTGTTTGTGCTCACTCGCGCTTGCCTGGCCTTGGTCATCATGGCTCACTTCACCGCGGGCCTCGTGAGGCCGGGTGCCGCCTAGATATGTACGCCCCTCCGAGGGCTACCTCGAGAGGCTGCTCCCTAGGAGTTCTTGATGTCTTACGCCTCATGATGTGGCGGCCCTCCACTACTGCAGGATGTTGCTAACACGACACCACAATCAGAGACCCTTCAATGAAAATGTGTGTGATGCATTAATCATAAAAGGTGATGTAAAAAACCGTGAAAAAGATGCAAAATGTTTGCGATGGTGGATACATCAGACACGGTTCATATTTTAGTTGCGTGTGCTATGCGAGGCATACAGTTGATCCATATGAACTGTTTGCGATGAGACAGAACAACAGAAATGGGTAGCCATATCAAGGTGTGTGCGATATACGGCATACAGTTCACTCGGATGAACTATTTTCTACTAGGGAACACAATAGAAATGGTTCTCGTGGTCGCAGTCGTGGTCGATGAGATCTGACTTGGCAATTGAGGATCCCAAGCCGCCGATGTAGAACATGTCCTTCAGAAATGACAAAATGGGCTTGATGGCATATAAAGATCGCAAATCCTTTACCGCTTGACGGAGGAGATCAGCGGCAGGGCCGCCGGAGAGATGGACGGCAGTTGAACCACAGGGGCTGGGGAAGGACCACATAACCTGTGACATGGCCCGCGTGAAGACGTCACTGTCGATGAGATTGATGTCATAGCCAGCTTTCCCGAGATACAGTAATACGCAAGCCTGCTGACATGAAGCCTTCGGCATGGCAACGTAGTCAACGTCTTCGCCGGCTTCCGCAGTGACGTGTTGCTCTGGGATCCATAGGTCGGGACGAATGGCGGCCACCTCACCAACGTCCACCGGAGAGGCCATGATAAACCTCTTCTTGGTTGAATGCTCGTCGGTCTCCCTGGGATACGTGGTCGAGTTTAGGCTGCGACATTCTGGAGCAGGGGATGTGGATCTGGCGGGGAGGGACACCACATGCCTCATCTGAAAACTCAGGGGAGTGGGGCGACGGTATAGGAATCGCTCGGTAACCCAAACTTTATTATGTAAGCTAGGAGTAAGGGACAGGCCGGCAGGGTTGGCGGCGGCGCCGGCGACGGCCGCGAGCTAGGGTTCGCGGGGGAGGGGCCGGTGGGGGACTGTGGAGGGGTGGGGATGGTGGTATTTGAGGATACGCCGTGGCTACTGAAACTTTTAGTAATGGTGAGTGGACATGCTAGTGGACGAGCGAGGGCGACGATTCAAATGCCTTGGCTACCGCTATTTTACTATAAGGTCGGTGCCGGAGGAGTGTGGGCGATGGTTGAAGTACGTCGGCTACTAAAAGTTGGGTAAAGGAATTGATGCGGGGCAGGAGTGCCCAAGATCGCGCACGGTCCAATAAGAATTTGCGTGTATGATAATAAGGAAAAGTGGCGGAACCGCCAATTTTTGCAACGCTCAAGGCTGGTAGTTTGTTTTTATATTTCTAGCTAGCTTGTCTACTGCACACGGTTCTTCCTAATTTCTAAATAAACTTACCCGCCTTTAGCTTGCGCGGTTGTGGTGATTTTACAGCGCACTTGCATCGCACACGGTTAAGCTAGTGCCTCCACCATTTGCTCGCGCTTGCGCAGTTGTGGTGATTTTATAGCAAAACATAACCTATAAAAACATGGTCTACAAATTAGCAAAACAAGGATCCCAAGGTTTATAAAATCATCATGTCACGCCATTATAGAGATAAGGTCACTATAGAGATATTTATCACTTTATCTATATAATGACCTTGTCATGGCGATTAAATGAATCTTGAGATATGTAACTTCCCATCGGATCACCCATCCCTGGACTACTCCAGCCCGAGCATGCTTAACTTCTGCGTTCTATTCGACTGGGCTAGCGGATGGGAATGCGGCACCTTGCATAGGAATTGCCTCCTTGCCTTTAAGGCATTTCACGATGGTAACCCTACGGGACCGACTACCTCCTATGGCTGGTGTGTCGCCGTCTAGTCTTCAATGAGCACTAACTCTGGTAGTGGGAAACCGATGGGAGAATAGGTGGGAAACCGGTGAGATGAGTGGCGGGAAACGGTAGCCTATTTAGAAAACATAGTAGAGAAGGAAGCGTGAGCTAGCACGATGCATGCGCACGGTGCTTACCCATGTACTACATGTGCTTTCGAAAGGGCTGAGGGTTGTCGTTCTATCTGGGAGCATCCAACGATGCAGACGTACGATCCGTGGGGTTTGCGTTTTGGCCAATCAGAACGCACGACTGAGATAGCGCGCAGCAGGGGGGAGGGGGGTGTCATCGGCCATGGTTTCGTAGGCACACGACTTTCGTGAGTGAACCGCGAGCTATTTGAAAACATTTCGTGAGAAGAATCTCGGTTTTTAAATCCCAATAAATCCAAAACTCACCCGAAAATCATGAAACTTGGCATGGTCTCATGACATGGCACATATATGTCGAGGAATTTTTTTCATCCATTTTGGCGCAAGTTTTATTACAAGCCTCTTTCGAACCGGAGCTTCTCTCAAAGTAGCCTTTTGGTACCGACAGGGAAACGTGTCCCCCTTGTGGGGGAAACTATCATCACTACCTCTTTTCGCCTTGTATTTTCTTCTACGGGCAACATGGAACGACAAGTTATCCGTGCTAAAATTTAAACTTATTCAGGGTTCGTTTGGCCTTTTTATATACTAATTGAGTTTCCTAGGCATTTAATGTCCATAATTAAAATCTGAACTACAAATACATGCTCCAGTTCACCAAAATGGCTAGTAAAATTATACATGTGTCCTTGGGTGCATGTTTAGGTCCCATGCCAGGAATCGGAACAAATTACAACCATATTGGCGTCCTGGCTCGTCCTCCAACATTTGGAATCTCAGTTTTCAAATCCCCGTAAATCCTAAACTCGCCAAAAAGTCATGAAAGTAGGCATGGTGTCACGTCAAGGCACATATATGTCGTGGTAAAAACATTGTCCAATTTGGACGAAGCTTTATTACAAACCTCTTAGAAACTAGAGCTTCTCACAAAGAAGTCTCATGGTTCCGGTACGGAAACGTGTTCCCCTTGTTGTTGAAACATAATCACTACCTCTTTTCGCCTTGTATTTTCTTCTATGGGCAACATTGAACGACAGGATATCCGTGCTGAAATTTAAACTTATTCCATGTTCGTTTGGCCTTTTTATATACTAATTGAGTTTCATAGACATTTAATGTCCACAATTCAAGTCTGAACTTCAAATATATGCTCCAGTTCACCAAAATGGCTAGAAAAATTATAAATGCGTCCTTGGGTGCATGTTTAGGTCCCATGCCAGGAATGGGAACAAATTACAACTGTACCGGTGTCCTGGCTCATCCTCAAACATTTAGAATCTTGGTTTTTAAATCCCTGTAAATCCTAAACTCACCAGAAAGTCATGAAAGCTGGCACGGTGTCACGTCATGGCGCATATATGTCATGGTAAGAACATTGTTCAATTCAGGCCTAGCTTTATTACAAACCTCTTACAAATCGGAGCTTCTCTCAAAGAAGCCTCGTGGTTTCGATAGGGAAACATGTTCCCCTTGTGGCGAAACGTAATCACTGCCTCTTTTCGCCTTGTATTTTCTTCTACGGGAAACATAAAACGACAGGATATCCATGCTAAAATTTAAACTTATTCAGGGTTCATTTCGCCTTTTTATACACTAATTGAGTTTCCTAGGCATTTAATGTCCATAATTCAAATCCGAACTACAGATACATGCTCTAGTTCACCAAAATGGCTAGAAAAATTGTACACGTGTCCTTGGGTGCATGTTTAGGTCCCATGCCAGGAATGGGAACGAATAACAACCGTACCGGCGTCCTGGCTCGGCGTCAAACATTTGGAATCTCGGGTTTTAAATCCCCATAAATCCAAAACTCAAGAGAAATTCATCAAAGGTGGCATGGTGTCACGTCATGGCACATATATGTCGTGGTAAAAACAATGCCAATTTGGGCCAAGCTTTATTACATACCTCTTACAAACCGGAGCTTATCTCAAAGAAGCCTCATGGTGCCGATAGGGAAACGTGTTCCCCTTGTGGTGAAACGTAATCGCTCCCTCTTTTCGCCTTGTATCTTCTTCTACGGGCAACATGGAACGACATGATATCCATACTAAAATTTAAACTTATTTAGGGTTCGTTTGGCCATTTTATACACTAATTAAGTTTCCTAGGCATTTAATTTCCATATTTCAAATCTGAACTACAAATACATGCTCAAGTTCACCAAAATGGCTAGAAAAATTGTACATGTGTCCTTGGATTCATGTTTAGGTCCCATGCCAGGAATGGCAACAAATTACAATCGTACCAGCGTCCTGGATCGTCCTCAAACATTTGGAATCTCGGTTTTTAAATCCCCACAAATCCAAAACTCACCCGAAAGTCATCAAAGGTGGCACGGTGTCACGTCATGGCATATATATGTCATGGTAAAAACATTACCAATTTGGGCCAAGCTTTACTACAAACCTCTTACAAACCGGAGCCTGTCGCAAGAACCCTCGTGGTTTTGACACAGAAACGTTTCCCCTTGTGGGCCAAACGATAATCGCTCCCTCTTCTAGCCTTGTATTTTCATATACAGGCAACACAGAGCAACGGGAGATTCGCGCTGAACTTTGAAATTATTTAGGATTCGTCTGACCCTTTTAATTCATTAATTGAGTTTTCTAGGCATTTAATGTCCATAATTCAAATCCAAACTACAAATACATGCTCCAGTGCACCAAAATGGCTAGAAAAAATGTACATGTGTCCTTGTTGTACCTGTTTAGGTCCCATGGAACGAATGGGAATGAATTCAACCGTCTCACCATCCTCCCTTGGCCACAAACATTGCGAATCTTGGTTTTTAAATCTCTGTAAATCCAAAACTCACCAGGAAATCATGAAACTTGGCAGGGTGTCACTACAAGGTACATATAATTGTCCAATTCGGGCGAAGCTATATTTCAAGCCTCTTACAAACTGAAGCTTCTCGCCACCCTCGTGGTTTCGGTGGGCGAAACGATAATCGCTGCCTCCTCTCGCCTTGAACTTTGTTTTTACAGGCAACATAGAATAACAGGAGTGTCGTGCTGAAATATGAAATTCTTCAGGGTTCGTTTGGCCATTGTATATATTACTAATTAAGTTTATACGCATTTACTGTAGTCCATGATTCAAATTTGAACTACAAGAACATGCTCCCGTGAAGCAAAATGGGTGGGAAATCGTACATATGTTATTGGGTGCATGTTTAGGCCTCACCTAAGGAATGGGAATGAATTACAAACTTGTCGTCGTCCTAAAACATTGAGAATCTCGATTTTTAAATCCTAGTAAATCAAAAACTCACCTAAAAAACTTAAAACTTGGCGGTGTTTCATGACATGGCACATATATGCATGGTAAAAAATCATCCAGTTTGAGACGAGGCGCACACATTAGTAGCCAACGAAGTCCTTTTTGAAACAAAAAGCTGACACGTTAATATCGCGAACGGCTATATTATATGAACCGTGTCAAATTTTAACCGTACTCGGTGCCGTGCGTGCAGATGTTTGATTAGATGGGACGAGCGCGAGAAGTCCGCCGCGCAGGCTTGACGGGACACGTGCGAGCAGTCCGCCGCGCAGGCTCAACGGGACGCGTTCATCCTGTCCATCTCGCAGTCTCGATGGGACACGTGCGAGTAGCAAGGCTGCCCATGCTCACCGGGAAGCGAGCTCTTTGACCTCCATGCACCAGCCGCCGCCTGCCTCGCTCACAACTTCTGCATTAATGGGTTAATTAAGGCGCCTGGACGGAGGGTGTTTGCTTGTGATACCATGACAACATTTGCTTTGTTCGTGTTTTCAACTCGTATTCTGGCATAATTTAAATTGCCATATAGGGCAACGTATAATACGACGACAAATAAAATGGCAACAGATAGTACGACAACAAATTTACATTGGCTTAGATAATAATTGTCTTACATATTCCGGATAATTTAAAATGCCACATGCGTCAAAGCACTGAAGACACGAGGGCAAGAGAAGAAGGAAATCGCAGATAATGATCTGGATCGCTACCGTATATACTCTTTGATGGATCGTCGGGTAACGACATCCTCTAGCTCCTTCTTCAATTCCTCATGACTTTGCTTGAAAGCAGCCACAAATTCCTCCACCACCTTCTCGCGCCCGATCTGGAGCTTCCTCAAGTCACCCATCAGTTCCTCGACAACCGTTGACAGCGTCATGATGATCCACAAGTATAGTGGATCTATCTAGTCTTTTCGGTAAGTAAGATTGTCAAACCCAATGAGGAGAAGAAGAAAATGACAAGCGGTTTTTAGCAAGGTATTTTGTTCAAGCACTGAAATTATCGGTAACAGATAGTCGTGTGATACTACAATTCATAATGGGTAACAAGTAACAAAAGTAAACAATGTGCAGCAGGATGGCCCAATCCTTTTTGTAGCAAAGACAAGCATGGACGTAGTCTTATATAAAGAAAAGCGCTCCCGAGGACACATGGGAATTACTGTCAAGTTAGTTTTCACCATGCTCATATGATTCGCATTCGTTACTTTAAAAATTGGATATGTGGGTGGACCGGTGCTTGGGTGATGTCCTTCCTCTTACAAGCCTCCCACTTATGATTAACCACTCTCGCAAGCATCCACAACTACGAAAGAAGAATTAAGATAAATCTAACCATAAAGCTACTCTTTATTATCTATAACTCAAGGACTCAATTACATAGATAGGGATCAAAGAAAAACGCAAAGCTAAATCATACTAAAAACTTTATTCTACTATATAATGATGTAACCAAAAGGATCGACCTAAGAAAAATGATAAATATAAAGGTGTGATGGTGATACGATACCGGGGCACCTCCCCCAAGCTTGGCGGTTGCCAAGGGGACTGCCCATACCCATGTATTTATGATTCTTTCTTCGGAGGCGCTGTTGATGGAGTTGTTGATGTAGTAGGCTTGCCCTCTTTCCTCAACTTGCGCTTGAGAATTGAATTTTCCTCCTTTAGCTCA
Organism: Secale cereale; assembly: GCA_902687465.1. Lineage (NCBI taxonomy): Eukaryota > Viridiplantae > Streptophyta > Magnoliopsida > Poales > Poaceae > Secale > Secale cereale. The sequence goes on along the minus strand of LR738711.1, from coordinate 524,236,465 downwards.
CCAATCTCCTTCTCCAGTGTTAATATCCTTTTGCATAATTTTTGCTTGTTTTCCTGCAAAAGACTAAAATGGATAAACTCGATCTTTGGTTTCTTTGCTTTGTTCGGGAGGCTTGACTTTTGGAACTCCACATGCATGTCCCCAGATATGGGTAGTGGGAATCCTTCTTCATCGGAAGTTGTCTCCTCTTTTTCTTTCAGATCATAATTCCCTTCTTCCTCCCTGGTACAACCATAACGCTCCAGATCCCCATAAACGTTGGAGTCTGCGACATAATCAACTACATAGCTCTCTCCCTCTGAATCTTGGGACGACATATTGCTCTAAATCTGCTGCAGAAACAACTCAAAAACGAAAACAGGAGATTATGTCTTGGTACTATGGTCATAACCTTCGGGAGGTTATATAATGAATTTTTACCAACAGAAAGAAGTATTTTGCAAGAAACCGGAGTCCGGAGTGCACACAGGGTGCGAACAAGGTAGGGGGCGCGCCTAGGGGGTAGGGCGCGCCCTCCACCCTTGTGGTGGCCCCGTGTCCCTTCCAGACTAGTTTTAATTTTCCTAATTTTTTAAATATCACAAAACGGATAAAAATTGTTGTTTGGAACGTTTTGGAGTTGGTTTACTTACCGAACCATGTACCTATTCCTTTTCGGAGTCTGAAACATTCTAGAAAGTGTCCCTTATGTACTCCTCCCGTGTGACGGTGTCAACTATATTGGTCTCAACATTTATGGGAGTACATGTGATATGGTGTTTGATTCTTTGACTGTTTACCACTTTCGGATTTGTGCCTTCCACGTTTTTGATTGTGATGGCACCAGAGCGATAGACCTCCTCGATAATGTAAGGACCTTACCATTTAGAGAGAAGCTTTCCTGCAAAAAATCTTAAACGAGAGTTGTATAGCAAAACATGATCACCTACATTAAACTCACGCCTTTGTATCCGTCTGTAATGCCATCTTTTACCCTTTTCCTTAAATAACTTGGCATTCTCATAGGCTTGGGTTCTCCATTCATCAAGTGAGCTATTGTCCTCCTGTCACCGGCAAGTTTGAAATCATAATTGAGCTCTTTAATAGCCCAATATGCCTTATGTTCTAAATCAAGAGGTAAGTGGCATGCTTTTCCATAATCCATTTTATATGGAGACATACCCATAGGATTTTTATAAGCAGTTCTATAAGCCCATAATGCATCATAAAGTTTGTTAGACCAATTCTTTCTTGATCTATTAACCATCTTTTGCAAAATCAATTTAATCTCTCTATTGCTCAATTCTACTTGACCACTAGGCTGATGGTGATATGGAGATGCAATTTTATGGTTAACATCATATTTAGCAAGCATCTTATGGAAAGCACCATGGATAAAATGTGAACCACCATCAGTCATTAAATATCTAGGGACTCCAAACCTCAGAAAAATAACTTCTTTAAGCATCTTAATAGAGGTGATATGATCAACACTACTAGTTGGAATAGCTTCTACCCACTTAGTAACGTAATCAACAGCAACTAAAATATGCGTATACCCGTTAGAGGAAGGAAAAGGTCATGTATAATTAAAGCCCCAAACAACAAATGGTTTAATAACAAGTGAATAGTTCATAGGAATTTCCTCACGTCTACTAATATAACTAATACTCTGACATTCATCACAAGACAATAAAAACTAGATTGTAATACGTGCAGTTCTATCACCAGCATGGTGTCCTCCATAAGCCTCGGAGTGGCACTTGCATAGGATCTGTTCCTGTTCATGCTCAGGTACACAATGTCTAATAACACCATCTACTCCTTATTTATAAAGGTGTGGGTTGTCCCAAAAGTAATGTCTTAAATCACAGAAAAACATTTTCTTTTGTTGGTATGCGAAGCTAGGTGGTATAAATTTAGCAACAATGTAATTAGCATAATCTGCATACTAGGGAGCATTATGAGAAGAATTTACGACAGCAAATTGTTCATCAGGAAAGCTATAATCAATAGGTAGTGGGTCGTCAAGAACATTTTCTAAGCTAGACAAGTTATCTGCAACGGGGTTCTCAGCTCCCTTTCTATCAATAATATGCAAATCAAATTCTTGTAGCAAGAGAACCCATCTAATAAGTCTAGTTTAGCATCTTTCTTGTCCATAAGATATTTAATTGCAACATGATCGGTGTGGACGGCTACTTTTGAATCAACAATATAAGTTCCGAACTTATCACAAGCAAAAACGACAGCTAAAATTCCTTTTCAGTAGTAGCATAATTTCTCTGGGCACTGTCTAGAGTTTTACTAGCATAATGAATAACATTCAATTTTCTTATCAAGTCGTTGTCCTAGAACAGCACCAACAACATAGTCACTCGCATCACACATAATTTCAAAGGGTAAATTCCAATCAGGTGGGTGAATAATAGGTGCAGAAATCAAGGCTTTCTTAAGTATTTCAATGCTTCTACACAATCATCATCAAAACAAAAGGAAAATATTTTTGCAAGAGCTTAGTGAGAGGCCTAGAAATTTTAGAGAAGTCTTTAATAAATCTCCTATAGAAACAACATGACCAAGAACACTTCATATACCTTTGATACCTTTAGGACATGACATCTTTTCAATAGCATCTACTTTAGCTTTATCAACTTCAATACCTCTTTCACAAATCTTATGCCCCAAGACAATACCTTCATTAACCATAAAGTGGCACTTCTCCCAATTCAATACAAGATTAGTTTCTTTGCATCTCTACAAAACTAGATCAAGGTTGCTTAAGCAATCATCAAAATAAGTTATGTAAACAGAGAAATCGTCCATGAAAACCTCAACAATCTTTTCACAGAAGTCAGAGAATATAGCAGTCATACATCTTTGAAAGGTAGCAGGTGCATTGCGTAAACCAAAAGGCATACGTCTATAAGAAAAATTACCGAATGGCCAAGTAAAAGTGGTCTTCTCTTGATCTTCTTTTGACACAGGTATTTGAGAGAAACCAGAATAACCATCTAGAAAGCAAAAATGTGTATGTTTGGATAGTCTTTCTAGCATTTGATCAATAAAAGGTAGACGGTAATGATCTTTCCTAGTAGGTTTATTCAATTTACGAAAATCAATTACCAATCTATAACCTGTAACAATTCTTTGCGGGATCAATTCATTCTTATCATTAGGAACAACAGTAATGCCTCCCTTCTTAAGGACACAATGAACATGACTTACCCACTGACTATCAGCAATAAGATAAATAATACCTGCCTCCATAAGCTTTAGTATTTCATTTCTTACCACTTCCTTCATCCTATGATTTAATAGGCGTTAGTGATCAACAACTGGTTTAGTATCTCGTTCCAGCTTAATTTTGTGTTAGCATAAAGTGGGACTAATGCCCTTGAGATCATCAAGAGTATATCCAATAGCAGCATGGTGCTTCTTTAGAGTTTTCAATAATTTCTTTTCTTCATTCTCTGAAAAGTTAGCACTAATAATAACAGGATATATCTTCTTTTCATCAAGACAATCATATTTCAAAGTATTGGGTAATGGTTTAAGCTCAAACACGGGATCACCCTTAGGTGGAGGAGGATCCCCAAGGATTTCAATAGGCAAATTGTTTTTCATAACAGGCCCTTGTTTAAAGAATATTTCATCTATTTCCCTTCTTTCATTCATAAACATGTCATTCTCATGGTCTAGCAAATATTGTTCTAAAGGTTTAGTATGAGGCACCACAATAGAAGTAAGACCAATAATTTCATCCTTACTAGGCAATTCCTTATCACGAGGTTGTCTAATTTAGAGAAAATAAAATCATGAGACATATCCCCTAGACCAACAGTAATAATATCTTTCTTGCAGTCTATTCTAGCATTAACAGTGTTCAAGAAAGGTCTACCAAATATAATGGGACAAAAGTCATCTTGCAGGGTACCAAGAACAAGAAAATCAGTATGATATTTTATTTTCCCACACAAGACTTCAACATCTCTAATAATCCCAATTGGTGATATAGTATCTCTATTAGCAAGTTTAATAGTAACATCAATTTCTTCTAACTCAGCAGGTGCAATTTCATTCATAATTTCTTGATATAAGGTAAAATAAATTGCACTCACACTAGCACCCACATCACATAAGCCATGATAACAATAATCTCCTATTTAACAGAAACAACAGGCATGACAACAACTAGTCTATGTTTATATTAATATCGTGTTTGGTAATTCTAGCAGCTTCATCACATAAATAAATAACATGCCCATCAATATTATCAGCCAAGAGATCTTTAACCATAGCAATACTAGGTTCAACTTTAAATTTTTTAGGTGGTCTAGGTGCTCTAATATTACTTTTATTAACCACAGTTGAAGCTTTAGCATGATCCTTTATTCTAACAGGAAAATGTGGTTTCTCAATATAAGAAGTAGGAATAATAGGATCAACATTATAAGTAATGGTTTCTTCATCAACTTTAATTGGTTCTACTACTTTAACTTCAATGGGAGGATGATATTTAAACCACTTCTCCATAGGGAGATCAAGGTGAGTATCAAACGATTCACGGAAAGAAGCTACTATCTCAGAGTCAAGTCCATATTTAGTGCTAAATTCATGAAAAGCATCGGTATTCTTAAAAGATTTAACACAATCAAACTTAAGGTTTATACCTGACTCATTACCTTTTCGAGATCCCAATCTTTGGAGTTGTGTTTAATTCTTTCCAATTAATGTCATTTGAGTTTAATAGTCTTATTCGTATAAGAGCTAGTACAAGAAGTATCGAGCATGGAATGATCATTATGAGAAAGCCGAGCATAAAAATTCTGAATAATAATTTCTCTTGAGAGATCATGATGGGGGCATGAATATAACATTGACTTAAGCCTCCCCCAAGCTTGAGCGATACTTTATCCTTCACGAGGCCAAATATTATATATATAATTCCAATGACAATGAACTAGATGCATAGGATAAAACTTCTGAGGAAATTCCAATTTCAATCGGTTGTAGTTCCATCATCCAATATCTTAAAATAGCCTATACCATGTCAATGCCTTTCCCTTCAAAGATAAAGGGAAGACCTCCTTCTTGATAACATCCTCTGGGATACCTACAAGCTTAAATAATCCACAAGCTTCATCCACACAGATTAGGTGTAAATCGGGATGCAATGTTCCATCACCTGCATAAGGATTAGCTAGAAGTTTCTCTACCATACCCAAAGGAATTTCAAAGTAAATATTTTCAGTAGGTTGAGGAGCAACTCTTTGTTCTTCTGGTCGGGGCGAAGATACCCCGAACAAACCCCTCAATAGATTATTTTCCATAGTAACAAGTGACAGCAAATTTCAGCACAGTATATAAATGTTTCCTTACCAAATTCCACTTACCATAGGCGCTTCACTCCTTGGCAGCAGTGCCAGAAAAGAGTATTGATGAACCCCAAGTAGAGGGGATCTATCATAGTCCTTTCGATAAGTAAGAGTGTCAAACCCAACGAGGAGCGGTTTTTACCAAGGTATTTTCTGCAAGGACACAAATTATCGGTAACAGATGGTTGTGTGATAGTATCATTTTTAAAGGGTAAAAAGTAAATAAGTAAATAAGGTGCAGCTAGATGGACCAATCCTTTTTGTAGCATAGGATAAACTTGGACATACTCTTATATAAAGCAAAACGCTCCCGAGAACACATGGGAATTACAGTAAAGTTAGTTTTCATCATTCTCATATGATTCGTGTTCGCTACTTTGATAACTAGATATGCGGGTGGACCTGTGTTTGGGTGCTGTCCTTCCTTATACAAGCCTCCCACTTATGATTAACCTCTCTCACAAGCATCCACAACTACGAAAGAAAATTTAAGATAAATCTAACCATAGCATGAAACATATGGATCCAAATCAGCCCCTTACAAAGCAACGGATAAACTAGTGTTTAAGCTTCTGTCACTCTAGCAACCCATCATCTACTTATTACTTCCCAATGACTTCCCCTAGGCCCGAATAATGGTGAAGTGTCATGTAGTCGACCTTCACATAACACCACTAGAGGAAAGACAACATACATCTCATCAAAATATCGAACGAATACCAAATTCACATGATTACTTATAACAACACTTCTCTCATGTCCTCAGGAACTAAAGTAACTACTCCCAAAGCATATTCATGTTCATGGACAGAGGGGTATTGAATAGCATTAAGGATCTGAACATATGAACTTCCATGGAATAAACCAAGTAGCATCAATTACAAAGAGTAGTCAACACTACTAGCAACCCACAAGTACCAATATGAGGTTTTGAGACAAAGATCGGATACAAGAGACGAACTAGGGTTTGAGAGGAGATGGTGCTAGTGAAGATGTTGATGGAGATTGACCCCCTCTCGATCAAAGGATCGTTGGTGATGACGATGGCTTCGATTTCCCCCTCCCAAAGGGAAGTATCCCCAGCAGAACAGCCCTGCCGGATTTCTAGATTGGTTTCGCACAGTTTCTGTCTCGAGACAGCGATGCTTCATCCTGAAAACCTTCTTATCATTTTTTCCAGGTCAAAACACATCATATAGCAGAAGATGGACGGTGGGGGCCTGCCAGGCGGGCACAAGGTAGGGGGCGCGCCCAGGGGGTAGGGCGTGCCCCCACCCTTGTGGATGGCTGGTGGCCCCCCTCAGGTGCTTCTTTCACCTAATATTTTTTATATATTCCAAAAATATTCTCCGTGAAGTTTGAGTACTTTTGGAGTTATGCAGAATAGTTATCTTAGATTTTCTCCTTTTCCAGTCCAGAATTCCAGCTGTCGGCACTCTCCCTCTTCATGTAAACCTTGTAAATAAGCGAGAAAAGGCATAAGTATTATGATATAATGTGTAACAACATCCCATAATGCAATAAATACTAATAGAAAAGCATGATGCAAAATGGACGTATCACGTCATCCCTGAGGCACTGTGTCACAGCCCTAGAGTTTGCTTGTACCAAGTGGCTTTGCATCCATGCATCATGTTCAAATTGCAAGAAATTTGAAATGGAGATTGATAAACCCTAGCACAAATGCTTTCCAAATAAGTCCAATTAAAAAAATTGCATTCAATGTTTCCAAAGTGTTCTTATTAATTGTTTGATATTTTTGGCAACGCTTTTGCACCAAACCAAAAATAATGAACATTCTTTAGGAATATTTTGGGCACTGAATTGAAATCATTATTGTAATTGAATTTGGAGTTATATTCATAATATATAGAATATATTTCCAAATAACTTTGAGTTAATTTATGTGCTCCTGGAAAAGTCCATGGGAAACATAAAAATACTCAGAGGATGTTTTGGCACTTGTTTGAATTTGTTCAAATTCAAAATAGTGGCAAAAGAAAAAAAAGAAAAAAAGAAAAACAAAAAGAAAAGGAGAGGGAGAAGGAACCTACCTGGCCTTACATGTAGCCGGCCCAGCCAGCAGCAAGCCAACAGGCCCGGCCCAGCAGCGCCACCGTCCTCAAGCTCCTGCCAGGAGGACAAGTCGTGGCAGAGTGAGCATCGCCGGCCGCCACTTCCTGCTTCGACGTGTCCCAGCCGCCCTGACCCTTCCAGTGCGCCGTTGGAACGCCCTCGACCCCCTCTGCCTCTCCCCTCACTCTGGACCTCTCTTCCTCTCCTCTAGCTTCCTCTCCGCAGTACCACCGAACACGCTGTCGCCGCCGCTCGCCCCCACTGTGGCCACCACCGTCCCGACGACACCCCGAGCTGTCCCCGAGCTCCGACGTCCCGCTCTCCCTCTCCTCGTCGACGCACGCAACACCAGGAGCAGCAGAGCGCCGCTCCATTCGTCTCCATCACCGCCTCTGCTTCGTCCTCTCCGTCGTCGATTTGCCGGCCACAGCACTTCCCCGACCTCGCTGTCGCCTCTGGTAGCCCCTCCATGAGCCCCTGCACCGTTTCCCCCTTTCCTTTGGTCCGGTAGCCTCCTGTAGCCGCCGTTCATCAAGCCCCCGAGCTCATCGCCGGCGTCCTCATCACCGCCGTCGTTCTAGTGGGCCTCGATCATGCCCAAGTGCTTCATCGTGCTCCTGGCCTCACCCGGATGCCGTTGAGCCCCTCCCCTTGCTCACTGATACGTCCAAAACGTATCTATAATTTCTGCTTGCTCCATGCTTCTTTTGTGTGATATTGCTATGATATTTATGTACTTCCATACACTTTTGATCATATTTGGACTAACCTATTAACTCAGTGCACCACAGTGCCAGTTCCTGTTTTCTGCTGTTTTTCTATTTCAGATTTCCCCCATATAAAAAGTGCTCCAAAAATTCCTGGAAAAATACAGAAAAATCAGCGTACAGGAAGCTTCGAGAAAAACCAAAGTGGGGCCAGATGGGAGCCAGGGGCAGCCCAGGCGGCCCCACCCCTGGCCGCCCTAGAGGGGCGCCTGGGCCCCCCTCTCCGCTTCTGGTGACCCCCTTTGGCATATATACTCCTCATGTCCCGAAACCCTCGAGGATTGAACCCTTTTTCGCGATCTCGTCTCTGTTCCACCGCCGCAACGCTTCCAAGATCGGGAGCATCAGGAGAACTCTTCCCGGCACCCTGCTGGAGGGGAGAACCATCACCGGGAGCTTCTCCACCACCATGGACGCTTCCCGGATGAGTTTTAAGTAGTCCCCCTTGGACCATGGGTCCATGACCAGTAGCTATGTGATGTTCTCCTCCCCTCTTTGTTCTTCATGGATTAGACCTCGTAAGCTGCCCTACATGATCGAGGCACATATGTAATCTTTATGCTGTTGCTCTGCTGAGTTTGCTGGGATCCGATGGATTATGAGATTATGTTCAGATTGTGTGTGAGTAATATATTTGATTCACCTCTTTTATATTTTAGTTCTTGAGTAATTCTTGCATGTTCTCCGTTGCTGTTTATTGCTTTGGCCAAGTAGTAGGTAGTAACTCCAAGAGGGAACGTTATGCTTGATTGTGGGTTCATGCCCCCTGATGACTAGCTTGAGTGACAGAAACATGAGTCTAGGGGATGTGCTGTTGCCACAAGGGGGAAAACAACGGTGCTTGTACTTGCGGGTGCAAGGATAGTTTACTTTACGCAAAGTTATTTTAATGCAGTTGTCCATTGCTTTGAGTTTACACTTTGGGTGGGACTCGCAACTTAATACCAGCGAGATGTTCTGGATAGATATCTCAAGGTGGATGATTAGTAGTAGATGCAGATGGATTTCGGTCTACTTGCCTTGGCGTACCGCCCATGCTTTTGAGCCTCTACCTTTCTTTACAGCATAGTTAGCATTGGTTTGCACACATAATCATGTCAATTGCCCAGCTGTAATTTGTTTACCTCGCTTAGCTGTTTTATCGTCTTTTGGGAGAGAGACATCACTAGTGAACATCATGGGACCCCGGTCCATATTACCACCACTGATCACACCTTATATTTACTTCATGTTTCTATTTCCTAGTTGCAATCATAGCTATCATTATTATCTCTTGTGTTTGATCCTTTGTAAACAGCAAACCCGGAGGGATTGACAACCTCTCTGTACTCGTTGGGAGCAAAGTTATTTGTATCTGTGTGCAGGTCCTGTCAACCGCTAAGTATCTGGCGCCGTTAGCAGTTGACACCTTCTTGTCGACCCTTGGAGTCTCACGGGATTCGATCCTTGGTATCTTTGCCAAGGGAAACTTGCCGTTACGCTACATCTCAAACCTTCCACTTGGGGTAACCTGTTGGGCAACGTAGTATTTTAAAATTTTCCTACGATCACGCAAGATCTATCTACGAGATGCATAGCAACGAGAGGGGAGAGTGAGTCTACGTACCCTCGTAGATCGAAAGCGGAAGCATTAGAACAACGCGGTTGATGTAGTCGTATGTCTTCACGGCCCGACCGATCAAGCACTGAAACTACGGCACCTCCGAGTTCTAGCACACGTTCAGCTCGATGACGTCCCTCGAACTCCGATCCAGCCGAGTGTCGAGGGAGAGTTCCGTCAGCACGACGGCATGGTGACGATCTTGATGTTCTACCGTCGCAGGGCTTCGCCTAAGCACCGCTACAATATTATCGAGGTGAACTATGGTGGAGGGGGGCACCGCACACAGCTAAGAGATCAAGAGATCAATCATTGTGTCTAGAGGTGCCCCCCTGCCCCCGTATATAAAGGAGGGAGGGAGAGGCCGGCCCTAGAGGGGGCGCGCCAAGTGTGGGGAGTCCTACTAGGACTCCCAAGTCCTAGTAGGATTCCCCTTTCCTTTCCGGAGTAGGAGAGCAGGAAAGAGGGGGAGAGGGAGAAGGAAAAGGGGGCTGCACCCCTTGTCCAATTCGGACCAGAAGGGGGACGCGCGCCTCCTTCCTGTTGGCCTCTCTCCTCTATTCCCGTAACTCCCCGGTACTTCGAAAATACCCGAATCACTCGGAACCTTTCTGATTACCGAATATAGTCGTCCAATATATCGATTTTTACGTCTCGACCATTTCGAGACTCCTCGTCATGTCCCTGGTCTCATCCGGGACTCCGAACTCCTTCGGTACATCAAAACTCATAAACTCATAATAAAATTGTCATCGAAACCTTAAGCGTGCGGACCCTACGGGTTCGAGAACTATGTAGACATGACCGAGACACGTCTCCGGTCAATAGCCAATAACGGAACCTGGATGCTCATATTGGCTCCCACATATTCTACGAAGATCTTTATCGGTCAAACCGCATAACAACATACGTTGTTCCCTTTATCATCGGTATGTTACTTGCCCGAGATTCGATTGTCGGTATCTCAATACCTAGTTCAATCTCGTTACCGGCAAGTCTCGTTACTCGTTCCGTAATACATCATCCCGCAACTAACTCATTAGCTGCAATGCTTGCAAGGCTTATAGTGATGTGCATTACCGAGTGGGCCCAGAGATACCTCTCCGACAATCGGAGTGACAAATCCTAATCTCGAAATACGCCAACCCAACAAGTACCTTCGGAGACACCTGTAGAGTACCTTTATAATCACCCAGTTACGTTGTGACGTTTGGTAGCACACAAAGTGTTCCTCCGGTATTCGGGAGTTGCATAATCTCATAGTCATAGGAACATGTATAAGTCATGAAGAAAGCAATAGCAGTAAAACTTAAACGATCATAGTGCTAATCTAGCGGATGGGTCTTGTCCATCAGATCATTCTCCTAATGATGTGATCCCGTTGATCAAATGACAACTCATGTCTATGGCTAGGAAACATAACCATCTTTGATCAATGAGCTAGTCTATTAGAGGCATACTGGGGACACTCTGTTTTGTCTATGTATTCACACATGTATTAAGTTTCCGGTTAATACAATTCTAGCATGAATAATAAACATTTATCATGATATAAGGAAATAAATAATAACTTTATTATTGCCTCTAGGGCATATTTCCTTCAGTCTCCCACTTGCACTAGAGTCAATAATCTAGTTCACATCGCCATGTGATTTAACACCGATAGTTCACATCGTCATGTGATTAACACCCAAAGGGTTTACTAGAGTCAATAATCTAGTTCACATCGCTATGTGATTAACACCCAAAGAGTACTAAGGTGTGATCATGTTTTGCTTCGTGAGAGAAGTTTAGTCAACGGGTCTGTCACATTCAGATCCGTATGTATTTCGCAAATGTCTATATGTCTACAATGCTCTGCATGGAGCTGCTCTAGCTAATTGCTCCCACTTTCGATACGCATCCAGATTGATACTTAGAGTCAGCTGGATTTAGTGTCAAAGCTTGCATCGGCGTATCCCTTTACGACAAACTCTTTATCACCTCCATAATCGAGAAACATTTCCTTAGTCATCCAGTTACTAAGGATAATTTTGACCGCTGTACAGTGATCTACTCCTGGATCACTATTGTACCCTCTTCACAAACTCATGGCAAGGTACACAACATGTTTGGTACATAGCATGGCATACTTTATAGAACCTATGGCTGAGGCATAGGGAATGACTTTCATTCTCTCTATATTTTTCTGCCGTGGTCTGGCTTTGAGTCTTACTCAACTTCACACCTTACAAGTCAGGTAAGAACTCCTTCTTTGACTGATCCATTTTGAACTACTTCAAAATCATATCAAGGTATGTACTTATCGAAAGTCTTATCAAGCGTCTTGATCTATCTCTATAGATCTTGATGCCCAATATGTAAGCAGCTTCACCAAGGTCTTTCTTTGAAAAACTCCTTTCAAACACTCCTTTATGCTTTCCAGAAAATTCTACATAATTTCCGATCGACAATATGTCATTCACATATACTTATCAGAAAGGTTGTAGTGCTCCCACTCACTTCTTGTAAATACAGGCTTCACCGCAAGTCTGTATAAATCTATATGCTTTGATCAACTTATCAAAGCGTATATTCCAACTCCGAGATGCTTGCACCAGTCCATAGATGGATCACTGGAGCTTGCACATTTTGTTAGCACCTTTAGGATTGACAAAACCTTCTGGTTGCATCATATACAAGTCTTCTTTAATAAATCCATTAAAGAATGCAGTTTTGTTATCCATTTGCCAGATTTCATAAAATGCGGCAATTGCTAACATGATTCGGACAGACTTAAGCATCGCTACGGGTGAGAAAGTCTCATCGTAGTCAACTCCTTGAACTTGTTGAAAAACTTTCGCAACAAGTCGAGCTTTGTAAACAGTAACATTACTGTCAGCGTCAGTCTTCCTCTTGAAGATCCATTTATTTTCGATGACTTGCCGACCATCGGGCAAGTCAACCAAAGTCCACACTTTGTTCTCATACATGGATCCCATCTCAGATTTCATGGTCTCAAGCCATTTTGCGGAATCTGGGCTCATCATCGCTTCCTCATAGTTCGTAGGTTCATCATGGTCTAGTAACATGACTTCCAGAACCGGGTTGCCGTACCACTCTGGTGCGGAACGTACTCTGGTTGATCTACGAAGTTCAGCGGTAACTTGATCCGAAGTTTCATGATCATCATCATTAGCTTCCTCACTAATTGGTGTAGGAATCACTGGAACCAGTTTCTGTGATGTACTACTATCCAATTCGGGAGAAGGTACAATTACCTCATCAAGTTCAACTTTCCTCCCACTCACTTCTTTCGAGAGAAACTCCTTCTCTAGAAAGGATCCACTCTTAGCAACAAAGACCTTGCCTTCGGATCTTGTGATAGAAGGTGTACCCAACAGTTTCTTTTGGGTATCCTATGAAGATTTACTTCTCCAATTTGGGTTCGAGCTTATCATGTTGAAACTTTTTCACATAAGCATCGTAGTCCCAGACTTAAAGAAATGATAGCTTAGGTTTCTCATCAAACCACAGTTCATACGGTGTCATCTCCACGGATTTAGATGGTGCCCTATTTAACGTGAATGTAGCTGTGTCTAATGCATAACCCCAAAAGCGATAGTGGTAGATCGGTAAGAGACATCATTGATCGCACCATATCTAATAAAGTACGGTTATGACGTTCGGACACACCATTACACTGTGGTGTTCCAGGTGGCGTGAGTAGTGAAACTATTTCACATTGTTTATACTGAAGGCCAAACTCGCTAACTCAAATATTTTACCTCTACGATCATATCGTAGAAACTCTAATTTTCTTGTTACGATGATTCTCCACTTCACTCTGAAATTCTTTGAACTTTTCAAATGTTTCAGACTTGTGCTTCATTAAGTAGATATACCCATATCTGCTCAAATCATCAGTGAAGGTCAGAAAATAACGATACCTGCTGCGAGCTTCAACACTCATTGGTCCGCATACATCAGTATGTATGATTTCCAACAACTCTGTTGCTCGCTCCACAGTTCCGGAGAACGGAGTTTTAGTCATCTTGCCCATGAGGCATGGTTCGCAAGCACCAAGTGATTCCAAAAGTCCATCACTATGGAGTTTCTTCATGCGCTTTACACCAATATGACCTAAACGGCAGTGCCACAAATAAGTTGCACTATCATTATTAACCTTGAATCTTTTGGCTTCAATATTATGAATATGTTTATCACACGATCGAGATCCAACAAACCATTTTCATTCGGTGTATGACCATAGAAGGTTTTATTCATGTAAACAGAACAACAATTATTCTCTAACTTATATGAATAACCGTATTGCAATAAACATGATCAAATCATATTCATGCTGAACACAAACACCAAATAACACTTATTTAGGTTCAACACTAATCCCGAAAGTATAGGGAGTGTGCGATGATGATCATATCAATCTTGGAACCACTTCCAACACACTTTCACCTTTAACTAGTTTCTGTTCATTATGCAACTCCCATTTCGAGTTACTACTCTTTAGCAACTGAACCAGTATCAAATACCGAGGGGTTGCTATAAACACTAGTAAAATACACATCAATAATCTGTATATCAAATATACCTTTGTTCACTTTGCCATCCTTCTTATCCACCAAATATCTAGGGTAGTTCCACTTCCAGTGACCTTTTCCTTTGCATTCGAAGCACTTAGTTTCAGGCTTGAGTTTAGCTTTGGGTTTCTTCACGGGAGTGACAACTTGCTTGTCATTTTTTTTTGAAGTTCCCCTTCTATCCCTTTGCCCTTTACTTGAAACAAGTGGTCTTATTAACCATCAACACTTGATGCTCTTTCTTGATTTCTACCTTCGTCGATTTCAGGATCGCGAAGAGCTCGGGAATTACCTTCGTCATCCCTTGCATATTATAGTTCATCACGAAGTTCTACAAACTTGGTGATAGTGACTAAAGAACTTTTGTCAATTACTATCTTATCTGGAAGAATAACTCCCACTTGATTCAAGTAATTGTAGTACCCAGACAATCTGAGCACATGCTCACTGGTTGAGCTATTCTCCTCCATCTTGTAGGCAAAGTACTGTCAGAGGTCTTATACCTCTCGGCACGGGCATGAGTATGAAATACTAATTTAAACTCGTGGAACATCTCATATGCTCCGTGGCGTTCAAAACATTTTTGAAGTCCCGGTTATAAGCCGTAAAGCATGTCGCACTAAACTATCAAGTAGTCATCATACCGAGCTTGTCAAACATTCATAACGTCTGTATCTGCTCCTGCAATAGGTTCGTCACCTAGTGGTGCATCAAGGACATAATACTTCTGTGCAGCAATGAGGATAATCCTCAGATCACGGACCTAGTCCGCATCATTGCTACTAACATCTTTCAACTTATATTTCTCTAGGAACATATAAAATAAACGGGGAGCTATATCGCGAGCTATTGATCTACAACACAGATATGCTAATACTACCAGGACTAAGTTCATGATAAATTAAAGTTCAATTAATCATATTACTTGAAGAACTCCCACTTATATAGACATCCCTCTGGCCATCTAAATGATCACGTGATCCAAATCAACTAAACCATGTCCGATCATTACGTGAGATGGAGTAGTTTTCAATGGTGAACATCTTATGTTGATCATATCTACTATATGATTCACGCTCGACCTTTCGGTCTCCAGTGTTCCGAGGCCATATCTGCATATGCTAGGCTCGTCAAGTTTAACCCGAGTATTCTGCGTGTGCAAAACTGGCTTACACCCGTTGTATTTGAACGTAGAGCTTATCACACCCGATCATCACGTGGTGTCTCGGCACGACGAACTTTCGCAACGGTGCATACTCAGGGAGAACACTTATACCTTGAAATTTTGTAAGGGATCATCTTATAATGCTACCGTCGTACTAAGCAAAATAAGAATAAGATAAACATCAAATGCAATCAAAATATGTGACATGATATGGCCATCATCATCTTGTGCTTTTGATCTCCATCTCCAAAGCACCGTCATGATCACCTTCGTCACCGGCGCGACACCTTGATCTTCATCGTAGCATCGTTGTCATCTCGCCAACTATTGCTTCTACAACAATCGCTACCGCTTATTGATAAAGTAAAGCAATTACATGCCGATTGCATTTCATACAATAAAGCGACAACCATATGGCTCCTGCCAGTTGCCGATAACTTTACAAAACATGATCATCTCATACAAAACCGTATAACTCATCATGTCTTGACCATATCACATCACAACATGCCCTGCAAAAACAAGTTAGACGTCCTCTACTTTGTTGTTGCAAGTTTTATGTGGCTGCTACGGGCTTAGCAAGAACTGTTCTTACCTACGCATACAAAAACCACAACGATGTTTCGTCAAGTATGTGCTGTTTTAACCTTCACAAGGACCGGACGTAGTCACACTTGATTCAGCTAAAGTGAGAGAGACAGACACCCGCCAGTCACCTTTAAGCAACGAGTGCTCATAACGGTGAAACCAGTCTCGCGTAAGCGTACAAGTAATGTCGGTCCGGGCCGCTTCATCTCACAATACCGCCGAAGCAAAGTATGACATGCTGGTAAGCAGTATGACTAGTATCGTCCACAACTCACTTGTGTTCTACTCATGCATATCATCTACGCATAGACCTGGCTCATGATGCCACTGTTGGGGAATGTAGTATTTTAAAATTTTCCTACGATCACGCAAGATCTATCTACCAGATGCATAGCAACGAGAGGGGAGAGTGAGTCTACGTACCCTCGTAGATCGAAAGCGGAAGCGTTAGAACAACGCGGTTGATGTAGTCGTACGTCTTCACGGCCCGACCGATCAAGCACCAAAACTACGGCACCTCCGAGTTCTAGCACACGTTCAGCTCGATGACGTCCCTCGAACTCCGATCCAGCCGAGTGTCGAGGGAGAGCTCCGTCAGCACGACGGCATGGTGACGATCTTGATGTTCTACCGTCGCAGGGCTTCGCCTAAGCACCGCTACAATATTATCGAGGTGAACTATGGTGGAGGGGGGCACCGCACACGGCTAAGAGATCAAGAGATCAATCATTGTGTCTAGAGGTGCCCCCCTGCCCCCGTATATAAAGGAGGGAGGGAGAGGCCGGCCCTAGAGGGGGCGCGCCAAGTGTGGGGAGTCCTACTAGGACTCCCAAGTCCTAGTAGGATTCCCCTTTCCTTTCCGGAGTAGGAGAGCAGGAAAGAGGGGGAGAGGGAGAAGGAAAAGGGGGCTGCACCCCTTGTCCAATTCGGACCAGAAGGGGGACGCGCGCCTCCTTCCTGTTGGCCTCTCTCCTCTATTCCCGTAACTCCCCGGTACTCCGAAAATACCCGAATCACTCGGAACCTTTCCGATGTCCGAATATAGTCGTCCAATATATCGATTTTTACGTCTCGACCATTTCGAGACTCCTCGTCATGTCCCTGATCTCATCCGGGACTCCGAACTCCTTTGGTACATCAAAACTCATAAACTCATAATAAAACTGTCATCGAAACCTTAAGCGTGCGGACCCTACGGGTTTGAGAACTATGTAGACATGACCGAGACACGTCTCCGGTCAATAGCCAATAGCGGAACCTGGATGCTCATATTGGCTCCCACATATTCTACGAAGATCTTTATCGGTCAAATCGCATAACAACATACGTTGTTCCCTTTGTCATCGGTATGTTACTTGCCCGAGATTCGATCGTCGGTATCTCAATACCTAGTTCAATATCGTTACCGGCAAGTCTCTTTACTCGTTCTGTAATACATCATCCCACAACTAACTCATTAGCTGCAATGCTTGCAAGGCTTATAGTGATGTGCATTACCGAGTGGGCCCAGAGATACCTCTCCGACAATCGGAGTGACAAATCCTAATCTCGAAATACGCCAACCCAACAAGTACCTTCGGAGACACCTGTAGAGTACCTTTATAATCACCCAGTTACGTTGTGATGTTTGGTAGCACACAAAGTGTTCCTCCGGTATTCGGGAGTTGCATAATCTCATAGTCATAGGAACATGTATAAGTCATGAAGAAAGCAATAGCAGTAAAACTTAAACGATCATAGTGCTAAGCTAACGGATGGGTCTTGTCCATCAGATCATTCTCCTAATGATGTGATCCCGTTGATCAAATGACAACTCATGTCTATGGCTAGGAAACATAACCATCTTTGATCAATGAGCTAGTCTAGTAGAGGCATACTAGGGACACTCTGTTTTGTCTATGTATTCACACATGTATTAAGTTTCCGGTTAATACAATTCTCGCATGAATAATAAACATTTATCATGATATAAGGAAATAAATAATAACTTTAGTATTGCCTCTAGGGCATATCTCCTTCATAACCAACGAGGGGCGAGAAGCCATCAAGCAAAGTTTCTGGCGCCGTTGCCGGGGACTCCACTCTTCAAGATAGGGGAGTTGCACGCTATCTTTTATCTTTGCTTTTTAGTCTTGTTAGTTTAGCTTCCAGTTTTTGCTTTAGTGTCCCTTACAAAAAATCACAAAAATAGTTATCTTGCTTTTAGTTGGCATTATGTCTGGTCCTTTTGCCTTTGGTGAGGCAGAAGTGCTCACCTTTAAACAAAGAGGTGGTGAAAGTCTAAAAGATGCTTGGTATAGAATTAATGATTCTCAAAAAAGAGCCACCAAGAAGCAATCTACTACTATCCTGCTTAGAAATTTTTATGTTGGAATTACTTCTTGGAATAGGTTTATTCTAGATTCTGCTATCAATGGAAATTTCCTAGAAGCCCCAGTTTGGGAATCTCTTAGTATTATGGAAAATCTTGTTGGAAATCCCCCTGTTGTTAGCATTCAAGAGGACATTACCCTAGCTCACATTATGAAAAAACTTGAAAAGATAGAGCTAGGGATGCCAAGCATTAATAAGATAAATGAGTTGGATCGTAAGATCCAAGGGAATTTGAATAGGCTTGATAGCTCCATGCATAAAATTCTCAAAACTTTGGAGACCATCAAATCCCATGACTAGGATTCTTCTAGGATAGACAAGATTGAGGAAATCTTTGACACTTTAGGAACTACTTTCTCCTCAATCAAAGCCAAAAAGGTAGAAACTCGGGCAAAGAAGGAACCTAAGTTCGTTTACAATCTAAAGGCTCCTCGTTCCAAAAGTAATCCATCTATTGCCAAAGGGGTTGAAACTGTGAAGACTTTGGAAGAAATACCTCTCTTTGATAAATTTATAAATGAATCTTCCATTGACTTTCCACCTTTTGGTTTTCTCCCTAGAAGTATCTTTATTAGGCCTTTATTTGAAAGCCCTCTTAAGACTAGTTGTACTATTGAAGAGCTTTTTGATGATCTTGATGATGGTTCAATTGATACAACTTGATCTCTTTGCATCATGCCTAGCTTAAAGGCATAAAGGAAAGCGCTTTTGGGAGGCAGCCCACAACGAATAAAGTTTTATTTTGCTTTTGTTGTGTCTTGATGTTTGTTACTACAGTAGCATCATCATTGTATCTTTTATTTTCAGCTTTGTGCCAAGTTTAGCCTCTGATTGCAAGAAAGTTCAAAACTTGTGACGTGCTGCCCAGAAAACAGATTCTGTCCTTGGACAGAAAAATTCGTATAACATCACCAGATCATCTTTTTGATCTGAATTTTTTTGACAGCGTGCTCTATACAATTAGCTTTTGAGCGTCTGTTCTGAGTTTTTTTTATTTGAGTTGCAGAAGTGCCCCGAAAAAATTGTTTACTACCTGCTGGTCTGTTTTTCACAGATTCTGTCCTGTTTTGCCTTTTCTTCATTTTGCAAACCTTGAGCTTGCTTTTTCTTTGCAAAAACCTTTTGGCAATCTTGAGAAACAGTAGCTCTTCAAGATTATCCTTATTTCTAGTAGGGAAAAATTATTTTATTATGGGTACTAACCTCGTTAATCAGATTATGATGAGTTATGTATGAAGGGAGTTTTCAAGTGTGCGAGGGAAGATGATAAAAGAAGATCCAGGAGGGTCAAACGCTCAAGCTTGGGATGCCCCCGTGCACCCCCAAGAAATGTTCAAGAAGACTCAAGCGTCTAAGCTTGGGGATGCCCCCGTGCATCCCCTTCTCCATCAACAATTATCAGTTCGTCTTCCGTTCCACTATATTTTAATCACTTCATGCGTTATGTGCTATGCTTGGAGCGTCTTGCTCTTAGTTTCCTTTTTTATTTTCTTTAGCTTTGCTTGCTGTTCATAACACGTTAGAACCCAGCTTTCTTTGTGTGGGAGAGAAACACGCTCCACTTCAACCTAGAACACAACATAGGATTTTCATGCTTATCTTTGTTGTGTGTGTTCTTTGTCTTTCCATAGCTGCTGTCATGTTTAGCTCTTAGTTTCCATGCTTTTCTTTTTAAAGAGCTTTTGTTTAGTTGGTTGTTGAACTCTCTTGAGTTTTCATGATTATCTTGTTAAGAGAGTTTGCCTGTTGCACTGAGTTGTGTGTCTTAACTTAAAGTAGGTAATTGAGCTTGCTATTTAATTTTAGTAGTAACTTGCAATACTTTTGAGGTATTGCCATGAGTAATGTCTGAACTTTTGGTGTCAAGAGCTTTAGCCTATTAGTGATAGATGTCGTATTTTGGGCAATCCGTGTTTATTTTCGAAAACCAACAAAATAGTTGAGAACTTTAGCTACTAAATGGATCACTAATCATTGGAGGGATCGAATATTAGAGTACACTCACGTACCATGGGTCGAGGATGCGCAAGGGTAACCAAACCCCCATACACACCTCCTCGAGGTACTTGTCTCTTTGTGAACCTCCTAATTAGATTGAGAGTTACCGATAATAAGTGCATGAGTTCTTCGGACTAATGTGAGTATTCGAAAGTTGACACTTCCACCTATCCATATTTTTCTAGCCTCTTCGGTACCGTGCATTGCCCTTTCTCACCTCGAGAGTTGGCGCATACTTCGCCGGTGCATCCAAATCCTTGGCACGATACGCTCTGTCATCATAAGCCTCATTATATCTTTCCTCAAAACAGCCACCATACCTACCTATTAAGGCATTTCCATAGCCTTTCCGAGATACATTGCCATGCAACATCCATCTTCTCATGACTTGATCTTCATGTCATACATGCTTTTTGCTTGATCGATGAGCCGCAGGCTAGTTGGGCCTTGCCCTAATCATTGCTACATGACGCGCTAGTATCATTGCATTTCCTGCTACACTGGCAGAGGCATACATTTGCATACATCATGATAGTTTCATTTTCTTTATGTTGAGTACTTTTGTAAAGTGTGAAAGATCTTCTATACTTCTTGTAATATATAGAGTGTTGCCCCTAAAGTGAGGAAAAGATCCCAAAGAGGACAAATCAAAAGATCCCAAAGAGGACAAATCAAAAGATCCCAAAGAGGACAAATGAGAGTTAAATAGAAAGAGCCATGGAGGCCACAAAAAAATAAAATAAAAAGAGAAAAAAGAGAAAAAGAAATAAAAAGAGAGAAGGGGACACACTACTATTTCTTTTGAGAGATCCACACTCGTACTCCATCTAATACCTTGTACTCCATAGAGATTATCATTCATGCATATAGCTATGTGGGGACCTTCACACTATAGAACTTGGCTTGTATATTCCAATGATGAGCCTCCTCAAAAGAGCTCTAGGTCTTCTTGAGCAAGCAAGTTGGATGCAGCCCCACTAGTTCCATTGGAGAGCTTACCTTAGCTCATATGTGCATCCGTTGCATGGCAATCCCTACTCCTCACTTCATATCTATCATTTGGCTTTCTCTTGCCGATGATTGTCCTCATTGATGTGAGCCTTTCACACCTTTTTGTCTTCCCCCTCCATTATTTTTCTCTCTTTGCCATCCTAAGTGTCGACTTTCTTGCTTACGCTCATCCATTGCATGAGTGCTCAAAATATCGAAAGGGAGTGGATCATTTTGACTTGTACATGGCTGACAGTCTGGGGATGAGTCAAGATAAGATTCCAAAGAAGACCAAGTGTGAAACTTTAGTAGATTAAGTTCTCAACAATACAAAAACTATGTTTTACTCTCTCATATATCCCTATCCCCTTTCTTGCACGCAAACACCATTTGGAGACATTCGAGTCACGGACAGCGAGAGCTCTTGCACCTTTATGTTCTTATGTTACTTGTTACAATGCTAATATAGACTCTTGCTTGTTATGACTTGAATTGAATTACATGCCTTGATTGCTTTACTTAAAAAGTTCTTATATGGTTGGTAGCATGTCACCACAGAAATTATGCTTATTATCATTTACCTACTCGAGGACGAGCAGGAATTAAGCTTGGGGATGTTGATACGTCCAAAACGTATCTATAATTTCTGCTTGCTCCATGCTTCTTTTGTGTGATATTGCTATGATATTTATGCACTTACATACACTTTTGATCATATTTGGACTAACCTATTAACTCAGTGCACCACAGTGCCAGTTCCTGTTTTCTGCTGTTTTTCTATTTCAGATTTCCCACATGTAAAAAGTGCTCCAAAAATTCCGGGAAAAATACAGAAAAAATCAGCGTACAGGAAGCTTCGAGAAAAACCAAAGTGGGGCCAGAGGGGAGCCAAGGGCAGCCCAGGCGGCCAGCCCAGGCGGCCCCACCCCTGGCCGCCCTAGGGGGGCGCTTGGGCCCCCCTCTCCGCTTTTGGTGACCCCCTTTGGCATATATACTCCTCGCGTCCCGAAACCCTCGAGGACGGAACCCTTTTTCGCGATCTCGTCTCTGTTCCGCCGCCGCAACGCTTCCAAGATCGGGAGCATCAGGAGAACTCTTCCCGGCACCCTGCCGGAGGGGAGAACCACCACCGGGAGCTTCTCCACCCCCATGGACGCTTCCCGGATGAGTTGTGAGTAGTCCCCCTTGGACCATGGGTCCATGACTAGTAGCTATGTGATGTTCTCCTCCCCTCTTTGTTCTTCATGGATTAGACCTCATAAGCTGCCCTACATGATCGAGGCACATATGTAATCTTTATGTTGTTGCTCTGCTGAGTTTGCTGGGATCCGATGGATTATGAGATTATGTTCAGATTGTGTGTGAGTAATATATTTGATTCACCTCTTTTATATTTTAGTTCTTGAGTAATTCTTGCATGTTCTCCGTTGTTGTTTATTGCTTTGGCCAAGTAGTAGGTAGTAACTCCAAGAGGGAACGTTATGCTTGATTGTGGGTTCATGCCCCTTGATGACTAGCTTGAGTGACAGAAACATGAGTCTAGGGGATGTGTTGTTGCCACAAGGGGGAAAACAACGGTGCTTGTACTTGCGGGTGCAAGGATAGTTTACTTTACGCAAAGTTCTTTTAATGCAGTTGTCCGTTGCTTTGAGTTTACACTTTGGGTGGGACTCGCAACTTAATACCAGCGAGATGTTCTGGATAGATATCTCAAGGTGGATGATTAGTAGTAGATGCAGATGGATTTCGGTCTACTTGCCTTGGCGTACCGCCCATGCTTTTGAGCCTCTACCTTTCTTTACAACATAGTTAGCATTGGTTTGCGCACATAATCCTGTCAATTGCCCAACTATAATTTGTTTACCTCGCTTAGCTGTTTTATCGTCTTTTGGGAGAGAGACATCACTAGTGAACATCATGGGACCCCGGTCCATATTACCACCACTTATCACACCTTATATTTACTTCCTGTTTCTATTTCCTAGTTGCAATCATAGCTATCATTATTATCTCTTGTGTTTGATCCTTTGTAAACAGCAAGGCCGGAGGGATTGACAACCTCTCTGTACTCGTTGGGAGCAAAGTTATTTGTATCTGTGTGCAGGTCCTGTCAACCGCTAAGTATCTGGCGCCGTTAGCCGTTGACACCTTCTTGTCGACCCTCGGAGTCTCACGGGATTCGATCCTTGGTATCTTTGCCAAGGGAAACTTGCCGTTACACTACATCTCAAACCTTCCACTTGGGGTAACCAACGAGGGGTGAGAAGCCATCACTCACCCGTGCACCGCAACGCCTAACCCGCTGGTGCCCGAGCTTCGACCGCCGCCACGAGCTATGCTCCGGCGAGCTCCGGCCACCCTAGCTCCAGCCGCCGCCACCACCAGATGCGCATGAGCCCCAGCTCACCGTAGAACCAAACCCCGTCGCAAACTGCAGCCTGTAGCGCGAGCCCGAACAATTCCGGCGAGCTTCCGCCGCGGTTTTGGTCGCCGCCGGCCAAACTCCAGCGACTGCTGATGTGGCACTATCATTCGTGCTAACCCATGCCACTAAACACCCCTAATAGCCACTGACAGTGGGCCCAGTCCTTGGTCAAACCCCAGTCAGCACAGGGTTTGACCGGATTTAGTCCATGTGTCACTAACGTGTGGAACCCACACGTCAGGTTTGACCCTGGTCGGTCAGTTGACCTGCTGACCTCAGCCTGGCACAGAGTTGACGCAATAAAGCCTTTCTGGAATTAAAATAAATCAAAAAGGTTTAGAAATTCCAGAAAATGCTTTAAACTTCTAAAATTCATATAAAATCAACCGTAGCTCAGATGAAAATCATTTAGACATGAAAAATGATCAGAAAAATATGAGGAATCTGTTTATGGTATTTTCATTCATGTTTGAACAAGTTAAACCTGCTGATTAGGTCAAATCAATTAAATGACATTCAAATAACCACATGTGGAGTTTGAATTTGAATCTTGGATTCAAACCAACTTCATTTAAATTGTTGTTAGTGGCATTAGCTCAAACCACAGCATATTGCCATGTCATGATCATGCGTCATATTGTCGCATTGCATTGATTGTGTTCTTCCTTGTTTGCCGGTGTTTTTCCCCCTCTCAGTAGACGACGTTCCGACGATATGAGATCGATGACACAGACGAAGAGCTTTACTATCTTGAGAAGTGACAGGCAAGCAAACCCCCATTGAGCATTCTGATACAATCCCACTCTTTCGCTCCTGGTCTCCTTTACTGCATTAGGACAACAACGTTTGAACTGCTATTTGCTGCGGTAGCTGAACCCCTTTCCTCTGCATGACCTGTCATTGCCACAATAAATAGTTGAAACCCACTAGCATGAGTAGGAGTTGTTTGAGCCATGTTGTGCCTACTCATTCATGATTTTTGGTTATGCCTGCTATTGCTTAGAGTTGTGTCAGGTCTGATTCATCGGGGATGAATTGGAAAGTTATGAACATGTCCTACTGTTGAGAGCTAAGTGTGTGAACACGTTTTGGTAAAGGTAGCGGTGAGAGGCCATGTAGGAGTACATGGTGGGTTGTCTCACTTGAGCCGTCCTTAAGAACTGAGTTCTGTGTAAGTTGTCCAATGACTAGCTACTACCATGCATTAGAATGCTTAAGTGCCCCTCTCGACTTATTAATCAACTCGATCTCTGTCCAGGAGTTGCAACTAGTTTCTGGTGTTTGTAGGTAGTGTTACTAGTCTACCAAGTGGCACCCGGTACAGGTGGGCTTGGGACAGACTAGGCACCATGGCCGGGTGGACCAAGCGTCGCCCGTTTGGTGGGCTTGGAAACCCTATACACATCGTTTGGGGCCGTGAGCGACACCCCGGCCGGATCTCCTTACGAATGGAACCCGAATAGGCGATAAACATGGACTAGAGTCTTGTGTGGTTAGTCAGGTCGTGGCTGACACCCTTGCCAGGCTTCCGCTTGAAGGTTGCCGAGATACACGACGTGTACATGGCGGTAAGTGGCGAGAGCGTGTGTGAAGAAGTACACCCCTGCAGGGTTAACATGATCTATTCGAATAGCCGGGTCCGCGGTTATGGACTTCTTGGATGCCTACTTGGTACATAGACAAGTGAAAGTGGATACTCTAAAGTGTTCAAGACAAGTGTGAGTGCTTTGCATGGCGCAGACGAGAGCGGATCCATAGTGGTGTATTGATTGGTGAATATGTGGACTTGTGTGCGCCACCTCAAAAGAATTACTTGCAGTTGTAGTTCAGGATAGCCACCGAGTCAAAGCTGGCTTGCAACAGTCAAACTCCACCATCCCTTCGTTGTTACTGAAGCATATGTAGTTAGTTCTGATGTAAGTCTTACTGAGTACCTTTGTACTCACGTTTGCTTAAATTATGTTTTTGCAGAGAGACTTCAGTCTCACTAGTGGTTCCGCGTGGACTTCGACGTTTAGCTTGTTACCTCAGCTACGATCTTGTGCCCTCGGGAGGGTCTTGTAGTTAGTCAGGCTTCTCAGCCTTTTTCATTTGTAGTTGTCTGTACTCAGACATGTTATGCTTCCGTTGCCTGTATGCTCTGTATGTTGGGTCATGTGACCCCTGTTTGTAATAAATGATATGATGGCTCTTCTGGGCCTTTATCTATATGAGTTGTTGAGTTATGTTGTGATGCCATGTTGTACAGCACATACTTGTATGTTATGCGTACGTGTAATGTGTATTGCTATGTGTGGGGTCCGACACCTAGTTGTTTACCCTTGGTTGCATATCTTACAGGGAAATGTCTCCTAGTGCTTCCACTGAGCCTTGGTAGCTTGCTACTGCTCCGGAACACTTAGGCTGGCCGGCATGTGTCCTTCTTCATTCATGTGTCTGTCCCTTAGGGTAAATGTCACGCGTTGTTCCTTTAAGTTCTTGTAGCTTGCTACGACTTGGGTTCATACGTTGATGACCGACACGTTCGTTGCTGGGTCATGTATGCCTGTCTCTGTAATTTAGCGCCACTTTGGTTTATAACTAGTCATGTCGGCACGGGTTCTCTGTCATATGGATGCTAGCAACACTATCATACACGTGTGCCAAAATGCGCAAACGGTCCCGGGCCAGGTAAGGTAGCACCCGTGGTGATACCGTGTGTGAGGCCGCAAAGTGATGTGATTTGTTACATGCTAGACCTGTGTGACTTGGGATCGGGGCCCCGACAGCTTTGGTATCAGAGCTTGACTGCCTGTAGGATTACCAAGCCAAACTGGTTGAAGTCGTGTCTAGAAATTCTTTAGTTATATTAAGGGAATTGATTGTGGAAGGGAACGTAAGGATCTTTTTACTCCTTTACCTTTTGACCTTATGATCTAAGTCGTCCTCTTCTTTTCTACGGGGATTAAGGAACTAGGCTTTCTCTTATGTCTATCAGGATCACGTTAATTGTGGATTCAACCCTCAGTTCAGTTTCTTCTACCTCCGTGTGTTGATAGTTGGTCTCAGAATCTTGTTATTGTTATGTTGAGTGGTTATGCCACCATTTTGTAGGATCTCTCAAATCTTTTGAGCATTTACAGCCGTTATGCTGTCCGAGTCATCCCAGGTCTCTAAACAATCTGATGCATTTGCAAATCATTCCTACTTGTTCTCAGTGTCCTTTTAGGCCAGATTAACCACGCTAGTCGGTGTGTTGATGTACGCCGTTGCCTCAACATATAGGTTGGAGCTATTACTATGACCCTAGGTGTCTTAGAAGATCACCCAGTAATCTGGCAATGCTTTATATTCCCAGTGTGATGATTCTGGCCATCATTCTCGAAAGCATCCCGTGATGCTATTTAGTTAGTAGGTATTCCATTTCTGGGTTCTTGAACCAGAGCTTCACCCTACTTACTTCATGTTGATAGTATTTGCTTGTTCCTTTAGGATATTAGTAACCTTGAGATAGTCCTCGAGGTCCGTGGTGAATCGTTCTTCCAATACCATGTACCGTTTTGGCAGAAGTTCTTTGAACCAAAAGATCACAATCAGAGTGCTCCTGATGAGTTCTCGATTCCATGTTGTGACTCTGCCAATTCCACCTTTCTGCATGGGTTATCCGGAAGAAATATGTTGAACTAGTTCGACATGCTAATCTATGCATCCACAACTCAGAAAGTTATACGTTCCTTGAGTTGTCTCCTTTTAGTTATGTCCCGGCCTTCATCTATCAGTTGATAGTCAATGGTATGTGTGTATTCGTGTGCATCGATGCCTATTATTCTTGTGGTCCGTCAAGCCATTCTATTCTGGAATGAATAGGAGAAACCTCAAGTACCTTATCCATATCTAGGATTGGGTCAAAGCAGTTGTACTCCGCAGACCAAAATGACATTCCAACTTTTGTTCTGTTCTAATTTGGAGTGTTACCCTCTTATATGTCAAGTGTGTCGTGGGAATTGCACCACCTCCTATGAACTCTTGATACAGTGATACTTCTCACCATCATCGTTTATTCCTCAGTCTCTGTGTTGTTGTAACTGGAATACTGACAAGTGAATCATGATGTGTGAAGTCAATACTCCTAGCAACCCCGTTGCTTGGTAGTTAATGGACAATAAACTCACTCTTAGCATGTTGGCTACCGAATCATCATTCTAAGATTGATCGTGCTACCTAGTCCATTGTTCCTGGTGCACTTGTCGATCAATGAGTTAGGATTGTATCAAACTCTAGCTCTCTTGATCATATCGTCTTGCCCTGAAAAGCAAGATTGTTCTCGAGCTTCATAACATATCGGTGGTTCGTGATTTTCTGAATATCTTCTCGGGAGTATTACCAGGTTGTTCCCTGACTGTGATATTGAGCTCGTGATCAAGTTAGTTTACCTATAAACCACCCCTTCTCCAAGAATCTGTGTTGGATACCCTGAACTAGTTGGATAAGCTAAAACAATAACTTGGAGAGTTGGAAGATAAAAGCTTGTCCGAGTCAGTTCATTCCAAAGGGATATCTTTGTGTTTATGTGTTGAAGAAAGATGATATCTTCATTGATTGATCCCCGTGGTCAATTGTCGGATCTATTGTCTTATCAAAGCCTTGAGTTGAGTGTGGGTTACCGTCAAATCAAATCAGAACCAATGATGGTTGTAATGTTGTCTTACTCGTGGTTGTCTCCTCGAGCATACACCATTATATCTTTTGGTCTGACTAATGCTATCATCGTGTTCACACAATTGTGGAACTCCAATTATATGGAAACCTGGATGAATTGTTGTTGAGCCCATCAGCAACATTGTTATCTTCTCCATGACCTGTGTTGCACATCCAGCTAGTATTGGAAACTTTTATAAGCATTATCTTCATGACCCATTCGTGAAGCATATGTTCGGATGAAAGAAGTGACTTCCTCTAATTCATGTGCATTTGATGCAAGTTGCCGCCGTGAATTCGAGAAAGCATGTTTTTACCTCCTCTGGAACCATCCCAAGTCAGTTATGCACGTGCGAAGTATTGTGTGGTCTGTTAGACTGGTCATCTTCATTCTATATGAATTCCGTAGCACATCAAGCCACCGACTGATTTGTTCAAGGAAGAGAAGTCTATGCTTGGGATCTAAACCATGGACTTGCATAGAGACTTCGTTATCCTCAATGATGGTTCTCCACCTGAACCCGGTAGTGTTTTATTGTAAGACTGCCATGTGATCATGTTGTCTGGAACAGCGTGTTCACATGTTTGTAGTGGAACCAGCTCATGTTTTGGAGCTTACTACCGCAGTCCATTTCCCGATAATCTTGCAACGTTGTCTCGTCGATTTGTGTTGCAAACTTTCATTTTTCTTTCTAGACTCGATGAGTCTGGAATATCCTGACACCAACCAGAACTGAATCTCAGGCAGATATGATGGTTGGAGCATTTTCCAAGAACTATAATATTGGTCTCTCGATAACCGGTAAAGTGGATGTCGTGGCCAACACACCCAGCCGAAAAGACCTATTGTTGTAGAATCTTGATTGAAGAAGTTGGCCACCTCCCCATAAGGATTTCGTAGGATTTACTCCCTAGTTGTTCCTTATGGATTTTTGTGCTCCTGAAGTCCGACCTTTTACTTGACGTTCTAGGTACCGAACCATTTTAATAAATGGGTTGCCCTAGCACATCAAGGAGAACATTAGAAGCGGAGTGCTAAATGTCTCTCGGTCGATCATCCAGATTTTGCCCCTTGACCCCGCTAAGGTGAAATCTGAGAAAGTGTTATCTTCCTTTGCATCTGCATCGTCCATCGCTATTCATCATGGTCATATGTTGTGTTGTCGGCACCATTGGCACGAATAATGGTAAAACCTTGATGTTTATGGAAATGCTCAAGTTCTTGAGAGCACGCACAAGCACTAGGTGTTATCACCGGCACTAACCGGGATTGCTCCCAGTGTTCTTGGTTATGCTATAACCTCTCAAAGAGTAGATTCACTCTCTACTGTTGGGTTTCTTACCAGTTACCAGAATCATTCCCAGCATTTGCATTTTGTTCCCAGCTTGCACCGCCAATGTGCCATTTTACCATGGGTTCCATCCATTTCTGATGATAAGCAAAACCATCCATTGTGTTTTCTTCAACAAGGTAGTCCACATCATCCATTCTGGCCCGAGAATGTCATTCTTTCGGACTCCTTCAAATGATCGATTGAGATTTGCCTTAGGTTGGTATAGAGAATTTCAATGCTCTCTATATCAAAAGTAATTCTTTTTGCCACTTAAGGGAATAATCCTACGAGTCACCTTCTCTAAGGTGCCCCGTCTGGTGACATCGATCACCATCTTTGTAAATGTGGAATTTTTCCTACCAAGTGAACCTTCATCGTTGTTTCACTACATCCCTCTGGATGTATGCTTCGTATCTCAGCTCGAGAGATGTTCTAACGTCTCACTCCATGAGTTGATCTTGAGTTGCTCGATCTTCAGAAGATCATTTTTGTAAAGTTTCTTTCGTCGTCACCGTGTTGGACAAAGATCTCGAAAGCAAGGATGTCAGGATCGACATGAGGCAAGCAATCAACATTCATATGAAGGACAGTTGGACCATGAAGATCGTGTTAGCTTTTTGTCCCTCTGTTTCCTTACCTCACGTCTTGAATCTCGGGACGAGATTCTTGTTTAGTGGGGGTGAGTTGTCACAGCCCTAAAGTTTGCTTGTACCAAGTGGCTTTGCATCCATGCATCATGTTCAAATTTCAAGAAATTTGAAATGGGGATTGATAAACCCTAGCACAAATGCTTTCCAAATTGGTCTAGTTAAAGAAATTGCATTCAATGTTTCCAAAGTGTTCTTATTAATTGTTTGATATTTCTGGCAAGGCTTTTGCACCAAACCAAAAATAATGAACATTTTTTAGGAATATTTTGGGCACTGAATTGAAATCATTATTGTATTTGAATTTGGAGTTATATTCATAATATATAGAATATATTTCCAAATAACTTTGAATTAATTTATGTGCTCCTAGAAAAGTCCATGGGAAACATAAAAATACTCAGAGGATGTTTTGGCACTTGTTTGAATTTGTTCAAATTCAAAACAGTGGCAAAAGAAAAAAAAGAAAAAAAAAGAACACAAAAGGAAAAGGAGAGGGAGAAGGAACCTACCTGGCCTTACCTATAGCCGGCCCAGCCAGCAGCCAGCCAACAGGCCCGGCCGAGCAGCGCCACCGTCCTCAAGCTCCTGCCAGGAGGACAAGTCGCGGCAGAGTGAGCATCGCCGGCCGCCACCTCCTACTTCGACGTGTCCCAGCCGCCCCGACCCTTCAAGTGCGCCGTTGGAACGCCCTCGACCCCCTCTGCCTCTCCCCTCACTCTGGAGATCTCTCCCTCTTCTCTAGCTTCCTCTCTGTAGTACCACCGAACACGCTGTCGCCGCCGCTCGCCACCACCGCGGCCACCGCCATCCCGACGACACCCCGAGCTGTCCCCGAGCTCCGTCGTCCCGCTCTCCCTCTCCTCGTCGGCGCACGCAACACCAGGAGCAGCAGAGCGCCACTCCAGTCGTCTCCATCGCCGCCTCTGCTTCGTCCTCGTCGTCGTCAATTCGCCGGCCACAGCACTTCCCCGACCTCGCTGTCGCCTCTGCTAGCCCCTCCGTGAGCCCCTGCACCGTTTCCCACTTTCCTTTGCTCCGGTAGCCTCCTGTATCCGCCGTTCCGCAAGCCCCCGAGATCATTGCCGGCGTCCTCATTGCCGCCGTCGTTCTAGTGGGACTCGGTCACGCCAAAGCGCTCCATCATGCTCCTGGCCTCACCAGGATGCCGTTGAGCCCCTCCCCTTGCTCACCCGTGCCCCGCAACGCCTAACCCGTTGGTGCCCGAGCTTCGGTCGCCGCCACGAGCTCTGCTCCGGCGAGCTCCAGCCGCCCTAGCTCCAGCCGACGCCACCACTAGATGCGCATGAGCCCCAGCTCGCCGTAGAACCAAACCCCGTCGCAAACTGCAGCCTGTAGCGCGAGCCCGAACAATTCCGGTGAGTTTCCGCCGCGGTTTTGGTCGCCGCCGGCCAAACTCCGGCGACTGCTGACATGGCACAGTCACTAATGCTAACCCCTGCCACTAAACACCCATAATAGCCACTGACAGTGGGCCCAGTCCCTGGTCAAACCCCAGTCAGCATAGGGTTTGACCGGATTTAGTCCATGTGTCACTGACGTGTCGAACCCACACGTCAAGTTTGACCCTGGCCGGTCAGTTGACCTGCTGACCTCAGCCTGACGCAGAGCTGACGCAATAAAGCCTTTCTGGCATTAAAATAAATCAGAAAAGGTTTAGAAATTCCAGAAAATGCTTTAAACTTCTAAAATTCATATAAAATCAACCGTAGCTCAGATGAAAATAATTTATATATGAAAAATGATTAGAAAAATATGAGGAATCTATTTATGGCATTTTCATGCAGGTTTGAACAAGTTAAACCTGATGATCAGGTCAAATCAATTAAATGACATTCAAATAACCACATGTGGAGTTTGAATTTGAATTTTGGATTCAAACCAACTTCATTTAAATTGTTGTTAGTGGCATTAGCTCAAACCACAGCATATTGCCATGTCATGATCATGCATCATATTGTCGCATTCATTGATTGTGTTCTTCCCTGTTTGCTGGTGTTTGTCCCCTCTCAGTAGACGACGTTCCGACGATATGTGATCGATGACACAAACGAAGAGCTTTACTCTCTTCAGAAGTGCCAGGCAAGCAAACCCCCATTGAGCATTCTGATACAATCCCACTCTCTCGCTCCTGCTCTCCTTTACTGCATTAGGACAACAACATTTGAACTACTATTTGTTGCGGTAGCTGAACCCCTTTCCTCTGCATGACCTGTCATTGTCGTAGTAAATAGTTGAAACCCACTAGCATGATTAGGAGTTGTTTGAGCCATGTTGTGCATACTCATTCATGCTTTCTGGTTATGCCTGCTATTTCTTACAGTTGTGTCAGGTCTGATTCATCGGGGATGAATTGGAAAGTTATGAACATCTCCTACTTTTGAGAGCTAAGTGTGTGAACACGTTTTGGTAAAGGTAGCGGTGAGAGGCCATGTAGGAGTACATGGTGGGTTGTCTCACTGGAGCGTTCCTTAAGAACTGAGTTCTGTGTAAGTTGTCCAATGGCTAGCTACTACCACGCATTGGAATGCTTAAGTGCCCCTCTCGACTTATTAATCAACTCGATCTCTGTCTAGGAGTTGCAACTAGTTTCTGGTGTTTGTAGGTAGTGTTACTAGTCTACCAAGTGGCACCCGGTACAGGTGGGCTTGGGATAGAATAGGCACCATGGCCAGGTGGACCAAGCGCCGCCCGTTTGGTAGGCTTGGAAACCCAATACACATCGTTTGGGGCCGTGAGCGACACCCCGGTCGGATCTCCTTACGGATGGAACCCAAATAGGCGATAAACCTGGACTAGAGTCTTGTGTTGTTAGTCAGGTCGTGGCCAACACCCTCGCCATGCTTCCGCTTGAAGGTTGCCAAGATACACGACTTGTACATGGCGGTAAGTGGCGAGAGCGTGTGTGAAGAAGTACACCCCGACAGGGTTAACATGATCTATTCGAATAGCCGGGTCCGCGGTTATGGACTTCTTGGATGCTTACTTGGTACATAGACAAGTGAAAGTGGATACTCTAAAATGCTCAAGACAAGTGTGAGTGCTGTGGATGGTGTTCTCGTAGGGAGACGGGAGTGGATCCATAGTGGTGTATTGATTGGTGAATATGTGGACTCGTGTGCGCCACCTCAAAAGAGTTACTTGCAGTTGTAGTTCAGGATAGCCACCGAGTCAAAGCTGGCGCAAAAGCTTGTTCTCACATCGTCTTGGTCGACAACGAGCAGCGGGAGGAGGGACCATAGACGGGAGCACTTGAGCTGGCTCGAGCGACATGCTCTGAGTTTATCTGAGCTTGCCCTATCGCTGAAGTCCAAACCAACCTCAACATGTTCGGAGTTAAAATAATCATGAACATTTCAAAATTAGAACTTCACGGATTTTTTGTATGTTCGCCTATTTATTTTTTGATACCCAATGTGTGAGTTTTGTCGTAAGCGAACATATTTAACTATCCGCTGCAGAGAATATGAACTTTGCATTAACCTTTTTTTGTCTTCAAGAAGTGCGCGCTTTTTTGCTTTTAATATTCAACTTCCATGCTCTATTTTTTGTAACAGTTTCATGAAGGAGATGGAAAGCACCAACATAATGTGCGTCAGAGAGCAACTAGTTTGGGAAACCAACCAATACATGATACGTTTTTGGCTGTAAAGAACAGAAAACAAATTTTTCATTATTTTAACTTGAACTTCTCCATTTTATTCACACACACACAAATGTCACGGCTATCACCTGCAACGCCGGTACACTTTTAATAAAGAACTAGACCATGATGGCGCGCGTTGCCGCGACCATTAATTTTGCACATATAATAAAGGCTATAAACATGCATATTTATAATATCTCTCATTATTTTTTTTGTAAATTTATACACGTATTGATAGCACAAATAAGAAGTACGAAGTGAATGGGTATGTATTGAAACTTTCTTTTTATAGAAAAACATCTTTATTAAATATCGATAACGGTTACATCTTCAGCTAGAAGAGGTATAATACAAGGCGCGGAATCCTCGGCCCGGACAAAGGTTGATCTTAAGCACGCCAGCATAGCGAGTTCATGGGCAACTACATTATCTTGGTGGGACAGTGATCAAAGATGATCTTGATAAAATATGTGAATACGTGGTAGTAGTCATCTTACACTGTCGTAGGCGGATGGTGCCATTGACCACCCTCCTTCATAGTCATGTCTGCCTCCAACACCATGTTTTTGATTCAAGAGCAAGCCAGTTACATCCCATAGAGAGTGAGCCATATCTTAGGTGATGGGCTTCTATTATCTGAGCATCTTGGATATTAGCCAGTTTCATATTTGAAGCAGCTATAAAAAATATTATTTTCTCGGATGATTGCTCCAACAGAACTGCATAAATGATTGTCATCAAAAGAGGCACCCCACACCCAATCCTTTTCAGTTTTGTTGTATGCAATTGAGCCTCGGGAGTATTAGATGTCAACGCGTTTATGGGCATCACTTGCCAGGTCTGAAATGAACTGAAACTAATACATAAGACCACCTACATATGTAAAACCTCGATTCAGTAGTTGTTCTCTATTCTTTCATTTTATTTTTTATTTTTATTATACAGACTCAATCTAAAAATTTATAAATACACTCACTCGGAGAAAAAACTACTGTTTCACATTGGTTTAAAAACTATGCACTTTTGTACTGTTATGCATGGCATCAGGTAGCTACTTTAACTACGGAATATTATGCAAAAATACTGAGTGAAGAAGCTTATTTGCTATACCTTAGATGATTTTAAGTACATGTGTTACCTTTCTGAACTTTGCTTTGCCAAGACAACTTATCATGTCATCTTCTGTTCCCTTAAAACATCATGGCACAAGACACTAATCATGTACCAAAAAGCGGTCCGAGTTGAAACTTCATGCATATTAAGAAGTGGTATTACCCATATGAAGAGCACAAAGAACTTACAGGAAAGTAGTGAGATGTGCTTCTTCCTTAAGGTTCAAAATCATTTGAAACAGTAGATTTTATATGTGGACTCTCTCAAGCACGCGCGCACACATACACACACACGCTGCATTTTATGATTGACGACACAACGTAAGTTTAGAGGGAAGGGAGCCACTGTTGGTGCAACAATGCATGATCTGACAAAAATATCAAATAAAAATATGTAATGTCTTCTCCATCAGGTACATGCCATGCTTTGGCGCGGATACTTCAGATATGAAACAATAATTAATTGAGAGAATATTTGTTCAATGTCAAACTGGGAATGAAACTATGAATCGAGTCCATCAGGTACATTCCTTGCTTTGGCGCGGATACTTCAGATATGCCTGTGTACATGTACCTTCTTTAAGAATTCTTCAAATTCAAGAAGAAGCAATGCTGAAATTCACCTTGCCTGGCATACAAATGAAGGGATGCCTTCAGTACTTTATTTAGAGGCTTTGGAAGCATGTCAATTTGTTTTCCAAGAAATTAAATAGAGGGGATGCCATCATTATACATCTCCCTTGTATTCCTAGGACAATTTGCTCGGCAGAATAGTCCATCAGGATACCAAAGTCCCCAAACAAAATAAAGATTCAAGAAACCAATCTTAGTGGATGAATAAAAATATTACCGCCCAACTGTAGACGCCATTGGAACCACAAGAGAGAACCCAGCCCGGTAGATCCAAAATAAAATCCATAAAGTCAGAGCACCAGTATTCAGTTGGGAGCACAAAAAGTCACATAAATAAAGACGCAGTAATAATCCTCAGTCTAAATTTGATGTGGGAAGAATTGGGGTAGAGGGTGCAGAGAAGATGAAGTAGCAATCCGTCGAAGTAAAGAGGCGGTGGAGTGGAACAGCTGAACCTTTGAGACTACATATAGATGTGATTGCCTATGGAGTACCAAAGAGCACGGATCGACATGGTAACAGACCTGCAATTATCGGATACTAGTGAGTGGGCACTTCGATTGCCATTAAGTTTGGTAGCAACTTTCCTCGCGAGTGGGCATGAATTGCCATTAAGGTCTGTTGCAACGGTGATTTCTATCGTTGGTGACTGATTCAAGAAGCGGACGGTTTGCTATCCCGTTACTGCCCCCATCGAATGCAATCCACCCCATCACACATTGAAGATCTGCTGCATTGGATCCCATCGTGCGGTATGGCACCTCGACTGGACCCGAATGATGCAACTCGGGTTGATCCCAACAAGTGCTCAAGTGCACCATCTGCACCCGAATCCCTCGATTGATCCCATCTCGCGCGTCGCCTTTCTTGATCCTGCGCGCTGCGTCGGGGCCGGATCGACACAGGCCTCTCTCTATCCCCCGTCGCTAGATTCCCTTTCGCGACTTTTTTTTCTTACGAGCGAAGCATATTTGGTTCCTTACTTGAATGGGCTGGCTTCGGTGGGGAATAGGCCCTGTTACTGGAGGCCTTCATTTCGGCCTCCAGAGTTGTGACGCCCGAAGACCGACGTCCCAGAAGATTCCAGATGTTCCGGGTTCTCCCGTGTGTTTCAATTGTGCTTGTGTTATTTATTTTTGCTTTGCATCATGTCATCATGCCATCATGACTTTAATTCTGCAACTCAACCAAATAAATTGTGTGGATCTTCGATCCATTTAAATTGAGGGAGGAGTGACTTCTCTTTATAACATATCCTCCTAATATTATGGAGCTATTATTAAATTATTCCATTTGTTGGAAGTAACCATAACACACTTGCATATCATCCCCATGCCTTTTCTTTCCCAATTCCTTGCCTCCAAACCTTGGCTATAATTCTTTTCCCGTTTATCGAGGTTCCTCCAAAAACCTCAACATTTTTGGGCACTTCAAAAATCATGTCCTAATACAAACCATTTGAATTAAATTCAAATGAGTTTGAATTTTCATCATTCAATCTTGCCACTTCTATTTTTCTTGGATTACGCTCATTTTTATGAGCCCGAGAAAAATAACCTCTTGCTCAAATTCTTTCACTAACCCTCTCCTTATTTTTGTTCTCTCTATCTTTTTCTTTTCTCTTCATTCTTTATTCTAAAGTATAAAATAGAGAGAGGAGAAGAGCCCAACAGGCTGGCCACTTGCTCCTCTATGCAGCCCGCGGCCTCCGAGGCCTAACTATCCATCTAGAAGCCTCCTTCTGGCCTCCTAAGGCCCAGGCCCAGCCTCTCTCCCCTAACCCTAGCCCGCATCTACCCTGATCCCCTCGTCCCATCTCACCCCTCGCTCCTCCTCTCGTCCTCCTGCGCCGCCTAGAGCGCTCCCGACCCTCGCTCTCTCCCTCCTCCTTGACTCTGTCGCCAGCCTTGCCTCCTCCAGGGTCGCCCCGCGGTTCACCTCCATGGATACGCACGGCCACCGCAGCGTCCTCCCTGCCGCCAGCGATGGCCCCGCCTCGATCGCTGGAGCGCCGGCCGGCCAAAGCCGTCGTCTCCCTCCGCCACCATCGGCCTCACCTACTTCTGTCCCTCTGCATCGTCGCCATCGCGCCCTCCAGCCGCCTCGCCATCTCTCCTCCCCACCGCGAGCGACCAAGGCCGTTGGAGCCCTGCTCCACTGCCGCATATTCTGCTGCTGCCTCCGTGCGCCCTCTCAACCAGGCTACCGCCGGCGACGACCGTCGCCCCTCCTCTGCTTTGCCTCCTTCGCGCCACCACCGGAGCAGCCACCTCGCCGGGCCTCTCATGCGCCCACCTCCTCGTCGCCCTGTTCTCCATTGGCGTCGTCCTTCCCAGGCAGGCAGGAACTCCGCCGTCGGGCCATCTTCTTCAGGTGTTTGAGCGCGAGCTCGTCGCCCTGCCTTGTTGCCGATGACCCGGAGATCTTGCTGCCCCTCGTTGTTGCTGCCAAGTTCCTCTTCCAGAGACGCCCAAGAGACGCCCAAGTGCACGAGGACCTCAAATACGACTACACCAACATGAGTACCACGACGCCGACGTCCTTCAAGTTCAGCTACAAACGACATGTACAACTACGTTGCCGAGACCGAGACCGGCAAGTTCCGTGGATGCCCGAACGATCACACAAGACGACGCGTCAAGTACCACTACGTCCGACGATGTGACGAGTACCCCTTCCGAGAACATGAACATCTACGAAACGTGTACGACGACCGTCGCCGAAGAACCGTGTACCACTACCGTTGCCCCGGAAACGATGGATTCATCAAGTACCTCTCCGAACGGAACGACTACTTCCCTCTACGAACGTGTACCACGACCCGCGAGTACCACTAATTCCTCTACGACCTCGAACCTCCCTGAAATGAACGTTCCGAAGGTATAACCCCGAGACGATGACCCGTGGACGAATGCTTGTTGTGTTGTATGAGATGTATCGGATGTTGCATCGTGTCCGTTGTGCCCTCGTTGCCTTGTTGTCAACTCGTGGGAACCCGATGACGGGATCACCCCACCTTTCATCTTGTTCGACTCGCTCACGCCACCTTTTCTTTTGCTCCGGTCTCTCAACGAGTTACCGGAACCGAGATGTTGTCGTTGCATCATTTTCGGATCGTTGTCGTGGCACCCTTTCCTTCCACCATGGTGACAATACTTCATATCTCTTCATGTTAACTGTTACTAAAATTTGCATAAAACTTGATCATGTCATCCGCATCATGTTAACAACATTAAAATGTTTAATTGTTGTTGCTTAAATAATTGCTATACATGCATGTGGGGTTTTCCGGATTTGTTGTTGTTATTTCCGGCCTCATTTAAAATGCCTAGATAGCTAGTTTACACTTGCATCATACCTTGCCATGTTATGCTTCCTGTATAGTCTTGTCATGCATCCTACCTTGCCATGTATTGCATCATATATAAACTTGTGTTGTTTTGCTGTGCTTCCTACCTTGCCATGTTATGCTTCCTGTATAGACTTGCTGTGCTTCCTGTATAGACTTGTCATGCATCATACATTGCCATGTATTGCATCATATAGACTTGTGTTGTTTTCTGTGCTTCCTACCTTGCCATGTTATGCTTCCTGTATAGACTTGTTGTGCATCATACGTAGACTTGTGTTACATCATGCTTGTTTGAGCATATTGTCATGTCTCGTGTGGTGTGTTTACCGTATTGCTTGCATCTTCTCGTTAGTGCTTGTTCAATTGCGATCGTGAGGATTCGTTCGTCTCCT
Source organism: Secale cereale (assembly GCA_902687465.1). Taxonomy (NCBI): domain Eukaryota; kingdom Viridiplantae; phylum Streptophyta; class Magnoliopsida; order Poales; family Poaceae; genus Secale; species Secale cereale. The sequence continues at coordinate 524,196,732 of LR738711.1, read as the reverse complement.
CGTGGTTCGTCTTCAAGACTTCTTCTTCGTCTTCTTCATGGACCCGTTCTTCTCCCTTGCGGAATCCCAGGCAAGATGATCATACCCTTGGATGCCTTTACAACCATTGCCATGCTTAGTTGTCTCGATGCTATCGTTACATGTCGCGCTACCCATCTTTTCTGTCAGCCTCTCCTTGTTGCCATGAAACCTCTAACCTTTGACACCTTCCTAGCAAAAACCATTGTTTGGCTATGTTACCCACTTGCTCAGCCCCTCTTATAGTGTTGTTAGTTGCAGGTGAAGATGAAGATCATTCCAGGAGGGAACTTGTTGTTGGAATATCACAATATCTATTATTATTATTAACACACCTATATACTGGGCATGGGTGGAAGGCTTGGCCTTTTGCTCGGTGTTTTGTTCCACTCATGCCACCTTAGGCGCCGATAAACCGGCATTATGTTCCTTGATTTTTGCGTTCCTTACACGATGGGTATATGGGGACCCCTTGACACTTCGACTTTGAATAAAACTCCTCCAGCAAGGCCCAACATTGGTTTTAATTTTCCTCATAATAATAACTTAATTAATTATTTAAATTGCATAAGGGGGACGCTCGTTGGAGATTCTTTTCTACATAACAGGGGGGCCAGTGCTGATGGTGTTGGTCCCAAACGGGGAGCCTGCGGGGCCACCACGGGGAAACTCGAGGTTTGGTTTTACCTGTAGCATCGCCCATCCGGTCGTGGCCTGAGACGAGATACGCGCGGCTACTATCAGGGTGTCGGCACGCCGGGAGGTCTTGCTGGACTTGTTTTACCATTGTCGAAATGTCTTGTGCACTGGGATGCCGAGCCTGATCGGATTTTCCCTAAGATAAGGGGTGATGATATTATATTTATCACTTCAGCTAATCGTGAGAGCTTGTGATGGGCTAAGTTGGGACACCCCTGCAGGGTTATGATCTTTCGAAGCCGTGCCCGTGGTTATGTGGCAGATTGGAATTTGTTAATGTCCGGTTGTAGAAAACTTGACAGAGGATCCAAAGTAAAACACACAACAGTGTGAGTAACCGTGACTGTCTCTTTTCACTTTGAGAAGAGAACACGGTGGGGTTATGTTTGACTCGTAGGTAGTTCAGGATCTTTAGCGATCACTACTAGATTGCGACCGTTTGCGTAGAGGCTCATCTTATTCTTGTACTCGTAAGTTAGCCACCATATTATGCTTAGCCGCTGCTGCAACCTCACCACTTCACCTCTTCCTACCCATAAAGCTTTGCTAGTCTTGATACCCATGGTTATGGGATTGCTGAGTCCTCGTGGCTCACAGATACTACAACACCAGATGCGGGTTCAGCCGAGATTGATGCAGGAGATGGATCGGAACTCCACCGGGAGATCGATGAAGAGCGTGGCCGTATGCTTGTGACGTTTTCGACGATCAGTAGTGGTTTCTACTAGGGACGATTCGGACCTGTGGCTTTATGTTTTGGTGTCTTTCTTTTGGATCTTCGCCCGTAGTCGGGTTGTGATGTTTTGGATGATGATTTGCTTATGTAATGTATTGTGTGACATGGCGAGTGTAAGCCAACTATTCTTTTGCAATTTCATCCCTATTTTTTTCATGAGTCGTGCAAAGATACCAAACTTGAGATCATTCCAGATTGGACTTATACCTTTAAGTCGTGCCTCGACACGTAGGAGGTATTGTCCCATCTTGGGCATTACAAGTTGGTATTCAGAGCCTTCTCCGACCTAGGAGCCCCCACTGATTGATCGAATCGTTGACGCTTGAGTCTAGGCACACACTTGAAAATGTTTTGAGTCCTATATATATATATATATCGGAGAGTAGGATTTCTTTTTACTCCTCATCCCTTTTCACTCTGGTGAGGACTCCTGACGATTACTTTTATCTCTTCTACTCTCAAAATTTCACCAAACTTTTTTTTAGGATCACGCGAGTATTGTTTGGATTGTTCCGATGTCTTTGTGACGAGAACATTGTTCTCGATGCCTCCTATCATTAGGGGTTGTGGCAGTGTCCCGGGGAGTTGAGCTCCGAGGTGTTGTCGTCACAAATATATCGCAACAGTTCTGGAATACTTAAGACGGCCCACATCAAAAACTCTCCTATGCGGTTAGTGGCAAGATAACCCCGACATCACCCAGTACTGGGGAGGTAGTTCGGGAGTATTGCCATAGCTTGTATAGCGGATGCGTTTCGAAGGTCCGAGGTAAACGGTTTCCGGAAATAACTGGTTATGTGTTGAAGGATGGATACAGCTAGATGTAGGATTAGAGTTGAGTGCGTGGTGCCTCCCCTGTATCCCCAACACCTGATTGCATAACTAGAAACTTTCGGAAATTAATAGGTGGGTTCATCTAGTAGCTCGTAGGCATTCTTCCAATGAATGCATGATATGGAGTTCGGGGTTCTACATTGAGTGGAGTAGTTTTATGGGCTTGTTTCGATCGGGAGTTGCATCTTAAAGGGTCCTTGGCTATGCTGATCCGGGGATTGCAAAACCCTTTTGTAACACGTTCCATGAGCTTTCATTACGAATATGTGGAACGAAGCTTCTATCTTGTATTTGTTCTATCTGCTCCTTGTTGTTTTTATTTATCTTTTGTTCTCCCTAGTGTCTTCTCGTCAAGTTGATGTACCTACGGAATTCATTCATTCAATCCTCTGTTAGAATGATATTGTGAATATTATGTTGCAACATATCTATCCTTTGTTTTGATTTGATTCTGGTATTCGAGTTGCTTCGATGTCAAATGTTGATTCCATACCTTTCCTAGGCGGTGTTCTCATGTTTCTATGAGAGTGCTAGTCCTTCTTAATCTTCAAGATGGTCATGTTAAATCCTTTTCAACCGGTGTGCCTTCTCTTCAAGTCATTCCATACGGACGCCGTTGAGAAATCTGACGATTTGTCTGTTTCATTCATCCCAAGTTGTCTTTGTTTTCCCCACCCTCCCACCCTTCTTCTTCTCGGAGCCAGAATTCTTAATCAAGTATCCATTTTTTTCATGTGATGTTTCTTCATTCACTTCCTTCAATGTTCTTATCCGGTGATTTATCATGAAGATGCTCAAGAGTTTCAAGTTCATTCTAACATTCTTCTCCGGTGGACTAAATTCAAGCTTTCGTTTTGATCAAATATATTCCTTTTGTTTAACATGTTTTTCCATGTTGAAATTTCTTATCCAAAGTCTCTCATGGTTAGTCAACTCTCCTATTCTTATCCGGATTGTACAAGACAACTCAGAAGATTCATAATTCCATTCTTAATCCGTTCAAACTATTTTGAGGATTATCATCTTATTCAAGCCATTTAATTCAACCGGTGCAATATCTCTTAAGCAATCTTTTTCAACGGTGATTTCTTTAGTGGGCCCTAACCCACAGGTCTTTTTCCAGGATCTTACCTGGCTCTTCTAATTTTTTCCGGAGTTATTCTAAAAATTCTTTTCAAAGTGTGACGTAAGTATGAATCCCATCAGTCACAGTCCTTCTCCACGACCGCTTTCAAATTCTTTTTCATCATTGGTTCAACCTTTTAATTCTTCATTACGGAGTGCCTATACAATTCATGGTGTTGTATCTCATCGTCTTCTCAGATTTTGAAGAGCCGAAGACGAGTTCCTCTTGAATCCTTATCCGTTCTTCCAAGATTCATGGTTCTAGCTTCATGCCATCCTTATTATTGTTTCGATTGTGAGGAATTATTTTCATACCCATCCGAAGCATTTCATGAATTCTTTCCATTGTGATCCTCCGAAGGCCATCATTTCAGAAGATTCTTCGTTCTCAGTTTTCAACTTCGACCTCCAACTATTCTTCATCGATGTCTCTTCTTTCGTCTCCATATTCCTACGGTGGTTCATTCAAGATTACTCTTCCGTTGTTATCGTATTAATTCATTTATTCTTTTCATAATCATACCGGTGAGTCATTCAAGACTTTTCCCAAGCTTGTGCGAGATCTCTCTTAATTCTTTCCAACGAGAATAAGTAGTATGCCAAATCCTTTGGTTGTCATCAATTTAAATTGGTGAAGGATATGCATAACATAAATCTTATTCTAGTTTCTTCCAAGAGGTTAATCCCTTCCTTCGGAGTTTGTTCAGAAGGAATATATTCTCCGTTCTAAGTTGTTCATCTTGTTTTCCGGAGCTTCAAGTTATTTCAATTATATCATTTCAAAGCTCCATCTAATTCATCGCAGGCCTTGAATCTTATTCTTTTCATCTTCCGCTTCTCATGTTTTTCATTACCGGAGTTCTTATGGTGGTTCATCATGTTTTAATTCATCCTCGAAGTCTTCATCAAGAATCTTGTTGGAGGTCAAGCATTCTTCATCATGCTTTCCAATTGCAATTCTTTCTACCTTATTGTTTGAGATGGTGGTATGCCATTTTTGACAATTTCCCTTCATGTTTTATGATTCACAAGTTGTCAGGAATGGGATATTTAAAACCATCTTATTCTCCGTTCATGAAATCTTCCATCCCGTCATTTTTTCTTCGTTGGAGTAATCTTGGGTTGTATTTCACCTAAAGCTTTCCCTAAGGATTGTTGCTAATTATGGTGCTTATAAATGACCAAAGTTCTTCATTTATCCTCCTGGTGAAAGTTTATCGTCTCCTTGTTGATCTCAATCCAATTAAATGTTTTCGTCAGTGGCTGGGTGTCACCTCATAATTTTGAGATGTTTCCCATAAGCCTACAACGAGCTAATTCTTTTTGTTGTTAAATTCCAACAACTCTGTTCAACACATCTTGGTAAAGATGCTCTTTCAAATTCATTCGTGGGAGAAGTTGTCATTTTCTTCTCCGTTCTTTTCTTTCCAACGACCTAGCACATATTCTTTCATTTCGAAGGCATTGTGATGTTGATCTCTCCAAACCATCATCTCGTTTTTATCGAGAATCATGTTCTTTACTTGTTTATCTATTTATCAGGAGTGTCGTGACCTCCATTCTAATTCTCTCATCTTATCAAGTTTTGCCTATCTTTTTAACCGGAGTGCTGTCTGAAATCTTTCTTACCCTCGTGCCATTCTTTCAATTGTTCCGGAGGAAGAGTGTTGTTGATTCCATCAACTAGCTGCCCATCTCCTCAAGTTCATGTTAATTCCTTCCATTTTCAGTCGGAGTGCTGTCCAAATTAGGTCATTCTTATTCCTTGGCTATACCATTGCAGTTTCATATTCTTTTGGTTCGTAAGCTCTTGTTTCATGTATTTCAACCTACAAGGTTCTCATAATGTTCCTTGTTCCTCTTTTCTAACGGAGTGTTTTCATCTTCGTTCATCTCCATCGTATTCTTTATTCAACTTGTTTAAGCTCTCAAGGTTCATGGTTTCACTCGTTGGTCAAAGAAGCAACCTGGTTTTACCTCTTCTTTTCCGTTTTTATCCGATGCCATCTCCAGGATCTCGGGTCGAGATCCTCTGTTAGTGTGCGAGAGTTGTGACGCCCGAAGACGAACGTCCCAGAAGATTCCAGATGTTTCGGGTTCTCCCGTGTGTTTCAATTGTGCTTGTGTTATTTATTTTTGCTTTGCATCATGTCATCATACCATCATGACTTTAATTCTACAACTCAACCAAATAAATTGTGTGGATCTTCGATCCATTTAAATTGAGGGAGGAGTGACTTCTATTTATAACATACCCTCCTAATATTACGGAGCTATTATTAAATTATTCCATTTGTTGGAAGTAACCATAACACACTTGCATATCTTCCCCATGCCTTTTCTTTCCCAATTCCTTGCCTCCAAACCTTGGCTATAATTCTTTTCCCGTTTATCGAGGTTCCTCCAAAAACCTCAACATTTTTAGACACTTCAAAAATCATGTCCTAGTTCAAACCATTTGAATTAAATTCAAATGAGTTTGAATTTTCATCATTCAATCTTGCCACTTCTATTTTTCTTGGATTACGCTCATTTTTATGAGCCCGAGAAAAATAACCTCTTGCTCAAATTCTTTCACTAACCCTCTCCTTATTTTTCTTCTCTCTATCTTTTTCTTTTCTCTTCATTCTTTCTTCTAAAGTATAAAATAGAGAGAGGAGAAGAGCCCAGCAGGCTGGCACTTGCTCCTCTGTGCAGCCCGCGGCCTCCGAGGCCCAACTATCCATCTCGCAGCCTCCTTCTGGCCTCCTAAGGCCCAGGCCCAGCCTCTCTCCCCTAACCCTAGCCCGCATCTACCCCGATCCCCTCGTCCCATCTCACCCCTCGCTCCTCCTCTCGTCCTCCTGCGCCGCCAGGAGTGCTCCCGACCCTCGCTCTTTCCCTCCTCCTTGACTATGTCGCCAGCCTTGCCTCCTCCAGGGTCGCCCCGCAGTTCACCTCCATGGATACGCACGGCCACCGCAGCGTCCTCCCCGCCGCCAGGGACGGCCCCGCCTGGACTGCCGGAGCGCCGGCCGGCCAAAGCCGTCGTCTCCCTCCGCCACCATCGGCCTCACCTGCTTCCGTCCCTCTGCATCGTCGCCGTCCCGCCCTCCAGCCGCCTCGCCATCTCTCCTCCCCGCCGCGAGCGACCAAGGCCGTTGGAGCCCTGCTCCGCCGCCGCATCTTCTGCTGCTGCCTCCGCGCGCCCTCTCAACCAGGCTACCGCCGGCGACGACCGTCGCCCCTCCTCTGCTTTGCCTCCTTCGCGCCACCACCGGAGCAGCCACCTCGCCGGGCCTCTCATGCACCCACCTCCTCGTCGCCCTGTTCTCCGTTGGCGTCGTCCTTCCCAGGCAGGCAGGAACTCCGCCGCCGCGCCATCTTCTTCAGGTGTTTGAGCCCGAGCTCATCGCCCTGCCTTGTTACCGATGACCCGGAGAACTTGCTGCCCCTCGTTGTTGCTGCCAAGTTCCTCTTCCAGAGACGCCCAAGAGACGCCCAAGTGCACGAGGATCTTAAGTACGACTACACCAACATGAGTACCACGACGCCGACGTCCTTCAAGTTCGGCTACAAACGACATGTACAACTACATTGCCGAGACCGAGACCGGCAAGTTCCGTGGATGCCCGAACGATCACACAAGACGACGAGTCAAGTACCACTATGTCTGAGATGTGACGAGTACCCCTTCCGAGAACATGAACATCTATGAAACGTGTACGACGACCGTCGCCGAAGAATCGTGTACCACTACCGTCGCCCCGTAAACGATGGATTCGTCAAGTACCTCTCCGAACGGAATGACTACTTCCCTCTACGAACGTGTACCACGACCCACGAGTACGACTACTTCCTCTACGACCTTGAACCTCCCCGAAATGAACGTTCCGAAGGTATAACCCCGAGACAATGACCCGTGGATGAATGCTTGTTGTGTTGTATGAGATGTATCGAATGTTGCATCGTGTCCGTTGTGCCCTCATTGCCTTGTTGGCAACTCGTGGGAAGCCGGTGACGGGATCACCCCACCTTTCATCTTGTTCGACTCGCTCACGCCACCTTTTCTTTTGCTCCGGTCTCTCAACGAGTTACCGGAACCGAGATGTTGCCGTTGCATCATTTTCGGATCGTTGCCGTGGCACCCTTTCCTTCCACCACGGTGACAATACTTCATATCTCTTCATGTTAACTTTTACTAAAATTTGCATAAAACTTGATCATGTCATCCGCATCATGTTAACAACATTAAAATGTTTAATTGTTGTTGCTTAAATAATTGCTATACATGCATGTGGGGTTTTCTGGATTTGTTGTTGTTATTTCCGGCCTCATTTAAAATGCCTAGATAGCTAGTTTACACTTGCATCATACCTTGCCATGTTATGCTTCCTGTATAGACTTGGCATGCATCCTACCTTGCCATGTATTGCATCATATATAAACTTGTGTTGTTTTGCTGCGCTTCCTACCTTGCCATGTTATGCTTCCTGTATAGACTTGCTGTGCTTCCTGTATAGACTTTTCATGCATCATACCTTGCCATGTATTGCATCATATAGACTTGTGTTGTTTTCTGTGCTTCCTACCTTGCCATGTTATGCTTCCTGTATAGACTTGTTGTGCATCATATGTAGACTTGTGTTACATCATGCTTATTTGAGCATATTGTCATTCTCGTGTGGTGTGTTTACCATATTGCATGCTTCTTCTCGTTAGTGCTTAATCCGTTGCGATCATGAGGATTCGTTCGTCTCCTCATGGTTTGTCTTCAAGACTTCTTCTTCGTCTTCTTCATGGACCCGTTCTTCTCCCTTGCGGAATCCCAGGCAAGATGATCATACCCTTGGATACCTTTACTACCATTGCCATCCTTAGTTGTCTCGATGCTATCGTTGCATGTCACGCTACCCATCTTTTATGTCAGCCTCTCCTTGTTGCCATGAAACCTCTAACCTTTGACACCTTCCTAGCAAAAACCATTGTTTGGCTATGTTACCCGCTTGCTCAGCCCCTCTTATAGCGTTGTTAGTTGCAGGTGAAGATGAAGATCGTTCCAGGAGGGAACTTGTTGTTGGAACATCACAATATTTATTATTATTATTATTAACACACCTATATAGTGGGCATGGGTGGAAGGCTTGGCCTTTTGCTCGGTGTTTTGTTCCACTCATGCCACCTTAGGCGCCGATAAACCGGCATTTTGTTCCTTGATTTTTGCGTTCCTTACACGATGGGTATATGGGGACCCCTTGACACTTCGACTTTGAATAAAACTCCTCCAGCAAGGCCCAACATTGGTTTTAATTTTCCTCATAATAATAACTTAATTAATTATTTAAATTGCATAAGGGGGACGCTCGTTGGATATTCTTTTCTACATAGCAGGGGGGCCAGTGCTGATGGTGTTGGTCCCAAACGGGGAGCCTGCGGGGCCACCACGGGGAAACTCGAGGTTTGGTTTTACCTGTAGCATCGCCCATCCGGTCGTGGCCTGAGACGAGATACGCGCGGCTACTATTAGGGTGTCGGCACGCCGGGAGATCTTGCTGGACTTGTTTTACCATTGTCGAAATGTCTTGTGCACCGGGATGCCGAGCGTGATCGGATTTTGCCTAAGATAAGGGGTGATGATATTATATTTATCACTTCAGCTAATCGTGAGAGCTTGTGATGGGCTAAGTTGGGACACCCCTGCAGGGTTATGATCTTTCGAAAGCCGTGCCCGTGGTTATGTGGCAGATTGGAATTTGTTAATGTCCGGTTGTAGAAAACTTGATAGAGGATCCAAAGTAAAACACACAACTGTGTGAGTAACCGTGACTGTCTCTTTTCACTTTGAGAAGAGAACACGGTGGGGTTATGTTTGACTCGTAGGTAGTTCAGGATCTTTAGCGATCACTACTAGATTGCTACCGTTTGCGTAGAGGCTGATCTTATTCTTGTACTCGTAAGTTAGCCACCATATTATGCTTAGCCGCTGCTGCAACCTCACCAATTCACCTCTTCCACCCCCATAAAGCTTTGCTAGTCTTGATACCCATGGTTATGGGATTGCTGAGTCCTTGTGGCTCACAGATACTACAACACCAGATGCAGGTTCAGCCGAGATTGATGCAGGAGATGGATCGGAACTCCACCAGGAGTTCGATGAAGAGCGTGGCCGTATGCTTGTGATGTTTTCGACGATCAGTAGTGGTTTCTACTAGGGGCGATTCGGACCTGTGGCTTTATGTTTTGGTATCTTTCTTTTGGATCTTCGCCCGTAGTCGGGTTGTGATGTTTTGGATGATGATTTGCTTATGTAATGTATTGTGTGACGTGGCGAGTGTAAGCCAACTATTCTTTTGCAATTTCATCCCTATTTTTTTCATGAGTCGTGCAAAGATACCAAACTTGAGATCATTCCAGAATGGGCTTATACCTTTAAGTCGTGCCTCGACACGTAGGAGGTATAGTCCCATCCTGGGCATTACAAGAGTAGCAGCCCATTAGGATAGTTAGGCCACTGTATAACAGGAGCGGGATAGATTGTTGTATACAATAGATCAAACAGCCTAAAATGTTCAGATCATGAAAACAGACGGCCAGAAATGCAAATCGCTGTGAGAGCTTGCTTTTGGTTCGGTTATACTGTCCTAAATTACTAAAGTAGCTTTCATAAACATTGAACCTCTATTTTATTTAAATTTGAACTTCTATACAAATGAATAATGGATCTCTCTATCCCATCACCATTTAGTACATGAAGGAACCTGTCGAGAACTAACACAAACACATATTCTGCACACGCCATGGGCATCCAATGATAATTTATGCATCAAATGGCACATCAAAAAAGAAGAAAATGCACCAGGGTCATGAAATTGAAGCTCCAGGAGACATCATGACCAACTGCACAATGGGATAGGTCTCCACGGGTTATGGTCGCAAATTTCTTCTGGATTGCAAGTCGTTCAGTGCTAATTGTCCAGGGTCGATGGACATGGGCATCCAGTGATAATTATGCAATGCCGGTGGCAGGAGTCAACTCGGCTGGATCGCAAGGCGTTCTCCTTCTCTGTGATGAGAGTGCCACTTCTTTGATTGTTGCATATTTCCTTCTTCAAATTTCTTCTTTGAACTTATGCTTTTTGTTTTTCCGCTGCATCATGAAACGAAGGGAAAAAATTGAATGTTTTTAGCACTGACTTCTATGAACTTTTATATGTTTTTGGCTCTGAATTTTTGTAACTCCGTAATGCAAATTTATATGTTCTTTTTTACTCTGTAGGTGGGTTCATTTAACTATTGTTTTTATTATCCAAACATACATCTTGTGGAGTCAGAACTTATATATTTATATCATTGAACTTCTAGATTTTTCAAATGAAACCAGAACAAAAGTTGGGGCAAATATTGTGGGAAATCATAGACCCAAATTTCGCTTTTTTCTTGGTTGGTAATATCTTACTTTAACATAGTCCAACCTTGCTGAGATTATATCTTTGCAGATCCAAAAAAATACGATACCAAACTTTTGAACATTGCAGAGAGCAAAAATACCAACCTTTTTAAAATATCTTGAAGTACAGAAGCAAAGAGGCAAGAGAATAGAGGAGGAGAAGAAGATGGTGTGGTCGGTGGGGTGTACAATCTGCAGGGGAAGCGGTTGCGGGTGGTGGAGCTCGTGCTCCCTCGGCGTGGCCCTGCCTCTGTGCCCACGTCCAGTGGTCATCTGGACGTGGTTGCACGCATCGGCAACACAGTGGTGGGGGTGGTTGCCGTAGCGTCGGGTGTATGTGGTCGAGCACGGCGGTGGTGTGGAGCTTCAACTGAAGGAGGCACAGAAGGAGGGCGAAGCGCCTCACCATATATTGAGCCGGCAGCGGGCGAGGGGAGCCCGTCCAGGAGGTGTGTCCTGTGGTTGGTGGTCGTCTTCCACGACGATGACGACGGCGGTTGGAGACGATTGGTGCCGAGGTGACGGGAGGTGGAGCCCATGTGGGCCAGCAGCGAAGGGAGGGAGGTTGGGCGCGGTGGTGGGAGGAGGCTCGGTGTGGTGGTGGGACAAAGGTTGGGCGTAGCGGGGAGGGAGGTTGGTCACATCGACGGGAGGAGGCTGGCGGCGGCGGGGAAGGGCGACTGGCCGCGGCGGCCAAACGTAGGTCGGCCCCGGCGTGGGATGGAGGCCGGCTGCGGTAGCAGGAGGAGGCTCAGCGCGGCGGTGGGACGATGGTTGGCCGTAGCGGGGGATGATGGTTGCCACACTTTACTTGATGATAAGATGATTTTCCCCACTTTAGTTAGCATTAGATAATTTGCCCCATTTTTCTTTTATATTTTAATCATTTGCCCTAATCCATATTCTAATGAATTCTTAATTATTTTAATTCAGAGAATCAACATGGAATGAACTTCATGCCCCTATGGTAGTATTGGAATTTGTCCGCCTAAGCTTCTCCCTGCATGGTTCGACCGAGCCATCCAGTTCACCCCAGCAAACCAATCGAGTCATCCCGTCCCTGTATTCATTCTCACATCAAGAGGCGGAAGCGTCGCCAGTCACAAGTAGTCACATCTGGGCACAACCACTCTAGTGATCACGGCAGGGAAAGGTGAGGCGACTCCAGCAACTTCACAGCAGTCGCGATGTTCCACGGTGACGGCAGTGTTAAGGATAATGAGCTCGCAACGGCTGTCGCTCGAGATGGGTGAGACTAATGTGTTGTCCCGGATCTCTTTGACAGGTTTCTCTTCTTCACGGAACGTGAATGTCTCCTCGTGTGATTGATCAACACATTGGACAAAAAAAGAATTAGATTGCTGGACCATGGGATATGTTGAGGTTAAAGCTCCTGTTAGTGGTTATTACTAAATCTCTCCCTTGTTGTAAGCTGCATGCTGCCATGCAGAGGAATCGAGAGGAGCAAGGGAATCAAGAGGGGAAAGGAAATACAGGGCACCTGGTCGTCGGGTGGCCACTATGCCGCCGAGCAGCAAAGGAAGTCGTCGTCCACAAAGCAGCAACATGCGCCACCCCGGGTGCAGAGGGAGGCACCGGGCCGCCGAGCAGCACCGGTGCCACCGGACCTTCAAGCAGCAATTGGAGCCGCCGGACCGCTGAGCAGCAGAGGGAGCCACTGGGGTGGAGAGGAAGCTGTTGGATCATCGAGCCGTCAGACAGCAGCGGGAACCGCTGGGCTGCTGAGCTGCAGGGCCGCTTCGTGTTCCTAGCTGCATCAAGTAGTTCAGTTAGAGTAGCGAGAAGGATGAGCAACAGGTTCAGTACAAATAGACAGGCTCGAACCAGGTAGATTATAGGCATAGAAATTGCAAAATTGCTATAGGGGCACAAAGGTCATTCCATGTTGATTCTTTGAATTAAAATAATTAAGAATTCATTAGAATACAGATTAGAGCAAATGATCAAAAGATAAAAGAAAAATAAGGCAAATCATCTACTCCTAAATAAAGTGGGGCAAATTATCTAATCACAAAGTAAAGTGTGGCAAATCATCCAATCTCCCGGCCGAAGGTAGGTCGGCCCCGACGTGAGATGCAGGCCGGTCACGAAGGTGGGTGGATTGGTCAATGTGGGGGAGGATAAGGTCGTGGGTTAGATGACGGGCCGTTCGGGAGTGTATGGTGGGCTGGTCGGTTCCTGTGTTTTCTATCTATTAGGATCTCGGAAACATCTGATCCAAATAGTTATTCTGATCCTGGGATTAGAACAGTGCTATTCTATATATATGATAACACCCTTAAGAGTCTTATTCTAATAACACCAGGCTTATTCTGCTAACACTTCAACATTGTACAAACCACCAGATCGAACTGCAACAAAACAATAAAAATGACAAACCGCACCTTGTTCCTCTGCATGCGCACCCACCCACCCATGATCTGCTTCTTCATCCCCTTCCCCACGCCACCCGACCACCCCCTGCCAAGCGCCGCCGCACCACCCCTCCCCCGCGCCACCGCACTACCCTACTACCCGGCGACTATGACGACGGCGCCAACCACCACGGCGCCCTACCCCATCACCACCAGCCCCATACCCCTACGCCGCCTTCCTCTCCCGCCCGCCGCTGCCGCAGCACAGGGACGTATCCCCCCAGCCACCTACCTCCGCCCAGTCCCCACCCTAGTCTGCATGACGATCAGATCCTGGCTACCCCACACCACTATGCACACGAGGCCAGGGGGTGACGCCGCCCCACCAAGGCCACCCACCACGAGATCCCGTCTGCCGCTGCATCAACGCCCCCACCTCTGGCGCGCTGAATCAAGGCCCAATGGCGATGTCGTGACGGCTCCCAGGCAAGCAGCAACGAGCAACAGGTTAGGCAAGGAGCGTCGGATGTCGCCAGACCCGTTCACGTTCGGCCACGTCGATGGTCGCCGCTTCACCTACCCCGACGCCGGCGACCTCTGAGGCAGGCCGCGCCTTCCCCTGGCCATCTCTCGTGTACCAGCTCCCTTCCTGTAGGTGTGTCTGTCTGTGGACGTAGTTTCCTGTGGACGCATCGCCCTGGTCGCCGGAGACCAGCGGAGCTGATCCAGCAGGGCGCACGCGCGGATCCGCTGCAGCGTGGTGCCTACTCCGGCGATCCAGTGGAGACGGGCACTCCCCCAGCCACGAAGTCCACATTGGCCCGCTTTGGTGCTCTCCCTTCCTCCTCCCTTTAGTCCACATCAGCCTCAGTTGTCGCTTCATGGTCAGTAGCACGAAAATGACTTTCGACGGCGCACTGTTGTCCACATCTGCAGGTGAGTTTTTGGCAAAGCAGCTCGGTTCATTGACGTGGTTCCCTGACTTTTTGGTTGACACCTCCTGTGCAATCTGACGGTGTGGCGTGTGTAGTGCAGTTGACGCCTCCGTATGGTTCATTGACGTGGTTCCCTGACATTTTGGTTTCCTGCTATTCCATTGAAGTGCGGCTTCTTCCAGTTATCTTGAAGTGGCAAATGCTTGACGACGGCATGCACTTCCTAGGTGTTGAGTGTCCGTTTCGAATTTTTTGGCCTACAAAAGATGTTCTCTGGTGAAGTTCATTGCTGATGTATCTCCAGTGCAGTTTTCAGATGGGTGCTACTACCTTCTGCACTGCTTCTTTGATCCACTATGGAGGCAAAAAAATGAGAAAGGAAACATTCTTGTTTAGAAGTCCATTTGTGAATTTGATGTGTTCAAGAGCGAGTTGTACATATTTGTGCCCTAGAGGGAAACTAGTACTTGTGAACAAAAGTTCACTCGGGCACAGACGTCCAAACAGTTTGGGTGTGTAGTTTTTTTTGTGTCTGGATGCATTATTTTTTGACCCATTTCACTCGCTTGCCATGTGCAGTAAGAGACTATAAAAGAAAATGTAGTGCACTCTGGCCTAAAAATGAAGTCCACTCCGAAGGACTCTACAGTACACTATTTATAAAAAAATGTATTTAAAAAGTGTATTTGTTTTCATGTATGAATCGTGTTGTTCTTCAGCCACATGTATATCATTTTATTTAAAAGGCAGTGCATCCAGCATCATGTTATGGTTCATTTTTCTCAGCCATGCGGTTTGCTTTCTTCGCCTCCGGAAACTCCCCTCTCCAAGCAGTCCAGTATCATTGCGCATGCAGTAAAAAAGGAAGCAAAAATAAAATTATACAGTCCACTTGCCTGGTCTACGCGCGTAAAAAAAATGCAGTCAACTCATCTCGCCCCTATGGTTCACTTTTGATATTGTTGTGGCTCACTTGCTCCCCATCAAGAAGTGCAGAAACTTTTCATGGAAATGAAAAAATAACAATGTGGTTCACTTCACAATGATGTTGCAGTTCACTTGTGCCCCGGGGTGAAGCATAGTACAACTCCTCGCTTGAGAAAAAATTCGTCCGACAAAAAAAATCGTCAAGTGCGACCAAAGAAATTATGAAACTCACTTGACCGTATGATGCAGTGCAGTTTTCAGTCTAAAGCAGTGCGGTTCTCTGTGTGATGCAGTACATACGACAATTTTGGTGTCGCGAAAAAACAGTGTTCGCATTTTGTTAACATCAAAATTGCTCTTAAATCGCAAGGAATCGGAGAGAGTGTTCTATATGAAAAAGTTGCGCCTCATCGATATCTTTCCAACGACTTATAATTTGAATCATTCGGATCAACAGTTTGTGAAAATTTCGCGAAAAACGGCGGCTGACACTAATTGTCAGGCGCACGATTTTCAAAATTAACTTAAAACCCTAAGAAATCTAAAAAACATTTCAACATATGAAAGTTGCGCCTCGTCCGTAGCTTTCCAACGCCGTATCCCACATGTTGTTTCGACAAACGGTTCAAAAACTGGAGCGAAAACAGTACGAAAATTACAAAAAAAATCGGAAAAACAGATTTTCATTATTTACTAAATTTAAAACTGCTCTTAAACTGCAACGAATCAGAGAAAACAATAGATATGATAAAGATGCGGCTTGACGATATCTTTCCAACGGTGTACCATTTGCTTCATTCCGACAAATGGTTTAGGAAAAAAAACATGAAACAACGCTTGCTGCCCCTCATCGTGCGCCGCACCGTTTTCAAAACTGCTCTTAAACCGTGAGGAATCTCGAAATGTGTTCAACATGTCGAAGTTGCGCCTAATCCATAGCTTCTCAACGATATATTACACGCCTGATTCCGATAAATGGTTAAAAAAACTAGAGTGAAAAATGTACCGAAAAAACACAGCGTGCAGTTTTTTTAGAACGCGAAGTTCGCTCGCCTCACTACTGCAGCACACTTGGTTGAAACAATGACGTGCACTTGCGTTATCCCTTTTTATAGACAACAATAGTTGTCGTGTGACCAAACGAGAGATTCACTTGTCCGTCTTATGATAGGTCATGGCGACATGCATGTATAACCAAAGTATCATTACGTGCATCCGCCCCGCTAACACGAAGTGGGAGGTGGGCTAAGCACCCTAGCTAGGTAGCTACGACATTATGTCATTATATATATATCCAAGGGTGCTTTCGGGTTTGCAAGGCAGGTGCCACCAAAGTTGTGTATTGTGTATTTAAAGTTTTAAACATCACACCCTATATTCCTACATATATTTGGCCACTTCCAGGTGGTTCTTGAATTCTGACCCCTCTCATCGATCTTCAGCGATGCGCCCAACTTTGGGCCCGCGTGGTCAAAGTTGTGCTTTGGAATTTTGAACATCATAGACCACCCTTTTCACACATATATATCTGGGACACATGCTTGTGAGGTCGTCTTCTGACCCTATCTAACGTTTTTTTCCTGCAAAGACTCTGATGACGCTAAACGGGCATGGGTGTACTGGCTTAACCATGTGTGATGTAAGTGCGTTGTGCATCACCACGACTGTGCAAGCGCGAGCAAAAGTGGAGGTACTGGCTTAACCGTGTGCGATGCTAGTGGGCTATAAAATCGTCACCTACGCAAGCTAAAGGCGGTAGTTTATTTAGATTGAATTCCACGTATGCGTCTAAAAATTATGACGAACCGTGTGCGATAGAACAGCTAGCTATAAATCTAAAAACAAACTACCTGCCTTGAGCATTGCAAAAATCGGCGGTTCGGCCGCATTTCCTTATTATCATACATGCATGTTCATATTGGACCGTGTGTTATCTTGGTACTCCCGCACCGCATCAATCCCTTTACCCAAATTTTAACTGTCGCCCACACTCCTCCAACACTAACCTTATAGTAATACTGTTGTAACACCCCGATAAGAATGCTACGGTAACCCACACTAATGGTGCCTTGTCATCAAGAATTACTAAAAAAATCTGCCTCTTGATAACAAAAAAAACATCAATTAAATTCAAATCCAATTTGAATGTAAGTCAAATATTTAGCTTTTCAAAGTTGCAAATAAAATATTTCATAGTATTGCAAATAATCTCAAAGCAATTATAAAAACTAGTTCAACATTATTTGGATTCCCAAATTGCCCCTGGAAATTACTTTAGTGAACCAACAACACAATACATGACGTTTTCAATTTATAAAAATATTTAAACCTTTTTATATGACCTCAAACTTTTTGTGGCACCTCATAGTAATGTGCTTGAATTATGTGAAAACTCTCAGATTAAAAAAACTCATTTAGTTTAAAATTAAAATAGAAAACAGGAGAGTAAAATTGCTAACAGAAAAGAAATTGGAAATGGGCTAGAGTTACACTGCACACCTAGGTTTGAGTGCACAGTGGGAGCCCAGCCCTCCTTCACCTCGTCCTCCTCCTCTGTAGAGGAGATAGGATGTCGTGGCGCACATCCAGGGCGCTATGCCCATGCATGGCCACCACATCGCCTCCCCGAGGCTATATATATGTCCTCTGGAAACACTAAACCGTCCTCTTCCATTCCCCCCTCGTTCCCCCGTCGCCCCCTTCCTCTACTGCCCGAATCCGAGCTATGAAGATCCGCGGTGACCGTGGCCTCTTCGTCATCGACGCGTCCACTGGACCCTCCGGCATGCCGGAGCACGTCAAGGAGGTCCACCGCCCTCGACTTCCTCCGTTCAGGACACCTCATCAGTCCAGGGAACCGCGTAGCCGACGCGGTATTCTTCTTCTTCCTCTGACTGCCGCATCTCGTCGTCATCCTGAACCTCCTCCGGCTACCATGAGTCGCCTCTGACCTCCGCTGTGAGGCCCCGCTCATTTCCCGATCTCCTCCATGTTGTTTCCTCGCCATAGATATCATCGTCGCCGCGGTCAACTTCACGCTCGTCACGCATCGGTCGCACCCGAAGTGCCCTGCATCGCGCCCGCGGCCATGTCTCGTGTGCGCTGCCCCTGCGAACCCGACGCGTGATCGCGCCCCCTATTCGCTAACCCGTGTCGCCGCCGCGCGCATGCCCTCTCTCGCCGCTGCTCCCCAGTGCTGCTGCTGCTTTTGCTTTACTGCTACTACTACTGATTTACTTGTACTCTTGCCGCCGTTGTTGCTTCTTGTTGAGCACCGGCCGCCATCCTTGCCGCTTGCCACAGCTGGCGCTAGTGCCTGCTGTCGAAGCTGCGCTACTGACTTCTTCTTGCCCACGTCCTGCAGTCTGGGCTCGACGCCGGGCTCGTCCCCCGCCTGAACCATGCTGGGGCGCAGGAACGAGTGTTGCTTCTCCGCGCCATCCGGGATGTTGCCCTTACGGCGGCCTCTGATGCTCGACATCTCCGCCTTGGCTGCGCCAAGGGCGAGGGGCTCTCCTCCGCCGGAGTCTACCGGTTATGCCACTTCGGTGGCGTGCTCGTGCCGTTCGTCGACTTCGTTTGGAGGAACTATGCCCCCAGTCGGGTCCGCTTCTTCGCCTGGCTCCTGGTGCAGGCTAGGATCCACACGCGGGATGCTCTCCTGAGGAAGCACATCGTCACGTCCGATGCCGCTGGCTGTCCCATCTGCCCCGCCGCGTTGGAAACGGCGGACCACCTCATCTTCGGCTGCCCGTTTGCCTGCCAGTTCTGGGAAGCTGTTGGGCTGGCCCCCGAGGTCAGCTCTGTCCGGCTTCTCCACCAGCAACGCCCCCCAGACCTGGTGCCTGCTGCCTCGGGCTCGACGTTCTTGCTCCTATGTTGTTGGCAACTCTGGAAACATCGCAACACGGTGGTTTTCCAGGGGCTGCCGCCGTCGCTCCCTCGGTTACTAAAGCTGTGTCGTGAAGACGCCGTGCTCTGGCGTGTGCGTTTGCCTATTCCCCTTATGCATGCTGTGGACGTGTGGCTCGGCTGTTTTGCGGGACTCCCGCCGGTCTAGTGTGGCCGTCCGTGTACTCCGCGCCGGTCTGGTGTGCCGTCTCGTGTGTGTAACCCATGTACTCTTGTTCATTGTTTACCCGAGCCGCCTGGCTCACATATGGTAATTTATTCAGGTGGGGAGAACTCCCCCCCGGTGAAAATTCAAACAAAAAACTCTCTGCTGCCTCCGCTGCTTACTGTTGGTGTTGCTGCTAGTTGTTGCCGCCACCGCTGCTCCTGCTAGTGCCACTTTGCTACTAACTCTGCTCCGCTACTGGTGCTCCTGTTGCCTGCTACCACGGACTGCTACTGCTACTAGCCATGGCTATGGCCATGGCCATCAAGTGTGTTGTGTCGTGTGTGTGTGTGTTACGTGTGTGGCCGGCTGGGCCATTGTCCAGTGCGGCCGGCCCCTTGTGAAATTAGTATCAGATTAGTTAGTGTTAAATTAGTGCTAATTTACTTGAATAGCAAATGACACGTGGATCCACAATTAGTTTAAAGAAAATAAAAATAAAAAAGGAGAACGAAAGTCTAAGTCAATGACATGTGGCCCCTTACACTGTTCATATGTTGACTTGTCAACACTTGACTGGGTCAACCCTACCCCACTGGCCCTACTATCATACACATAGTCTAGGGAGCACTAGGTAATAAAAGTTTACTTTGCTTTTATTTTCGAATTAAATTAAATCTGTTAATTTTAGAAAATGATTAAATATTTATAAAATAATATAAAATAATCCGTAACTCAGATGAAAATACTTTGTACAAGAAAGTTGCTCAGAACGACGAGACGAATCCGAATACGCAGTCTATTTGTTCGCCACACGTCCCTAGTATTGCGAACAT
Organism: Secale cereale; assembly: GCA_902687465.1. Taxonomy (NCBI): domain Eukaryota; kingdom Viridiplantae; phylum Streptophyta; class Magnoliopsida; order Poales; family Poaceae; genus Secale; species Secale cereale. The sequence goes on along the minus strand of LR738711.1, from coordinate 524,176,764 downwards.
GCAACAATCCACCTCCGATCCGTTTGTCCGAAAACGCGAAATACCGGGAATACCTTCCCGGATGTTTTCCATCCTCTCCAGTATCATGTAGTACCGCGTTAGGTCACACATAGCACCGGGTATTGCCATGTTATGCTTTGTGGTGCGATGTTTGCTTTATATTTATTGTTTCTTCCCCCTCTTCTCTCCAATAGACACCGGGACTGAGACCGCTGACAGTGCCTCGGTGTTGACTGCGTCGACGATGTCCCCTCCTTCTTGCCAGTGCAACCAGGCAAGC
>LR738711.1:524158823-524176385 GCA_902687465.1 Secale cereale | reverse complement strand
CCCCCTTGATCAACCTGATATCGCCTATTCCTCTCTCTACTGCTTGCATTAGAGTAGTGTAGCATGTAACTGCTTTCGGCTAATCCTATTCTGCTGCATAGCTTGTCATTGTTGCTACAACTGTTGATACCTTTACCTGCAATCCTAAATGCTTAGTATAGGTCGCTAGTATTCCATCAGTGGACCTACACCCTTGTTCGTCTGCCCTGCTATTGTATCGGGTTGTCACCACTTTGGGTGTGATCACGGGTATATACTGCATACATATGATACCTAATACTTGATGTGACTAAAGTCGGGTCGGGTCGTTGAGTACCCGTGGTTGATTCACGGATTGGGGGCTGAAAGGACATACTTTCCCGACGGCCCTCTGTGTGGATCTTTGTGGCAGAGCGATAGGGCAGGTCACGACCACCTAGGAGACAGGTGGGCCTGGCCCTGGTCGTTGTCCGCGGTTGTTTCATAATAACACGCTTAATGAGCTTGGATATTTGATCAGAGTCTGGTCGCTGGCCTATACGCACTAACCAGCTACGTGGGAATAGTTATGGGCTCTCGACGTCGTGGTATCAGCCGAAGCCTTCTTGACGTCAGTGAATTAGCGGCGCGCGCCGGGTTGGACCGTGTAACGCAACTTCCTTAGTAATGGAGATTGCTAGGTCTGCTCACCGGTCGCGTACACAACGTGCAGGTGTGCGTTGGGCGATGGGCCCAGACCCCTGCGCGCTTAGGACTTAGACCGGCGTGCTAACCTCTCTGTTGTGCTTTGGTAGGGCTGCGCGTGTTGATCTTCCAAGGCCGGGCATGACCCAGGAAAGTGTGTCCGGTCAAATGGGATCAAGCGTGCTGGGTTATGTGGTGCACCCCTGCAGGGAAGTTAATCTATTCGAATAGCCGGGTCCCTCGGTAAAAGGACAACCCGAAGTTGTATTCGACCTCATGATAACTAGAACCGGATACTTGATGAAACACACCCAGATGAGTTCCAGATATAACTCGGTGGTTGCTCTCTCACAGGGTGATGAGCGGGAGGATCGCTGAGTAGGATTATGCTATACGATGTTACTTGGTGAACTTACCATCTATTCTTTTCTACTACTGCAAGATGGAGGCTGCCAGAAGCGTAGTCTTTGATTGGATTAGCTACCCCCCTCTTATTCTGGCTTTCTGCAGTTTAAGTCACAGATATTACCCCTTTACACAGATACATTACATATGTTGTGTAGATCCTTGCTTGCGAGTACTTTGGATGAGTACTCACGGTTGGTTTGCTCCCCTTTTTCCCCATTTTTCCTCTCTTCTCAGATGATGCAAACAGATCGGTGGAGTCCAGGAGCCAGAGGATCCCGAGGATGTTTCTGTGTGGAGTTCGGTTTCGAGGAGTAGTTAGGAGGTCCCAGGCAGGAGGCCTTGCCTTTTCGATCGTTGCTACTTTTGTTGTAGCCATCTTATGGCACCTTGTTTAACTTATGTCTATACTCAGATATTATTGCTTTCACTAACTCTTGTGTTTTTGAGCTTATGTATTCGAGCCCTCGAGGCCCCTGGCTTGTAATATAAAGCTTGTATTATTTTATTTGTGTCTAGAGTTGTGTTGTGATATCTTCCCCTGAGTCCCTGATCTTGGTTGTACACATTTGCGTGCATGATTAGTGTACGGTCAAATTGGGGGTGTCACAAGTTGGTATCAGAGCCAACTGCCTGTAGGAATCCCCCTTTCCAACTCCTTGGCCGAAGTTGAGTCTAGTCTTTGAAAAACTGTATTACTAACTTGGTGGCTTACGGGCCCACCTTGCCAATTGGGTCGTATTAGGATCTTTTATTCCTCATCTTTACTCTGGGATACTGATCTCTCTTCTATTCGGGTTAAATGATTTTACCTAAATCTAACTTTAGGTTCTCGAAAATACTTTCTCCCGGAGAGCCCCTCATTCCAGATGATCGCCTGCTGCACCAGAAGACTCAGAAGATACTCTCTGATGTTCTCTTGAGACTTTGTGCCCAGTGCTTTTGCAATTTCCTACCACCGAGATATCCCTATGGATTAATACTTACACATGTCCCTCTTACAATTATTCCCAATTGCTCTTGTTACTACGAGGTACCCAAAACATCTTCCTATACTCCATATATCGATTGTGACACTACTTTGCAGTTCATTGCCACATGAATATCCTTATGGATAATTCCTCGCATTTACCGAGTATCCGCTCATCCCCCATTCATGTGTTTCACAAGTCTCTAAAATATCATTCGACCTTCGGAAAATCCCGAGCCGCCTATTGCTCTTGAAATTCTTGCCCATAAATCTAGTAATATTATTGACATCCTTTCTCATTATCATTTTGAGTCCGTTGATTCAACATGTTGCGAATGCTCGCAATCCTCGATCCTAGAATTCATCCTTCCGGCTCAGACGTCGTATTAAAGATGAGTTGGATCTCAAGCAATCGAATTGCCACCGGTTTTACCCCTAAGCCTACTCAACTTATCCATCCTTAATCAGAGCATTTGCAACTGATCCCTTGAATTGGAAATCACAATTCCTTCGCATTTGAGCTTTGAATTAGTCAGTTGTTTCTATGATCCAATGACTTTGCATAGTTTCTTCCTCGGGTTGTGTGCCGATGCTGACATCAACTCCATTATGGACTGTTTGATCCTCTGTTGAATTATTATCGGACATTGTCCTCCATATTCCATAACTTTGTGAGTGTTTCCTCAGATACATAATGCCTTTGGTAAATTGTATCCTCTGCTTGTCAACCATGCTCTACTATCGAGCTTGTGATAAGTACTCCTAAAAGTTTGTGGTATATGTTCCTAAGATGCCCTGATAGGTTGGACCTATGCCCCATAAAGCCGTGTGAACCCGAAAGATTTCACGGGTCATACCCATCTGGTATTTCACGAGGTAAAACTTTCAACACTAATGCCATTTTCGAAACAAGAAGTGAATGAAATGTTATGCATTTTGAGATGTGGGAGTCGACCTTGAACTTTGTGTTCATGCCCATGGACACGCTACAGATCTTATAATGAAAGCTTCTCATTGAAATAATTAACCCCTTGATATAAGTTCATCTTATATCTATGATCTGGCCTTTTCCAAACGTGGACCCGACCATGCTCTCCTTTAAATACCATTTTGAGTACAAGTTTACACACTTGTCTTCTGCAGAGCAATACCCCAGTCCAACCTCTACTTTGATTTGCTGTCGAGTATTACCCCCTGGTATCTCGAGGGTATTACAGAACTACTTTACTCCTTATGAGTTCTTCATCAAGTATTACTTCTCACAAATTTCAGGTGTTCCCCGAGTTTGAGTTGTTCGTCACTCTAGAACTCCGACAAGTGACTCGCGTCCATTTTATGGCTCACTACTCATGGTAATTGTTGCTGGGGAATTTAAACTCGATCATGTCATTCCTAGCCTGCTCGGTTATATCATTACCGTGCTGATTTTAACTGTGCTACCTAGTCCTTCTTCCCGGAGCACAATTTTCGGCGACGATCTAAGCTTACATTGAGCTTTCAACATCATATTGATTGTCTTAAGAGACGACTCTGATTCTTACATTGCATCTTAACTATGGATATAATAACCTTTGGCTTCATCATTCCTTTTGCTTGTTGCAGTCGTTGTTCGATTGCTTCTTCATGGAGCCTCTCCACAAAATTTGTCGTGATCATCATCAACATTCTGAGATCTTCGAGGATATCAAACAAATTCATGATGAGAAATACCATCCTTGCTCCTCGGTGAGTTGTGGTATCATCGACAACATTCTTGCCTTCCCTCAAACAAAAACTTGTTCATGTTTTGTGTTGTACCTTGAGTTCCTTTCTATCCACCTTGTGATATGTTATACCTTGGAGTATTACCATCTTTTATGTTAAGAATGTCGTGATAATTTCACCGCATCTTAAGATTTCTTGTTATAGTGATACTTCTCACCATCTCAGTTCATATCTTGGTCCCCGTGTTGTTTCTAACCGGAATACCGACCATTGAACTGTGATGTGTGAATTCAAAACTTCTTGCAAACCTATCGCTTTGAAGTGAATATCCAATAGTGTCATTCTAGGTCTTTTGATTATTAAGTCACCACTCTAACATTGATCATGCTACCTAGTCCATCTTTCTAGGTGCACGTTTCGATCAATGTTTACTCGTGGATGTTCTCCTCGAACATACTTCATTACATACTTGTCCAATATTTTCACCTTGTTCACTTAACTGTGGAAATCCATGTATATGGTAATCACGATGAGTTGTTTCCGATCCCATCGGCCACATCCTCTTCTTTTCCATGATAAAATTACAGGAGTTGTTCTAGCAGTTCCGCCTGGATCCTTTTATGTTTCCGAAGTCCGACCTTTACCTACTGACCATGTCGATGCTATCTCGAAGCATGATGGCGGTAATCAGACACGAACCAGAACATTGAAAGCACAATGCTAAGTGTTTCCTAATCAGTTATCCAAACACCGTGTATGGCTACATATCATGATTCACATTAACCCTTGTATGCAAATGGTCTTGTCTTTGATCTCCTGCCGCATATATCATGCCCTGCTTATCCTTGGGAAGGATATACCCCTAATACTTGCGTTTAAACACAATTTTCCTTTCCATTGGTTTGTTTAACCTTTCTTGTGATCTACATATAATCCAAGCAGTAATAATTTTCTACTTATGTAAACACCTCGTTGTACCACTTTATTAGTAAGACCCAGTTACTATTGTTGATGACATTACGGTGACCACCGATGGACGAGAACTTTGCCTATTGGTCCGCCTCGTTAAATGAGCAGGAAAATGGTTCTTTTCGTCTCTCGCCCTTGGTACTAACGTTGTTGCTAACATAACTGATAGGTTATCGTCAGACATGTCTTGCTATCATGACTGTGTAATTTGTCGGCACCCTTTCTACCTCTAACCCACATGGTGGGCCCATAACCCATAGTTCCACAGGATCGAAACCCGACTCTTCTGTACACCCTTGTTGCCAAAGCTATACCTCGTGCTTGTATTCGTATGTAATTCACGGGCCACCTTCCTCGTGATCTATTTTGGTATCAGACACTATACTTAATCTTGTTGCTTTGAACCCCTTTTACGCATTGTTTCAGACATCTAACGATTGCTTGCCCGTCTGAAACTTCTCATGGTACCTTCTTACTTTGCTCTCGATATCTTCTTAAGTTTCAATTCGAGCGTTACTTTCCGCCACCTTCCCCGCTGTTATCTACCAGATAGTCAACCTTGAAGAGTTAAATTCTCCCGGAATATCCCCCTTATTCTTTCGTACATACGACGGAGTTCCCGAAGAAAGGGGGATAATTTCATCATGACGACCTGAAGCAGAGAAGTGGAAACATAACCGCTATGGATCAACCTCTTTGAGAAGAGCAACCAAGACCGAGTAGATCCGTTAGAATGTCGTAACCAGAAATTCCCCTTTACACCACCTCTTAAATCTCGGGACGAGATTTCTTGTAGTGGAGGAGATTTGTAACACCCAGATAATCATGCTACGGTAACCCACACTAATGGTGCCTTATCATCAAGAATTACTAAGAAAATCTGCCTCTTGATAACAAAAAAATATGTTAATTAAATTCAAATCCAATTTGAATGCAAGTCAAATATTTAGCTTTTCAAAGTTGCAAATAAAATATTTCATAGTATTGCAAATAATCTCAAAGCAATTATAAAAACTAGTTCAACATTATTTGGATTCCCAAATTGGCCCTGAAAATTACTTTAGTGAACCAACAACACAATACATGATGTTTTCAATTTCTAAAAATATTTAAACCTTTTTATATGACCCCAAACTTTTTGTGGCACCTAACAGTAATGTGCTTGAATTATGTGAAAAGTCTCAGATTAAAAAAAACTCATTTAGTATAAGATTAAAATAGAAAACAAGAAAGAAAAATTGCTAATAGAGAAATTGGAAATGGGCCAGAGTTACACTACACTGCTGGGTTTGAGTGCGCAGTGGGAGCCTAGCCCACCTTCACCTCGTCCTCCTCCTCTGTACAGGAGATAGGAGGTCGTGGCGCACATCCAGGGCACCATGCCCATGGATGGCCACCACGTCGCCTCCCCGAGGCTATATGTACGTCCTCTGGAAACCCTAAACCGCCCTCTTCCGTACCCCCTCGTTCCCCTTTCGCCCCCTTCCTCTACTGCCCGAATCCGAGCTCTGAAGATCCGCGGTGACCGTGGCCTCTTCGTCGTCGACGCGTCCACCGGCCCCTCCGGTGTGCCGGAGCACGTCAAGGAGGTTCGCCGCCCTCGACTTCCTTCATTCAGGATGCCTCATCAGTCCAGGGAGCTCCGTAGCCGACGTGGTCTTCTTCTTCTTCCTCTAACTGCCGCATCTCGTCGTCATCCTGGACCTCCTCCGGCTGCCCCGAGTCGCCTCCGAACTCCGCTGTGAGGCCCCGCTCATTTTCCCATCTCCTCCATGTTGTTTCCTCGCCGTAGATGTCGCCGCCCCTGGAGTCAACTTCACGCTCGTCACGCATCGGTCGCGCCCGAAGTCCCCTGCATCGCGCCCGCGGCCATGTCTCGTGCGCGTCGCCCCTGGGAACTCCACGCGTGGTCGCGCCCCCTGTTCGCTAACCCGTGCCGTTGTCGCGCGCATGCCCTCTCTCGCCGCTGCTCCCGCGTGCTGCTGCTGCTTTTGCTTTACTGCTACTGCTACTGATTTACTGGTACTCTTGCCGCTGCTGTTGATTCTTGTTGAGCACCGGCCGCCATCCTTGCCGCTTGCCACCGCTGGCGCTAGTGCCTGCTGTCGATGCTGCGCTGCTGACTTCTTCTTGGCTGCTCTGCTGCTACTCTCTGCTGCCGCCGCTGCTTACTGTCGGTGCTGCTGCTAGTTGCTGCCGCCACCGCTGCTCCTGCTAGTGCCATTTTGCTACTAACTCTGCTCCGCTGCTGGTGCTCCTGTTGCTTGCTACCACGAACTGCTACTGCTACTAGCCATGGCTATGGCCATGGCCATCCAAGTGTGTTGTGTGGTGTGTGTGTGTTACGTGTGTGGCCGGCTGGTCCATTGTCCATTGCCCCCTTGTTAAATTAGGATCAGATTAGTTAGTGTTAAATTAGCGCTAATTTACTTAAATAGCAAAAGACATGTGGACCCACAATTAGTTTAAAGAAAAACAAATAAAAAAGGAGAAAGAAATTCTAAGTCAATGACATGTGGCCCCTTACACTTTTCATATGTTGACTTGTCAACACTTGACTTGGCCAACCCGACCCCACTCGCCCTACTGTCATACACATAGGCTAGGGAGCACTAGGTAATAAAATTTTATTCTGCTTTTATTTTCGAATTAAATTAAATCTGTTAATTTTAGAAAATGATTAAATCTTTATAAATTAATATAAAATAATCCGTAACTCGTATGAAATTACTTTGTACATGAAAGTTGCTCAGAACGACGAGGCGAATCCGAATACGTAGTTCGTTCGTTCGCCACACGTCCCAAGTATTGCGAACATGCAACAATCCACCTCTAATCCGTTTGTCCGAAAACACGAAACACCGGGAATACCTTCCGGATGCTTTCCATCCTCTCTAGTATCACGTAGTACCGCATTAGGTCACATGTAGAACCGAGTATTGCCATGTTATGCTTTGTGGTGCAATGTTTGCTTTATATTTATTGTTTCTTCCCCCTTTCTCTCCGATAGACACCGAGACTGAGACCGCTGACAGTGCCTCGGTGTTGACTGCGTCGACGATGACCCCTCCTTCTTCCCAGAGCAACCAGGCAAGCCCCCCCTTGATCAACCTGATATCGCCTATTCCTCTCTCTACTGCTTGCATTAGAGTAGTGTAGCATGTTACTGCTTTCGGACAATCCTATTCTGGTGCATAGCCTGTCATTGTTGCTACAACTGTTAATACCTTTACCTGCAATCCTAAATGCTTTGTATAGGATGCTAGTATTCCATTAGTGGCCCTACACCCTTGTTCGTCTGCCCTGCTATTCTATCGGGCCGTGACCACTTTGGGTGTGATCACGGGTATATACTACATAAATATGATACCTGATACTTGATGTGACTAAAGTCGGGTCGGTGCGTTGAGTACCCGTGGTTGATTCACGGATTGGGGCTGAAAGGACATACTTTCTCGACGGCCGTGTGTGTGGATCTTTGTGGCGGAGCGACAGGGCAGGTCATGACCACCTACGAGACAGGTGGGCCTGGCCCTGGTTGTTGTCCACGGTTGTTTCATAATAACACGCTTAACGAGTTTGGATATTTGATCTGAGTCTGGCCGCTGGCCTATATGCACTAACTAGCTACGTGGGAATAGTTATGAGCTCTCGATGTCGTGGTATCGGCCGAAGCTTTCTTGACTTCAGTGACTTAGCGGTGTGCGCCGGGTTGGACCGTGTAACGCAACTTCCTTAGTAATGGAGGTTGCTAGGTCTGCTCACCGGCCGCGTACACAACGTGCAGGTGTGCGTTGGGCAATGGGCCCAGACCCCTACGTGCTTAGGAGTTAGACCGGCGTGTGGACCTCTGTGCTGTGCTTAGGTAGGGCTGCGACGTGTTGATCTTCCGAGGCCAGGCATGACCTAGGAAAGTGTGTCTGGCCAAATGGGATCGAGCATGCTGGGTTATGTGGTGCACCCCTGCAGGGAAGTTAATCTATTCGAATAGTCGTGTCCCTCAGTAAAAGGACGACCTGGAGTTGTATTCCGACCTCATGACAACTAGAACCGGATATTTGATAAAACACACCTCGATGAGTTCCAGATATAACTCGGTGGTTACTCTCTCACAGGGTGTTGTGCGGGAGGATCGCTGAGTAGGATTATGCTATACGATGTTACTTGGTGAACTTACCATCTATTCTCTTCTACTACTGCAAGATGAAGGCTGCCAGAAGCGTAGTCTTCATTGTATTAGCTATCCCCTTCTTATTCTGGCTTTCTGCAGTTTAAGCCACAGATATTACCCCTTTACACAGATACATTGCATATGTAGTGTAGATTCTTGCTTGCGAGTACTTTGGATGAGTACTCACGGTTTTTTTTGCTCCCCCTTTTTCCCCATTTTCCTCTATTCTCGGATGATGCAACTAGATCGGTGGAGTCCAGGAGCCAGAGGATCCCGAGGATGTTTCTACATGGAGTTCGGTTTCGAGGAGTAGTTAGGAGGTGCCAGGCAGGAGGCCTTGCCTTTTCGATCGTTGCTACTTTTGTTGTAGCCATCTTATGGCACCTTGTTTAACTTATGTCTATACTCAGATATTATTGCTACCACTGACTCTTGTGTTTTCGAGCTTATGTATTCGAGCCCTCGAGGACCCTGGCTTGTAATATAAAGCTTGTATTATTTTATTTGTCTCTAGAGTTGTGTTGTGATATCTTCTCGTGAGTCCCTGATCTTGGTCGTACACATTTGCGTGCATGATTAGTGTACGGTCAAATTGGGGGCGTCACAACTGTGGTAGCCGAGGCATTTGAAATGCCGCCCTCCCTCGTCCACCGCCATCTCCACCCACCATTACTAAAATTTTCAGTAGCCACGGCGTATCCTCAAACACCACCCCCCTCCACAGTCCCCCCTCGAACCCTAGCTCGCGGCCGCCTCCACCAACCCCTGCCGGTCTGCCCGTTCCTCCTAGCTTAGATAATAAAGTTCAGGTCACCCAGCGATTCCCATACCATTGCTCCACCCCCCTGAGTTTTTAGATGAGGCATGTGTTGTCCCTCCCCGCCAGATCCACATCCCATACTCTAGAATGTCTCAGCCTAAGTTCCACCACGTATCTAAGGGAGCCCGACGAGCGTTCATCGAATAAGAGGTTTACCATGGCCTCTCCGGCGGACGTTGGCGAGGTGGCCACCATTTGCCCTGACCTGTCAATCCCGGAGCAACACCTCACCGCGGAAGCCGGCGAAGAGATTGACTATGTTGCCATGTCGAAGGCTTCACGTCGGCTGCCTAGTGTATTACTATATCTCGAAAAATCTGGCTATGACATCAAGCTCATCGAGAGCGATGGCTTCACGCGGGCCGTGTCACAGGTTAAGTGGTCCATCCCCAACCCCTCTGGTTCAATCGTCGTCGATCTCTTCGAAAGCCCTGCCGCTGATCTCCTCCAGCACACGGTTAAGGATTTGTGATCCTTGTACGCCATCGAGCCCATTTTGTCATTTCTGAAGGACACGTTCTAACCCCTTGCGGCTTGGGGTCCTCAATTGCCAAGTCAGATCTCACTTGTACGCGTTAGTGCTATACAAATGGTTTTTAACCCCTTTCCGCGACAGCATTTGAAACCGTCGCCAAGTGTGTGTGGGCGATAGGGGGGTCCTTCCCACACGAACCAGAAACCATTGGGGATAGGCCCTCCTGGCACATAGGCTGGGATAAAATGAGCTTATGTGCGATCGGGCATGGCATCAAAACCCAATCATTTACGTTCGTATGTACATCCCACACGGTGAATCCCAAAAAAACATTACCGTTCGTTGTGTATATCACACACGGTCAATCCACGGAATACGTTTCCGTTCTTATGTACATCCCACACAGTCAATCCGGGGAAAAGGTTTCCATTCGTATGTACATTCCACACAGTCAATCCAGGGAAAACATTTTCGTTCGAATGTACATCCCAGACAGTCAATCCAGGGAAAACGTTTCTGTTCGTATGTACATCCCACACAGTTAATCCAGGGAAAATGTTTCCGTTAGTATGTACATCCCACACAGGTTTATTTATAGGCTCGTGTGTGATAGGTGTAACTATCACACATGCTCTGCCTTGGTTAACCGTTTGCTTTTATCAACTACATCACACACAATTTGATGAAGAAAACTGTGTGGCATTGGGCTATCCATCACAAGCGCTTTTATTGCTAGAACCATTTGCAAAGTTCCATGACACATTTATAAGGTTTATTAGTTTAAAATTTACAATTCCAGTATTATGCAAATTCACATTTCATATCGAACAGATGTATGCCAATTTCATATCAGGCACATAAATATATTTTAACATCACAGTACGATAGCTACCTGAAAATAGCAGAGTACAACATATAGCTAGTTCAACCTCATAAAAACAATATCTGAATAATATATTCATTTCCCTAATCGAGATCATCCAGGCTCGTCTTATCCACCTCCGCTTTCAGTTCAGTAAGAATTTGTTTTGCACTGGCCAACTCGGAAAGTGCCTCCTCCTTCGCCAACACCATCTTAGCAAAGTCTAATTTAACAAATCTGAGCTTATTAATTCTCTACCTTGCTCTTTTTATCCCGCATCTTCAAATATTCTTCAGCATTGACAACAGTTTATCTAAGCCTAGGTTTGTTCTCTTCCTCATACATGCTCCAGAGCTTTGCTAGGCACATCTTCAAAGACTGTGGCTACTCTTGATCAACCCAATCCAAGTAAAAACACTTCCGTTCATCCTATAATATTTAAAACTAGACCAGTAACAATTGTAGGGGAATTGGGTTTATAGGCTAATAGAAAATCACCAATGCTTTTTTTGAAAAACTGAAGAAATATGTTAATTATGACAAATCTTCTAAAAAAGATCAATGTGCAAATGAATTAATTGCTACTAAGACAACAATCAAATTCTAGAACATCAGAAGCTATAATTAACTATGACAACGCTACAAGTTCTTACTCATGTACAATAAATAACAAATTTAACATTTTATGAGGAAGGTAAATATAACTACAATAGCATAGCGATAGTGTTTGTATGACAACAAATTGACACTAACAGGTGTGTACATGCACAAATTTAGTAACATAGAACTAATAGCCATAAGGACGTCCACTATGTATGCCAAAACTAGTGTAAAGACAACTGCTGCTACATCTCGCACCGGTGCCCTGCACTGGCGAGCCGATGCATCGGAAAAAAATCAAGGTCCCAAACTTTGGAGCATGTAGTTTCTCCGATGCCCAGTTCCTCAGTGGCATAAAGATTTAGTATTTTACTGCGTGGCTGCTTGGATGTGTGGACCAAAGTTGGCTGCACAAACTGCTGAAGCGGTGCCAAATAATTTTCTAATGGCACAGCTAATGAGATGGCAACAATTTTAGATACTAGGTACAAACTGTGACACTGTCTTAGGATGCGTTTGGTTGAAGGTGTGGTATGAATGGGTTGGGACCATGACAGTGTCTGAATCGCATCTAACAAATGATTTGTAACAACAAAAGAGGGTCTAACCTTCTCTGCACATGCCAGAAACTTCCTCCCACTGTCCATAGATTCAAACGCAACTAGCTTCACGCATGGAGATTGATGGTGACAACGAGAAGATAGATCTTTAGCCACTCTGCTCCATTAGTTGCAACTGATGATCCTAGGGAGCTACAATAGGAAGAAATGACTCAAATCGACCGCCAGGCAAAAATGCTCCATTCAAAATCATAGCCTGAGAGAGAGAAGAGAGGCATACCCGGGTGGTGAAGGAGTCGTCGGAGGAGGAGGAACCGCTGGAGAGGTCTTTGAAGAAGACCATGGCGACCCCGGTGGTAAGATGCGAGACGGCGAGAGCGAGGAAGCAAGTGAGGAAGTGGCTATAGCTTAGGAAGGAAGGAAGGAGGAAACAAGGGAAATGTGACTTGTGGCCGGGGAGAAAAGAGGGTGGGGAAGGGGGGTAGAAATTTCGTCGGTAGGCCAAAAAATTTGAAATGTGGAGGGAAACTTTGCGCGGGGTGCCGCCGGACAACATTCACTTTGAACGATTGTGTGCATCGCAAATGATTTTTTTTCTTATGCTCATGGGATGAGTTTGATAATTCATATTTTGGTGGAATTTTCCTCGGGTACGTCATTGCATAATTTAACATCACTTGCTAATTTGGGCACACAAAAGAGCGTACAGCAGAAAGACCACACTTACTCAATCGAGCAATTTTAGTAATTAAATAGAGCTAGTTGACCTAAACATTGTTCTAACAAAAGGCCAGCATTAAAAACAAAGCCCAAGTACACATAATTTTAACAAATCTGCTGCTACACCGACCTATGTATTGCTGGTGTGAGATGAGGCGTCGATGACTTGTCCTGGCGACATGCCGCCGTTGGTGGACTCTGCGTCCGCCTGCTAAAGTCGACCGCGTCCTCGTCCTCGGCACCACCCTCAAGGTAGTAGTACTCGTAGTAGTGGCTGCACCAGAGCTCGCGTTGGTACCCCACCGCCGATTCCTCGATGGACAGACTTTTCTCTACCTTGACCTCAGCCACGCGTAGCTCCTCCTCCCGGCGCTCCTCGATCTCCGCAGCCTCCTGCATCCCCAGCTCCCGCTCGACGATCTCATGAGGAAGCAGGTGCTCCCTGGCCACCGCCGCCCTTTTGGACGTGGGTTGCATGCTGAATTCCGAGGTGGCCTGGAATATCTTGGTGTGTGCATCCTCGATCTTGTCGTGGATGGCCTCGACCCGGGCCAGGGCGACATCGGCGGAACAGACGGCAGCTCGAGCGCTCTCGGCGTTTGCAGCCGCCGTCACAGCAGCAGCTGCATCCGTCTCGGCTGTTGCAGCTGCCTTGTCGGCTGCCGCAGACGCCCTCTCGATGGATGTGACCACGCTTAATGCGGATGCGGAGGCACTCTCGGTGTAGGCGGCCACGCTCTCGGCGTAGGCGGCAGCGCTCAGGGGGGACGTGACCATCGTACGAGCCTTCACGAAGCGTTTCCACGGCATCATCTTTGCAAGAAGGGGGTGCGGGAATGGGGATCGGGATTCGTGGATTCGGGGGTTGCCAGCACTGTAGCAGACGAGCGGGCAAAGCTTAAGGAGGAAGACTTAAATAGACCCAGCAATTTTCATCGCAAACGGTTCCTATAAAAAAACTATGTGTGATATTTCGCATATTTTTTATTAGATGTGAATGACGAATTTGAAGTAAAGTGGCAACGGATGGTTTTTAAATGTACGAGAAAATTTGTAGTACTAATACAACTGTCATGTCAAGTTTTAGAAAATTTTAGGGGTCATTTGACCTATAAAGACATTTAAGTGATTTTCTATCCATTTAATGACCGTAATTCAAATTTGAACCGTACATGCAATAGCTAACCAGAATGGTTTGAAAAGTCATATTTTATGTACTTGTGTGCGATTTAATTCCATGTGCAGTAAATTGGAAGGAATTTTCAAACATATTGGTCTAATGGCTATGACACAATTAAGCATGGAGTTCCATGGCATTTCAATTCCAATTTTTTTAAAGGATCAGAAAAACATGAAACCTTGCTTGATGTAATGTCATGCCACCAAGATGATGTGGTAAAAAAATTGGCATGTTTGACGAAAGTTTGGACAAACACCCCTCACTAAACGAAGCAACTCACTAGAAGGCTCATGGTTCCGAGAGGGAAGAATGCATGTTTGATGATGAACGGGAGATAGCTTCCCCTTATGGCCTTCAAATTGTTTCTACATTTAACGTGCACTAATACAACTGTCATGTGAAAATTTGGAAAATTTTAGTTGTCATTTCATATTTTAAAGACATTTAAATGATTTTCTAGCCATTTAATGACCGTAATTCAAATTTGAACTACATCTACATGCAACGACTAACCATTATGTTGGGCCAGCACTCCCGATTGGGCAAGTGTCGTCATTTAAGGAGCTGGTCAAGGATTTTTTCCAAAATTCTAGCCGAGACCCCTGCTCGTCTCCTCGCATTCCACTCCACCTACCAACTCTGTTTCACCTCCGCCAAGCTCGCCAGCTTCATCGTCGTCTCTGGTGAGAGCAGTGGTACTCCACCAGCCAGTCGAGCCGGCGATGGCCAACATTCCCATCAACCCGCTTCTGTTTGTCCCAAATGGTTTTTAGATTCGGGAAGTAGAGGGAAGACCTGGGGTTTCTAGAGTCATCATGCTGCACCGGCCTCGTCGACATGAAGACTGGGTGATTGCTTCCATCAATCCACACCCAAATGAGGCATTCTTCCCCAATGTTCATAAAGTTCTTGAAGAGTTTTTGCATGGTGTCGTGGAAATAACACGGCAGATGTCCGGATCAACGGACTTAGTGTTGAGGCGCGCATCTATGTGGTAGCTTGAAGGGGTTGAGCGGAATCGAGAGATGCGATGCAAGACACGGATTTAGACAGCTTCGGGCCCCGGGAAACATCATCCGGTAATAATCCTACGTGCTGTTTGAGGCTAGATCTCATTATGGCTCTCATGGTGTTGCCGGTAAACCGGCTCTTTGTGTCTAACCCTAGAAACTTGTCTAAACTTCTCCTCTAAACTTGTCTCTTCTAACTTGTGAAAACTTGTCCTCTTTGGGGAGCCCTGCCCCTCCTTATATATGTTGAAGGGGAGGCTTTACATGACTAGTCCTAGTAGGACTAGGATTGATCTATTACAAGGATTCCTAGTCTTGCTTCCTTTATGGAGAATATTCCTTGCGCTTTATTATTAAACCGGCCCACTATTAATATGAACCGGCCTTCTGGGCCTTGGGCCTTGTCATCCATAATCCATACGCCGGGTTATCAGTGAGTAATATTATTTAGGCAGGTTGCTTGTAAACCGTCTGGTGATAACGGATCGCCAGTGAATCACCAAGTGTAAACCGCCAAGACCGGCCGGGTTATAATTCCGGCCGGTTCATACCGCGGGGGTATATCCCCGACATTAGCCCCCAAGTTTAGCTTGGATGTGTCCATGGTAAACTTTATGCTGCAAAATAAACACAAGAACAAATTGATAGGTTGTGCTCCGGGTTATGAATTCTTATAAACCGGCACCTGATCATCTTTAAGTCCTTATCCTTCCTTCTTCTAGAAAATCCGGATCAATAGACCAGCTCCATAATCAACTTGCTTGCATAAGAAATATTGTAAATCCAGAATCTACTTGAATCGGCCTTCAATTCTCTAACTTGATAAAAATATTGGTCTTTGAAATATTCAACTGATATCCAGCCGGCTTGAAGATGTAGAATTTGCCGGTTTATGATTGCCAAAATTGCCGGGTCACACAACTAATCTGATTTGTCAGAACTGAAAATTTGAAGATGTTCCTCCTTTATATGCATATTACCTATAGCCCAAGTGCCGGGTCATTATGTAATAATGAGCAGGGACTTTGTAGATATAATCATTGAAAATAACACTATATAATGTAACTTCCATCGTGGGGTTTGAATCCACGTCCATAAGGTTAAGAGTTTTGTGCTCTACCAACTGAGCAGTGGACCTTTCAATATAATGGATGAATACTTGTGTACCTTGAATTGTTGACAGGAGCGATTGGTAGCCCCCAAGTTCCGGTTTAGCTACATTTAGAAGGTGAACCGGTACTTCTGATGATCTTTCCATTAGCCCCCAAGTGTCAAGTAGACAACTTGCTTTGTGTGCTTGAGACTTTTATCTTTTGAATTGCTGCTGTTTACTGCTTCAACTGCCCATTAGCCCCCAAGTGTCAAGTAGACAACTTGTTTGTGTGCTTGAGACTTTGTGTATTTGATGTAATCTCAATCTGAATAATGTAGCCCCCAAGTGCCGGGTTGTAAGCCTGCAGCGACTCGGGACTTTCCTTTGTAGAATAAATCACTTCCATTGTTGAAATAATATCCATTGCACTTTAGAGCGACTTTGAAGATCTCAATCATAATATTGATAACCATAATAAGAATCCAGCCATGTTTAGCTATTGAAGAATATAATCCGGTTTGAAGACCGGTTCCAATGATGTTTGATCACAATCGGGCCGGGTTAATAAACACCGGTCATTATTTTGTCTCATACTGGCGACTTATAGTCAAAACCAGGCCGGTTTAATAAACACCGGTCATTATAACTGATCATGTACTGCCAATATATATTTGAAAATAAAATACTTCATACCTGCGATCAAAACATGCTTGATACTCTTAATCCGGCGAAACTTGCAATTTTCTGAGGGTGTCTTTGATAGATCCAATGATAATTCCGGGCTTGATAACAGACACCGGTTTACTTTGTTCAGAAATTTGTGGCTTTGTTGCCTGATAGATGATCCGGGTTATAATAAACACCGGTTTACTCATGCTAGTATTTCATGATCCAGACTTTCAATTTGATAGATATGTGGTCAACTTGTGTAGCTGTTCCACTCGGTTTAAAAGGTTATAGAACACAAAAACACCAAAAAACATGCAATTTTTTGCAAATAAGGCCATGTAGTCGAGGCTTTTTCAAAGAGCTGCCAGGCTCAAAGCAAGGTTCAGCCAATCAATGGGACGTGGGCAAACCTACTGTCCCAAGGAGCCTAGCCAATCACTAAACGTGAGCGTATCGACTGTTCAGAGGGCCGATAGAACCGCAAATAAAAACCGAGCCAATCATTGGGACGTGGGCAAACCTGACTGTCCCAAGGGGCCTAGCCAATCACTGAACGTGAGCGTATCAACTATTCAGAGGGCCGATATAATCGTAAACATAGCCAATCAATGGGACGTGGGCAAACCGGACTGTCCCAAGGGGCCGAGCCATCCCTGAACGTGAGCGTATCAACTGTTCAGAGGGCCCAAGG
>LR738711.1:524072398-524158767 GCA_902687465.1 Secale cereale | reverse complement strand
AGGGGCCGAGCCAACCCTGAACGTGAGCGTATCAACTGTTCAGAGGGCCCAAGGAATCGTAAACATAGCCAATCAATGGGACGTGGGCAAACCGGACTGTCCCAAGGGGCCGAGCCAACCTGAACGTGAGCGTATCAACTGTTCAGAGGGCCCAAGGAATCATAAACATAGCCAATCAATGGGACGTGGGCAAACCGGACTGTCCCAAGGGGCCGAGCCAACCCTGAACGTGAGCGCATCAACTGTTCAGGGGGCCGAAAGAATTTGTAAATAAGATCCGATCAATGGAACGTGGGCAAACCATCTGTTCCAAGGGGCCTCCAGGGTTCCTCCTGAACCGGTGGGTCAATCTAAACCAATCACTGAATGTGGACTTGTCCAACTTTTCAAGGGGTCGAAAGAAGAAAATTATTCCGATCACTGGGACGCGGATTGACCGACATTCCCAGGGGGCCTCCAGGGTTCCTCCTGAACCGGTGGGTCAATCTAAACCAATCACTGAATGTGGACTTGTCCAACTTTTCAGGGGGTTGCAAGAATTATGAAACTAATCCGATCACTGGGAGCGGATGATACCAACTCCCAGAGGGCCTCCAGGGTTCCTCCTGAACCGGTGGGTAATTTGCGAAGCCTTTTCTCCTTGAACCGGATATGATCTCATGTTTTTGAGAGTTTCATTGCTCCTTTGTGCATATGCCCTACACAACCAGATAGACTGATCAAAGCATCTTATTTTCTTTAATGAAAAATGATATATAATAAGGGAAATAATACTGTGGATGGATATCACCTGAGTATATTTGAACCGGCATTTTGAATAGACCGGATCACAGGGTGGACGGTAAACGACCGCAGTATTAGAGACGTCTCAAGCAATTAAACCGGCTGTGGGGTTGTAAACCGGCGGAAATGAGCAAGTTGTCCTCCCTGTTGTAAACCGGTGCGGTTGCGAGAGACGGCCAAGGCGTTGTAAACCGGTGCTTTGAATCCACGGAATAATGACGATCACTTGTGTCGAACAATGTTTGGTGTGCTTCCCTTTCCATGGCTCATCACCACTTTGTGATGAATAATTTTCCTGCGTATAAAATATGGCAGTGCGAAGAATTTTTTGTTCGGATAAATTAATATGCATTAAGAAATAGATATGATAGATATCACCTGATTCGCCTGGAGAACAGATGAGTTGGCCGCGGTATTTGTAAACCGGTGAGATGCGTATCCGTTGGGTCGGTTTACGAGGACGGGTGCAGCACTGGCGTGTTGATGTAGACCGGACCGCGGAAGCTGTGGCGTGCACACGGCCATTGGCGGGGGGGTCAGCGGCGATGTTGGAGACCAGCACGTGTGGGCGTAGACAGACGAACCGACCGATGTATTGATGTAAACCGGACCGCGACACGTATGTTCATGAAGCCGCGATATATCCTGACGGTGATCCGGCTGCCGCTTTTAATGATCGCCCTGCAGATAAATCCATAGCTGGAGTTTATGTATAGCATCCAGTCGCCCAGCTTCAAGTCAAATTGCCTTGTTTCACATGTAATTATGGTAGCCACTAGTACTCCATGGTTGAATTGTTTAATACTAATGTAGGGTTTAGAGAGATTCAGTCCTGCCCTTTTGGAGAAGCTTATATTTAGTCCGTGCATGTGTGAGATAGGGACAGATTAATCAGGCAAAGCCCTCACCCTTTCGGTGATGTTTTTATCTCCTTTACCAAGCATAACCAAGGTAGAAACTGGCGTCTCCTACATTTTAGCCGCACTGGCTGGCTGCTGTTTGTTGGTATGCCTTTTGACTACTGCAACACTCAAGATGTTTCTGCTGCAATCTCAAAATGGGGTCGAATCATTAGTTGCGAAAGAGAGGATGCTTTGAGAGGGAAGATATTGGTGAAATCTCGAGTTACGGAACTTATAGATGTTCCTAAGAGTATCAGATGGTCCGAAGGCGAAGAGTTTGAGGAAGATTCTTGGACCTGTTCTGTTGAGATTTTGTGGGATGAGATGCTGGGTGGGGGGCCTACTGATGAAGACCCATTCCCTCCTCCTGGGGTGGACCCACACCCTGTACCCCAACATGCCAATGATTTCCCGGGGTTTCAACTTGTGCCAATGCACCATGACTAGGATAACAACAATCAAGCTAATAATGATGACTGTGATGACTGGGATGAGTTGGATGATCAAGAGGAGAATGAACACTAGGCCTTCCCACAGCAAAATTCACCAGATCCTGTGCAGCAACAAGTTGAGATTCTAGTGATGCCTGAAGATGGTGCACCTAACAGTAGCATCACTACTACTGTTTCTCTTTCAGAGGGTTTATATTCTATGACTCATTCTGCTAGTGAAGAAGTTAATCACGGTGCCCCAGCATTTCCCATGGGGCTGGGACTGCACAACATTGCTCTGGCTTACCAGGCAGACCCAGAGGAAGTAGAGCCAGCCATTAGAGCCAACTTGGAACTGGTCATCGCCCAGTAGGGTGTCGGTGTACAAAAAGAGGGGTATACTTTTTGTACCACTATGACTGTGCACGGGCAGTCTGAGCCACGAGCACTGCCACACCAAGCACGGCAAGGGAGGTGAGCCAGGGTAAGACTGAAGCTCGATGGAACTGAAGCCCAAAGCCAAGACCACAAAGAGCAAGGGGACGAAGAAGATTCCCCCGACAAGATCCTTGCCGGGAGCCAGTTTCAGCAGCCCCTGCAAGATCCTTGCCGGGGCCGGCCTTAGCAGCCCCGGCAAGACCCTTGCCGCGGCAGCTCGCCCCACGCCTACGGAGCAGATCACCCTTGAGTCCACTGCCCCCATGGGGCAAGGAATCGGGAGACATCCCTGTAGTGGCATGCAGATCTTTGTGAGGACATTCAAGATCAGACACGCACTAAGAAGACGACGACCGTTGGCGGGATCCCAGCCAAGGAAGTCTACAAGACCTCCGGCAAGTACCTTGCCGGGGATGACAGTAGGCGCCGCGGCAAGACCCTTGCCGGTCTTGCCGGGGACATCCGCAGGGCCACCATCAGGCCCACACCAACTAAACTCTCCACCGCCTTATGCAGCTGCCAACCCAACCAGCTGGGCAGACACCTGCGTGGCGCCATGCAGATCTTCATGAAGACCCACCATTGCGCCACCTCAGCTGCCTGCCTACCTACATGGCATCTCAGGCATCGCTGGCCAGGGCGCGTGTCGACACAAGAAGGAGCGGCGACAGACAAGATGGATATCTCCCCCATCCCCGATAAAGCAAGGACACCTAAGCAAGACGCATTAAATGCGCCTTGTCATGTAATGCGAGGGATAACCTCGCATTACTGTACCCTTTCCACCTCCCGTGTGCCACTGTGGCAACCCCTTTTCCCTATAAAAGGAGGCCCGAGGCGAACAGGAGGAGGATTCGGCTTTTTGGAGCTCCTCACGCCCCATAGCTAGCTGAAGAACAGAGATATATAATCCACCAAAGCAGGAGTAGGGTTTTACGCATCCTCGCGGCCCGAACCTGGGTAAAGGAACCGTGTGCTATTTGTTTGATCCGCTCTTCTCTCAACCCCGCGCCCCGCAACCGTAGTAGGGATTCTTGTGATCCCATAGGTGTCGATCCGATACACCGACATCTTTGGCGCGCCAGGTAGGGGGTGCGCAGTTGTGAGAATCGGCTTTAGCAGTCAGTTCGATGCTTCTTCATCATCATGGCGCCCAAAAAGAAGACGACGGTGGCGGTTGGCCAGTCGGAAGCCGGACAGCCCGTCCCGAAGCGGGCGAGCAGCGGACCGCTCGCGGAAAGGACCCGGGGTGGTGCTCGCGAACACCAATGCCGTCCCAGCAGCCGGAGTTTGAGAGGTGGCGATGTATGTGCACCTGGTAACGGGCCACACACCGCCAGGTCCAAAGACGGAGCCAGGCCCTCCGCGAGTGGCACGGGGCCTTCCAAGATTGCTGCCGCATCACCCGAAGGCGATGCAAGGGCCTCCCGGACCCCCATGCCGGGCCAACAGCGCGCTCCTCTCAAGCAGCATGTGACGAACGGTGTCGTCACGCTGAAGATCCTGGGCGTCGCCGCGGGACGAGCCTCGAGCGCCACTCCCGGGACGTAGAAGACCTGCCCGCCCGCCGAAGCACTGGTGGAAACGGCATGCGACCGCGGGATCATGATGGAGCTCCTCCTGACATGGTCAGGGGTCGAAGCGCGTCGCGGTCCGTGCAGGTTTCGCTACCGCTAACCCCAGCCGAAGCCTTGGCGCGCGTGCAGTTGCTCCTCGACTTTCCTCTCGTTACGGGGAAACTCGACGAATGGAGAGCCACCATCCGAAGCCTTGTCGCAGTCGCCAACAAGGATGAACCAAGTCCAACGAGGCCCCCGGGTAGATGTTCCGATGGGGTCCCACGCATCGGTGGCGGGAGGACCGGCAGCACCGTGGCCACGGTGCATTCGCCTCCTCCTCGCCCGGTACCGCGTGTGACGACTCGTCGAGACGTCGCGGGTGACGCCATCTCCATAGCGTTGTCCGACCCACGGACCCACGGCGACCAGCGTCAAGTTCTTCAGGAGCGAGCTCATGAAGACGCTCGAACCACCATCGAGCACCGGCGCGGAGCGCCCCACCAGTCAGACAGGCGAGCAGGGCCTGTTGTGAACCGCCCGGCATCGGAGTGCCCTGGAGGTCTACCTTACGAGGTAAGCGGTCTGGCTTTTACCCATGAGCTGCGGCAGTTCCAGTGGCCCACTCACCGCACCTTCAAGCCTGACGTTGGCGAGAAGTACAACGGCAAGACCCACCCATCGGATTTCCTCAGCATCTACACCATCGCGATGCAAGCTGCCGGAGCCCGCGACGATAAGCACATTCCATCAGAACGTGCGTAACCGCAAGATGCGCGAGGAGCTGGCAATGAACAAGGTGAAAGATGTGGCGGAACTCTATGTTTTGCTGACAGATGTGCCTGGGCTGAAGAGGGAAGGAAGTACCCCGGCGAAGATGCCGGCGTGGAAACCGACTCTTCACATGAGGATACTGCCGCCTCGGCGAAGAAAGGCCGGCTCCGCAATAGGAAGCGCAAGGGTAAAGCCGTGCTTGCCTTCGAGGGATCTGATGACGCTGGCTCCACAAAGAAAACCAAGGCAGATGACCCCGGCAAGGAAATTATCGGATGTGTCGCCTGCCGGGCCTTGGCGGCTGCCGAGAAGCCAGGAAACTCCGACAAGCAATACTGCAAGATCCATCGCACCATAGGCCATGATCTCCAGAACTGCCGACAGGTTGAGCTCCTTGCTGAGAAGCAAAGGGCTGAATATGAGAGGCGGGACAAGGAGAAGGTCCAGGACGGTGCTGAGGGGTCCGGCAAGAAGCGTGACGGCCAGGCAGGCCGTCACGGCAAGGATAAACAGCAGGAGAGGCCCGCCCGGGGCCGTGACAGGAAGGTAGAAGACGACGATCACAAAGGGGACGACGAGTCTGGTGACCAAGACTTTCAGAAAGCCACGGAGGCCATGTGCGCCGATGGCGGCGCCTCGCTGCATACTTCTCACCGTCAGCTTAAACAGTGGGCGCGTGAGATTACAGCGGCAGAGCCGTCGTCTGGTGCCCAAAAGCAGCTGAAATGGTCCAGCACACCTATCATTTTTGACGCTGAGGATCACCCTGATCGCACTACCGCGGTCGGGTGCTTGCCGTTGCTGGTTTCACCGACAGTACGCAACCTCAAGGTGACAAAGATGCTAGTAGATGGAGGGGCCTGTCTGAACCTGATCTCCCCTACCATGATCGAGAAGCTGCAGACTCTTGACGGAGACCTCGAAGAGACGGGCACGTTTCAGGGGGTCAACCCGGGGAGAAGTCAACCCAAGGTAAAGGTCAAGCTGCCCGTGACTTTTGGAAGTGATCCAAACTACAGGACAGAAAGGATCGTGTTCGATGTTGCCAAGATCCTCTTGCCTTACAATGGGATCCTTGGCCGCCCAGCGCTGGCCAAGTTCATGGCAGCGTCACACTATGCCTACAACACCCTAAAGATGCCAGGACCTGTGACGATCATCACCGTCCCCTCCGATAAGAAAGATGCGCTGATCTGCGCTGACCAACTATACCAGCAAGCAGTTGCAGCAACTACCGCCATGAGGGCACTTGCTCCTGCCACTGGAGCCCCGGGAGAGAAGAAGAAGACCGGTGAGACCTCGGACACCCACTCCGGCAAGCGCACCTCTTCGGAGTGTAGTGCTCCCGTCGAGGACGTGCCAGAGAGCTCCACCGGCAGAAACAAGAAGTCCAGGGCCACATCGCTGGGAACCAAGAAGGTTTCTGTCAAGGAGGACGGCATAGGAGGGGCTTTCACCATAAGCTCCACCATAGCCGGTTCACATCACTTAAGCCTTGCAAGCATTGCAACTAATGAGTTAGTTGCGGGATGATGTATTACAGAACGAGTAAAGAGACTTGCCAGTAACGAGATTGAACTAGGTATTGAGATACCGACGATCGAATCTCGGGCAAGTAACATACCAATGACAAAGGGAACAACGTATGTTGTTATGCGGTTCGACCGATAAAGATCTTCGTAGAATATGTAGGAGCCAATATGGGCATCCAGGTTCCGCTATTGGTTATTGACCGGAGAGATGTCTCGGTCATGTCTACATAGTTCTCGAACCCGTAGGGTCCGCACGCTTAACGTTTCGTTGACGATATAGTATTGAATGAGTTATATATGTTGGTGACCGAATGTTATTCGGAGTCCTGGATGTGATCATGGACATGACGAGGAACTCCGGAATGGTCCAGAGATAAAGATTAATATATGGGATAATAGTATTTGACCTCCGGAAGGGTTCCGGAATTCACCGGAAGGGGTTCCGGATGTTTCCCGAAATGTTTGGGTACGAGAACACTTTATTTGGGCCAAAGGGGAAAGCCCACGAGGCTTTAGGAAAGTGCAAAAGGAAGTTTTGCGGAGACCAGAGGCTAGACGCCAGGAACCCTGGCGTCTAGGGGGTAGACGCCGGGAACCCTGGCGTCTAGCCCTGGAGTCCGAGTGGGACTCTTTCCTTTCGGGCAAAACCGACTTTGAGGAGGCTTTTGCTCCAAGTTTCGACCCCAGGGCTCAACATATAAATAGAGGGGTAGGGCTAGCACCCAAGACACATCAAGATACACCAAGCCGTGTGCTGGCTACCCCGACCCTCTTGTTTATCCTCCGTCTAGTTTCTGTAGTGCTTGGCGAAGCCCTGCAGAGATTGTTCTTCATCAACAACCGTCACCACGCCGTCGTGTTGCCGGAACTCATCTACTACTTCGCCCGTCTTGCTGGATCAAGAAGGCGAGGACGTCATCGAGCTGAATGTGTGCTGAACGCGGAGGTGCCGTACGTTCGTGTAGGATCGAAGAAGTAGGTCTAGAGGGGGGGGGGGTGATTAGACTACTTGACAAGATAAAAAATCTGCCTTTTGGTTGAGCAAAGTTTTAGGCAGTTTTGCAATTAAGATCAAGTCAAGTAACATACTACACATGCAATTCTAGAGTATGGGCAGCGGAAAGTAAATTGCATATATAGTAAATGGAAGTGGAGAAGATCAAACGCAGTTTGGTGACACGGAGATTTTTGTCGTGGTTCCGATAGGTGGTGCTATCGTACATCCACGTTGATGGAGACTTCAACCCACGGAGGGTAACGGCTGCGCGAGTCCACGGAGGGCTCCACCCACGAAGGGTCCACGAAGAAGCAACCTCGTCTATTCCATCACGGCCTACGCCCACGGAGGACTAGCCTTACTCGGGGTAGATCTTCACGAAGTAGGCGATCTCCTTGCCCTTACAAACTTCTTGGTTCAACTCCACATCATCAAGACGGAGGCTCCCAAGCGACACCTAACCAATCTAGGAGGCACCACCCCCCAAAAGGTAATAGACGGTGTTGATGATGATGAACTCCTTGCTCTTGTGCTTCAGATGATAAACTCCCCAACACTCAACTCTCCTCACTGATATGACTGTGGTGGAAGAAAGATTTGAGTGGAAAGCAACTTGGGAAGGCTAGAGATCAAGTTTCATATGGTAGGAATGGAATGGCTTGATCTCAACACAAGGGTAGGTGGTTCACTTCTCAGAAAGTGTATGGTAGAAGTGGTGGTACTTTCTGATGGCTCTCCTCACGAATGAGGAGGGGGTGGAGGGGTATATATATAGCCTCCACACAAAATCCAACCGTTACACACACATTTGACCAATCTCGGTCAGACCGAAGTGAAAACTCGGTTAGACCGAAAGTTCAAATATAGTGAACGTTGGGATTTTCGGTGGGACCGAAAATACCATCTCGGTGAGACCGAAGTGAGTCAAAGGTTAGGGTTTGCCATCTCGGTGAGACCGAAAATATAAACTCGGATATTCCGAATTTATGTCAACTGACCACAGAAGGTTGGCAGCCCTTTTTCGGTGGGACCGAAACTCAGAATCGGTTTGACTGAGAAGCTAGGGTTTGGAGAAACAACTGAAGTGGTTCATCTCGGTGGGACTGAGTTGGAGAAATCGGTGTGACCGAGATGTTAGGGTTTGTAGAAATAACTTCATCTCGGTGGGACTGAGTTGGTTTGACCGAGATTACTTATGGGTGTGTGTTAAGTAGTGAATAGTGCTGATAGTTGAGGGAGTTAGATCACCAAGCACTTGAGCAACAAGAACATTAACACAACCTCATCCCCTTTTAATAGTATTGGCTTTTCCTATGGACTCAATGTGATCTTTGATCACTAAACCAAAAATGGAGTCTTGAGCTTTTGCCAATGCTTGTCTTAGCATTTGAGGGGTCCACTTCTTCAATCATCTTGCCATACCAATGTGATTGGGTTTCCTGAAACATACTTGATAAAAGTATTAGTCCAACCACAAAGTATGTTGTCATTAATTACCAAAACCACCCAGGGAGCAAATGTGCTTTCAATCTCCCCCTTTTTGGTAATTGATGGCAACACACTGAAATTATATTGAACGAGACATCAAAGCTTATTGAAAGAAAGACAGGATTATCATGAAAGCTTTGACAAGCATGTAGTACACAGGCTCCCCCTACAAGTGTGCAAGATTTTCATAGATTATGGTTTTGGACTACCACAAGCACACACGAGAGATAAGCAAGATGTGCTACATGCAGCTTGGCTATATGCATCAGAGCAGAAGAAAAAGGAATTGAGTGATAATGCATATGTGCATGGTGATCTCTTGCAAACAAGTATTTACAAGCAAGTCCACCATCATGCACATTCTGCAAGATGCATATACTTACCTTGAGGTTCCTTGGCATTTGTACCTGAAGAGATAAGCTTGAGAAAACAAGGTTAGATAACACAAGAGTATTCCTTCAACCAACTGCAAGAACATCAAGAGTACCAAGCCCGGGAGGACATGTATAAAGAGTGTCTCATATTGAGCACAGGCTTGAATCAGCAAACATGTCTCCGAAGCTAAAAGATTTTCAATGAACTCTGAGAGATTTTGCTTTTCATAGGATATCAATTGTGACGATTCCTCTAAGTCTTCTCCCCTTAAGCTAAAAGATTTCATAAGATACCAATTGTGAGTAAGATACCAATTGTGAGAACAAGGGGTGTGATGGAAAAAGCAAAATCAAAAGAAAGATGCCAATTGTAATGTCCAATGTAAAATACGACGAAGCTTTGATGATGTGATTCTCTCCCCCTTAAGATAGGATTGCTTTTCTTTTTCCTTTAAGTCTTCTCTTCTCCCTCTACTCCCCCTACTCCCCCTAAGTCCTCTCCCCCTAAGTTCTCTCCCCCTTTGACATCAAGTGCCGAAAAGGGCAGCAAACTAGGTAGGGCAGGAAGGATGGAAAGAAGGAAAGAAAGAAAGAAAGAAAGAAGTGGGATCCTTAAGAATCACAACAGGGCAAATAAGAACAATTTGAGTCCAAATTTGAGTCCTCTCCCTCTTTAAGATTTAAAAATTTGAGTGGAGCTGCAGAAGTAGATGTCCTGGAAGATAAATCCAAGGAAACACAGAAATAATCCAGCTCACTCTGCGAGGGATGTTTTCAAAGGATTTGCAATGAATTTGTAAAAGATTTTTAAGGAATTGATCAGAGCCAGAAAAAGATTTCCAGAAGGATATACACAAAGAAATATAAGAAAAGAGATAAAAAGAAATTCTAGATGAAGTTTTTTTTTGTGTAAAGAAAACTCAATGAGAGAGCATAAGAGAAAATAGAAAAACTCCAAAAGCATATGTACTTCATCTAGATAGAGGTCGGCGACAAAGTCACCTATGTTTGAGTATATTGACTTAGGAGTCAAATGAGGACATTTGATCATAGGTCATACTCATCGTTTAAGCTCAAAATGGGATTGCCATTTTTCGATTAAGCATTTGATGTGATCACATCTTATGAAGCTGCTTGTACTCATGACTTTGAGCAAAGCTCCTCAAAGATGTGAAGAACATACCTTGGGCTTGTTGTTGCTTTATTCATGTAGGTAAGCTTGATGTAGGTGCTCATTGAATGTGAAGTTGGAGCGCCATTTCTACTTGTGTAGTTCATCTTCCTACATGGGTTAGGCAAGCAAGGAAATACTCAAGAATATCCAAGATGACAAGAGTGAAATACTAGATGTATAAGGTGTCAAAAAGGATATGTGAAATTTTGTTCCTTGAACTCAACATCCCAAAGGGCTAGATACTTGGTCAATGACAAGATTACTCATGATTTGAGTGTGTGGTAATCTTGTGGAATGTAGATCATCCAAGTACCTGCAAAGAGTTAGATGCAATACAAGGAGGCAAATGTGTCCAAGACATATGATCATCATCATAAGAGAAAATATCAAGGATTAGTCAAGAGGCTCATGCCTTACATGCATCAATGGAGTTATCACTCCAAGTTTGAAGCATCAATGATGTTCAACTCACTCCTTAAGCGACAAAACACTTTCTCATCAAGAGGTTTTGTAAAGATATCAGCAAGTTGTTTCTCAGTACGAACATGCTTAAGATTAATATCACCCTTGGCAATATGATCACGAATAAAATGGTGACGAACTTCAATATGCTTTGTTCGAGAGTGTTGCATAGGATTGTGTCCAATCTTGATTGCACTCTCATTGTCACAAAGCAATGGAACACGTCTCACATGTATCCCATAATCTTTAAGCGTTTGTGTCATCCATAGCAATTGAGCACAACACGAACCAGCAGCAATATATTCTGCTTCGGCAGTGGATAATGATACCGAATTTTGTTTCTTGGAGGACCAAGATACAAGGGATCGACCAAGGAATTGACATGTACCCGAAGTTGACTTTCTATCAACCTTGTCACCGGCATAGTCCGAGTCGGAATAGCCAACAAGATCGAAAGAGGCCCTCTTAGGATACCAAATGCCAAAGTTTGGTGTGTGTATCAAGTATCTCACTATCCTTTTAACAGCTTTAAGATGACATTCTTTCGGGGCTGCTTGATATCGCGCACACATGCATACACTTAACATTATGTCAGGACGAGAAGCACAAAGATATAGTAGAGAACCAATCATAGAACGGTAAACCCTTTGATCAACGGGTTCTCCATCTTTTGTCAAGTCATTATGTCCACTAGTAGGCATGGGGGTACTCATACCTTTGCTTTCTTGCATGTTGAACTTCTTGAAGAGATCCTTGGTGTACTTTGTTTGTGAGACAAAAGTACCCTCCTTAGATTGCTTGATTTGCAACCCAAGGAAGAATTTGAGTTCACACATCATGGACATTTCATACTTCTCCGACATGAGCTGTCCAAACTTCTTGCTAAAATGGGGGTTAGTTGAACCAAAGATAATATCATCAACATATATTTGGCACACAAATAGTTCACCATTAACCCTTTTTGTGAACAGCGTTGAGTCTATCTTTCCAATCTCAAAGCCTTTTTCAAGAAGAAAGCTAGTTAAGCATTTGTACCAAGCTCTAGGGGCTTGTTTAAGACCATAAAGAGCTTTGTGCAACTTGTAAACATGATTAGGCTTTTTGGGATTCACAAAACCGGGAGGTTGTTTCACAAATACTTCCTCCTCAATTTCACCATTTAGGAAAGCACTTTTCATGTCCATTTGATAGAGAGTAATATCATGGTGATTGGCATAAGCAAGAAGAATGCGAATGGACTCAAGTCTAGCAACGGGGGCATAGGTCTCACCATAGTCCATACCTTCGACTTGTGTGTAACCTTGAGCTACGAGACGAGCCTTGTTGCGGATGACTTGTCCATCTTCATCTTGCTTGTTGCGAAACACCCATTTGGTTCCAATGATGTTTTGATCATCGTTGGGCTTCTCTACCAAAGTCCACACCTTGTTCCTCTCGAAGTTGTGTAGTTCTTCGTGCATAGCGTTCACCCAATCCGGGTCATCAAGTGCTTCTTCTACCTTCATAGGTTCAATACTGGAGATAAATGAGTAATGTTCACAAAAGTTAGCTAAGCGAGTTTTAGAGCGAGTAATTCTCCCGGAGTTGATGTCGTTCATCATTTGTTCCACGGGATGATTCTTCTTGACTCTTGCTCGAACTCGGGATAGCTTTTGTTGATGTTGTGGCTCAGCTTCCTCATCATCTTCATCTTCCTCTTCTTCTTCTTCATTGTTGTTGGTGTTGTCTTGAGGTGGTGGAGAAGGAGGTTGTGGTAGATCTTCTTGTTGCATTTCCTCATCTTGGTGAGTTCCACTTGTGGAGGCCTCCATGTTGCCTTGAGGTTCATCTCTCTGTGAGGTAGGTGGCTCCACATATGTAGATGAGGTACTCTCCTTCACTTCCATGGGACGGATCTTCCCGATAGATAAATCTTGGATTGCTTCCGATGGGTCCTTGTCTCCTACATCAATAGGCATTTGCTCTACTTGCGAGCCATTAGATTCATCAAACTTCACATCTACCGTCTCTTCAACCTTTCGGGTGAAATTATTGTAGACACGGTAGGTGTGGGAGTTTGATCCATAACCAAGAAGAAAGCCTTCATGAGATTTAGGAGCAAATTTAGACCGACGATGCTTATCAAGGATATAGCATTTTGAACCAAAGACACGAAAGTATCCCACTTGGGGTTTGTTACCGGTGAGAAGCTCGTATGATGTCTTGCCAAGGAGCTTATGAAGATAAAGCCTGTTGATGGCATGACAAGCTGTCTCAACGGCTTCTCCCCAAAAGTGCTTCGGTGTCTTGTATTCATCAAGCATCGTTCTTGCCATCTCTATGAGCGTTCGGTTCTTCCTCTCAACAACTCCATTTTGTTGAGGCGTGTACGTAGCCGAGAACTCATGTAGAATTCCTTCCTCATCGAGAAAAGACTCTACATTGGCGTTCTTGAACTCCGTTCCGTTGTCACTCCGAACTTTCTTGATCTTCACCTCAAATTGATTTTGGGCCTTTTTGGCAAAGGTCTTGAAGATCCTCTGAACCTGCGATTTATCATCAAGGAAAAATACCCACGTAAATCTGGAATAATCATCAACTATAACTAGACCAAAGGAGTTACCACCAAGGCTTTTGTAAGCATTGGGACCGAAGAGATCCATATGGAGAAGCTCAAGCGGTCTCCTAGTGGTCATGATGTTTTTCACGGGATGACTTCCACCAACTTGTTTTCCTGCTTGACAAGCACTACAAAGTCTATCTTTGTCAAAGAAAACATCTTTAACACCAAGAATATGATCACCTTTGATCAGCTTGTCTAGATTACGCATACCAACATGTCCTAGCCTTCTATGCCATAACCAACCTTTAGAGGATTTAGCAATGAAACAAGCTCTAGGTTGGGCTTTCTTAGTGAAATCAACAATATATAGATCACCTCTACGAATACCAGTAAAAGCCATGTTTTGATTATCACGACGAAAGACTTGGCAATCTACTTTGGTAAATAGCACATTGAATCCAAAGTCAGCTAATCTAGACACGGAAAGTAAGTTGTATCCAAGAGATTCTACAAGCATGACATTTTGAATAGAGCTATCATGAGATATGGCCACCTTACCAAGGCCAAGTACCTTACCCTTGGAGTTGTCTCCAAAAGTCACATACTTGCGTGGACCATCGTTCTTTGCAAGCTCTCGAAACATGTCTTTGTCTCCGGTCATGTGATCGGTGCATCCGCTATCAAGAATCCACTCTTTTCCACCGGACATGTAGTCTCTCATATTTGCCATAAGATTGAGACTCTTCATGACTTTGTCTAGCTCGGTGTCCGAATCAGAATAATCATCGTCTTGCTCATGCTCATCATCATATTGACCCATAGATTGTTCATCATCAACACCTAGGTCAATTTGATAAGTATTTGCATTAGTTTGATCAATGGAATAATAATCTTCGGAATGCAATGCAAGAGCATTTCTAATTCTAATATTGATAAGACCGGGATCACCCTTCTTTTTCATAAGATCACGAAGCTCAAAGAAGCATTTATCAAAGTTAGGATCATTGGGGTGCAACCTATCAAATTCAATAGTCTTGTGTAGAATTTCATCAAGACCTCTCATAGAGTAGTCCGGATAAAGTTCTTCCAAGAATTTCCACATAGCATAGGCACACTCAAAATTTGTAACAAGATTAAGCAAGTCATCAGGTAACCCTCTAATGATAAGATTCACAGTTCTAAGGTTACGAAGCAAATCAAGCTCTTCATCCATGGTAGGGTGCAAGGGATCAACAGGAGGCACATAGGGGGTCTTAACGTATTTGCACAAATTGTACACCTTAAAGATACTAAGCATTTCAGACCTCCAAGAGTTATAAAACCTTCCATCAAGAACAGGCACTCTATGGCTAACACTCCCATCCGTAGACACGTCCATCTTCCTCCAATGGTGTGTAAACCAAAGCAATGGAGACCAAAGCTCTGATACCAATTGTAGGATCGAAGAAGTAGGTCTAGAGGGGGGGGGTGATTAGACTACTTGACAAGATAAAATTTCTGTCTTTTATCAAGGACAGATTTTGGCAGTTTTGCAATGAAGATCAAGTCAAGTAACATACTACACATGCAATTCTAGAGTATGGGCAGCGGAAAGTAAATTGCATATATAGTAAAGAGAGGTGGAGAAGATCAAACGCAGTTTGGTGACACGGAGATTTTTGTCGTGGTTCCGATAGGTGGTGCTATCGTACATCCACGTTGATGGAGACTTCAACCCACGGAGGGTAACGGCTGCGCGAGTCCACGGAGGGCTCCACCCACGAAGGGTCCACGAAGAAGCAACCTTGTCTATTCCATCACGGCCTACGCCCACGGAGGACTAGCCTTACTCGGGGTAGATCTTCACGAAGTAGGCGATCTCCTTGCCCTTACAAACATCTTGGTTCAACTCCACATCATCAAGACGGAGGCTCCCAAGCGACACCTAACCAATCTAGGAGGCACCACCCCCCAAAAGGTAATAGACGGTGTTGATGATGATGAACTCCTTGCTCTTGTGCTTCAGATGATAAACTCCCCAACACTCAACTCTCCTCACTGATATGGCTGTGGTGGAAGAAAGGTTTGAGTGGAAAGCAACTTGGGAAGGCTAGAGATCAAGTTTCATATGGTAGGAATGGAATGGCTTGATCTCAACACAAGGGTAGGTGGTTCACTTCTCAGAAAGTGTATGATAGAAGTGGTGGTACTTTCTGATGGCTCTCCTCACGAATGAGGAGGGGGTGGAGGGGTATATATAGCCTCCACACAAAATCCAACCGTTACACACACATTTGACCAATCTCGGTCAGACCGAAGTGAAAACTCGGTTAGACCGAAAGTTCAAATATAGTGAACGTTGGGATTTTCGGTGGGACCGAAAATACCATCTCGGTGAGACCGAAAATATAAACTCGGATATTCCGAATTGATGTCAACTGATCACAGAAGGTTGGCAGCCCTTTTTCGGTGAGACCGAAACTCAGAATCGGTGTGACCGAGAATTTAGGGTTTGGAGAAACAACTGAAGTGGTTCATCTCGGTGGGACTGAGTTGGAGAAATCGGTGTGACCGAGATTACTTATGGGTGTGTGTTAAGTAGTGAATAGTGCTGATAGTTGAGGGAGTTAGATCACCAAGCACTTGAGCAACAAGATCATTAACACAACCTCATCCCCTTTTGATAGTATTGGCTTTCCTATGGACTCAATGTGATCTTTGATCACTAAACCAAAAATGGAGTCTTGAGCTTTTGCCAATGCTTGTCTTAGCATTTTGAGGGGTCCACTTCTTCAGACATTTCCATACCCACATCATCGAACTTTTCTGAAATGATTCTCAAGAGAATATTAGTTCAATGATATATATGTTGTTATTAATTACCAAAACCACCCGGGGATTAGTTGCACTTTCAGATGCTTATCAAGGATATAGCATTTTGAACCAAAGACACGAAAGTATCCCACTTGGGGTTTGTTACCGGTGAGAAGCTCGTATGATGTCTTGCCAAGGAGCTTATGAAGATAAAGCCTGTTGATGGCATGACAAGCTGTCTCGACGGCTTCTCCCCAAAAGTGCTTCGGTGTCTTGTATTCATCAAGCATCGTTCTTGCCATCTCTATGAGCGTTCGGTTCTTCCTCTCAACAACTCCATTTTGTTGAGGAGTGTACGTAGCCGAGAACTCATGTAGAATTCCTTCCTCATCGAGAAAAGAGTCTACATTGGCGTTCTTGAACTCCGTTCCATTGTCACTCCGAACTTTCTTGATCTTCACCTCAAATTGATTTTGGGCCTTTTTGGCAAAGGTCTTGAAGATCCTCTGAACCTGCGATTTATCATCAAGGAAAAATACCCACGTAAATCTGGAATAATCATCAACTATAACTAGACCAAAGGAGTTACCACCAAGGCTTTTGTAAGCATTGGGACCGAAGAGACCCATATGAAGAAGCTCAAGCGGCCTCCTTGTGGTCATGATGTTTTTCACGGGATGACTTCCACCAACTTGTTTTCCTGCTTGACAAGCACTACAAAGTCTATCTTTGTCAAAGAAAACATCTTTAACACCAAGAATATGATCACCTTTGATTAGCTTGTCTAGATTACGCATACCAACATGTCCTAGCCTTCTATGCCATAACCAACCTTTAGAGGATTTAGCAATGAAACAAGCTCTAGGTTGGGCTTTCTTAGTGAAATCAACAATATATAGATCACCTCTACGAATACCAGTAAAAGCCATGTTTTGATTATCACGACGAAAGACTTGGCAATCTACTTTGGTAAATAGCACATTGAATCCAAAGTCAGCTAATCTAGACACGGAAAGTAAGTTGTATCCAAGAGATTCTACAAGCATGACATTTTGAATAGAGCTATCATGAGATATGGCCACCTTACCAAGGCCAAGTACCTTACCCTTGGAGTTGTCTCCAAAAGTCACATACTTGCGTGGACCATCGTTCTTTGCAAGCTCTCGAAACATGTCTTTGTCTCCGGTCATGTGATCGGCGCATCCGCTATCAAGAATCCACTCTTTTCCACCGGACATGTAGTCTCTCATATTTGCCATAAGATTGAGACTCTTCATGACTTTGTCTAGCTCGGTGTCCGAATCAGAATAATCATCGTCTTGCTCATGCTCATCATCATATTGACCCATAGATTGTTCATCATCAACACCTAGGTCAATTTGATAAGTATTTGCATTAGTTTGATCAATGGAATAATAATCTTCGGAATGCAATGCAAGAGCATTTCTAATTCTAATATTGATAAGACCGGGATCACCCTTCTTTTTCATAAGATCACGAAGCTCAAAGAAGCATTTATCAAAGTTAGGATCATTGGGGTGCAACCTATCAAATTCAATAGTCTTGTGTAGAATTTCATCAAGACCTCTCATAGAGTAGTCCGGATAAAGTTCTTCCAAGAATTTCCACATAGCATAGGCACACTCAAAATTTGTAACAAGATTAAGCAAGTCATCAGGTAACCCTCTAATGATAAGATTCACAGTTCTAAGGTTACGAAGCAAATCAAGCTCTTCATCCATGGTAGGGTGCAAGGGATCAACAGCAGGCACATAGGGGGTCTTAACATATTTGCACAAATTGTACACCTTAAAGATACTAAGCATTTCAGACCTCCAAGAGTTATAAAACCTTCCATCAAGAACAGGCACTCTATGGCTAACACTCCCATCCGTAGACACGTCCATCTTCCTCCAATGGTGTGTAAACCAAAGCAATGGAGACCAAAGCTCTGATACCAATTGTAGGATCGAAGAAGTAGGTCTAGAGGGGGGGGTGATTAGACTACTTGACAAGATAAAAAATCTGCCTTTTGGTTGAGCAAAGTTTTAGGCAGTTTTGCAATTAAGATCAAGTCAAGTAACATACTACACATGCAATTCTAGAGTATGGGCAGCGGAAAGTAAATTGCATATATAGTAAATGGAAGTGGAGAAGATCAAACGCAGTTTGGTGACACGGAGATTTTTGTCGTGGTTCCGATAGGTGGTGCTATCGTACATCCACGTTGATGGAGACTTCAACCCACGGAGGGTAACGGCTGCGCGAGTCCACGGAGGGCTCCACCCACGAAGGGTCCACGAAGAAGCAACCTTGTCTATTCCATCACGGCCTACGCCCACGGAGGACTAGCCTTACTCGGGGTAGATCTTCACGAAGTAGGTGATCTCCTTGCCCTTACAAACTTCTTGGTTCAACTCCACATCATCAAGACGGAGGCTCCCAAGCGACACCTAACCAATCTAGGAGGCACCACCCCCCAAAAGGTAATAGACGGTGTTGATGATGATGAACTCCTTGCTCTTGTGCTTCAAGTGATAAACTCCCCAACACTCAACTCTCCTCACTGATATGACTGTGGTGGAAGAAAGATTTGAGTGGAAAGCAACTTGGGAAGGCTAGAGATCAAGTTTCATATGGTAGGAATGGAATGGCTTGATCTCAACACAAGGGTAGGTGGTTCACTTCTCAGAAAGTGTATGGTAGAAGTGGTGGTACTTTCTGATGGCTCTCCTCACGAATGAGGAGGGGGTGGAGGGGTATATATAGCCTCCACACAAAATCCAACCGTTACACACACATTTGACAAATCTCGGTGAGACCGAAGTGAAAACTCGGTCAGACCGAAAGTTCAAATATAGTGAACGTTGGGATTTTCGGTGGGACCGAAAATACCATCTCGATGAGACCGAAAGTGTTTCTGATATGAACGTTGGAGATTTCGGTGAGACCGAGAAAGAAAACTCGGTTGGACCGATTTGAGAAAAGACAGGAACATGCCAGAATCGGTGAGACCGAAAATGAATTATCGGTGAGACCGATTTGAGTCAAGACAGAACCTTGCCCATTTCGGTGAGACCGATAATACAAACTCGGTTATTCCGAAATGATGTGAAGTGGTTACAGAAGGTTGGCAGTTCAGTTTCGGTGTGACCGATCTCAAACTCGGTAAGACCGATTTTTCTAGGGTTTGGAAAAGGCTGAAGTGGTTCATCTCGGTGGGACTGAGTTGGAGAAATCGGTGTGACCGAGATGTTAGGGTTTGTAGAAATAACTTCATCTCGGTGGGACTGAGTTGGTTTGACCGAGATTACTTATGGGTGTGTGTTAAGTAGTGAATAGTGCTGATAGTTGAGGGAGTTAGATCACCAAGCACTTGAGCAACAAGAACATTAACACAACCTCATCCCCTTTTAATAGTATTGGCTTTTCCTATGGACTCAATGTGATCTTTGATCACTAAACCAAAAATGGAGTCTTGAGCTTTTGCCAATGCTTGCCTTAGCATTTGAGGGGTCCACTTCTTCAGTCATCTTGCCATACCAATGTGATTGGGTTTCCTGAAACATACTTGATAAAAGCATTAGTCCAACCACAAAGTATGTTGTCATTAATTACCAAAACCACCCAGGGAGCAAATGTGCTTTCAGTTCGGTACTAGATCGGGACGGATCGTGAAGGTGCACGACTACATCAACCGCGTTGATAAACGCTTCCGCTTTCGGTCTACGAGGGTACGTAGACACACTCTCCCCTCTCGTTGCTATGCATCTAGTAGATAGATCTTGCGTGATCGTAGGAAAATTTAAAATACTACGTTCCCCAACAGTGGCATCAGAGCCAGGTCTATGCGTAGATGATATGCACGAGTAGAACACAAGTGAGTTGTGGACGATACTAGTCATACTGCTTACCAGCATGTCATACTTTGCTTCGGCGGTATTGTGAGATGAAGCGCCCCGGACCGACATTACGCGTACGCTTACGCGAGACTGGTTTCACCGTTATGAGCACTCGTTGCTTAAAGGTGACTGGCGGGTGTCTGTCTCTCTCACTTTAGCTGAATCGAGTGTGACTACGCCCGGTCCTTGTGAAGGTTAAAATGGCACATACTTGACGAAACATCGTTGTGGTTTTGTATGCGTAGGTAAGAACGGTTCTTGCTAAGCCCGTAGCAGCCACGTAAAACTTGCAACAACAAAGTAGAGGACGGCTAACTTGTTTTTGCAGGGCATGTTGTGATGTGATATGGTCAAGACATGATGAGTTATACGGTTTTGTATGAGATGATCATGTTTTGTAAAGTTATCGGCAACTGGCAGGAGCCATATGGTTGTCGCTTTATTGTATGAAATGCAATCGCCATGTAATTGCTTTACTTTATCACTAAGCGGTAGCGATAGTCGTAGAAGCAATAGTTGGCGAAACGACAACGATGCTACGATGGAGATCAAAGTGTCGCGCCGGTGACGAAGGTGATCATGACGGTGCTTTGGAGATGGAGATCAAAAGCACAAGATGATGATGGCCATATCATGTCACATATTTTGATTTGCATGTGATGTTTATCTTATTATGCTTCTTATTTTTCTTAGAACGACGGTAGCATTATAAGATAATCCCTTACAAAATTTCAAGGTACAAGTGTTCTCCCTGAGTATGCACCGTTGCGAAAGTTCTTCGTGCCGAGACACCACGTGATGATCGGGTGTGATAAGATCTACGTTCAAATACAACGGGTGTAAGCCAGTTTTGCACACGCAGAATACTCGGGTTAAACTTGACGAGCCTAGCATATGCATATATGGCCTCGGAACACTGGAGACCGAAAGGTCGAGCGTGAATCATATAGTAGATATGATCAACATAAGATGTTCACCATTGAAACTACTCCATCTCACGTGATGATCGGACATGGTTTAGTTGATTTGGATCACGTGATCATTTAGATGACCGGGGAGATGTCTATCTAAGTGGGAGTTCTTAAATAATATGATTAAATTGAACTTTAATTTATCATGAACTTAGTCCTGGTAGTATTAGCATATCTATGTTGTAGATCAATAGCTCGCGATGTTGCTCCCCGTTTATTTTATATGTTCCTAGAGAAAACTAAGTTGAAAGATGTTAGTAGCAATGATGCGGAATTGTTTCGTGATCTGAGGATTATCCTCATTGCTGCACAGAAGAATTATGTCCTTGATGCACCGCTAGGTGACAGGCCTATTGCAGAAGTTGATACAGACGTTATGAATGTTTTGACAAAAGCTCGGTATGATGACTACTTGATAGTTTAAGTGCACCATGCTTTACGGCTTAGAATCGGGACTTCAAAAACGTTTTGAACGCCACGGAGCATATAAGATGTT
This sequence comes from Secale cereale, assembly GCA_902687465.1. Lineage (NCBI taxonomy): Eukaryota > Viridiplantae > Streptophyta > Magnoliopsida > Poales > Poaceae > Secale > Secale cereale. Next base: position 524,137,152 of record LR738711.1, on the reverse strand, counting down.
CCAAGAGTTGAAATTAGTATTTCATACTCATGCCCGTGTCGAGAGGTATAAGACCTCTGACAGTACTTTGCCTACAAGATGGAGGAGAATAGCTCAACCAGTGAGCATGTGCTCAGATTGTTTGGGTACTACAATTACTTGAATCAATTGGGAGTTAATCTTCCAGATAAGATAGTAATTGACAAAGTTTTCTAGTCACTATCACCAAGTTAGTAGAACTTCGTGATGAACTATAATATGCAAGGGATGCCGAAAGTAATTCCCGAGCTCTTCGCGATGCTGAAATCGGCGAAGGTAGAAATCAAGAAAGAGCATCAAGTGTTGATGGTTAACAAGACCACTTGTTTCAAGTAAAGGGCAAAGGGATAGAAGGGGAACTTCAAGAAGAATGACAAGCAAGTTGTCACTCCCATGAAGAAACCCAAAGCTAAACTCAAGCCTGAAACTAAGTGCTTCTACTGCAAAGGAAATGGTCACTGGAAGTGGAACTGCCCTAGATACTTGGCGGATAAGAAGGATGGCAAAGTGAACAAAGGTATATTTGATATACATATTATTGATGTGTATTTTACTAGTGTTCATAGCAACCCCTCGGTATTTGATACTGGTTTAGTTGCTAAAGAGTAGTAACTCAAAATGGGAGTTGCATAATGAACAGAAACTAGTTAAAGGATGAAGTGACGATGTGTATTGGAAGTAGTTCCAAGATTGATATGATCATCATCGCACACTCCCTATACTTTCGGGATTAGTGTTGAACCTAAATAAGTGTTATTTGGTGTTTGTGTTGAACATGAATATGATTTGATCATGTTTATTGCAATACGGTTATTCATGTAAGTTAGAGAATAGTTGTTGTCCTGTTTACATGAATAAAACCTTATATGGTCATACACCCAATGAAAATGGTTTGTTGGATCTTGATCGTGTGATACACATATTCATAATATTGAAGCCAAAAGATGCAAGGTTAATAATGATAGTGCAACTTATTTGTGGCACTGCCGTTTAGGCCATATTGGTGTAAAGCGCATGAAGAAACTCCATAGTGATGGACTTTTGGAATCACTTGATTATGAATCATTTGGTGCTTGCGAACCATGCCTCATGGACAAGATGACTAAAACTGTTGGGGAACGTAGTATTTTAAAATTTTCCTACGATCACGCAAGATCTATCTACCAGATGCATAGCAACGAGAGGGAAGAGTGTGTCTACGTACCCTCGTAGACCGGAAGCGGAAGCGTCAAGTGACGTGGTTGATGTAGTCGAACTTCTTCGCGATTCAACCGATCAAGCACCGAACGTACGGCACCTCCGCGTTCAGCACACGTTCAGCTTGATGACGTCCCACGAGCTCTTGATCCAGTTGAGCTTCACGGGAGAGTTTCGTCAGCACGACGGCGTGGTGACGGATATGATGTATTCACCGGCGCAGGGCTTCGCCTAAGCACCGCGACGGTATGACCGAGGTGTGTTTCTGTGGAGGGGGGCACCGCACACGGCTGGAACAATTCAACTTGTGTGTCTTTGGGTGCCCCCCTACCCCCGTATATAAAGGAGCAAGGGGGGAGGCCGTCCGGCCCTTCTATGGTGCGGCTAGGGGTGCAATCCTACTAGGAATAGGATTGCAATCCTATTCCTAGTAGGAACTACCAAAGAAGGAAGAGAGGGAAAGGAAAAGAAGGAGAGGTGGCGCCCCCCAATCCTAGTCCAACTAGGAACCCTAGGTGGGGCGCTGGCCAGCCCCTATGGGATGCCTCTCTATTTTCCATAAGGCCCACTATGGACCATCCCCCCTCGTAGGGGGTTCCGGTAACCCCCTCCGGCAATCCCGTTAAATCCGAAACTTTTCCGGAACACTTCTGGTGTCCGAATATAGTCGTCCAATATATCAATCTTTATGTCTCGGACATTCCGAGACTCCTCGTCATGTCCGTGATCTCATCCGGGACTCCGAACTACCTTCGGTACATCAAAACTCATAAACTCATAATACCGATCGTCATCAAATGTTAAGCGTGCGGACCCTACGGGTTCGAGAACTATGTAGACATGACCGAGACTCATCTCCGGTCAATAACCAATAGCGGAACCTGGATGTTCATATTGGCTCCTACATATTCTACGAAGATCTTTTATCGGTCAAAACCGCATAACAACATACGTTGTTCCTTTTGTCATCGGTATGTTACTTGCCTGAGATTCGATCGTCGGTATCTCTATACCTAGTTCAATCTCGTTACCGGCAAGTCTCTTTACTTGTTCCGTAACACATCATCTCGTGACTAACTCATTAGTCTTTTGCTTGCAAGGCTTATTGTGATGTGTGTTACCGAGAGGGCCCAGAGATACCTCTCCGACACTCGGAGTGACAAATCCTAATCTTGATCTATGCCAACACCACGAATACTTTCGGAGACACCTGTAGAGCATCTTTATGATCACCCAGTTACGTTGTGACGTTTGATAGCACACAAGGTGTTCCTACGGTATTCGGGAGTTGCATAATCTCATAGTCATAGGAACACGTATAAGTCATGAAGAAAGCAATAGCAGTAAAACTAAACGATCATAGTGCTATGCTAACGGATGGGTCTTGTCCATCACATCATTCTCCTAATGATGTGATCCCGTTGATCAAATGACAACTCATGTCTATGGCTAGGAAACATAACCATCTTTGATCAATGAGCTAGTCTAGTAGAGGCATACTAGGGACATACTGTTTTGTCTATGTATCCACACATGTACTAAGTTTCCGGTTAATACAATTCTAGCATGAATAATAAACATTTATCATGATATAAGGAAATATAAATAACAACTTTATTATTGCCTCTAGGGCATATTTCCTTCAGTCTCCCACTTGCACTAGAGTCAATATCTAGTTCACATCGCCATGTGATTTAATACCGATAGTTCACATCGTTATGTGAATAACACCCATAGTTCACATCACCATGTGACCAACACCCAAAGGGTTTACTAGAGTCAATAATCTAGTTCACATCGCTATGTGATTAATACCCAAGAGTAATAAGGTGTGATCATGTTTTGCTTGTGAGAGAAGTTTAGTCAACGGGTCTGTCACATTCAGATCCGTATGTATTTCGCAAATTTCTATGTCTACAATGCTCTACATGGAGCTACTCTAGCTAATTGCTCCCACTTTCAATACGCATCAGATTGATACTTAGAGTCATCTGGATTTAGTGTTAAAGCTTGCATCGGCGTAACCCTTTACGACGAACTCTTTATCACCTCCATAATCGAGAAACATTTCCTTAGTCATCCAATTACTAAGGATAATTTTGACCGCTGTACAGTGATCTACTCCTGGATCACTATTGTACCTCCCTGTCAAACTCATGGCAAGGTACACAACGTGTTTTGTACACAGCATGGCATACTTTATAGAACCTATGGCTGAGGCATAGGGAATGACTTTCATTCTCTCTATATTTTTCTGCCGTGGTCTGGCTTTGAGTCTTACTCAACTTCACACCTTACAAGTCAGGCAAGAACTCCTTCTTTGACTGATCCATTTTGAACTACTTCAAAATCTTATCAAGGTATGTACTCATCGAAAGTCTTATCAAGCGTCTTGATCTATCTCTATAGATCTTGATGCCCAATATGTAAGCAGCTTCACCAAGGTCTTTCTTTGAAAAACTCCTTTCAAACACTCCTTTATGCTTTCCAGAAAATTCTACATCATTTCCGATCGACAATATGTCATTCACATATACTTATCAGAAAGGTTGTAGTGCTCCCACTCACTTCTTATAAATACAGGCTTCACCGCAAGTCTGTATAAATCTATATGCTTTGATCAACTTATCAAAGCGTATATTCCAACTCCGAGATGCTTGCACCAGTCCATAGATGAATCGCTGGAGCTTGCACATTTTGTTAGCACCTTTAGGATTGACAAAACCTTCTGGTTGCATCATATACAAGTCTTCTTTAATAAATCCATTAAAGAATGCAGTTTTGTTATCCATTTGCCAGATTTCATAAAATGCGGCAATTACTAACATGATTCGGACAGACTTAAGCCTTGCCACGGGTGAGAAAGTCTCATCGTAGTCAACTCCTTGAACTTGTTGAAACCCTTTCGCAACAAGTCGAGCTTTGTAAACAGTAACATTACTGTTTGCGTCGGTCTTCCTCTTGAAGATCCATTTATTTTCGATGGCTTGCCGATCATCGGGCAAGTCAACCGAAGTCCATACTTTGTTCTAATACATGGATCCCATCTCAGATTTCATGGTCTCAAGCCATTTTGCGGAATCTGGGCTCATCATCGCTTCCTCATAGTTCGTAGGTTCATCATGGTCTTGTAACATGACTTCCAGAAATGGGTTGCCGTACCACTCTGGTGCGGAACGAACTCTGGTTGATCTACGACGTTCAGCAGAAACTTGATCTGAAGTTTCATGATCATCGTCATTAACTTCCTCACTGATTGGTGTAGGAATCACTGGAACAATTTTCTGTGATGTACTACTTTCCAATCCGGGAGAAGGTACAATTACCTCATCAAGTTCTACTTTCCTCCCACTCACTTCTTTCGAGAGAAACTCCTTCTCTAGAAAGGATCCATTCTTAGCAACGAATATCTTGCCTTCGGATCCGTGATAGAAGGTGTACCCAACAGTCTCTTTTGGGTATCCTATGAAGACACATTTCTCCGACTTGGGTTCGAGCTTATCAGGTTGAAGCTTTTTCACATAAGCATCGCAGCCCCAAACTTTACGAAACGACAACTTTGGTTTCTTGCCAAACCATAGTTCATAAGGTGTCGTATCAACGGATTTAGATGGTGCCCTATTTAACGTGAATGTAGATGTCTCTAATGCATAACCCCAAAAGCGATAGTAGTAGATCGGTAAGAGACATCATCGATCGCACCATATCTAATAAAGTACGGTTATGATGTTCGGACACACCATTACACTATGGTGTTCCAGATGGCGTGAGTAGTGAAATTATTTCACATTGTTTTTACTGAAGGCCAAACTCGCTAACTCAAATATTTTACCTCTATGATCATATCGTAGAAACTCTTATTTTCTTGTTACGATGATTCTCCACTTCACTCTGAAATTCTTTGAACTTTTCAAATGTTTCAGACTTGTGCTTCATTAAGTAGATATACCCATATCTGCTCAAATCATCAGTGAAGGTCAGAAAATAATGATACCCGCCGCGAGCTTCAACACTAATTGGTCCACATACATCTGTATGTATGATCTCCAACAAATCTGTTGCTCGCTCCACAGTTCCGGAGAACGGAGTTTTAGTCATGTTGCCCATGAGGCATGGTTCGCAAGCACCAAGTGATTCATAATCAAGTGATTCCAAAAGTCCATCACTATGGAGTTTCTTCATGCGCTTTACACCAATATGACCTAAACGGCAGTGCCACAAATAAGTTGCACTATCATTATTAACCTTGCATCTTTTGGCTTCAATATTATGAATATGTGTATCACCACAATCGAGATCCAACAAACCATTTTCATTGGGTGTATGACCATAGAAGGTTTTATTCATGTAAACAGAACAACAATTATTCTCTAACTTACATGAATAACCGTATTGCAATAAACATGATCAAATCATATTCATGCTCAACACCAAATAACACTTATTTAGGTTCAACACTAATCCCGAAAGTATAGGGAGTGTGCGATAATGATCATATCAATCTTGGAACTACTTCCAATACTCATCGTCACTTCATCCTTTAACTAGTTTCTGTTCATTATGCAACTCCCATTTCGAGTTACTACTCTTTAGCAACTGAACCAATATCAAATACCGAGGGGTTGCTATGAACACTAGTAAAATACACATCAATAATCTGTATATCAAATATACCTTTGTTCACTTTGCCATCCTTCTTATCCGCCAAATATCTAGGGGAGTTCCACTTCTAGTGACCATTTCCTTTGCAGTAGAAGCACTTGTTTCAAGCTTGAGTTTAGCTTTGGGTTTCTTCACGGGAGTGACAACTTGCTTGTCATTCTTCTTGAAGTTCCCCTTCTATCCATTTGCCCTTTACTTGAAACAAGTGGTCTGGTTAACCATCAACACTTGATGCTCTTTCTTGATTTCTACCTTCGCCGATTTCAGCATCGTGAAGAGCTCGGGAATTACTTTCGTCATCCCTTGCATATTATAGTTCATCACGAAGTTCCACTAACTTGGTGATAGTGTCTAGAGAACTTTGTCAATTACTATCTTATCTGGAAGATTAACTCCCACTTGATTCAAGCAATTGTACTACCCAGACAATCTGAGCACATGCTCACTGGTTGAGCTATTCTCCTCCATCTTGTAGGCAAAGTACTGTCAGAGGTCTTATACCTCTCGACACGGGCATGAGTATGAAATACTAATTTCAACTCTTGGAACATCTCATATGCTCCGTGGCGTTTCAAAACATTTTTGAAGTCCCGGTTATAAGCTGTAAAGCATGGTGCACTAAACTATCAAGTAGTCATCATATCGAGCTTTTGTCAAAACGTTCATAACGTCTACATCTGCTCCTGCAATAGGTCTGTCACCTAGCGGTGCATCAAGGACATAATTCTTCTGTGCAGCAATGAGGATAATCCTCAGATCACGGAACAATTCCGCATCATTGCTACTAACATCTTTCAACTTGGTTTTCTCTAGGAACATATGAAAAATAAACGGGGAGCAACATCGCGAGCTATTGATCTACAACATAGATATGCTAATACTACCAGGACTAACTTCACGATAAATTAAAGTTCAATTTAATCATATTACTTAAGAACTCCCACTTAGATAGACATCCCTCCGGTCATCTAAATGATCACGTGATCCAAATCAACTAAACCATGTCCGATCATCACGTGAGATGGAGTAGTTTCAATGGTGAACATCTTATGTTGATCATATCTACTATATGATTCACGCTCGACCTTTCGGTCTCCAGTGTTCCGAGGCCATATCTGCATATGCTAGGCGCGTCAAGTTTAACCTGAGTATTCTGCGTGTGCAAAACTGGCTTACACCCGTTGTATTTGAACGTAGAGCTTATCACACCCGATCATCACGTGGTGTCTCGGCACGACGAACCTTTGCAACGGTGCATACTCAGGGAGAACACTTATACCTTTAAATTTAGTAAGGGATCATCTTATAATGCTACCGTCGTTCTAAGCAAAATAAGAAGCATAATAAGATAAACATCACATGCAATCAAAATATGTGACATGATATGGCCATCATCATCTTGTGCTTTTGATCTCCATCTCCAAAGCACCTTCATGATCACCTTCGTCACCGGCGCGACACCTTGATCTCCATCGTAGCATCGTTGTCGTCTCGCCAACTATTGCTTCTACGACTATCGCTACCGCTTAGTGATAAAGTAAAGCAATCACATGGCGATTGCATTTCATACAATAAAGCGACAACCATATGGCTCCTGCCAGTTGCCGATAACATTACAAAACATGATCATCTCATACAAAACCGTATAACTCATCATGTCTTGACCATATCACATCACAAAATGCCCTGCAAAAACAAGTTAGACGTCCTCTACTTTGTTGTTGCAAGTTTTACGTGGCTGCTACGGGCTTAGCAAGAACCGTTCTTACCTACGCATACAAAACCACAACGATGTTTCGTCAAGTATGTGTTGTTTTAACCTTCACAAGGACCGGGCGTAGCCACACTTGATTCAGCTAAAGTAAGAGAGACAGACACCCGCCAGTCACCTTTAAGCAACGAGTGCTCGTAACGGTGAAACCAGTCTCGCGTAAGCGTACGCGTAATGTCGGTCCGGGCCGCTTCATCTCACAATACCGCCGAAGCAAAGTATGACATGCTGGTAAGCAGTATGACTAGTATCGCCCACAACTCATTGTATTCTACTCGTGCATATCATCTACGCATAGACCTGGCTCATGATGCCACTGTTGGGGAACGTAGTATTTTAAAATTTTCCTACGATCACGGAAGATCTATCTACCAGATGCATAGCAACGAGAGGGAAGAGTGTGTCTACGTACCCTCGTAGACCGGAAGCGGAAGCGTCAAGTGACGCGGTTGATGTAGTCGAACTTCTTCGCGATTCAACCGATCAAGCACCGAACGTACGGCACCTCCGCGTTCAGCACACGTTCAGCTTGATGACGTCCCACGAGTTCTTGATCCAGTTGAGCTTCACGAGAGAGTTTCGTCAGCACGACGGCGTGGTGACGGATATGATGTATTCACCGGCGCAGGGCTTCGCCTAAGCACCGCGACGGTATGACTGAGGTGTGTTTCTGTGGAGGGGGGCACCGCACACGGCTGGAACAATTCAACTTGTGTGTCTTTGGGTGCCCCCCTGCCCCCGTATATAAAGGAGCAAGGGGGGAGGCCGTCCGGCCCACTATGGACCATCCCCCCTCGCAGGGGGTTCCGGTAACCCCCTCCGGCAATCCCGTTAAATCCGAAACTTTTCCGGAACACTTCCGGTGTCCGAATATAGTCGTCCAATATATCAATCTTTATGTCTCGGACATTCCAAGACTCCTCATCATGTCCGTGATCTCATCCGGGACTCCGAACTACCTTCGGTACATCAAAACTCATAAACTCATAATACCGATCGTCATCAAACGTTAAGCATGCGGACCCTACGGGTTCGAGAACTATGTAGAAATGACCGAGACTCATCTCCGGTCAATAACCAATAGCGGAACCTGGATGTTCATATTGGCTCCTACATATTCTACGAAGATCTTTTATCGGTCAAAACCGCATAACAACATACGTTGTTCCTTTTGTCATCGGTATGTTACTTGCCCGAGATTCGGTCGTCGGTATCTCTATACCTAGTTCAATCTCGTTACCGGCAAGTCTCTTTACTCGTTCCGTAACACATCATCTCGTGACTAACTCATTAGTCTTTTGCTTGCAAGGCTTATTGTGATGTGTGTTACCGAGAGGGCCCAGAGATACCTCTCCGACACTCGGAGTGACAAATCCTAATCTTGATCTATGCCAACACCACGAATACTTTCGGAGACACCTGTAGAGCATCTTTATGATCACCCAGTTACGTTGTGACGTTTGATACCACACAAGGTGTTCCTACGGTATTCGGGAGTTGCATAATCTCATAGTCATAGGAACATGTATAAGTCATGAAGAAAGCAATAGCAGTAAAACTAAACGATCATAGTGCTATGCTAACGGATGGGTCTTGTCCATCACATCATTCTCCTAATGATGTGATCCCGTTGATCAAATGACAACTCATGTCTATGGCTAGGAAACATAACCATCTTTGATCAATGAGCTAGTCTAGTAGAGGCATACTAGGGACATACTGTTTTGTCTATGTATCCACACATGTACTAAGTTTCCGGTTAATACAATTCTAGCATGAATAATAAACATTTATCATGATATAAGGAAATATAAATAACAACTTTATTATTGCATCTAGGGCATATTTCCTTCAAAAACTCCGTTCTCCGGAACTGTGGAGCGAGCAACAGAGTTGTTGGAAATCATACATACTGATGTATGCGGACCAATGAGTGTTGAAGCTCGCGGCGGGTATCGTTATTTTCTGACCTTCACTGATGATTTAAGCAGATATGGGTATATCTACTTAATGAAGCACAAATCTGAAACATTTGAAAAGTTCAAAGAATTTCAGAGTGAAGTGGAGAATCATCGTAACAAGAAAATAAGAGTTTCTACGATATGATCGTAGAGGTAAAATATTTGAGTTAGCGAGTTTGGCCTTCGATAGAAAACAATGTGAAATAGTTTCACTACTCACGCCACCTGGAACACCACAGTGTAATGGTGTGTCCGAACGTCATAACCGTACTTTATTATATATGGTGCGATCGATGATGTCTCTTACCGATCTACCACTATCGATTTTGGGGTTATGCATTAGAGACAGCTACATTCACGTTAAATAGGGCACCATCTAAATCCGTGGAGATGACACCGTATGAACTGTGGTTTGACGAGAAACCTAAGCTGCCATTTCTTTAAGTTTGGGACTACGATGCTTATGTGAAAAAGTTTCAACATGATAAGCTCGAACCCAAATCGGAGAAGTAAATCTTCATAGGATACCCAATAGAAACTGTTGGGTACACCTTCTATCACAGATCTGAAGGCAAGGTCTTTGTTGCTAAGAGTGGATCCTTTCTAGAGAAGGAGTTTCTCTCGAAAAAAGTGAGTGGGAGGAAAGTAGAACTTGATGAGGTAATTGTACCTTCTCCCAAATTGGAAAGTAGTACATCACAGAAACTAGTTCCAGTGATTCCTACACCAATTAGTGAGGAAGCTAATGATGATGATCATGAAACTTTAGATCAAGTTTCTGCTGAACTACGTAGATCAACCAGAGTTTGTTCCGCACCAGAGTGTTACGGCAACCCGGTTCTGGAAGTCATGTTACTAGACCATGATGAACCTACGAACTATGAGGAAGCGATGATGAGCCCAGATTCCGCAAAATGGCTTGAGGCCATGAAATCTGAGATGGGATCCATGTATGAGAACAAAGTGTGGACTTTGGTTGACTTGCCCGATGATCGGCAAGCCATCGAAAATAAATGGATCTTTAAGAGGAAGACTGACGCCGATGGTAATGTTACTGTCTACAAAGCTCGACTTGTTGCGAAAGTTTTTCGACAAGTTCAAGGTGTTGACTACGATGAGATTTTCTCACCCGTAGCGATGCTTCAGTCTGTCCGAATCATGTTAGCAATTGCCACATTTTATGAAATCTGGCAAATGGATAACGAAACTGCGTTCTTTAATGGATTTATTAAAGAAGAGGTGTATATGATGCAACCAGAAGGTTTTGTCAATCCTAAATATGCTAGCAAATTGTGCAAGCTCCAGCGATCCATCTATGGACTGGTGCAAGCATCTCGGAGTTGGAATATACGCTTTGATAAGTTGATCAAAGCATATAGTTTTATACAAACTTGCGGTGAAGCCTGTATTTACAAGAAAGTGAGTGGGAGCACTACAACATTTCTGATGAGTATATGTGAATGACATATTGTCGATCGGAAATGATGTAGAATTTTCTGGAAAGCATAAATGAGTGTTTGAAAGGAGTTTTTCAAAGAAAGACCTCGGTGAAGCTGCTTACATATTGGGCATCAAGATCTATAGAGATAGATCAAGACGCTTGATAAGACTTTCGATGAGTACATACCTTGATAAGATTTTGAAGTAGTTCAAAATGGATCAGTCAAAGAAGGAGTTCTTGCCTGACTTGTAAGGTGTGAAGTTGAGTAAGACTCAAAGCCAGACCACGGCAGAAAAATATAGAGAGAATGAAAGTCATTCCCTATGCCTCAGCCATAGGTTCTATAAAGTATGCCATGCTTTGTACCAAACCTGTTGTGTACCTTGCCATGAGTTTGGCAAGGAGGTACAATAGTGATCTAGGAGTAGATCACTGGACAGCGGTCAAAATTATCCTTAGTAACGGGATGACTAAGGAAATGTTTCTCGATTATGGAGGTGATAAAGAGATCGTCGTAAAGGGTTACGCCGATGCCAGCTTTGACACTAAATCCAGATGACTCTAAGTATCAATCTGGATGCTTATTGAAAGTGGGAGCAATTAGCTAGAGTAGCTCCATGCAGAGCATTGTAAACATAGAAATTTGCGAAATACATACGGATCTAAATGTGACAGACCCGTTGACTAAACTTCTCTCACGAAGCAAAACATGATCACAACTTAGTACTCTTTGGGTGTTAATCACATAGCGATGTGAACTAGATTATTGACTCTAGTAAACCCTTTGGGTATTGGTCACATGGCGATGTGAACTATGGGTGTTAATCACATGATGATGTGAACTATCGGTGTTAAATCACATGGCGATGTGAACAAGATTATTGACTCTAGTGCAAGTGGGAGACTGAAGGAAATATGCCCTAGAGGCAATATTTATATCATGATAAATGTCTTTTATTCATGCTAGAATTGTATTAACTGGAAACTTAGTACATGTGTGAATACATAGACAAAACAGAGTGTCCCTGGTATGCCTCTACTAGACTAGCCCGTTGATCAAAGATGGTTATGTTTCCTAACCATAGACATGAGCTGTCATTTGATCAATGGGGTCACATCATTAGGAGAATGATGTGATGGACAAGACCCATCCGTTAGCTTAGCAACTTGATCGTTTAGTTTTATTGCTATTGCTTTCTTCATGACTTATACATGTTCCTATGACTATGAGATTATGCAACTCCCGAATACCGGAGGAACACTTTGTGTGCTACCAAACGTCACAACGTAACTGGGTGATTATAAAGGTGCTCTACAGGTGTCTCCGAAGGTACTTGTTGGGTTGGCGTATTTCGAGATTAGGATTTGTCACTCCGATTGTCGGAGAGGTATCTCTGGGCCCTCTCGGTAATGCACATCACTTAAGCCTTGCAAGCATTGCAACTAATGAGTTAGTTGCGGGATGATGTATTACAGAACGAGTAAAGAGACTTGCCAGTAACGAGATTGAACTAGGTATTGAGATACCGACGATCGAATCTCGGGCAAGTAACATACCAATGACAAAGGGAACAACGTATGTTGTTATGCGGTTCGACCAATAAAGACCTTCGTAGAATATGTAGGAGCCAATATGGGCATCCAGGTTCCGCTATTGGTTATTGACCGGAGAGATGTCTCGGTCATGTCTACATAGTTCTCGAACCCGTAGGGTCCGCATGCTTAACGTTTCGTTGACGATATAGTATTGAATGAGTTATGTATGTTGGTGGCCGAATGTTATTCGGAGTCCTGGATGTGATCATGGACATGACGAGGAACTCCGAAAGGGTCCAGAGATAAAGATTAATATATGGGATAATAGTGTTTGACCTCCGGAAGGGTTCCGGAATTCACCGGAAGGGGTTCCGGATGTTTCCCGAAATGTTTGGGTACGAGAACACTTTATTTGGGCCAAAGGGGAAAGCCCACGAGGCTTTAGGAAAATGCAAAAGGAAGTTTTGCGGAGACCAGAGGCTAGACGCCAGGAACCCTGGCGTCTAGGGGGTAGACGCCGGGAACCCTGGCGTCTAGCCCTGGAGTCCGAGTGGGACTCTTTCCTTTCGGGCAAAACCGACTTTGAGGAGGCTTTTGCTCCAAGTTTCGACCCCAGGGCTCAACATATAAATAGAGGGGTAGGGCTAGCACCCAAGACACATCAAGATACACCAAGTCGTGTGCCGGCTACCCCGACCCTCTAGTTTATCCTCCGTCTAGTTTCTGTAGTGCTTGGCGAAGCCCTGCAGAGATTGTTCTTCATCAACAACCGTCACCACGCCGTCGTGCTGCCGGAACTCATCTACTACTTCGCCCGTCTTGCCAGATCAAGAAGGCGAGGACGTCATCGAGCTGAACGTGTGCTGAACACGGAGGTGCCGTACGTTCGGTACTAGATCGGGACGGATCGTGAAGGTGCACGACTACATCAACCGCGTTGATAAACGCTTCCGCTTTCGGTCTACGAGGGTACGTAGACACACTCTCCCCTCTCGTTGCTATGCATCTAGTAGATAGATCTTGCATGATCGTAGGAAAATTTAAAATACTACGTTCCCCAACAGTTTAGGTAATGCTTACCCGCCTCGTCCTTCCCTGCCAACGCTGGGACTCCTATCTATGGGAGTTCAATCCGGAAGGGTCCTGGCCCGTGAAGCACCTCTTCGGCACTACGCACAAAGACATCTGGAAGCACCTCCTCAAGGCCCAGAAGGGGTGGCCAGCGGAGACGGAGGACAGGGGCTTCAGTACCGGACTTACCGCATCAGAGGTAATTGAGATTTCTACTGAATACATACTCCTTCCCTGCTTTAATTATAACAGGAGTTAGAGTTTCTGCATTCTATCCAGGCATGGACAAAAAAGGCAGAGCAGATTAAGTGTTCGACTCCTTTGCTAGAAGACCCAGAGATGCCTCGGGTGACGGCAATGCTGGTCCCGGGGCTGTACAAGGCGCCGGAGAAGAAGGCCAAGAAGAAGCGCAAGGAGGTCAAGAGCGACCCCCGCCCTGCTGGCCTTGCGGACACAAGGTCCGAGGAAATGGGCTTCCAACTCTCTCCCGAAGAAGAATAGGAGGAGGAAGAAGAAGAAGACTCCCCCGTCCTGACAAAGGGGAGGAAAAGAGCGGCCCCTACTGACGCAGGCAAGGCCGTGCCCAAGAAGAAGTTGACTCTTCCTGTTAGTTGGGACTCATCGTCCGAACACAACTATCGAGTTCAGTCCAGGATCAAGCCCCTAGCTGAATCGTAAGCATTTAAACTACTTATATTCGGATATTTTTCCTTTTCAACATCTAATATTTATTTTACCTTTATATAGCCCTCCGCACAACATCCCCATGGCTTCACTGTCCTCAGGGAATTCTCTAGTGTCCACAGAGACAGAGAGCGATACGCCTCCACGGGGCTCGTCGCCCACCGTAGGGGATATCGAGGTATTCTCTCTACAAACTCCCCCTGCTCCAGCAGGTGGGAGTGGGGCGGATGAAAGGGCGTCCGAGGTCAATCCCTCGGTCACAGTCGACAAAGGGGAAGAGACCCCCATGGTGACCGAATACGGGGGGCCCAAGCAATCCGTAGCCCCGCCGAATACTGTTCCGGAGTCCAGTGCGGCTCCGGAATCAAGAGACCGGCCCCCCATAATGGGGGAGGGAGAAACTGCTCCTATGGTGCCTGCCGTCTATCCGGAGGCGCCGAATACTCTGGAGGGAGCACTGCAAAGTGCTTCCATCGTTGAAGAACACCGCACTCTAATGAGTGCGGTCGTGAAGAAAATTCAGTCCGTCAAAGGCGGACTGAATGAAGCCTTCAACAGCCTACTAACACGCTTTGAGGTATGCGATCTAATATTCTTAAAGAGAACTTTTTTATTTTAGACATATATATACATCTGGGCTATTCTGTTTCGCGTAACAAGATATTATTCTGTTACTATTGTTGAACTGATAAATTTGAGCTGTTGTACTGATGATGTCATTTCTTGAACTGATAGTTTTTATTAAAAGGGTAAAAAGAGCTCCCTCCCGCTCTCTCTCCCCGTTTCGTCGGCCACTCCAGCCGTCGACCGAGCTGCTCGCGGTCAATCCCTCGACCCGCCCGCCTTCCTCCCAGCAACCCAGGCCCCACCCTAGGTGTGGCGATGGGCGACGGCGGCGGCGCTTGCGGAGGCGGCCACCGTCGGCGACATCGTCCACCAGGACGTCGACGCACCCAAGATCCCCGGCTGCTCGAACGACTTCATGCTCGTACGCCACCTCCCCCCCCCCTCCTCCTCCTCCTCGTCCTCCTCCCCACCTTTCCCGAGCTAGTGGAGCGGCCGGCCCTGGTTCCTGATTTCGAGCCCATGGCCGGGTGGCCGGTAGAGCTCGGTTCTGGCCGGGCGGGCGACCCCGGAGCCTCCCAATTCTGAACCAGTCGCCGGGTGGCCGACGGACCTCCGTTCTGTTGGAAATATGAGCAATTCACCAAGTGATTTTATTAACATAAATACTAGATAAAGCATGACTAATATAATAGTAATAGAGCAAGTCATGCGATCTGACAAAGAGAAGGTAAATAGCATCTTCATATATAGAACTAGTTGCATATACGAAGTAGGACCTAACATATTTAGAGCAAACACTAGAACGAAGAACAGTGTCAGTATTTCTAACAAAAAAAGCATGAACACATACGGGCCAATGAATGGAACAAGATAAACTGGAGAGATCATGGAGACATACGAAGCAGCAGCAGAAGCTCCGGGTTGGGTGAGTTGTTCTCGCCGGCCATGTCGTCGAAGAGGTTGTCGACGTCGGGGAAGAAGTCGTCGTCGGGGAAGTAGTCGTCGGCGACCGGATCGTCCGTGATGAAACAGCCAGTAGTCGCGCCGAGCGCTCCCCAAAAACCTTATCACCCTTCTCCCGTACAGGACTCAAAAGGTGCGGTTTCGGAGGCCTACTGTCCCGACCTGCGGTGCACGCCGCAAGCCGGGATGGGGAAGATCGTAGCAGCAGCTCAGAGATTGGAACTTGGGGCGAGAGGAGGAAGAAGCTCTGGTGCGTCTCTCTGGGAGGAGCGACCTCCCTTTTATAGGCGCAAGAGGAGGAGGCGAGAGGCTGCGCCGGGAGCTGAAGAGAGCGAGGAAGATGAACCGAACAGCCAGCAACCGAAGGGTGCTGCACGTTCGTATTCAATGTCCACTACAGCAAAACTTTCAGCTTCCGACTAACCTTTCGTATACCCATCGTGTGTGGCAAAAATAAGACATCGGCTCGGCTCATTCCCACAACCCGCAGCGCGGCGCGGCGCGGCGAGGCGAGGCATGGCGTGGCGTGGCGAGGCGGGCGGCGGAGGAGGAGGAGCGCGCGTGGATGTCCCTCTTGTTCTCATGCTCGTACAAGTGGAGAAAGAGCCTCCCTTATAAAGAGATCCAACTCCCTGTAAACTAGCAATGTGTGACTAAACTTTAGTAGTGCCCCTTGCTTTGCACGAATGGGCTAAGTGGGCCTCTAGGATTTATTAGGAATTTCTGAAATTAATATTGGGCTGGGCCAAAGTAGATAAAATTCCAGCAATCCCCCACCAGATCCCAGAGGCACACAAAATTTGCCTTTAGTTCCAAACACTGTTTTATATACCGGTACTGAAGTGGAGACTGTTAAGTTGAACTTACACCTAGAACTCTATGCTACACTAGTAAGCAACTTGAACAGTGGACTGGGCCTTGAACTGCAAGTTTTCTGCGAATCTAGCTTCACACAAAGCCTTGACCGATACTTGGCTATCGTGGGTCTTCCCCGCGGGTGGAGCTTATGCGTCATACTCCGTGACCTTTCATGAGTTTACTAGAGAGAACCCTACTCTCATATATTGCGACGTTTGACAATCAGACTCATATAGGTGTGTTCTTCAAAAGATGTTCTGCAGGACAACATCTCTGCTTACAAGAGCCACTTAGAACACATTAAGATATACATCAACCTGCCATGCAGATTTAGGAGAGTATTGCATCTTCATGGAGTGGTATTGGTAGTAAGGATACTCCCCTCTCAGTTGACCAACAGATTGTCTTCCACATCTAATTCACGGGATCTCCGATCACAAAGACTAGGTTACCACTGTGAACAACTCATATTGTGGGTCTCATACCCATCTCCCTTGATGCATTATCTATCACATTTCGTGATAGACCCTTAGTAAACGGATCTGCCAGGTTTCTAGACGTTTGGATATAATCCAATGCAATTACTCCGGAGTTTTTCATTTTCCTGACAGACTTTAACCTTCTCTGAACATGTCTTGATGACTTCATGTTATCCTTTGAGCTGCTCACTTTCGTGATCACAGTTTGATTGTCGCAGTTCATAAGGATACCCGGTACAGGTTTCTCAACTACCAGCAAGTCATTCAAGAGTCGACGAAGCCAATCCGCTTCGACCGTAGCTGTATCTAGTACTGTGAGCTCTGCTTCCATAGTTGACCTCGTTAAGATGGTCTGCTAGCAAGACTTCCAAGAAACAGCGCCACCTCCATGAGTGAATACATATCCGCTCATGGCCTTTATCTCATCAGCATCTGAGATCCAGTTTGAGTCACTATACCCTTCAAGCACCTTTGGGTGTCCGGTGTAGTGAATTCCATAATTTGCAGTACCTTTCAAATAACGCAAAACTCTTTCTAGAGCTTTCCAATGCACATCTCCTGGTTTCGAGACAAACCGACTCAGTTTGCTAACAGCAAAAGAGATGTCAGGTCCTGTAGCACTTGCTAAGTACATAAGCGAGCCAATAATCTGAGAATATTTCAATTGATCTCTAGCAATTCTTCGATTCTTTCGAAGTAGCACGCTGACATCATATGGTGTTGGAGAGGGCTTGCAGTCACTATAGCCAAAGCGACTCAAGATCTTTTCCACATAGTGAGATTGAAGCAAAGTAATCCCACCATCATCGTCTCTCAACAACTTGATGTTCAGAATGACATCAGCCACTCCTAAATCCTTCATCTCAAAACAACGAGATAGGAAATTCTTGACCTCCGTAATAACATTCAAATTTGTTCCGAAAATCAGTATGTCATCAACATACAAGCAAAGGATAACTCCCTCGCCCCCACCATGGCGATAGTACACACATTTGTCAGCTTTGTTCGCAACAAAGCCTGCAGCTGTTAAAGTTCTTTCAAACTTCTCATGCCACTGCTTTGGTGCTTGCTTGAGTCCATACATAGACTTCAGCAACTTGCACACTTTTCCTTCCTGACCATCTATTACCAACCCATCTGGTTGTTCCGTATAAATTTCCTCATCCAACTCGCCATTTAGGAAAGCAGTCTTAACATCCATTTGATGAACGAGAAGACCATGTGAGGTAGCTAGTGAAAGTAGAACTCGAATAGTGGTCAACCTCGCCACAGGTGAGTAAGTATCAAAGAAGTCTTCACCTTCCTTTTGGGTATAACCCTTAGCCACGAGCCGTGCCTTGTACTTTTTGATAGTACCATCAGGCCTAAGCTTCTTCTTGAATACCCATTTGCACCCTATAGGTTTGCACCCATAAGGACGATCGGTTATCTCCCAAATTTCATTCGCTAAGATGGAATCCATCTCACTACGAACCGCTTCCTTCCAGTAGTCAGCATCTTCAGATGCATAGGCTTCTGAAATAGAACTGGGAGTGTCATCTATTAGATAGACAAGAAAATCATCACCAAAGGACTTTGCAGTCCTCTGTCTCTTTCTCCTAGTAGGAGCTTCATTGTTTTCCTCCACGGGTTTGTCAAAGTGTTCCATCGAAATGGTAGGTTCAGTAATTGCAACTGATTCTTGATTCGATGAACTAGGCATCTCCTGAGTAGATGAGGTAGCCATATCCTTCATGGGAAAGATATCTTCAAAGAAAGTCGCATCATTCGACTCCATTATTGTACCGACATGCATGTCAGATACCTCAGATTTTACAACCAAGAATCTATATCCAATGCTTCGGAAAACATATCCCAGGAAAACACAATCCACAGTCTTTGGTCCAAGTTTGCGCTTCTTTAAGATTGGCACATTGACTTTCGCCAAACAACCCCAGGTTCGTAGATAAGAGAGTTTTAACCTTTTCTTCTCTCATTCCTCGAATGGAGTTATTTATTTGTTCTTTGTGGGAACTCGGTTTAGGACATGACATGCAGTCAATATCGCCTCCCCCCACCATGCCTTGGATAGACCCGATGTATCTAACATGGCGTTAACCAAATCAGTTAGAGTACGGTTGTTTCTTTCGGCCACCTCATTTGACTGAGGTGAATAGGGAGGCTTCCTCTCATGGATTATTCCATGTTCCGCACAAAAAGCATCAAATTCATTGGAAAAATACTCTCCACCACGGTCGGACCTAAGCCTCTTGATCTTACGATCAAGTTGGTTTTCCACTTCAGCTTTATAGATCTTGAAAAAGTTCAAGGCCTCATCCTTAGATTTCAGAAGATACACATGACAGTATCTAGTGGAGTCATCAATTAACGTCATGAAATATTTATTTCCACCTTTTGTCAAAACACCATTCATTTCACATAGATCTGAATGTATGAGCTCTAGTGGTTTAAGATTTCTCGTTTTCGCGGTTGTGTGAGACTTACGAGGTTGCTTAGCTTGCACACAAACTTGACACTTAGATCCCTTGACGGTGGTAAAACTAGGGATTAAGTTTAATTTGGCTAGTCGCGACATGCAACCAAAGTTAACATGACACAGACGTGAATGCCACACATTTGATTCATTGTTGTTGCAAACATGATTAACAACTTTATTGTAAACATCTGACAAGGATAAACGAAATAGGCCTCCTGACTCATAGCCTTTACCGACAAAGGTTCCATACTTGGATATTACAAATTTATTCGACTCAAAGACAAGCTTGTAGCCATCTCTACATAATAGAGATCCGCTAACAAGATTCTTATTGACGGAGGGGACATAATGCACGTTCTTCAGCCGCACGATCTTCCCCGAAGTAAACTTCAGATCGACCATGCCAACACCACGAACAGAAGCACTTGAACCGTTTCCCATCGGCACGGTTGATGTCCCTGCAGTCTGATAAGACGAAAACATGGAAATATCACCGCATACATGCACATTAGCACCCGTGTCAATTAACCAATCAGGAGAATGACATACTGAAAGAATAGTGGGAAATATACCATACCCATCATCCTTCATATCGGTGTCATCAATGACAACATTGACGGTCTTGCCGCCTTTCCCAACATGACGCTTGTCATAGCGATTAGGGCAACTAGGAGCCCAATGATCAGGATCTCCACACACATGACAGACACCTTTCTCCTTGTCATTCTTCTTCTTGAAGTTCGTGTGTTACACAGCCTTGTTCTTCCCATCAAACTTTGCTTTTCCATCAAACTTGCCCTTGTTCTTGAACTTGTTGGGCTGAAAGTTCTTCTTCTGTACCAGATTGGCACTAGAACCTCCCTCAATAGCTCGAGCACGTGTGTCCTTTGCTCTCGCCTTTTCTTCCACATCAAGAGTACCAATGAGATCCGGAACAAAAAACTCCTGTCTCTTATGCTTCAGTAAGGTAGCAAAGTTCCTCCACGAAGGAGAAAGTTTAGTGATGATACCCCCGGCAACAAACTTGTCCGGCAGCATGCAGTTGAAGTGCTCAATTTCTCTAGCAAACGACTGTATCTCATGAGCCTGCTCAACTACGGAGCGCTCTTCAGTCATCCTGTAATCATAGAATTGCTCCATGATGTACAGCTCAGTGCCGGCATCCGAGACCCCAAACTTGGCCTCGAGTGCGTCCCACATATCTTTTCCATTATCAATTGACGCATAAGCATCAACAATGTTCTCACCAAGAACACTCAAGAGAGCAGCCCTAAACAGGGTATCCATTTTCAGAAAAGCTTGTTCATGTTGAGCATCATAATCTCCTTCAGGTTTGCCAAGAGTGACGTCATAGCAGCTCATGGTTTGAAACCACAGAACAGCTCTCACGCGCCACCTCTTATAGTGGATACCCTCAAAGACAGGAGGTCTCATGGAAGCAGCAAAACCACTTGGGGTAAATTGCCTATAATAAGGTTTTTGGATTGTTGGAAATATGAGCAATTCACCAAGTGATTTTATTAACAGAAATACTAGATAAAGCATGACTAATATAATAGTAATAGAGCAAGTCATGCGATCTCACAAAGAGAAGGTAAATAGCATCTTCATATATAGAACTAGTTGCATATATGAAGTAGGACCTAACATATTTAGAGCAAACACTAGAACGAAGAACAATGACAGTGTTTCTAATAGAAAAAGCATGAACACATACGGGCCAATGAATGGAACAAGATAAACTGGAGAGATCATGGAGACATACGAAGCAGCAGCGGAAGCTCCCGTCTTGGGTGAGTTGTCCTCGTAGGCCATGTCGTCGAAGAGGTTGTCGACGTCGGGGAAGAAGTCGTCGGCGACCGGATCGTCCATGATGAAACAGCCAGTAGTCGCGCCGAGCGCTCCCCAAAAACCTTATCACCCTTCTCCCGTACAGGACTCAAAAGGTGCGGTTTCGGAGGCCTACTGTCCTGACCTGCGGTGGACGCCGCAAGCTGGGATGGGGAAGATCGTAGTAGCAGCTCAGAGATTGGAACTTGGGGCGAGAGGAGGAAGAAGCTCTGGTGTGTCTCTCTTCCGACTAACCTTTCGTATACCCGCAGCACGGCGCGCGCCGCGCGGCGCGGCGCGGCGGACGGCGGAGGAGTAGCGCGCGTGGATGTTCCTCTTGTTCTCATGCTCCTACAAATGGAGAAAGAGTCTCCCTTATAAAGAGGTTCAACTCCCTGTAAACTAGCAATGTGGGACTAAACTTTAGTAGTGCCCCTTGCCTTGCACGAATGGGCTAAATGAGCCTCCAGGATTTATTAGGAATTTCTGAAATTAATATTGGGCTGGGGCAAAGTAGATAAAATTTCAGCACATTCTAATCGGGCGCGCTACCCCAGAGCCTCCCAATTCCGACCTCGTGGCCGGGTGGCCGGCGGAGCTTCGTTCTGGCCGTTCGTCACCCCGTGCGGCGCCAACGCCACTGTCCAGTCGGCGAGATCAACCGCTCTCCCCTGATGGCCTCTTGCAAGCACAGCGATGAGAGGTCTGCAGTTCACTATTTTGTGTTTTTTTAAGATAAATGGAAGTGCAAATGCAGTCCGCTAGTGATTTGCTCTTGAGTTTCATTTTACTTATGTTTGCAGGAAAAAAGGGTGGTGTGGTTCGGTTGGATGCCCCGTTACTAAAAAATCTTGTTGAAAAACTGCAGTTTGTTAAAGATATATGTTTGAGTGTACGCCCCTTTGCTCTCTACCTCTGCTGCTCATAGTTTTGTGGCATTCTGTGAATACTTGTCAATGTATGTCTAGGTGCAAGTGGGCTGATGTGCTACCCATTTCCTTTAATAATGAGATTTCACTAGTAGTTCATTCACTTTACGCAAATATATCTTAACTAGATGAGTTGGTGGGTCGCCCAATAGCCCATACTTGCATCCATAATTAGATATAAAATATACTGAAGAGAAGTACATATATAGCCTTGGTTGTGTGATAAATTGTTTGTCAGGATATGGTTGTACTCGATTAAGCCTATATTGTAGACAGGGTGTCTGTATTTACCATGGTGTTAGCTTTATTATTCAAGTAGAGGTTGTCAAGAAGACAAAATCAGTTGGGAAGCTCAAACAAGAAGCTGAGAATTTATTTATTTGGATGAAGATGGTGGTCATTTATTTATCAAATGCAAAAATGGTGAAACAGTTGTGGAGAGCACTGGATTTGGAAGGAGTGAGACTTGATTTACTGCAATGTACAGGGCCTATGGAAGTGCTTGATCATATCTGAAGTCTGGATTGTCAGCAACGCGACATGGTACTGTTTCTGCTATGGGAATGGTGGACGGTGAGAAATAAAGCCGACATGGTACTGTTTCTGCTACGGGAATGGTGGACGGCGAGAAATAAAGCCAATGCAGGGGAAAGTGTGAGAAGCACTGACAATATTTGATATGCCATCAATCAGCACATTCAGGACTTCAGCCAGGTTGTTGTTCATCCCAGGCAAGCCACTAATCAGTACAAGGAAATTTGGCAGCAGCCGCCTGCTGACTTTGTCAAAGTTAACTTTGATGCTGCCTTTTATGCGGATACTGGACACGGAGCCTCGGGGTGTGTTATTCGTTCAGATCTACTCCCACCGTTTGGAATTACTTGTCGTAGAAATGAATGTATCTAGATGTATTTTAGTTCTAGATACATCCATTTTCAAGACAAGTAATTCCGAACGGAGGGAGTAGGTGATTTCTTGACGGCCAGAGCCGGATATATGCAGCACATCTCGGGACCTCTGCATGCCGAGGCGATCGCAGGTTTGAGGGCAGCAGAAGTGAGTGCTGAATCTGGCCTACACAGAGTGGTACTCGAATCTGACTGTATTTTTACACAGGGCTGATTGTATTTTTATGAGGGGGCTCAATTGCAGGGACATGACCGTAAAACCATAGGGAGCTGATTGTATTTTTATGAGGGGAATATTATTCCTTTTAGCAGTTCATCAAACCATCATGTTACTATTGTTGAACTGATGAATTCGAGCATTTGTACTGATGCTGTCATTTCGTTGTACTGATCGTTTTTATTAAAAGAGTAAATAGGAGTTCCCTCCCGCTCTCTTCCCCTTTCGCCGCCGTCGACCGAGCTGCCCGCGGCCGATCCTTCCACCCGCCCGCCTCCCTCTCGGCAACCTAGGCCCCACCCTAGGCGCAACGATGGACGCCGGGGCGCGGGCGATGACGGCGGCGCTCGCTGGGGCACTCATACTGATCTCTGTGTGTTTGTACATAGGAGGTATTTTTCATAGAGTAATTTTGAATGGTTCCGAAACAAGTACTTGAACTGATGTCCGTATGGGCTTGTACTGAGCATGTTTTCACAGACTAGATTTTACTCTCTTTTTTTGTATGGCTTTTCCACGTAACTTTTCAATGGTTTACGGTTTTCATAGTCCTTGAACTTGCATGGTTTATGTCATTGAATTGGATGATATTTTCTTCAAAAAGCAAATGTTTTGTGTGTTTCTTTTTTAAAACTCAATTTTTTTTTGCAACAATGTTTTGGACTTCTCGCGTTTTGCGACTTGAACTTTTACCATTCGAATTTTCGTGGGTTTTTCTTTTGTTTGAGCTTTTTCCCAAACTTATTTGAGACGTCATGTTTGAACATGCGACTTTTATAGTTGTGAACTTGTGGTTTTTCCATTTATTAAATTGCTTTTTTCCTCCGAACTTTTATGCTACAATCTTTTTTTGCAAATTTATTGTCCCTTGAGTCAGAACTGATGCAATTTTTAATTTTTAATTTATGGTACTTACGGTACTAGAGAGTTTGTACTTCTCAAAAAATAATCAATCGAGTTCTTTTAGTTTTAGTTTTAAATTTTCTTCTTTTAAACACTTATGTTTTCTTCTACAAACTTCCTACCCGGCAAGAATCAGAACTTATTTATTTTTTACATTTGTACTTCCAAGTGTCTTTAATGACATTTTCACTATTTTACTTTGGTTTACCTCACCAAACAGGCGCACAACACATTTGAAGAAACTAAATACGGACCTTTGAAGCACTAAGGGGGTAACCATTGCACGGGACTTCATGTGTGCCTTCATCATAGAAAAATAGACTGAATATCACCAAGTTCTAAGGTTGAATAAATGAATCATACAGAATATTGTCAAAACCCCGCATTTTTCTCACTAAAACAAACTTATGTACTTGCATACAACCCTCTTTGAACTTGAACGACACCTAGTCCTCGACTTGGATGATGACCAGTGCTCAACTCGGACGAAGGACACTGTCGTTGCTTTTTAACCATGAATGCTTCAAAAGACACTCGGAATTACTTCAAAACTGCTTTATACTTTTTAACATGAGGGTTCTCTCAGCTGGGCCAAGAAGCAATGCATGTATCATATTTTTATTCTGCAAGAACGAAACACTTCAATAATTAACAACTAATATATCAGTACATGCAGAAAAATTTCAGGTTTGAGAACAAACTTCCATTGATGTGTTAAACTCTGAATTTGTATAAAGGACATGATGGGTCTCACGCTACTTAGAAAATCTTGACACACTTTTACTATGAGGCACCTTCTCCCTGATGTTAAATAGAAGAATGTAGATAAAGAAACAATTCAATTTTTTTCTAAAATAAGAACTAAATTGAACAAAACTTAGATATTGAACTAAACTAAAAAAGAAACTAGACTAAATAAGAAATGAAACTGAACTAGAATTTGAAATTGAACTAAAATTGAATGAAATTTTTATTCATCAAATGTTACAAGTATAACATACAAACTCCCAAAATCATGTGGATTTATCTAGTTTATGAGCGGCAACTCCCAAAATCAGTGAACTTCTGTTAATTTTTCTTCATCAGATACATCATCACCTGTTTTTGTTTTTTCTTCTGTAATATGCTCTGTACTACAGCAATAAACAGAAGAACTTGTACACCAGTAGAGTTTTTGCAAAGCGAACTGATACCTTTTCTAACCTGAGAACTGCAGAAAATTAGCAAAAGTGAGCCACCAAATTCTATATAGAAGTGCAGAAATTAAGACATCAAGAGCTTAAACAAAGTAGCTGGAGTTTTTTTTAACACATCAGCATTTGAACTTCTAGTAGTTCTTGTCCTCAGAACAAAGTACCTTCATTTTTAACCACCGCAAATAAACTCTTAAATACTTATGGCAAGTATATTTGAACTGATGTATCCTTTTTCTAGCTACTGAATTGCTAACCACCACAAATAAACTCTTAAATACTTATGCCAAGTATTTTTGAACTGATGTATCTTCATTCTAGTTACTGAATTGCTATACCATAGTACTGCATCCTTGGAAGTGAAATACCAACATCATTGGTTGTGTAAAAACACTCAAAAGAATTGCTTGTTGTACTGTATTTTATAGTACCAATTGTACTGAACTTAACTAATTTCGCACTAGAATTTAATACTTCATACATACACGTTAAGTAATGCAAACATAGAAAACTCAAAGTTTCTGCAGTCTATAAGATATAGGAAACCAAAAAAATTCTAACGAGTGCACTTGCATGGAGTTACCTACTGAACTTCTAAGCTCACATTGGTTCTCTGGTTTTCTTTACACAACCAATTTCCTGTTTTTTTAATAAGCAAACTGATGGAAACTTGATGGTGCACTTTTGTAGTTTGTTGAAGGTGAATTGATGCACTTGCAAAGTTGACTTATTATGTTCCTTTTCATACTGAATTGATGTTTGTTCACAAAATGAAAAGATTAATGGTGTGAACATTCAGTACATTTGTACCTTCGCTAGCGCCGCACTAGAACTGACATGATAAGTTAAGTTATAGTGATCCATCAATAACAGGTCAAACCCTCCTTAGGCTTGAGTGCACTAGAACTGACAACAAACCGATGCTCTATCAAAGGTTCAACCAGGCCAAAATTGGAAAGTGGCCAAACCAGTAGTTGACAGGCAACACTGCATTCTTCTCCACTATCTACTATCAGTTCAAGAGTCGAGATGGGCATAGTTCATCGAGTCTGCACTATCCATTCACACAAGCTACAGAGCCTGGAGAGTGAGAGTCTCAAATATCAGTTCACAGAAACTACAGATCATAGCAATAATTATATATAATCATTTTTTCATCCATCAGCTAGTTTGTGTCCATGTTGTAGGGAGGGAGCAACAACATTGCATTGTGGCAGCCGCTGAAACCAGATCAGGGTTGTGGGTGGAGGAGGGGTGGAGGGACGACAGCCGGCGATGGAATCGAGGCGGCGGTTCTCGACCGCGGTTGATGGATCGCATGGGGGCGCTGGGCTGGTGGCGGGTGTACAAGAAGAACTAGAGAAATATGGCAGATCAAATATGGTATAAAAGTGCATATCTAACGGTTTGTCAGATGGGGTCAATGTACAAATTCATGTAAAAAGAACCAAGCAAGTTCATGTTCAGTAACATTAGAAGTTACCAAACAAACCTAAAAAGATTTCTGTACTTTGAAATACTTCATTTTTACTTCGCAAATACTTCATTTGTTTTGAAATATGAACTTCTATATTTATTTCCTTAGAACTTGTTATCTTTTCCCTGTGAATTCCATGGGGTTTTTGTGTTTCATTATTATTGTTTATCTTGTTTTCTATTTTTGTATGAACTTATAGGGTTATACATGTTGAACTTATAGACCAGCGACGCTTGGAGGCAGGGGGTAGGCAGCGGCGGCACGCCGGACATTTTTTCTACACTAGATAGTGTGTAGACATGCTGCCAAGGCCTCACACATGTTTTGCTAGAACAAGTTGAACTGAATATCTTCCATTTTGAACTTTGAAAGAAGCTACAACTTTTGTTGCCCAAATGTGTATATAATTTCAAGTTTTCAAAGCACATACCTTTTTTTCTTGTTTGTTGATGGGCACGCCGCCCCTACTTCTGTGGACTGACGGCACCGACGAAGTGGTGCTGAAAGAGTGAGGATCACGAGCAACCTATGGACTGAAACTCACTGCGAATGGCTCGACACCAACGACATATTTGGAAGGGCACCATCAATTGATTGAAAACAGAGTAGGATCATTTTAGTAAGTCAAGATTCGGAAACTAAATCAATCAAAGCACACAGATGTAATCCTCAACATCCATCATCAAACTAAACTTGATTTGCAATTTCTTCACAAATTAGAACAAATAGAGGACAACTAAGCGACGAGCAGAGAGCCTCCTTACAGTGAAGAAATAGGGGTTGACACGGATGGCGGTGGACATCCAAAACTAGAGGATCCTGAAGGACTCAAATTTTATTATTAGTTCATTATAGTAATCCTAATCAGTTGGTCTTTTTAGTACTCCGCAAGGTGCCACATCTGTACTAACTATAGCGATGTACTAGATCATCGATGACGCGTGTTGCTGCGTCCATCTGTTTTAATGTAGAATAATATGAATTTATGTAATTATACGAATATTAAAGTTAACTGCAATTGGTTAGTGATTGAAGAGGTTTTTTTGGGAAAAAATATAAATATTGAGAATCTTTGAATACGGCAAAAAGAAAATAGACTACTGCAACTTTCCTGAGTGTATACCTGTCGGTGTACTAAAGTAGGGGTACCTTAGTATCCCGACTTGTGCATGGGCAGTAGCAGCGTCCCGTGGTCTGGCTCACCACGCGCCCGCTAAAGCCCACTCTAGACCCTTTTGAAGCCATTCAAGAACAAAGTGTTCGAGTTAAGAAACAAGACCCCGGCAAGAGGAGCTTGCCGGGAAGGCCGCACCAGGCTCAACGTTATCATTCCAGCACAAGACCCTGGTAAGAGGAGCTTGCCATGGAGGCCAAAGAACAGCACCTCGGAAGATGCATCGTGACGCATCATGCGCCCCGGCAGGACCCGGAAAGCGACAAGCTTCCGGGCCCGGCAAGGTAGAGACCCCGGCAAGGTGCTTGCCGGGGGAGGCTTACACTGTGTGCCTGCGCTCCAGCTCATCTAGCCACGCGTCGCCCTGGGGCCCTTCCAGGGGGCACGTGGCAGATGGCTGTGCAGCCTGGGGTACACGGTGGCGAGCCACGGTGACGAGGCCGTCGTCGTGGCGAACGGAGATGCCCGGACGGACGCTTTTGGGGTGACGGCGACGGGCATTCAATGCCTTTGTCCCCCACCGTCCGGGTTAGGTATAGACCACTGTACAACCACTGTGCATACACTGTTCATGCACTATTCCATCTACCACCGATTTTACACTTTTACCCTCCTCAACGTTGACACCTGTCGGTGACCCCTTTGAGCTATAAAAGGAGGCCCATGCACAACGTAGAGGAGGTTCGATTCCAGAAACTAGGCCACTCCCACGCTCGGTGCAGCTAGCACTGTAGATCTTCAAGCTCCCGAGCTCGAAAACTCAATACAACCAAAGGCAGGAGTAGGGTTTTACGCGTTCGCGCGGCCCGAACCTGGGTAAACTGCCCGTGTGTGCCCCTCGATCTGCTCTCCGTGCTCCCTCCGCTCCCTTACCGCAACGTAGAAGGGGCTCCGGTCCCATAGGTGTTCGTGGGCGACCAGTTTCCCCGACATGTTTGGCGCGCCAGGTAGGGGGCGTCGAGGTTGTGCGAACCTGATCCGGCGCTCACGCGGGCGCAATCTTCAGCAACTTCTCCAGCTTCATCAACCTCATCGACTACGTCAACATGCCTCCGAAGAAGAAGGCTTCGGAGGTCGGAGGCCCGTCTGCGTCGATCCCGCCACCACCAGAACCAACGGTTGGTGGGGTAGACGCTGGCGGAGGGGTGGACGCCGGCGAGGACACTCGCGGCGCCGCCAAGTTCAAAGACAAGACGGACGACCGAGCAAACTCCAAGACCTCGGCGTCCGTGCACGCACCATGTCCCTCTTAGGAGGTGCCGGACCAGCAGCGACGTGGTACCGGGGGTACCATACGCTTGCTAGGACGCGGACAAGCCGGTGGGTCGCGGGATGCTCAAGGCCAGCGCGCTGGTACGAGCAAGGCGCGGTTGCCGGGGCGGGACCCTGCTCCTTCTAACCCTGTTAGAAGTCCGAGCATATCTCGCTCCTCGCACCGCTCGCCACCGCTTCCCTCCTCTCCAGCAGAAGCTCTCGCCAGAGCTTAGCTGCTCCTCGACTTCCCTCCAGCGGCGGACAAGGCCGAAGACTGGAGGGCTACGATCCAAAGCCTCATCGCCTTCGCCAACAATGACACGCCGCAGCAGCCAGCAACATCACGGCCGCGGCAAGTCAGCCAAGCGAAGGCCGATGGATACAAGACCGTCGGGGGTGCGACTACCGTGCACTCCCCGCTGCGGAAGCAGAAATCGCCACCCCGCCGGATCAACGTCGATGACTACTCCACAGCGTCGTCAGATCCGCGGGCTCGCCGCGATCAGCGCCAAGTCCTCGACGACAGGCGACAAGAGGACGCTCGAACTCGTATCGAGCGTCAAAGAGAAGCTCGAAGACAGTCCGACCAGCGCGCTGGGACTGCTGTTGACATGCACGCGCCCGGTGAACCAGGCGACTTGCCGTACGCGGCAGGTTGCCCTGCGTTCACCCGAGAGCTGCGGCAAGTCCAGTGGCCCAGCATGAAGAACTTCAAGCCCGACGTACCCGAGAAGTACGACGGCAAGACACACCCATCGGAGTTCCTCAGCATCTACACCATTGCGGTGCAGGCTGCCGGGGGACGCGACGAGAAGATCCTAGCAAACTACTTCCCGCTCGTGCTTAAGCCAAACGTCAGATCTTGGCTTATGCACTTGCCGGAGAACTCCATCTCTTCTTGGGCAGATCTGTGCCACCAGTTTGTCGGCGCCTTCACGGGCGGCCACAAGCCCCACAGCCAGGAAAGCGATCTCCACATCCTTGCCCAGAAGGAGGGAGAGTCCCTGCGAAAGTATATCTAGAGGTTCAGTCGCGTCCAGCACAACATCCCCGATGTCCACCCTGCCGCGGTTATCAGCGCGTTCCACCAGAACGTGCGTAACCGCCGGATGAGGGAGGAGATGGCGATGACCAAGATCCGGGACATCAGCGAGCTTTACGCTCTGGCTGACAAGTGTGCGCGCGCTGAGGAGGGGAGGAGACTCCCCGGAGAGGATACTGGAGCAGGGGGAACAGACAGCGAGGATGCCGCCCCGGCAAGGAAAAACCGGCGGCGGAACAACAAGAAGAAGAAGAACAAGGAGGTGCTGGTTGTCGAGCAGTCCGGCAAGGAGGCTGCCGCCAAGAAGACACAGGACGGTGGCTCCGGCAAGGACGCCACCCCTGTAGCGGCAGCCGACAAGCAGGACGGCTCCGACAAGCAGTACTGCAAGATCCACCGCACCAAGGGCCACGATCTTCAGAACTGCAAGAGAGTAGAATACCTCGTAGAACAGCAGAAGGCTGAATACGAGCGTCGCGACAAGGAGAAGGCCCAAGGAGGCGGAGGAGAGCCCAGCAAGAAGCGGCCGTTCAATGGCCGGGGAGGACGCCGCGGCAAGGCCAAGCAGCGACAAGGAGACAAACCTCCCCGGGGTCGCGACAAGGACGAAGACGAAGACGATGATGAGGACATGGATGACGGAGATAACAGTGAGCAGGAGTTCCAGAAGGCCACAGAAGTCATGTGTGTCGACGGAGGTGCCTCTCTGCACACTTCCCACCGCCAACTCAAACAATGGGTGCGAGAAGTGAACGCAGTTGAGCCACCCGTCGAGTCGCGCAGGCTACTAAAATGGTCCGGCACGCCCATCATCTTCGACCTTGAGGACCACCCTGACCGCACAACTGCGGTCGGGTGCTTGCCGATGTTGGTTTCGCCAACTATCTGCAACCTCAAGGTCACCAAGATGTTGGTTGACGGCGGGGCCGGCCTCAACTTGATCTCCTCCGCTATGATCAAGAAGCTACAGATCCCCGACAGCGAGCTCGAGGAAACCGGGACCTTCCAAGGAATCAACCCGGGAAGGAGCAAGCCGAAGGGGAAGATCACGCTGCCGGTGACCTTTGGCGGAGAGCTTAACTTCAGGACGGAGAGGATCACGTTCGATGTTGCCGATATCCCATTGCCATACAATGGGATACTTGGCCGTCCTGCGCTCGCCAAGTTCATGGCAGCTTCACACTATGCATACAATATGCTCAAGATGCCAGGGCCAATAAGCGTCATCTCTATCCCCGGCGACAAGAAGGATGCGCTTATCTACGCCGACAAGATCTACCGGGATGCAGCAGCCGCGGCAGACAGCAACACACTTGCCGCTGAAGCTCCCGGAGGGAAGACCAAGACCAAGTCCGGCAAGAGCTCTGGGGCCCACTCTGGCAAACGCACCTCTTCGGAGTGCTGCGCTGCCGTCGAGGACGCACCATCGAGCTCCACCGGCAAGTGCAAGAAAGGAATGGCAGCTCCACCGGCAACCAAGAAGGTGTTCGCCAAGGAGGACGGCACTGGTGGTACCTTCACCATCAGTGCTACGCTCGACCCCAAATAGGAAAGCACGCTCGTTGCCTTCCTGCGGGCGAATGTCGACGTGTTCGCATGGCAACCTTCTGACATCCCCGGCGTTCCCAGGAAGGTAATTGAGCTCAAGCTTGATGTGTGTCCTCACGCGCGGCCCGTCAAGCAGAAGGTCAGGAAGCAAGCGGTGGAGCGCCAAGAGTTCATAGCTGAGGAGATCAAGAAGTTGGAAGCAGCAGGCCTTGTTAGAGGTGTACTTCATCCCACGTGGCTGGCCAATCCAGTTGTCGTGCGCAAAGCTAATGGGAAGTGGAGACTTTGTATAGACTTCACTGATGTGAATAAAGCTTGTCCCAAGGATCCATTTCCCTTGCCGCGCATTGACCAGATCGTTGACTCCACGGCCGGATGTGAGTTGCTTTCATTTCTTGATGCATACTCCGGATACCACCAGATATTTATGGTTGAGGAAGATGAAGAGAAGACCGCGTTCATTACTCCATGTGGCACTTACTGTTTTGTACGTATGCCCTTTGGACTGAAGAATGCGGGCTCAACATTTGCAAGGGTGGTCCACACTGCTTTTGAGCCACAGATACACAGGAATGTAGAAGCCTACATGGACGATATAGTGGTCAAGAGCAAGAGCAAAGATACCCTGATCCATGACTTAGAAGAAACCTTTGAGAATCTGCGCAAGATACAACTCAAGCTGAACCCCGAGAAGTGCGTCTTCGGAGTTCCCTCCGGCAAGCTCCTCGGGTTCTTTGTGTCCCAGAGGGGGATTGAAGCCAATCCCGACAAGATAAAGGCCATTGAGCAGATCGAAGCACCAAAGCGCGTCAAGGATGTACGGAGGCTTGCGGGTTGCGTGGCTGCCCTCAGCAGGTTCATTTCAAAGTCTGCAGAACGCGCCCTGCCTTTCTTCAAAATCTTGAAAAAGGCAGGTCCTATGGAATGGACTCCGGAAGCGGAGGCAGCGCTGCAAGACTTGAAAGGATACCTGTCCTCCACTCCAATACTTGTCGCACCTAGGCCACAAGAGAAGTTGCTGCTGTACCTAGCGGCAACCAATCAAGTGGTTAGTGCTGCATTAGTAGCGGAGAGGGAGGCAGAAGAAGAGCCCGCGGCCCCGGCAAGCACTCCCAGCAACAAGCAGGGGGCTTCCCCGACAAGCTCTGGCCCCGACAAGGACAAGTCTGCGCAGGAACAAAGAGAAGTGCGAAAGAAGATGGTGCAGCGCCCAGTGTATTTTGTAAGTTCCCTCTTGCAGGGGGCTAGATCAAGGTACTCTGGGGTGCAGAAGTTGCTTTTCGGCCTCCTCATGGCCTCAAGGAAGATGCGCCATTACTTCCAAGCGCACGAGATAACGGTGGTCACTCGCTTTCCGTTGAAGAGGATATTGCAGAATCCAGAAGCAACAGGCAGAATCGTCGAGTGGGCACTAGAGCTGTCGAGCTTTGGTCTCAAGTTTGAGAGTACTTCGACTATACAGAGCAGACCTTTGGCAGAGTTCATAGCGGAATGGACCCCGACACCAGATGAAGAAGTTCCAGAGATAAGCATCCCCGTCCAAGAAGCAAGCAAAGAGTGGATAATGTACTTCGATGGTGCTTTCTCGCTGCAAGGCACC
The DNA here is from genome assembly GCA_902687465.1 of Secale cereale. Taxonomy (NCBI): domain Eukaryota; kingdom Viridiplantae; phylum Streptophyta; class Magnoliopsida; order Poales; family Poaceae; genus Secale; species Secale cereale. The sequence continues at coordinate 524,103,393 of LR738711.1, read as the reverse complement.
GGTGCTGGCGTGTTACTCATAGCGCCCACCGGAGAGCACCTCAAGTACGTTGTTCAGATGCACTTCCCCAAGGAGCAAGCGACAAACAATACTGCTGAGTATGAAGGTTTGCTTGCTGGCCTCAGAATTGCGGCCGAACTTGGGATCAAGAAGCTGATTGTCCGGGGAGATTCACAGTTGGTGGTCCGACAAGTGAACAAGAGTTACCAGAGTCCTTTGATGGAAGCTTATGTCGATGAAGTGAGGAAGCTTGAAGAACACTTTGAAGGCCTGCAGATGGAGCATGTCCCAAGAGCTCAGAATGATATCGCAGATGGCCTCTCAAAGTGTGCTGCAATGAAGTTACCTGTGGAACCAGGGGTCTTCGTGCTCAAGCTAACTCAACCATCTGTTACACCATCAGTTGGGCAAAGCAAGAAGAGGAAGTTGGTCTCCGGCGACTACTTGCCGGCGGATCTTCCTGAAACTGCCGCCAAGGTCGCCAAGGTCAACAACCAAGACGCTGAGGAACGGTCTGCTCCTGCGGACCCAAGGGTCTGTACAGTTGAAGCAGGCGTTCCCGACAAGCCTTGCCCCGGCAGGCTTGCCGGGGAACACTCAGCTCCGGCAGAGCCACGGGTTCTTGCCGTAGAAGCTGAGGTTCCCGCAGCAGCCCTGATGCCTTTAGTCCTTGTTGTTGAGCCTCAGGCTCCAGCATGGGCACAGCAAATCGTCCGTTTTCTTCAAACTGGAGAACTTCCCGAAGAACCAGAAGAGATAGAGAGGATTACCAGACAGTCAAGTATGTACCAGTTCGTCGGCAATGAACTGTACAGAAGAAGACTCAATGGTGTCAGATTGAAATGCATTTCCCGGGAAGATGGACAGAAGCTGTTGGCAGAAATACATGGAGGCATATGTGGCCACCACATTAGCGCAAGAGCATTTGCCGGGAAGGCGTTCCGGCAAGGTTTCTTTTGGCCAGAAGCCCTCCAAGATGCAACTGCACAAGTAACCAAGTGTGAAGCGTGCCAGTTCCATGCCAAGCAAATACACCAGCCAGCTCAAGCTCTCCAGACGATCCCTTTGTCCTGGCCCTTCTCGGTCTAGGGGCTCGACATCCTCGGCCCCTTTCCCCGCGCAGTCGGGGGCTTTGACTACTTGTACGTTGCAATAGACAAGTTCACAAAGTGGCCAGAAGTGGAACCAGTGAGAAAGGTGACAGCACAGTCAGCAGTGAAGTTCTTCAGGTCAATTGTTTGCCGTTTCGGAATCCCTAACAGGATCATCACCGACAACGGCACACAGTTCACAAGTCGCACCTTCATGCAGTACGTCCAAGACCTTGGCGCCAAGGTCTGCTTCGCTTCTGTTGCTCATCCAAGGAGTAACGGTTAAGTGGAGAGGGCCAACGCTGAAGTGCTGCGCGGACAAAAGACAAGAACGTTCGACAGGCTGCACAAGTGCGGAAGAAACTGGATAGAGGAGTTGCCGGCGGCTCTTTGGTCGATCAGGACGACACCAAATCGAGCCACCGGACAGACACCCTTTGCTCTTGTCTATGGAGCAGAGGAAGTTCTCCCCACGGAACTCGTATACGCGTCTCCTCGAGTGCTCGCTTACGACGAGCTCGAGCAAGAGCAACTGCGGCAAGATGATGCATTGCTCCTCGAGGAGGACCGTCTCCACGCTGCTGTGCGAGCTGCTCGATACCAGCAAGCTTTGCGCCGCTATCATAGCCGCAAAGTCAAGGCCAGGAGTCTCGAGGAAGGCGACCTTGTTCTTCGGCGCGTTCAGTCCGCCAAGAATTCCAACAAGTTGACGCCGAAGTGGGAAGGCCCTTATCGGGTGAGACAAGTCACAAGGCCCGGCGCTGTCTGCCTTGAGACCGAAGAAGGCTTACCGGTGAGCAACTCCTGGAACATCGAGCATCTTAGCAAGTTTCACCCATAAGGCACGGTTGCCGTGATCCGTTCCGGCAACCACCTTTTGTACAAGTCTTGCCGCTGTTGCATGTAAACCTTTGTACAAAGCCGGGCGCAGACCCCGTGCATCAGTAAAACTTTTGTGCTCCGCACTGTTTGTCATTTCATGCTTCTCTTTTTTATTTGCATGTATCATCTGACATTTTGTGCAGCACACATCCCCAGTAAGCAGCAACAAGCCGCAAGGCTCCATACTTGTGTTTCCTCCTCTTTTCCTTTCTGTCTTAAACAGAAGAAGTGTTCCTCGCGCACAAGTTTGCCGGGGGGAAGGAGATAGAGGTATGGGCCAAGTGCTGTTCAAGAAAGGAAAGCCTTGCCGGGAAGCAAACAATCCATGAAAGCTAAGTTGCCAGAATTTGAGCAGTTCAAATTTTTAAAAATTTTAGTTGTCTTCCTTGAACAGCCACACTTTGTATGGAAAACCTGTGCGCGGAGGAACCTACCCGTGGCTAGCCGCACCCTTACTTTGTTTCGAGCACGCTCAACGGCTTAAGTGAGCTGCGACAAGTGTCGCGCCCTTACTTCGTTTTCGAGTTCGCTCAACAATCTAAGTGTGCTGCGACTAGCTGCGGCAAGGTTTCTTGCCGGCGAGGGCATTGCTAGCAGGCTGCTAAGAGTCCTGCACTCAGCGCTCGCGGCAAGGGTTCCTTTGCCGGCAAGTTCCCTAAAAGTGTAGGGTGAAAAGCATACAGAGTGAAGGGACTAAACAAGGGAGATAACACTGCATTGATTACCCAAAATAAAGTTATATTACAAGATAACTTGCCGCTGTTCTAACCAACTACTACCCATGACTTAATCGACAGCGGCAAGGAAAGCGGAAAGAAGGAAGCCTAGTCTCTACGGTCTCCGTCGACCCTCTGAATCTTGCCCGCCTTGGCTACGATATGGGCGACTTGTGCCTTCAACGCCTCCTGGTCGGCTTCGGGCGGCAGGGTCCGGAGGACGTTGACGAGGTTGATCCCGGGGTTGCGGTAGACAATCTTCGACAACACCCGCTCCATAGTACCCATGCAAAGCCGGCGCGCCTCGTCAGTCAGCTGCGCGGGGATCTTCTCCCGTAGCTGAGCGAGAGCCGGCGCCACTCCTCTGAAGAACAGGCTCAGCTTGGCGCTGTGGGGGAGGCTCTCGTCGGGAGAGTACACGAGGTGCTCCGCCCTCAACGCCACCATCTCCCTGTCGATGTTGGCGGCGGAGGCGACGAGCTCATCATTCCAATGCTCCACCGTCCACTGGAAGTTGTTTTGCGAGACGGCGGCGCTTTCTAGCAAGGCCCTCTCAGTTCGGAGATCGTCCTTCAGCTTCGTCTCGCGGTCTCGGGCGGCGTCAAGCGAATCAGTAAGGGTGGAAACCTTTAGCTCCAAGTCTGCAATGGAGTCCTTGGCGTCGTTGAGCTCTTTGCCCTTCTCGGAGAGGCGGACTTGCAGCTCCGAGTTGGTGTGGGCGTCCTTCTCCCGCGCCACGTTGAGCGCGGCGACCCTGTCCTCACTCGCCTTCAAGTTCGACTCCATCTGCGCCACCCTGGCCTCCAGATCCCTCTTGGCGGTCTCTGCGGCAGCGGCGGCGTCCCTCGCCTCCTGCAGAGCCCCGCCAATGGCTTGCTCACGAGCGGTGAGGTCGTCCTCGTGGCTGTCGAGGTCGACCTTCCGCTGGTTGAGCTCTCCCTCCCGCCGAGACAGGTCCTCGGCGGCCAATCGCTGCTGCTCCTCCACCTCGGCCTTCTCGAGGAGGAACGCCTGGTGTGCTCCGGCAAGCTCGTCGCCCTCCTCCACCAAGTTCCGGAGGGCCGCCTGGTTGGCGGCACGGAGCTCCACAGCACGCTTCTCCAAATCAGCACCGGCCTTGGCAGCCAGAGCCTCTCGGGACTCCAGCTTGGCTTGCCTGGCCCGGTACAAACCCAGGAGTCGACGCAGGAGTTGCTCCTCTTCGGGCTCGTCGCTGCTGCCGGGCGCGTCGACAACCTTCAGCCCGGCGGAGGCGAGAACTTCTCCGTCGAAGGTTTCTCCCTCCGCGGGTGCCCTTGATGACGCCCACGGGACTTGGATAAAGACCCCGTTGGCGGCCTCCAGATAGACGCCCGACCCAGCCACGGGGGCGGAGGGGTCGGCGGCCGGTGCAGCGGCCGGCGCTTCTGCGGCCTCAGGGCCAGCAGTATGGTCGCCGGTCCCTTCCCCAGCCGCGGCATCAGCGGTCGGGGCGGTCTCCTCGGTGGCTGGCTCGTCAGCACCAGCCATTCCTTCGGTGGTGGCGTCGCCAGCATTGCCGCGCACGTCTTCCTCGGCGATGGTCTCCGCCTCCATCGGCTCCGGGGCGGGCGGATCTAACAGAAGAAAAAGAAAAGAAAGAAGTCGTCAAGCAAATATCCAAAAAAGAAGAGTTCAAAAGAAAGAAAGTACAAGGGTTTACCTGCGCGGGCCTCTTCGATAACGAGGTCCCTCGCCGGGGAATTCTCCCTTGGTGGCGTAGTAGTGGCCCCTGCTGGCGGAGGGCCGCTTGCGCCTTCCCTTGGCGGGGTGCTCACCCTTGTCGGGCTGCTCGCCCTTGGCGGGGTGCTCGCCCTTGGTGGAGTACCCATCCTTGGCGGAGCGCTGTCCCTCGCCGGGGAGCTCATCCTTGGCGGGGAGGGTGGAACAGGCGGCTCGTCGGGGGCGGACTCTTGGTGCTCCTGCGGCTGCGGCTCCACTTCTGCACAAGACAACAAGACATCAATAAGGATAACAACTGCAAGCGCGCCCATCAAGCAGAGAAGTGAATAAAGGACTTACGCTGGGGGCTGCGCTGGGGGCTGCTCTCCGGAGCAGCAGGCTGGTCCGGCAAGCCTGTCGCTGGCGCGTCACCTGCCGCTGCGACGGGCTCGTCGCCCTCGAGATCAACCACAGGGATCTTGGCCCTCTTCGCCATCCGCTGGGTCAAGGTCCTGGAAGCCAAACAAGATCAGAGTTAGACGAAAAAGAAATCAAGACAAAAGCAACAAAAATGAAAGGAAATTAAAATTACAAGTGCTTACTCTTCCTCCTCTTCATCGGAGCTGAGGGCGGAGAAGTCGAACTGCGCCTCGCGTGCTCCCGCGCGAGGAGCTGGAGGAGAAGGCTCCCTCGGGCGCTTAGCGGGCTCCAGAGCCGTGGGTTATGAAGACCCCGCTCCGGTCGTCCCCGAGGGCCGAGGAGCGGAAGGAGCACCAGAGCCACTCCGAGAAGATCCCCCTCCGCTTGTCGCTCGGGCACGGGGCGCCTCCTTGACGACCTTGCTCGTCGTGGTGGCACGCGTCGCACGACGCTTCGGCTGCTGTCGGGGCGCCGGTGGCCTCGCCGTCTCGGTGGCCTTGCGGAGGCGCTTCTTCTGCTGTGGCGGAGGACTTGGTGGTGGCGGTGAGTTCTCTGAGGATGAGGAGGCGTCGTCGTCGAGATTCAGAGACCCGCCGGAGTCTTCGTCAGAATCGCCCGATTCGGCGTCCTCTTCGGCGGGCTCACTGGACTCAGTGCCTTGCCCGGCAGCCTCGCTCGCCCCGGCGGGCTCCCCGGTAGGCTCCCCGGCAAACTCCTCGGGCGCAATCTTCAACAGCTTGAGGATTTCCTCCTCCTCAGCCTGACTCACCGCGTCCGCTGCTTCCGCCTCGTCCATGGTGTACCCGAACTCACCCGCAGCTGCAGCTGCGGCGGCCTCCTCCATCCTGTTGGCTATGTAGGCCACATCACGGTCGATGGTCATCCGGGTGAGGCCCTTTCTCTCCTCGGGGTTGCGTGGCCGTTCAACCAGATTATCAAAGAAAGCCTGCACGGTCTCCGCTGAAGGCACCAGCCAAGTGGGGACGACCCCGTGGGAGTTGCACTCGGGCATTGCTGCGCGGATGGCACTAAGGGCAGTATTGTTGCACAAAGGAACTACTCCATCCGACGGTCTGAACCACTCCGGGTGCTTGGGGTCATGTTTGAACAGCTCCCGGACCATCCCCTTCAGTTCCAAGACGGTGAAATTATAATTCAGCCCGGGGCGCAGCCTCATGCGGTCTGCCGCGTTGCCGAACTCCCAGGCAGGCCTCTTCCTTTCCTACAGAGGGGCAATGCGGCGGCGAAGGAAGTCAGCCCCAACTTCACCTACAGTAAGGTTGGCGGCCCGGAGACGAAGGATCCTAGTGAGGGCAATCTGCAGCTTGTCGTCCTCCTGGGCCAAATCACTCCAATCCTTGCCGCGCACTACCGCAGTCCGGCGCGACGAGGTAAACTGCTCGGGTGCATCTTCCAGGACCCAACACCAATCAGCTCTCCACTCTTCCCACTTGCCGCGGAGCTCTCCAATCAAGTACGCTTCCTTCTTGCCGAGCCTGAAGATCCAGGAGATACCGCCGGAGAGTGGGGATCCAGATTCTACTCTAGGTGTGAAGAAGTGGCGGAAGAGAGCTACGTTCGGGTGGACCCCGACATAGTTCTCGCACAGATGTGTGAAAACGGCCAAAGTAAGGACGGCATTCGGGGTGAAATCTAAGAGGTGGAGTCCATATGTGTTCATCACATCGCAGAAAAACTCTGAATATGGAGGACAGAGACCGCAATGGAAGAACAAAGCGAAGAAGTGGTAACCTCCCGGGAACATGTCGACGGCTATGGCGGGGAGGACTCTGGTGCGAGGGTGAGCTTTCGTCTCCCTCGCCCAGAACAGGTAGTATTTGTCCCGCAGCTCCCTCGGGCCGAGCCTCGGCGGGAAGACCACCATCCTTCTCCGCATAGCTGCCAGCTTCGTCGCCTTCTCGGACTTCTCCTTCTTCGCCTTGTCGCTCTTCGACTTGTCGCTCTTTGGGGCCATGGCGGGGACGGCGGGGGGAGGTCGACGGCGCCGCGGATGCTGGGGACGGCGGTTGGGGAGGCAGAGGGCGACGGGGGTTTCTGGAGATTCAAGACACAATGAAAGTGATGGGGGGGAAACTGCCCCTGCTTCCTCTGTTTTTAAGGGGGAAGTGGGGGACGCTCCGCATTTTTCCATTAAAGAAGCAGGCCACGATCTCTCCCACGATGCCGCAATCGACACGTGCCGTTAGGGAGAGATGCGGCGGATGCGGAGTGGGAAACGACGCGCCGTGGGCCGCGCGTGCCCGTGCACTATTTTGGGACTGGCCCAACAGCGCTCGGCACCGTATGTGGCCCAGGCCCGGGGGCTCCTGTCGGTGTACTAAAGTAGGGGTACCTTAGTATCCCGACTTGTGCACGGGCAGTAGCAGCGTCCCGTGGTCTGGCTCACCACGCGCCCGCCAAAGTCCACTCTAGACCCTTTTGAAGCCATTCAAGAACAAAGTGTTCGAGTTAAGAAACAAGACCCCGGCAAGAGGAGCTTGCCGGGAAGGCCGCACCAGGCTCAAAGTTATCATTCCAGCACAAGACCCTGGCAAGAGGAGCTTGCCAGGGAGGCCAAAGAACAGCACCTCAGAAGATGCATCGTGACGCATCATGCGCCTCGGCAGGACCCGGAAAGCGACAAGCTTCCGGGCCCGGCAAGGTAGAGACCCCGGCAAGGTGCTTGCCGGGGGAGGCTTACACTGTGTGCCTGCGCTCCAGCTCATCTAGCCACGCGTCGCCCTGGGGCCCTTCCAGGGGGCACGTGGCAGATGGCTGTGCAGCCTGGGGTACACGGTGGCGAGCCACGGTGACGAGGCCGTCGTCGTGGCGAACGGAGATGCCCGGACGGACGCTTTTGGGGTGACGGCGACGAGCATTCAATGCCTTTGTCCCCCACCGTCCGGGTTAGGTATAGACCACTGTACAACCACTGTGCATACACTGTTCATGCACTATTCCATCTACCACCGATTTTACACTTTTACCCTCCTCAACGTTGACACATGTCGGTGACCCCTTTGAGCTATAAAAGGAGGCCCATGCACAACGTAGAGGAGGTTCGATTCCAGAAACTAGGCCACTCCCACGCTCGGTGCAGCTAGCACTGTAGATCTTCAAGCTCCCAAGCTCGAAAACTCAATACAACCGAAGGCAGGAGTAGGGTTTTACGCGTTCGCGCGGCCCGAACCTGGATAAACTTCCCGCATGTGCCCCTCGATCTGCTCTCCGTGCTCCCTCCGCTCCCTTACCGCAACGTAGAAGGGGCTCCGGTCCCATAGGTGTTCGTGGGCGACCAGTTTCCCCGCCAATACCCTTTGGTCTCTGCTTATTATGTTCCAGAAAACAATTGGTACCTATCACATTGTCTTATTATCCGTCTTGCACAGAAGTCTAACCATATTTTAACACGCATCTCTCTGATGATCCTTGGTGGTCTTTCCTTCTTCACATCATCTATCATAAGGGATGCATTGTCCATAGTGTAGCAAATATACTAAACATATTAAAAAGTTAGAGGGAAGGTTGTGCTACAACCAGAGGAGAGATATGCATTCCACTATTATCACTTTCATAGTGGTGTCCTTGTCCTCATGCTCTTTGTCGTTATAGCTAGTGTTCACCATTATTATTCAAGATACTGATAGGTTACTCTATTAGAATTTGACTACGGATAGGTGAAACTGGTTGGTTGTAGTTTTGAGTAGTACTCCCTCCGTTCCAAAATAGATGACTCAACTTTGTACTAACTTTAGTACAAAGTTGAGTCATCTATTTTGAAACGGAGGGAGTAACATTGGTGCCATCCGCAGGAGCATCAAAGCTTACGTCGGATATAGCCCTGCAGTCATGAATAGTTCAATCATACAAGTAAATAAATCAGAGAGAAAACAACAATATTTTGGGGGACACCGAAAACGTTTACATAATTGTACAGAGGGTGAGCATGGACAAAAATGAATTCATTAGTAAAAGAAAATTATGTATACCAATATAGCAATCATTCACTCAAAATATTAAATTTACACAACATGGTACAATTTCAGGATATATTTTTAGAAGCCAGATAAACCAGTCTTCCCATTAATTTATCAATAGGAGTAGCGCTCAGCAAAATCTTAAATTCATGCAAAAGGAGAAAGCTCAAATATAACCTTGGGTCACAGCAAAAGCTTAAAATCTAAAAGGCCGTCAAGTTAATCAGCACATAACACGAGCTACCTAGCACCTTCTCAAACCGCAAAATTTAAACCCAACCAAACACACGAGCTTCCAAAGTCCGCTCCCTCTTCACCATCCTGCTATAAACAATGAAGTGTTTCTTAATTAACAACCATGTTAGGTTGTTGCCATAAGAAACATGTGATCAGTTTTCTCGCATGTAGCATGAAAACAAGATCTTTATTACGCACAACATGTTTGTACCAATTCAAATCAATTAAATTTCTGGGGGGAAATTTGATGTGGCCATTTTGTATGTAAAATTAAATACATAAGAAAACAGTAAAAAAAAACCTTTGGCATGTACTACTGTCTAAGCACAGTTATGTCAAAAATCATTGAAATTGATCAAAACACACTAAGCTATGAGTGAATCCAAGACTTTAAATTCTTATTATGCTCTTATAATGTAAAAGTCAGAGAAACCTGCTTCGACAATAGAAGGCACAAGTACGACAATAGCACGCACAAGTACATTTTAACTGTAAATTATAATGAAGAATGACAAGCACAAAGAGCTGTCTCCCGTCTTAGGGCCACCATAAAATCTTGAATACCTGCTCAGTTTCCTAGTAAGGTAAGAACAGAGGTTTATAATCCCCATAAGAAGTGGGAATCAACATTCCCGTAGACTACCTGAGATAGGTCTTGCCAAGATTTCATTTTCATCTTTTCACGACAAAACCACATTCACTTAATTGAATTCCATAACAGGGTAATGTCCGTCACGTAAATTCAAGTAAAAGTCAGGTTACATATTCTTTCAGCTAATAATAGAAGTTTTTAAATCAGAGAAGGGCATGGTTTGATTGAGAAGAGGTTCAGATGTTACCTTTATTAGGATACTAAGTTTAAATACCCTCCAAGGCTAGCTGCTAGAATGACCAGGGTTGAAGGTCGCATTATTGTTGATCTGCGGCTAAATTTGCATAAAATGTGAAAGGCAAAAAAAAAATGGTAGAAAGAGATAAAAGGAGAATGATATATTTTGATGGAACTACCATTCGATGAGTGACTACAGTTTTTGCACAATTTACTTCTCCGTTCTAAGTAACATGCATGTCCCATATGGAAATAAACAGTTCCATGGTATGAATGGCACAGACCCATAATCTAAGCAATATATAAATGCTAAAACGTTGAAAACATGATGTATGATAGTCACTGTGATATTATCACCTTTCCAGGAGTCGTTAGAGATTGTCCAGGGAAGAAAAATGATCAGAGCAAAATACGAGAATCAATCTCTAATGATGAACACCACCTGCAGGCACACATATTGGACTGAGTTGCATTTTGCATACACCAAAAATCCGGAATGAAACGACCACAAACAGGATGAACACCACCTGTACAAAATTAGGACTGGGGAGATTTTTGGACGATGTAATTGGAGGGTGGAAGAGGGGATCAAGTGAGGAAATGAACGCAGATAGAGCGAAACCTAGCCAAGCGCACCATGGCTGCGTGAGGTCCTACTACGGGAGGAAGGGTGATAGGAGAGCTGGAGGAGAAGAAGTATATATGCAGGCACACGTGGTGGATGTGATGCAGGCTAGAAGGAAGAAACGCATACCTCCATTCAGCGTTCAGATCCGGGATGAATGACTTCGGAAACTGATGATTGATTGCGTCATCAAGTTCCGACAGATCAGTTTCACTCGCCTTGGTCGCCAAACAGGCTGCTGATGCTTCGCCTCTCCCGCAAATCGGACGAGGCGTCTGCCATTATCGCCCTCGCCCTCGCCCCCGCCTTTCTTCAGCCACATCGTGCGCCTCCTCTCATTCCCTCACGTGCTGGACTGCACCGCCTTGACCCGGATCCCGCTCCTTCGGTCGAATCCAGGCTCCCAGCGCACGCATCGACCTGCCTCGGTTCATCCCGCACAGATCCAATCGAGCGACACCGGCCGCCTCGCATCGGGAGTGGATAGAACCGACTGCTCCTCTCTGATCGTTGAATCGGGGAAGATCGTGACTGGACCGGATGCGATCGCTCATCTGGATCCCCTTTAGGGAAGCCCAGTAGTGGACCTACTTTGGCGAAGCGAAGCAACGGGCTGGCCGCCAGCCCAGTAAACTACAAGCCTTCGTTTCGGCCTCCAGAGTAGCGGCCCATAGGACAGACGGGCTAGTATTAGACACAAAATCTGACGGCCAGGAACTCTCAGATCGCGAAAACGGACGGCCGAAAATCCAAATCGCTGTGAAGGCTCGCTTTAGGTGCGGTTATACTGTCCTTAATTTGTACTGCCCAAAAACACACCTGCAAGATGAACCGAAGGGGAGCTCCATCACCTGCAAGATGAACTGAAAATGCCGACTAAGGTGACCTGAAGAATCACGAGATGTTGAACTGAATATACACAAGAGAAGGAGATGAACGTACAGGGGGAGGTGGGGAAAAGAAGGCACCTCTCGAGCTGCGGCGTCGAACGGCTTAGCGCTGTGTTGCAGAATGACCCAAGGTGGCGGCTGTGAACAGCCGGGGCGCTGCAGCGATAGAGCCCCATGTAATGCCCAGGATGGAGTTATACCTCCTACGTGTCGAGGCACGACTTAAAGGCATAAATCCATCCTAGAATGATCTCAAGTTCGGTAATCTTCGCACAACTCATGTAAAAGAGGGGATAGTAAACTGAAAATAGTTGGCTTACACTCGCCACGTCACAGAATTACAGTACAAGTCTCAAACATCATACATTAAGAACATCACAACCCTCTAAGGGCAAAAGCCAAATGTCAAAGCACCGAACTCAGATAAATAAACCACAGGCGGATCGAATCCTAGTAAGAGTCTCCACTACTGATCGTCCGGGTAGCGCACATAGTACCGACTACGCTCCTCGTCGTACTCCCAATCCAGCTCGGTGCCATCACCTGGATAGCTCACAGCTGGACCTGCATCTGGTGTGTGAAGTAACTATGAGCCACAGAGGACTCAGCAATCCCGTCTCCGGGTAACAAGACTATCAAAGCCTTTGGGTGAGGAAAAGGCTGAAGAAAAGAATAAGTCTGCAGCAGCAACTAGCATCTAGCTTACGTAAGTGAGAGCGAGAAGAGAAGGCCTCGGCAAGAGAAGATCACGAAGTGATCCTAGCTACAAGCTCCACAAACATAACCCCTCCGTGTTCAACTCCCGAATCCCTATTCAGAAATTGACAGTCACGGAACACACGCTGGTAGTGTATTAGTAACATTGTGTCAAGTTATCTACAACCGGAATTAACAAGCTCCCATATGCCACATAACCGCGGGCGCGGCTTTCGAAAGTTCAAACCCTGCAGGGGTGTTCCAACTTGACCCATTACAAGCCCACGATCCGCGGAGTCGCAACTCCAAAGTGGGAAGACCCGAGTATTCTCGGAATCCCGTGCTCAAGATATACCGAGCTAAGGTAAGGCTAATCAAGCAAATCCTCCCGGCGTGTCGACACCCTGATAGTAGCCGCGCGTATCTAAGTCTCAGGACACGACCGGATGGGCGATTCTACAGGACCCAATCCTCGAGTTTCCCCGTGGTGGTTCCCGCAGACTCCCCGTTTGGGACCAACACCATCGGCACTGGCCCCCCCTGCTATGTTGAATTAAGAATCCTCGGGGACATGACCCCCTATACAATTAATTAATTATTTAAGTTGTTATTATGAGGCAAATAGTACCAAACGTTGGGACTTGCTGGAAAAGACTTAGCACTTAGCGGTTTATCGAGGGGGTCCCATACACCCCAACCGTGTTAGGAACGCATAATCAAGGAACATAACACCGGTTTATACGGTTCCTAACGGCATGAGTGGAACAAATCACCAAGCAAAAGGCTTAGCCTTCCACCCTTGCCAATATATAGATGATTTCATTTTAAGCATTATATAGTGTGATATAACCCAACCAAACTTCAACATGGAGCAAGCATCTTCACTTCACCTGCAACTAGCAACGCTATAAGAAGGGCTGAGCGAAGCGTACTTAGCCAAGCAACGGTTTGCATAGGTAGGTTGGTTAAACATGGCAATTGGTTACAAGTAGGAGGCTGACAAGAAGATCATGGGCATCGAGGCAAAACTATAGATCGAGACTACTAGCAATAGGCAAAGATAGTAATGTCATCGGGGTTCGGTCATCTTGCCTGAAGAGAAGTCGTTCGGATCGTAAGAAGGGTCCTCGTGCTCAACCTCGTTGGAAACCTCGTGCTCAACTTCGTACTCGGTCTCAGCTTCCGGCTCTAAACAAAACAATCACACCAAGCACCAATCAACAAGATGCAATGCGCACTCGAAAAACATGAATGCATGATGGATGCACTAAGGATGCACACGGAGCACGTAAAATATCACTCAAGCAAAACACCTCAAAACAAGCTAACAATCTGATATTAATAATCTACACAGAAAAACAATCAAGTTTGATATAAGATTCGCTGAAATCGGAGTTACGGGCTAAAAGTTATGCCCGAAACAAGATTTGAGCGAAAGCTGAAAATTACAGCAACATAGCATCTTCGGAGCTCAAAATAATTGAGCTACAACACCCAAAAAGCATGGCAAAGGACATGAACACAAACTAGACATATAGTACAGCAACTAAGTCCAAAGTGCACCCCCAACGGAGTCACGGATCAATAGCAATGATCTTGGACATATTGAACTTTACAATAAAATTCTGGCAGCAGAATTTTATTGAAACTTTAGAGCAAAAGATAAACATGATACAGCCACTCAAATGGACATGTGAGGACATGAATGGAAAGACAACAATATATACTACAAGGAACAATCAAAATCCACTCCAAAACTAACATGCTTTGTCCTAGAACATCACACGAACATGGCATCGGAACGTTACAGATTTCAGACTTAGTGAAAAATCCACTAAGTCCTAAAACAGCAATATCATCATAGCATATAAAAGAGCATGTTTAAGTCACCTCGAAACTAAACATGGCAAAGGGCAAGCACCTCATCAAAGTGCACATGAAGGTGATCCTGAAACACACAAGCATGCATCATTGAGGTGAACACAACGATTGCAACGAGCTCATCAAGATGGCATTTCATAACAAGTGAAAACACATCATATGAACATGGCACTTTGCAATGATGATAACAAGGAAATAATAAATCTACCATGCAACCTATCACACACAACACGTAGATCGTGGCAAGACGAACACGTGGACATGTCATTTGCATCATTCGGACAAACGAGCTAAAAGATATCACATGGCAAAGGTGGCATAAAAATAACACACAACAGCAGTTTATATCATGATGCACTCTTGCAACAGCAAAACAAGCACCTAGATGATCTCTAACATGCATGACAACAACAGGTAAAACGTAGAGCACATCTCCACGAACGTCTGGACATATTACACGCGCAAAACGGAGCAACACAGTAAAAGTTATGCAAGGTCAAACATAGCATCACAGATTAGATCTCAGGGACTTAGAGGAAAAGAAGTCAACCTAGCCAGATCTGGATCTGGAGGTGGAGTTGGGCTCGGTCTGGATCCGGCCCAGCGGTGGACGGGCGGTGCGGCCCGGCTCGGTGCTGGCCCGGCGCGGCTCAGCGGAGCGGGAGGCGAGGCGGGACGCCTGGGCCGCGGTTGTGGCCCGCGAAGAGCAGCGCGGGGCGGCGGCCCGCGGTACGGTGGCGAAGCCGGCCTGGGAGCCTGGCGGCCCGGCGCGGAACTGGGAGGAGGGGCACGCGGGAGGGCGAGCTGGGCCCTGGAAGCGAAGCGGCCCACCGGAGGCGCTGGCGGCGGTCGGTTGGAGTGGGTCGGCGGCGCGGGAAGGCCCGGCTGCACCTGGCGAACGGGGATGTGGTCCCCGGGCTGGCTGCCCACGGCGGCCTGGCGCGGCGAGGGAAGGACTGGGCCGACGCCGCTCTGGTCGACGAGGGGGTTTCGGTCGAAGGAAAAAGGCGAGGCCGGCGCGGATCTGGTCGATCGGCCGTTGACCCCGGCGCGGTCGCTCGAGGGAGATCTGGATCGGGACGATTCCCTGATCTGGATCCCAGCGGCGGCTGGCTCGGGACTGGGGAAGAAAGAAAAAAAAAGAAGGGGATCTAGAGGTAGGGGAAGGAGGAGGAAAACTAGGGGACATGCCAAAATAGACTAGGGGTCTATATATAGCAGTTTTTACGGTTAGGAGGGAGTTTAGGGGCGCTAGGAGCCCTCCGATCGCGATCCGACGGATCCGATCGCGGGGATAGATTTTAAAAGCCTAGAAGGAGATAAAAGAAAGCAGTAGGGGGTGTTTCTGGGACACGAAGTAAAGGCACATCGGACCCACATGAACAACGGAAGGGATAGTCAATGGAGTCCAAACGAGACGAGATTTGAGAGGCGGGTTGCACACAACAAAACAACAACACACACAACAACCTCGCGGCACACCGGTAACGTTAAACGCCCGAACAACAAAGTAGGCCTACGGGACGTCACGGACACGTGAGGGAGCTCCGGAACGCGAAACGGACAACGGGAAGAAACACGATGAACCGGATGCAACCGACAACACAAATGCAAAGCGATGCACATGTCTACATGATATGAATGAATGCCACACACTCACACAACAAAACGACGAAAACCCGAAAGACAAAGAACCCGGAATGGAAATAGATGAAGCCGGAGATATATTATATACCCAAAAGGGAAAGTATTACATTCGGGGGCATTACAAACTCTCCTCTACTACAAAAAGATCTCGTCCCGAGATCTAGGACTGGAAAAAGGAAGGGTACTCGGAACGAAGATGATCTTCTCGTTCCCAGGTAGCTTCTCTGTCGGTGTGATGTGACCACTTGACTTTCAGAAACTTGATGGACTTGTTGCGAGTCTTGCGTTCGGTTTCTTCGAGAATTGCAACTGGATGCTCTCGGTAGGACAGGTCTTGTTGGAGATCAATCTCCTCAAACGGAATCATGCGCTCAGGTGCCTTGAAGCATTTGCGAAGTTGAGACACATGGAAGACATCATGAACATTTGCAAAGTTGGAAGGGAGCTCGAGCTGATAGGCTAGATCGCCTCTTTTGCCAAGAATCTTGAAAGGCCCGAC
This sequence comes from Secale cereale, assembly GCA_902687465.1. Classification (NCBI taxonomy): domain Eukaryota; kingdom Viridiplantae; phylum Streptophyta; class Magnoliopsida; order Poales; family Poaceae; genus Secale; species Secale cereale. The sequence continues at coordinate 524,087,323 of LR738711.1, read as the reverse complement.
GTATCTAGGAGCAAGTTTTCCTTTGATACCGAATCTTTGGGTTCCTTTCATCGGAGACACTCGGAGATAGACATGATCACCGATGTCGAAAGCCAAATCACGATGCTTGCCGTCATAGTAGCTCTTCTGACGCGACTGAGCGGCCTTGAGATTCTCACGTATGACTTTGCACATTTCTTCGGCTTCTGAGATCAAGTCATTGCCAAGAAGTTGGCGTTCACCTGTTTCAGACCAGTTGAGAGGGGTACGGCACTTTCTGCCATATAGAATTTCAAACGGTGCTTTGCCTGCACTTGCTTGAAAGCTGTTGTTGTAAGAGAACTCGGCAAATGGAAGGCAGTCTTCCCATTTCATGCCGAAGATAGCATCATTTCCTCGCTTGGATTTAGGAAAACCAGTGACGAAGTCCATTTCAATGTGGTCGAACTTCCACTCGGGAATAGGAAGAGGTTGGAGAAGACCGGCTGGACGTTGATGTTCTGCTTTCACTCTTCTGCATACATCACATTCATTCACGAATTGGGCAATCTCCCTTTTCATGCGTGTCCACCAGTAAGACTGCTTGAGATCTTGATACATCTTGGAACTGCCAGGATGAATGGAAAGGAGAGAATCATGAGCTTCTTCCATTATGAGCTTCCTGAGATCACCTTTGGGAACAACGAGTCTGTCCTCGAAGAACAAGGTATCTCTCTCATCAACACGGAAGCACTTGTATTTTGGAGTGCCCTTTGCAATGCCATGTTTCACTTTCTTCACCATGGTATCACTGAGCTGGGCCTCGCGGACTTGATCTTCCAAGGTAGGAGCAATTTGGAGATTTGCAAGAAAACCCTGCGGAACAACTTGAAGGTTGAGCTTCCTGAATGCCTCACAAAGCTCAGGCTGGTACGGCTTGATAAGAAGGCTGTTGCAATATGCCTTTCTGCTCAAAGCATCTGCAATCACATTCGCCTTGCCTGGAGTGTATTCAATGCTGGGATTGTACTCTTGGATCATTTCAACCCAACGAGTCTGACGGAGGTTCAGATGCGGCTGTGTGAAGATGTACTTCAAGCTCTTGTGATCAATGAAGATGTCGACCTTTCTGCCCAACAACAGATGTCTCCACGTAATCAGAGCATGTACCACAGCTGCTAGCTCGAGATCATGTGTGGGATAGTTCTTCTCACTTGGCTTGAGCTGCCGAGATGTATATGCCACAATTCTCTTATCTTGCATAAGCACACCACCAAGACCTTGAAGAGAAGCATCGCAGAATACTTCATAGGGCTTGGTTTCATCCGGAGGAGTCAGAACTGGAGCAGAGACAAGCTTATCTTTGAGGGTTTTGAATGCCACTTCACATTCGGGAGACCAAAAGTATTTGACATTCTTCTGAAGCAGGTTGGAAAGAGGCTTGGCAATCTTTGAGAAGTTTTCAACAAACCTTCTGCAATAGCTGGCAAGACCCAGAAAACTGCGGAGCTGCTTGACGTTCTGAGGAGCTTCCCAGTTAACAATTGCTTCAACTTTCTCGGGATTAACCGCAATACCGTCAGCTGAGATGATGTGGCCCAGGTACAAAACCTTATCGAGCCAAAACTCGCACTTGGAGAACTTGGCATAGAATTTATGCTCTCGGAGTCGATCAAGAACCAGTCGTAAGTGCTTTTCGTGATCTTCTTCATTCTTGGAAAACACCAGAATATCATCCAGATACACGAGCACAAACTCTCCAGTATAGGGGTTGAAGATGTAATGCATCATCCTTGAAAAGGTAGGAGGAGCATTGGCGAGACCGAAGGACATGACGGTATACTCGTATGAACCGTAGCTCGTTCTGAAGGCCGTCTTGGGAATGTCTTCCTCGCGAATGCGAATTTGATGATAGCCCATTCGGAGGTCAAGCTTAGAGAACACTTTAGCTCCTTTGAGCTGCTCAAAGAGTTCGTTGATGTTGGGGAGCGGATACTTGTTCTTAATCGTCTTCTTGTTCAATGGCCGGTAGTCAACACAGAGACGCTCCGTGCCATCTTTCTTCTTGACAAATAAGACACCACAGCCCCACGGAGATGTACTCGGTCTGATGAGACCCATACTCTCCTGCTTATCAAGCTGCTTCTTCAATTCCTTCAATTCATCCGGAGAGAGCTTGTAAGGACGCCGGCAAGCAGGTTCAGTGCCCGGCTCAAGTTCGATGACAAACTCCACCTGGCGGTGTGGAGGCATGCCTGGAAGTTCCTCTGGAAAGACGTCTTGATATTCGTTCACCACTGGAATTTGCTCTATGGCATTAATTTCGCCCTTATCATTAAGAGAGAAAAGCCGAATAGTATTATCCCTGGAGGCGAAGATAATCACATCTTCATCAGAATGAGTCAACTTGACTTCCTTTTGAGCACAATCAATGTGAGCATCATGCTGAGAAAGCCAATCCATTCCGAGGATGAGGTCGATGTCAGAATGACCAAAAATCACCGGTTTAGCCAGAAAACGATAATCTCCCATGCGAATAGAAACATCCGGAGCATAGACACTAGAAGTCATAATCTTGCCCGGAGAAACAACTTGCAACTTCTGAGGCAAATTTGAAGTGACAATATCGTGCTTGGATGCAAATGGTTGAGACATGAAAGAGCATGAAGCACCCGAATCAAATAACACTTTAGCTGGAAAAGAGTTCACTGGAAGGTTACCCAAAATGACATCAGAAGAAGCCTCTGCTTGTGCTGCATTCATCAGATTGACCCTTGCTGCCTTTGGATCATGCTTGACCATAGCGGTACCGACAGGAGGGGGAGGCGGAAGGCGCCTTGGGTTGTTGCACTTGTTGGAATAATGACCCTTCTGGCCACACTTGTAGCAAGTCACCTCAGAGAGCGGACGGGTAGGAGGAGCATTTAGTCTTGGAGCTTGGAACTGTTGCTTGGACTGCTTGTTGGAGTTGGGTGGGTGGGAGAAACCACGACCACTAGAGTTCTTGTTGTTGGAGTTGTTGAAGTTGTTGGAGTTGTTGTAAGGAGCTCGAATCACTGGAGGAGGAGGAAGCCAGAGTTTCTGTTGCTTCGAGACCATCTGAGACGATGAGGAAGAGTGAACAGCATCTCGAATTCTCTTCTTAGAAGCCTCCATCTTAAGCTGAGCTGCTTCTTGTTTCAAAGCCATATTATAGAACTTGTCGAATTCATCGGGCTCGAACAAGGTGAGAGCAAGCTGAAGTTCATCTTTGACACCTCCACGGAACTGATAGATTTTACTTTTGGCATCAGGAATGTCTTGCTTTGCATAGCGAGCGAGGTTTTGGAACTTGACATTATACTGATAGACTGTCATGGAGCCCTGCTTGAGGTTGCGGAATTGCTCACGCATACCCTCGATGACACTTGTAGGAATGTGGTGCGAGCGGAAATCCTTGCAGAAATTCTCCCAAGAGATCACTTGACCCGGCCTTGAGTCTTTGTACTGCTGCCACCAGTCAGCTGCTTGATCTTTCAGTTGGAAGGCTGCAAACTTCACATAGTCATCTTCTTTCACGTTACTGCACTCAAAATGCTTCTTTATGTCCGTCAACCAATCCTCAGCATCAAGAGGGTCGACACAGTAACTGAAAGCTTTAGGATTGTTAGCCAGGAATTGGTTGAGGGTAGCATGGTGTGGCTGATTGAAGAAGTTGCCTTGGTTCACTGGAACACCCTGATTAGCTTGCATAGCTTGCATTTGCTGCATCATCTGCATCATCAACTGAGTGTTCTGAGCTGTAGTCTGCATAATTGCTCTCCAAGCCTCAGGCGGAGGAGGAGGGGAAGGAGGATGTTCTGGGACCTCTTCCACCTCTGGGTTAGCGTTTGGAACCTTTTTCGGAGCCATCCTGTAAGAGATGACCACGAATCAGCAATTGATTGACAAAAGGAATAAGCTGAATCAATGGAATGAATTGCAACAAGTCTTCATAATAATCATTCGAACAATAAGAACGAATGAAAACATCCGAACAAGAGGAACGAATGAATTTCTCAGTTAAATGATAACATCAGTCTTCACGAGAAGCCACATAGGGGACAAAATGAAAATAAGAAAAACAACAAGGTACAGACGGGAACAAACACAAGAGAGGAGTTTCGTTCTAACATCTTTGTGCTGAAAGCATATGAACGCGTTACGAAAAGGTTTTGCAATCCCCGGATCAGCATAGCCAAGGACCCTTTAAGATGCAACTCCTGATAGTAACATCGGTCATATAACCCCTTCACTCAATGTCGAACCCCGAACTCACTAACCTGCATTCGTTGGAAGAATGCCTACGATCTACTGGATAAAACCCACCTATAGTTTTCCGAAAGATTCCAGTTATGCAATCAGGTGTTGGGGATACACGGGAAGCACCGCGCAATCAACTCTAAACCTACATCCAGGTGTATCCATCCTTCAACACATAACCAGTCTTTCTCGGAAACTGTGTACCTCGGACCTTCGAAAAGCATCCACTATAACAAGCTATGGCAATACTCCCGAACTACCTCCCCAGTACTGGGTGATGTCGGGGTTATCTTGCCACTGGCCGTATAGGGGAGATTTTCGATGTCGGCCGTCTTAAGTATTTAGTACTGCCGCGATATGCTTGTTACAATGATACCCCGAAGCTCAACTCCTCGGTAACAGGAGGCATCGGGAACAATATCCTTGTCACAAGAACATTGAAACAATCCCAGAATACTCGCGGGATTCCTAAAAAAAATTTGTGCAAATTTTGAAGATAGGAGAGACAAGAGTAGACGTCAGGAGTCCTCACCAAAGAGAAAGGGGATGAGAAGCAAAGAAATCCTACTCTCCGATATAATATAGGACTCAAAAAGTTTTCAGTGTGTGTCTAGACTCGGCCGTCAACGATTCGATCAAACAGTGGGGGCTCCTAGGTCGGAGAAGGCTCTGAATACCAACTTGTAATGCCCAGGATGGAGTTATACCTCCTACGTGTTGAGGCACGACTTAAAGGCATAAATCCATCCTAGAATGATCTCAAGTTCGGTAATCTTCGCACAACTCATGTAAAAGAGGGGATAGTAAACTGAAAATAGTTGGCTTACACTCGCCACATCACAGAATTACAGTACAAGTCTCAAACATCATACATTAAGAACATCACAACCCTCTAAGGGCAAAAGCCAAATGTCAAAGCACCGAACTCAGATAAATAAACCACAGGCGGATCGAATCCTAGTAAGAGTCTCCACTACTGATCGTCCGGGTAGCGCACATAGTACCGACTACGCTCCTCGTCGTACTCCCAATCCAGCTCGGTGCCATCACCTGGATAGCTCACAGCTGGACCTGCATCTGGTGTGTGAAGTAACTGTGAGCCACAGAGGACTCAGCAATCCCGTCTCCAGGTAACAAGACTATCAAAGCCTTTGGGTGAGGAAAAGGCTGAAGAAAAGAATAAGTCTGCAGCAGCAACTAGCATCTAGCTTACGTAAGTGAGAGCGAGAAGAGAAGGCCTCGGCGAGAGAAGATCACGAAGTGATCAGCTACAAGCTCCACTAACATAACCCCTCCGTGTTCAACTCCCGAATCCCTATTCGGAAATTGACAGTCACGGAACACACGCTGGTACTGTATTAGTAACATTGTGTCAAGTTATCTACAACCGGAATTAACAAGCTCCCATCTGCCACATAACCGCGGGCACGGCTTTCGAAAGTTCAAACCCTGCAGGGGTGTTCCAACTTGACCCATTACAAGCCCACGATCCGCGGAGTCGCAACTCCAAAGTGGGAAGACCCGAGTATTCTCGGAATCCCGTGCTCAAGATATACCGAGCTAAGGTAAGGCTAATCCAGCAAATCCTCCCGGCGTGTCGACACCCTGATAGTAGCCGCGCGTATCTAAGTCTCAGGACACGACCGGATGGGCGATTCTACAGGACCCAATCCTCGAGTTTCCCCGTGGTGGTTCCCGCAGACTCCCCGTTTGGGACCAACACCATCGGCACTGGCCCCCCCGCTATGTTGAATTAAGAATCCTCGGGGACATGACCCCCTATGCAATTAATTAATTATTTAAGTTGTTATTATGAGGCAAATAGTACCAAACGTTGGGACTTGCTGGAAAAGACTTAGCACTTAGCGGTTTATCGAGGGGGTCCCATACACCCCAACCGTGTTAGGAACGCATAATCAAGGAACATAACACCGGTTTATACGGTTCCTAACGGCATGAGTGGAACAAATCACCAAGCAAAAGGCTTAGCCTTCCACCCTTGCCAATATATAGATGATTTCATTTTAAGCATTATATAGTGTGATATAACCCAACCAAACTTCAACATGGAGCAAGCATCTTCACTTCACCTGCAACTAGCAACGCTATAAGAAGGGCTGAGCGAAGCGTACTTAGCCAAGCAACGGTTTGCATAGGTAGGTTGGTTAAACATGGCAATTGGTTACAAGTAGGAGGCTGACAAGAAGATCATGGGCATCAAGGCAAAACTATAGATCGAGACTACTAGCAATAGGCAAAGATAGTAATGTCATCGGGGTTCGGTCATCTTGCCTGAAGAGAAGTCGTTCGGATCGTAAGAAGGGTCCTCGTGCTCAACCTCGTTGGAAACCTCGTGCTCAACTTCGTACTCGGTCTCAGCTTCCGGCTCTAAACAAAACAATCACACCAAGCACCAATCAACAAGATGCAATGCGCACTCGAAAAACATGAATGCATGATGGATGCACTAAGGATGCACACGGAGCACGTAAAATATCACTCAAGCAAAACACCTCAAAACAAGCTAACAATCTGATATTAATAATCTACACAGAAAAACAATCAAGTTTGATATAAGATTCGCTGAAATCGGAGTTACGGGCTAAAAGTTATGCCCGAAACAAGATTTGAGCGAAAGCTGAAAATTACAGCAACATAGCATCTTCGGAGCTCAAAATAATTGAGCTACAGCACCCAAAAAGCATGACAAAGGACATGAACACAAACTAGACATATAGTACAGCAACTAAGTCCAAAGTGCACCCCCAACGGAGTCACGGATCAATAGCAATGATCTTGGACATATTGAACCTTACAATAAAATTGTGGCAGCAGAATTTTATTGAAACTTTAGAGCAAAAGATAAACATGATACAGCCACTCAAATGAACATGTGAGGACATGAATGGAAAGATAACAATATATACTACAAGGAACAATCAAAATCCACTCCAAAACTAACATGCTTTGTCCTAGAACATCACACGAACATGGCATCGAAACGTTATAGATTTCAGACTTAGTGAAAAATCCACTAAGTCCTAAAACAGCAATATCATCATAGCATATAAAAGAGCATGTTTAAGTCACCTCGAAACTAAACATGGCAAAGGGCAAGCACCTCATCAAAGTGCACATGAAGGTGATCCTGAAACACACAAGCATGCATCATTGAGGTGAACACAACGATTGCAACGAGCTCATCAAGATGGCATTTCATAACAAGTGAAAACACATCATATGAACATGGCACTTTGCAACGATGATAACAAGGAAATAATAAATCTACCATGCAACCTATCACACACAACACGTAGATCGTGGCAAGACGAACACGTGGACATGTCATTTGCATCATTCGGACAAACGAGCTAAAAGATATCACATGGCAAAGGTGGCATAAAAATAACACACAACAGCAGTTTATATCATGATGCACTCTTGCAACAGCAAAACAAGCACCTAGATGATCTCTAACATGCATGACAACAACAGGTAAAACGTAGAGCACATCTCCACGAACGTCTGGACATATTACACGCGCAAAACGGAGCAACACAGTAAAAGTTATGCAAGGTCAAACATAGCATCACAGATTAGATCTCAGGGACTTAGAGGAAAAGAAGTCAACCTAGCCAGATCTGGATCTGGAGGTGGAGTTGGGCTCGGTCTGGATCCGGCCCAGCGGTGGACGGGCGGTGCGGCCCGGCTCGGTGCTGGCCCGGCGCGGCTCAGCGGAGCGGGAGGCGAGGCGGGACGCCTGGGCCGCGGTTGTGGCCCGCGAAGAGCAGCGCGGGGCGGCGCCCGCGGTACGGTGGCGAAGCCGGCCTGGGAGCCTGGCGGCCCGACGCGGAACTGGGAGGAGGGGCGCGCGGGAGGGCGAGCTGGGCCCTGGAAGCGAAGCGGCCCACCGGAGGCGCTGGCGGCGGTCGGTTGGAGTGGGCCGGCGGCGCGGGAAGGCCCGGCTGCACCTGGCGAACGGGGATGTGGTCCCCGGGCTGGCTGCCCGCGGCGGCCTGGCGCGGCGAGGGAAGGACTGGGCCGACGCGGCTCTGGTCGATGAGGGGGTTTCGGTCGAAGGAAAAAGGCGAGGCCGGCGCGGATCTGGTCGATCGGCCGTTGACCCCGGCGCGGTCGCTCGAGGGAGATCTGGATCGGGACGATTCCCTGATCTGGATCCCAGCGGCGGCTGGCTCGGGACTGGGGAAGAAAGAAAAAAAAAAGAAGGGGATCTAGAGGTAGGGGAAGGAGGAGGAAAACTAGGGGACATGCCAAAATAGACTAGGGGTCTATATATAGCAGTTTTTAGGGTTAGGAGGGAGTTTAGGGGCGCTAGGAGCCCTCCGATCTCGATCCGACGGATCCGATCACGGGGATAGATTTTAAAAGCCTAGAAGGAGATAAAAGAAAGCAGTAGGGGGTGTTTCTGGGACACGAAGTAAAGGCACATCGGACCCACATGAACAACGGAAGGGATAGTCAACGGAGTCCAAACGAGACGAGATTTGAGAGACGGGTTGCACACAACAAAACAACAACACACACAACAACCTCGCGGCACACCGGTAACGTTAAACGCCCGAACAACAAAGTAGGCCTACGGGACGTCACGGACACGTGAGGGAGCTCCGGAACGCGAAACGGACAACGAAAAGAAACACGACGAACCGGATGCAACCGACAACACAAATGCAAAGCGATGCACATGTCTACATGATATGAATGAATGTCACACACTCACACAACAAAACGACGAAAACCCGAAAGACAAAGAACCCGGAATGGAAATAGATGAAGCCGGAGATATATTATATACCCAAAAGGGAAAGTATTACATCCGGGACATTACACCCCACCAGCGGGAGGAGGTAGCCATCAATCATCTTTCAGGAGAGCAGCACCAACCACATCAACGCATCTTTTTTACATGTCATACCGTCTACTATTTCCTTGCTAAGGTGCATGATAATGACTAGCCATTTCCCGGATGGAGAATCTTGTACAGTGTTTAACAGACAATAATTCAGAATTCTTTTACAGTGCCTGATTATGTCCTCCCTACAAAGGAAGATGCAGTCAAATTTTTCCACACTTCTCAATCAACAACAACAAACATGAAACAAGCAGTGCAAATTTATCCTTAACCCAAGGAAATCAAGTAAGGAACTAAGTCAAACATGTTTAAGTTTGACTAACTCTCTATATTGGCATCTAGATCAGAAAAGGAAAAAATAATACGCGCACAATTTCACTTAGATCATCCTCCCTGTGCAACACCTCACACGCCTTCGTTCTAATAGCAATGAAGTCTGAATCAAACTTCTCGTAGGACTCTAGTGCCTACAAGGATGAGGTCAAATGACATCAATACTGGAGTCACTAGGGGAACATATGCGTGCCTACTTTTTTGCAAATGTTCCATAGAATATCTTATCATGAACGGACTGGTGAACTTACATAGGATTTGTTTCCAAAGACCTTCCTGGTGGTTTAGGTTTTTATTTATTTCTCGAGCTCTAATTTTTTAGCTTGCCCGACATCTAAACATGAACTACACGATAAACACAGAGCACACAGGTGGACTATTCAAGTCCATTGATACATAAAAAATATTTAATGTGAAATGATTTATAACAATTTCAGAGACAACATAAGCTAGTTGTAAAAGATACATGATTCAGAGTTTTTATTCTAGCCTACTAAGCTTTAACTGATGCTCTCTAAAAAAGTTTAATGAACAATATCATTCAAAATAAACACACAGTTCGTTTAGGTTTTGGAACTAGAGAATTTTAGTTTTAGATAATAGGTTCAGAAACTAGTTACCTTGAGATGAAGAGTCGTTAGCTTCCTTGTGTTTCAGCATGATATTCGAAATACATCATATTTTTGCTACTTTAGTTGCAGCCCCAATTCCAATAAGTGGTCTGTAAAAGTAATTGACTAATATCATGTTAACAAAAACAACCTGTCCAGCCAGCACCCATGATAACTACAAGCAGCAAGTAGCATAATGGAAAAAGCCTAGTATCAACTATAGCAAGTAGCAAGTGTGAGCATTCAGATTTCTGTATAGTACGCCATCGCCATTTCAGAGAGCAGTAAGCATACACAGAATTGAGACTTGCAGAATTCAAACTAATAAAAGATGCTGAATCCATCAATGATCATGCATCACCTTGTACTGTTGTGTGTGCTCAACTTGGAAGGCCGCGCAGAGCTTGGTGAAGATGGTGGCTTCAATTCTACTTGGACTGATGTCCGTGATCCACTTGGGGACGGCTGCGAGTAACAATGGTGGACGAGCTCGTGGCCGAGGGCGGCCAAGGCGACCACCGTCCACCGGAGACTGTAGGTGGTCATGCTTGTTCTCAGCAGCGAACTTACACGAGGTGGTGGTGATGGCCGAGGAAGTCCGAAACCGGCGCTGAACTAAAAAAATAACAATTGCACTAAATAAAAATTAGAATTTGAACCGAGCGTGTCACTGAAGATGAACTTGTGCATCTATTTTTTGCTCCCGCACAAGTGTAACAAATTCAGGATGACATGAATTTTGTGTGCATATAATAAGATGAATGAGTGAGAGAAGAAAGAGAGCAGTAAAAGGATATTTTTTTACCTTGAGATGATATCTCTTCTTAAGGTCTTGAAGAAAAGTGACACTGTAGGTACCACATAACCACCAACTAAACATCAGACCTTAACAAACGATGATCTCTCCTTCCAGAGCTGAACTTACTAGCTTTTCATAATCTGAAGAGGTGTAACCCTTTATTGGCAAACTGCTGCAAAATCCCCAAATGCCATATAATATAAAATCCCCAAACTGCTGCAACATCGAGTTCAAGATAAGCTATCAATTCAGAACTTAATAAGGAAGAGAATCAGTAAAGAAAGGCTGCATTTGTGTCCTCGGGCCATTCTTTAGGCACACTAAAACAAACATGCCGCTCATGTTAAGTATTCTTTCCAATAAACTTTCCAGAGTATCTTTGTTTAAACATACTGTGGGGCGAAGTTTTTCATGGTGTAGTTTTTGAACTCCTATGGTAGTAATACATGAACTCCCCGAGGACACGAATTCTTATATTAGCACCCAAAGTACAGATCACACATGAAAATTTCTCTAAGTGGAGAAATGATCACACAAAAAATGATAATTGCAGGAAAACTTTTATCTGAAAAAAGCTCTCTGAATACCTTATTGAACTAGCTGTTTTGAACTTGCAAACGTTCATTTTTGCACTTATCCAAAATGTTTGAAAGGAGTAGGTTGTTTGACATTATTTTGAACACACCTTTTCATCTCCACTGTATGGTATTCATGTGTGCTATCCTTTCATAGGTATTTGCACAAACATGTGGTGTGCTATGAAGAACAATGGTAATGTGAGCGAGTGAAATCAGAACTGAAACTCGTTACAAATTCTTGACAAAAAGGAGCACCAGATAACCATTAGTCCATTACTCACAACAAACAAAACTCACCCCGTACATAGCAATTTCATAAATCTGCACGCACCTTGGGGATTCCACTGGACCTAGACACTGAATCAACTATGACAGATTGCTCTGAACCTTGCGAATTGTGCTCTCTGTTCTTGGCACGAGTGGTTGGAGCAGTACCTGAATTTGGTGCCAGCTGACGGATGCAAGTCTTGCAGCTCGAAGAGCCACTATGTGCCGCTGCAATACTCCGCGACGACCATACCAACAACACGGACATGCATATCAGGCAAATGCATGTACATGAATGAGCCGACTTGCATGTACTTGTATGTCAAGCATCATCAGGCACATTGAGGAGGTTGCATGTTCAGTTCATGTCCAGTCTACATATGATGAACTTTACTACTGCTTGATGTGGCCGTCCATGCACAACTAATTTGGGAACCCCTGTAGCCGAGTGTTCTCCCTCGATCACCACCATGGCTAATTCTCAGGTCAGTGGTTGGTCTAAAAAAATGAAGAGGTCAGTGCCTCCATAGAAGTAACAGGATGCAAACTTAATTCTTAGGTCACAAGTTTTTAAATGCTAGCACTGCTACCAGCTTTTGTAAATACTAGTGAACTTGAACTTATGGTCTCCCGAGATATGAACTGATTGTGTTACAAGCAGACGCACAAAATCCAACGGGCTGCTGTAAGTACATGTAAAAAGAAAATCAAGTCATCTATATTAATTGGGAGAAGTTCAAAAAGAAACTTTTAAAAAGTTTGTACTGTTTTTGCTATAACAACTATAGTCATCTTTGCCAACAATGTATATTACACGGTTAAAATAAGTTTTTTGACCTGAACTAACATAATAAATTGTACTGGACTAAAATGAGAAAACGGGAATGAGCGTGTTACTGAAATATTAACTGACTGAACTGTTGTTTAGTGGAGGAATTTACACGAGTTGGTCGTCATGGAAGATCATTCCTTGTGGACATACTATCAAAACAGATGTAGTGTCACTTGATGCAAAAAAACAAATTCTCATAGTCCTTTGGAGGTATTATAAACTTCTCCGAACTTATAACAACTGATCGCATGAACTAAGTGCGAAATAAAGTGCGACCTTTTTTTGCAATTTGTGTGAAAAAAAAGAACTAGACAATCTAACATCTAAAATAATTAGCTGCATTTTTTTATTTCTCTTACTACACTGATGTGCAGTATACATCTTACCAACTACACACAAAAACATAAGTTCGACATTTAACATCAATCCCTCTCGGCACCCTAGAATAGAGACCTCTAAAACAAATCCCGGGAACACAAAGTAGATAAATTACAAGCATCAACATAGACATACAGTGATGCGTAAGTTTAAATATGACAAACCAAACGAAGTACCATTTCTATCAAAACTCTGCAACGCACAATTAACACACTAATTATTACTGTACAGGGACAAATTAAGCTCAGCTTGGGCACAAAAATTTGACTGAAAATCGCAAGATATTAAAATAATCCATTTTCTAGTCGACACAGTATTACAAAGGAGATCAATAAAACTATACCACCTCTCGGTCAAGTAAAGATGTTTCTCTGAGCATTCTAGTCATCCCTCTCATCCCAACAAGGACCTGCAGAAAGTAGAAACATTGTTCAGGAATTGGTTGGGTACCCATACTTTTGTACTGAGGTAAACCTTTTCATCGGACTGTTGCCAAATTTCAGAGAACTTGAATTTCAGATTTAGAAGAAATTGAGACCTCACCTGAGTGAGTACTGAAGATGCAAAGAGTAGGCTTTTTGGGGACTTTGAGTTTAGCAACTTGTTTTTGCTGCAACCTACAAAAAATAGGATTAAGATAAGATTTTTTCAAGGGGAACTTAACAGGTTTTGGCATTCGAACGATCTAGGGGGTTCTGTCCGATTTTTTTTTGGAGTTTTTATGTAAATATGCATCAATCAGCAAATAGCAGCATTTTAAGCAACAAAATTTTGATAGCAATCATCTTTGTAAAAACAACAAACACAGTAGTGCAGCAGCATGCACATTCATCTTTCTGAATTTCTTCTCACTTCCTGTAAATGCAAAACCGGAATACATAGTAGCAGCAACCCCACATACACATTCATCTCTCAAATCTCTCTCAAACTCGCTCACTTCCTGTAATGCAATAGGATCGAGGGTCGGGAGCAGAGGTATGACGAAAGAACAATTAATTGGCAGATGGATTCGAATTTGAGATCAAACAAAACAAGTTACGATTAAAGAACAATTCATTGTTCCCCAGATTGAATGGACAGAAATGAACAAAATGAATCAATTTGATTACTGATTGCGCTGCGGCAGCTACCTTTGTCGAGCTCGAGCTATTCGTTGAGGGGCACCTTGGGCGGTACGCTTGGCCTCCTCGTTCTCCTCCACGTCAAGGTTGCTAGTCTGCTCCTTCTCCTTCTCCTCCTTCCTACTTCATTATTGATTGAAGTAACACCATAAACACCACCACTAGCAACATTAAAGGTGTGAGTAAGGGTTATGATCGAATCAACATTCAGTACCTCTGTACCTTCGCTAGTCACCGCACTAGAACAGAACTTCAAATAGAAAATAGAGGTAACAATAGCAGCAATTGGTAGCTGCGTAGGGGCATGCATCAGCAGCAGCAGAAAAGGATGCGGCTGTGCTGGGCAGTCCTAGGTGCAGCAGCAGCTTGTAGCAAGGAGCGGCTTGCACTCAGCTCCTTGAGCGACCGGTCATAGAGGAAGCAGTTGGACTGTTGAGCTGGAGGTCCTCGACCCCGCGACTCCTCCAGCAGGCTCCACTTTTTGCCGCTGAAGCATAAGGCATGGCCTTGGAGCGGGACGCGTCCACGGCGGCGACATTGAACGGACAGGGATGGCGGCGGCGAACTGCATGTACGCGGTGGAGGGGACATTGAACGGATAGGCGTGGCGGCGGCGAACTGCCTGTACGCGGTGGTGGCGACATCGTACGGACACGGGTGCGACGACAAACTGCCTGTACACGGTGGCGGCGTAGCACCATCGGAGAGGAGGCAGAATGGTGGCGGGGGAGCATCATCGGCTGCTGGAGGAAGGCGACCGGAGCCGGGAAGGGAGGCGACGCGGGGGAGGGACGCGGTCGGCGTGGGGGAGGGAGGCGGCCGGCGCACGGGGGTGGGAGGCGGTCGGCGCGAGGGAGAGTGGCAGTCGGCGCACGAGGGTGGGAGGCGGCCGAC
>LR738711.1:523765900-524072203 GCA_902687465.1 Secale cereale | reverse complement strand
CCCCCCCAGCCTGCTTGCGCGGCAGCGCCCTGCGGCCGGCGGCGACCCCCTCCCCTCCTAGCCTCCTTGCGCGGCAGCGCCCTGCGGCCGGCGGCGACCCCACCCTTCCCCGCCTCCTTGCGCGGCAGCGCCCTGCGGCCGGCGGCGACCCCCACCCCTCCCCGCCTTCTTCCGCGGCCGGTAGCGCATAGCGCGCGCGGAGCGGCCGGCGATGCAGTCCCTCGGCGAGCCTTCTTCCGCGGCGGCGGTTAGGAAGCGACGCCGCCCCTCACCTTCGCCCCAACACCACCGAATTGATCTAGGTGCGCCGCAGCCTTGATTTAGCGCCCCGTTAGCTGCACCCCTGCCACAGAACCGAGCATATGCCCTGGGAGATCCGTCGCGGTTGACCCAGCTGAAGCATCCAGCCTCGGTTATGCATGGCAGGGGGAAGAGAACTGCAAGGATGCCTTCTCCATCGCAGTCGACGTGGATGCGAACTGCAATGCTGCCCATCCAACCTTCTCCCGCGATAATGGCAAAAGTTGAAAAAGCCCATGAGTTCCTGCAGCGGAGGTGGACTGCACGCCAACAGCAGGCAGAGTTGCAACTGCAGAAGGAGAGAACTGCAGATAATGTAAGAAAATCACATACCCAACCCCCCCACACATCCAGTTTGCAGTGCCCTTTTTATCACCATGCAGTGCCCTCTTGCGTCGACTGCAGTCCCATGTATCTCCCAGTAAAAAACAGAAAAGATACTTCAAAAAAATAAAAATGCGCTATGGCTGAAAAATGCAGTCCACCATGACTTACATATGTAGAGCGCTGTGGCTTAAAACTGAAGTGCATTGTTTCTTCATGTTAACTCCCAGTGCCCCTGCTATAGAATGAAAAATTGAAGTGCAATTTCTCCAGTTGCATATATAATGATATATAGTACGAAGATGCAGTTCATTTCACTGTTGGCGTGCATAAAAAGCTTTGGCTTAATACTGTGCAGGAAATTACTATGCCTCCAAACCAGAAGATACCTCGATTGATTCACAAACCAAAGCCTCTGAACTGAACTGCATTGGAAGAGAAGAGTGGGAGATGGCTGGATGGATAACACCTGAAATACCTAGGGGTTTCTTTAACACAACAAACAGAACTGCGTACTCAGTGGAGGAAGATGTAGAGGATAAAGATGAAAACGGTGAACCAACATCATTCGAGATGGAGAATGCAGTGAAGCAAAAAAGCGCGCAAGATGAGGAGGACGACGACGATCTGGTCTTCATGGGGGAGCATGCGCAGAAAGATGAGGAGGAGGATGATGATGGAGCAAATCATAACAGTTATGCAGCCAAGGTACACGCGAGTCTTTGAAACATTTGGCCAGCAGATCAGAACGGATGATATAGCACCTCCACAAGCCAATGTTGAAACCCAGCAAGTTCGGCAAGTTCATGAGCAAACGATTCGTCGACGAAGAGACAATGGAATTCCACCCAGGCTGCCTACTGCGCACCAAAAGAATCGGAAGCAGAATCAAGGAGAGCCATAAGCAACCAAAAAAGTACAGTTCTCAACATTTCTGCCTCCTCGCGATCCTAAATTACACAGATCTGTTGTCACCCCTCCATGCCCAATAAACATTGGTGAGCTGCAAACACCGTTAGAGAAAAAATAATACACGCATGTAAGCTTTCTTGCCTAACTACTGCAGTTCACTTACGCATTCTTTCAGCTTGTGCATTCTCATTAACAAAAAAACATTCCATATTGTGTGTGCAGAATGAGAATATGCTCCAAGAACTTGTGCCTGTGAAAGGTATGCAATTCACATCACACGATGCGGCGCGAGAATTCTACAACACGTATGCGAGGCATGCAGGCTTCGACACACGCAAAAACGACGGATGCAGAACAAACAGATACATAGTGTGCTCAAAGGAAGGCAGAAGCAAGGAAACCGTCATAGATTATGATAGAAAGCGAGAGAAAACATCAAAGAGGACTGGCTGTAAGGCAAGAATGATATTGAAAAAAAAAATCAAGGATGTGGTTGTGATAGCAGAGATTGAGCTCAATCACAACCACAGGATGATTGACAGCCCGGCTATGCTTCTGCACATGCACTCGCATAAGACGAATGATCCGTTACTTGATAAACTAGTGAAGGACATGCAGAGCGACAACCTGACGCACACGCAGATGATGTCAACCCTGTCAAGGATGTCAGGAGGGCTGCACTTTATGGGGCGCACTAGCCGTGACTGGGTGAACAGGTACGTTCACTAAACAAAAAACGATATCTCGTCTATTTCATGCAGTTCGCTTGTGCATTTTCTGTATGTCTCTAATGCTGCAAGTATATTATTATTTCGAACTGCAGGAAGCACCAATTCGCGAGGGAGGAAACAGAAGACGATGTGAGGAAACTCCTGGCTTTCTTTGAGAAAATGCAGCAAATAAACCCGGAGTTCTTCTATGATTACGACAAAGATGTCGATAACCGTGTGTGAAACATATTCTGGGCGAACGCGAGCTGTCGGGGATCGTACGAAGATTTTGGAGATTGTGTCACATTTGGCATGACCTACAAGACCAACAAGTTTCACATGCCTCTGGCTGTCTTCGTTGGAGTCAACCATCACCTCCAAAGTACAATATTTGTTGTGGCTCTCATCAGAGACGAAACAATACCGACTTTCGAGTGGGTGTTCCGGACGTTCTTGCGTTGCATGAACAACAAGCGGCCAATCTGCATACTTACAGGTATGCTAAAAAAGAATGGCTTTAAATAACAATGCAGTTCACTGCCAAGTTTTGTAGTCCATTTCTTCCATCCAATGAAAAAAAATCATAAAAAAGTAGAAAAAAGATATGCAGTTCTCTCAATAACTCACTGCTTGGTTTTTTCAAAAACATGCAGATCAATGCCCCTCCATGGATGTCGCGATAAAAAGTACGCTAATAGGCACGCTGCACAAGTTATGTCGTTGGCATATATTGAAAAAATACAAGGATCATCTGTCCTTGCTGTACAAAGCGTATGAGACGTTCAAAGATGAGCTGACCTCCGTTCTCAACCACCCGCTAATGCCATCAGAGTTTGAACGCGCTTGGCATGAGCTCATGGACAAGTATAACCTGCAAAATGATGAAATTATGAAGGCGCTCTGGACAGACCGAAAAGAATGGATATCAGCTTACTACAAGGAGGTGTTCTGTGCACGGATGACGTCGACACAGAGAAGTGAAAGCATGAACCGGATCTTGAAGAGGAACTTTGTCAAGGAAAGACACGACCTACACATCTTTGCATCGCAGGTGGACAGGTGCATCCAGACAAGGAAGGGCGTCGAGCACGCGGAGACCATAGCTAACGAGGTATATAACCAGAGCAAAGTTTTTAAGCTGGATGAGCAATTAATAAACACTGCTCGCTTTTTTGATTTTAGCTGTGAAAGACAACTACTTAACTGGTTTTCTTTGTTTCACAGACGGAAATAAAGACTACTACTCAGTTTGGTTTCGAGGTTCAGCTCTCCAAGATTTACACCAGGGCGGTCTTTGCTGACTTCAAGCAAACGCACTACCGCGGCACTGCATTCAGATCAGAGCAGTCCCCTGACAACCCGACAAAATATTTGGTGCGCCACTACAACCGGTCTGATGATTTTGATTGGGCAAGACACGAGTTCCAGGTAGTTGCTGATGTGATGAATGGTATCTACGAATGCGAATGCAAGCTGTGGACACACACAGGTCAGTGAGACAGGAAACAAAAAATAAGCACAAAAAACATAATGAAGTTCACTTACTGCTGTTAGCAAAAAGAGATGAAAAACAGAAAAAAACCTTAGTGAAGTTCACTAGAACAGAAAAACCAGGACCTATTTATAATGCAGTTCACAAACTAATTGAAATGTTGCATATTTATGTGAAGTTTGCTGACACGAACAACCCAAAAAATTCTTTTGCTGCAGGCCTGTTCTGCGTGCACATCATTTGCATGTTGGATCAGCTGTGGGTGGACAAGATACCTGAAGAGTACATATTGAAGAGATACACACGGAACGCGCGCCAAAATGCAACTTTTGACCGCAGAGACTATGAGCAAACTGCTCCAGATGGGAGTTCGATGTTCTGCCGTAGGAGACTACTTGCAGAAACAGTGATGGACCTGGCAAACAGGGGTGTCAAATCGGATAGAGGGTACAACAAAGCTTTATCTGGGATGAGAGAACTCATACAAGAAGTCGACGTAATAAATGAAGAAGAAGAAGCAGAGAAGATCATGGATGCGCGGAGTGAAGAACAAGGAGAGGAGCGCGAACATGCCGCTGATGGTGCAGCTCATAATATGGATGACACAATTCTTCCCCCGCCTGTTTCAAACACAGAAGGGAGAAAGAAAGAGAGCAAATCAGCCAATAAAAAAGCTGCAGCAAAAGAAAAATGTCCTGAAAAAATAGCAGGCCTGAGCCAGAACTGGACAGCAGAGGAAGACCACTGGGGGTAAGGATGTGCAAATCATGCAATAAGATTGCGGGACACAACTCAAGAACATGTAAGGAGCGGCTGAAAAAAATCCGGGCTGAAAATGCCGCCACAGATCACCAAGCAGACCAACAAAATGATATGACAAAGAGAAGACTATGTAGCGTCTGCAACAAGAGAGTGAAGCATAACGCGAGAACTTGTCCAAATAGAACAGAAGAAAAAGATGAAGAAGATGACGAAGAAGATGCTGACAGAGCAGAGAATGAGGAAGAGAGCGAAGCTGATGTAACTGAAGAGGAATATGAGGAAGCAGAAGAGGAAGAGGAAGAAGAAGATGAAGATGAAGACATCGAAGAACCATCATCAAAAACGAGGGGGAGAGGCAGAATGCAGAATCCAGCGCGTAGGCAAGCATCGCAGTCGCACGGTCGCGTTACGAGGGGTAATGCGAACAACAAGAGCAAAACAGAAGCAGCAACAACCATTGAAACAAATGCAGTGCACAATTTGAGAAAAAGCAGCAGGAAAAGGACATAGATCAACACATATACAATTTTACCTTTTAAAATATATTAACTTCATCCTTTATATATATCGTATCGTATATAAGATATAGCTTGTGTTCAGTGGACTGCAAAAAAAGAATTCAACATGTAATATTGAAGTTCAAAATGAATAGATATAACATATGCCATATATACTTTGTGATCAATGTGATGCGGGTGGTATGCTTGATAAAATGCAGTTCTCTTCTATATGAAAGAAATAAGAATGTCATTCTCAGAATGCAGTTCTCTTCTATATGAAAACCCTGAGAACAGAATGTCATTTTGAGAATGCAGTTCTCTTCGTCGTATAGAATCTGAGATGACAGTGAATCAATATATAATGCAGTTAGAAGAAAAATCTATAGAGTGAGACTAGGATTCACGTACAGTGCAGTGCGTGTGTGGTGCGTTTAAAGCTTATAGTGTAGTCCGCTTCGAGTATACAGTGCAATGCGCTTAGTGCAAAAATGTAAAAATTGAGCTCTCACTTAGCAGACACAGTTGATTTTCTGTCTTCTAATACAATTTTTCCAAAATTTTGAACCTCGACGACAAACACCTTGAATTCCTCTTTGCTGTCCCATGTGATAAGGTGAGATGCAGTGCGGATGTGTATATTTAAAAAAACTTGGCTGCTACTCATATGAGTGAATGCAGTGCGCTGCGAACATGTTACAATTCACAAGGAGGAATTGGCTGAAAGCTCCATTATGTACATATTTGACATGTCACTGTCTGCCACAAAAAGAAAAACACAAAACTAACTAGACCGGAATATACAAAAGCACACAACATGGTGTGAAAAGTTTTGCAGATCGAGAACTACACACAGCGACATACATACTGTTTACAGAAAGCTTTGGAGCACACACGAAAAGACATCAACACACATAAAAAAGATCTGCTATCATTTATGCCTCATCCTACTCCTGCGAATCCAGTTTTGGAGAAAAGCCAAGAGAAATGCAGAGATTTCTTAGATCCTCCGGGAACTCGGTGACTACGACCATGTTTTCAGGGTGGAACGGGATCTGGAACAAGAACTCAGCCTTCCATTCCTCAACAGCAGCTTCCTGCGATGAAGCAAAAAAATAAACAAATATACAAGATCATCTACAAAAAAGAACTAACAAAAAAAATCAAAGAATGAGGGATTATTATTGGATTAAAAAAAGATACTTACATTACGCTTTGCGAATTTCACAACAAAGCTTTTGCCGTCGTAAAACGGAGCCATCTTCAGAACAAAGAAGCCGCACTCGTTGGGGCCCTGCTCAGGGGCGCCCAAAAAGCTAGCTTTCTTTGAAACATCGACCCAGTCTACCGACTCCTTTCTCTTGTACTCCTTTTCTCCATAAACCTTCTTCAACAATGCAGTCATCCTGATCATCTGGTGAAAATAAAAAAATAAAAATACACATCACAACAATATTGTTCGACACGCGCACACATGAAAACAAGAAGAAGGTGAAACAGGAAAAAAATTACCATTTCAGTGCGGTCGCTGTGGTATTCAGACTTATGCCACCTCGTTGTTTGATCAATCGGTCTGATGTACCTCCTAGTGTCATGAATATCAAGGGTCTCGCGGTGCCTATTCATCGTGTATAGCGAGTAATGCTGGTCTTTCAACGGTGGTAACAGAATCTGATTTTGTTTCATCAAAATTGTTATGGGTTTGATGAGTGAAAAAGGATTACTGGAAAAAATTGGGAGAGAAAATAAGTACATAAGGCTGAACAAGCAAATCTGATAACTTACTAATTTGCAATCAAGAAGGTTCTCGTCATCACGAACAAAAACTTTGAACTGCTTTGCTGCATCGTCAACGTTAAACTTGCCGTGGACAAAAGGCAACACAACGTTTCCATCTTCATCTCTATCCGCGTGATCATTCATTTGAAGCACATACTGCGTGTGGGTAATTCACAAAAGAATGTTAATGCAGTTCCCCCTCAAAGTTCACTCTGACGCTTAATGAAAAAATAGATCACGCTTCTCTAACAGTATGCAGTTCACAATTCTCCCCCCAATTTGTTTTATTTAAGATACATGGGTTAAACATAATAAATGTATGTAGTTCAGTACATTGCTAAAACAAATTATTAGACACTATTAACTGCAGTTCACTCCAGCAGAAAAAAAGAAGAAAAAGAGAAATACCGTGATAAACAAAGGGGACAGGAGAACGCGTTCGCTAGATCGATAAACCACATTCATATGCTCGTCATTCTTCCAGTACCTGATGATATGATCCATCAATTCCGAGTCCATGAAACCACCTCTGGTGAAAGTTAAGAACATGTAGTCCACATTCACAGTGTAGACTTCGACAGGATTCCTGTGCATGAAAAGCGCGCACCTGCACAAAGCAAACGGCGAGGGTGGGGGATTAGGAACACAAAAGGAAAAACACAAAAAACATTACACACATTAAGAATCAAAAAAGCGAAAAAACTAACGGAAAAAGAACTGACTCGCTGTATTTCTGCCTGAATGGTGTGCTCGTGATGAGTTGCAAGACTTTCCTCATCTCCGCAAGATAGCTGAAACTCGCAGGCTTCAACTTCTGTACAGGAGATCTAAACTTTGATGGCTTCTGCACATGCCTCTTATTTGATAGAACTAGTGCCTCGCTGTCGGTCGGGCGTTCCACAGCTGCGCTCCTAGTCCTCCTAGGCACTGGTGGTGGCCTCTCAAAATCATCATCACTATCTTCAGCATCCGGAGGGCTGACTGCTTTCTTCCCACGCTTGACCTTGATAGGAGATTTCTCAAGAGCTTTTTCATTCGAAGTGCCGGCGCCACTCCTCAACCTCTTACACACCGGTTCTTTTACAAGCTTAACGGGGGGTTCATCAAGGACAAATTTCTGAATCATTGGAGTGTGAACCTGAGTTTCAAACAAGGAAATACCACCTTGGTGTGCGCCTTCGTCAAAGCCTGCACAAAAAAATGGATAATGAGCAAAATGAAAAGAATCATCAAGTTCACTAACGAAAGTCGTTTTAACATGCAAGTGGGGTTCTACTAAAATCTTAACAAAAGTAGTGGACCTCCCCTTTCTGTATCAATGAAGTTCACTTAATAAAAGGGTGTGTGACTGAAAAAAATGTAATAACCTTCTTTAAAAATTAAAAGTGTTGTCAGGTCCAGACAGCAATGCGACGAGGTCAACCAACTATAGAGCACCGCCTTCCTGATGTAGCCAATGTGCTCCTTCCCAAACTTGGCAATCGTTTCACCATCCCAGGTCTGCATGAATTGGGGAACATGTAAAATCCACAATCATGCCTGCAAGAAAACCAACATAAACACATTACTAATGCAGTTCACTCAATAATGAAGTGCTACTGATGTTAGTAAAACAATGCAGCTCCATACACACAAAAAACTGAGGGAGAACAACTAATAACACATTAGTAATGCAGTTCGCTCAAGGGAAAGGTGCTTCTAATTTAGTAAAAACAATGCAGCTCACTTACACAAAAAAACCGAAGGAGGAAAAAGAAAGGAGAACAAGTACAAACCCGTTTCCCTGTTGCGGGACATTAACATGAGTCAGCACGAAGCCGTCAAGGGTGGGAGGGTTCAACGGCTCATCACAGCTTGCGCTGCCATCTTTCCAAACTTTTTTGATGTTCCTGACCATTTTCCTGAAGACAAGATTTGCAGGAGCGTTGTCGGCGTCGTTCAATGAGTCGAGAAACTCAAAACACTTCTCTCGCAGGTTCAAAGTGACCAAGCAGTAGTGGCCTATCGCGTCCTTCATTGTTGCGGGAGGAGGATCAAATGTTGCAAACATAATCTGAAATAAAAAAAAGAATAAAACAAACCAGATGAGAAAATAGAAAAACAGAAAACTTATTTTCAAGATGACGAAAATGGTCAAAATGCGTTACCAAGTTTTTCTTGTCCACACGTTCCTCTGCGCTTGAAGAAAACATCTTTTTCAAAGCCCTATTTGTGGCACCGCCGTTCCAAATGGAATTCTGCCAAAAAGACAAAACCAGAGAGTTAATGAAAATGCTTATAGCACAATACAAATTGGAGAGGGATAAATATAAATTAATGAAAATGCTTACACATAGGTTGTACGGGACAATCATCGTTTGAGATCCTTTGAACCTCTCAGCTAACATAGAGACGCCAATATTTGCGAGGCGCGTGCTCGGCGTTCCATACGACCAAAAAGACTCGCCAACATGACCGATAGTAATATCACCAAACTCGCCCTTGAATGCAACTAGATGCCTTCAGACAAGAAGAAAAAAGCCCAGCAAAAAGTGATAAGATGGGTGTCCCTGAAAAAAATAACATATTAAATAACCGGGGTGTAAGACAAAAAATGTCATACTTCTTCTTATTATCCCTCCTAGCCCTCGTAACAGCGTCATATAACTCATTGTATCTTCTCATAAGAGCTGGATCAATGCTCGAAGGAGTAACAACAGGTAATTCCTCATCTGCATACAAAGTGGGAACGATATCAGAGAATAAAACAACATGGTCCATTTTGCCCCAGGAAAGAACAAAAATAATGCAGTTCGCTTACCTTCGGTTTCAGAATAAACTTCCCGCGGCTGCTCAGATACATCTTCGCTGAGCGTCAAGTGATCCAGCCCGGTAATATCATCGTCAAGCGACGCTTGATTGCTCATGTCCTGAGAGAGTCTTGGCTATTCCTCTTCAGAACCAATCGAAACTGTCTCAGTTGGGACTTTGGTTGTCTCGGCTGGGAAAGCCAGATTGCCAACAGATTGCTCGGGGGCGCGAGGGACGACACAAAAATTTCTGAGGCACCTCATCGCCAAGCAACAAAACAGTAGGCCCAACAACACCATCAATGCCAGCGGATGTCCCCGCAGCATCAAATCCGACTCTAGGAGTTCCTTCTCTCTCTTCTGCAATTTCAACTGTAACACGAGGAGCTCCTTCTCTCTCTTCATGCTTATCACCATCCACGATATCCTCCCTTCCTTCTCTCTCTTGTGCCTTATCAGCCTCAACAGAACACTCCCCTCCTTCTCTACCTTCTCCCTTATCAACCTCCGCATTAGGCTCCTCCCCTCCTCTCCCTTCCACATTATCATCCTCCATGATGTGCTCCGCTTGGATTTCAACATTTAATCCACAGTTCTGATGAGTTAAAAAATAAAACACATTACACAAAAAGAGAGAATGCAGTTCACTAACAAAATGGACCATGAACCTCGCATGAAAAATAAAAATAAAACACAAAATGCAAATTCTCTATACTCACCAGAGAAGCGTCGCCTTCCATCTCTTTAGACTTGTCAGCCTCGTCGTCCTTGCCAGCGTCACCCTCTGCCTCCTTCCCATGTATTTCCACGTTTGATTCGCCATCCTAAAAAACAAAAAACAAAAATAAAACTATTATCCAAAATGCAGTTCTACAACTAAAGCCAACACCAGATCATGCAGTTCACTGCTAAAAAATGATGCTTCTTCTCTAAACAACAACTGCAGTGCACTACCACTACTGGTGCACACTAAAAAAAATAAAAAATGTAGTTCGCTGCCACTACTGGTGCAAAAATATGATTGTTTGTTTTGGACACTACAAAAAATTAAACAATGAAGTCCCCTGTAAAAAATAGGAAGAAATCAAACCTTGTCGATGACATATTCATCAAGAGGATTGTCTTTGGCAGCTTCATCAAGAGGGGACAATGGCCTATCAAACAAATAATCAGAATCAACACCGTAGTGGTCCTGGTGGTCATCATCACGGCAAGCGTTAGCATTAGAAGATTCTCCTCCACACTGCGAAAAGAACAAAAGGATGCGATAAAAAATAGTCAATGCCACAACACACAGAAAAAAATCGATAACAAAATGGGTAAAAAAACTGTTCACATATGAAAAAAAGACATACATCCACAGCTGCGCGATCAAGCAAAGAAGGCCGGACAACATCTTCACGCCTGTTCATTTCCTTCACAATTGCCTCAGCTTCCTGCTCATACCTAGCACACTTGTCGTCCTGAGACTGTTTAAACTAAACGAATGAAGACCTGATATTCGTAACTGTCTGCTTAAGGAATTCAAGCTGCCCACGGTCAAAGTTATGAGTGGCCTCAATTTCTGCTTCAGAAGGGCCTTTACCTTCAGGAAACAATCCAGCAATATTTCTCATCCTGGAACCGAATGTTGGGAAATCAGAAGTTAAATTGATGACCCTGTCAAGAAGCTCATCGACCTGAACAAATTTATTGCTATCAGCAGAAGCCTCGCCAGAAAAACCTCCAGCAGCCGCCCTAGCAAAACCATGAACCCGTCAAATTGGAGCCGCCCTAGCAAGGGCTCACAAAACATTTCAGGCGCTTCGACAACTGCAGTCCGCTTGTACACAATGTCCCCTTCCGCCTTCCACTGAACAAATTAACAAAAAAAGAGATGCAGTTCACAAATAAAGTACATAAGAGGTTCACATTTAGCATGGCGAAAAAAAGGAATAAAACAAACACAAAGGCTGGCTATGCACTGACCGGCAGCTTGCCAAACTTGTAAGTGTCCAGGTGTATCTTTCCCCTGACAATAATGTCGGCGTTGTGAATCTTTTTCAACTGCACATGGGACAGTATTGCAACGCGTGGCGTGCGTGTATGCATAACCGATACAGTGCGAAGATTCAACGAATCGAGGTACATGAACAGGGGCACGATGGTGCAACCCTCAGCGCAGTTCTGCTTGCTCCCTTCAGAATTCCACTTGTACACAACGGCCTGCAGCTCGTCGACAACAAGCTGACAAAAGTCCATGCTAGTCATAGATGCAAAATCCAAGTTTTCAACCATAGCAGCTACCCTGGACAACCGAGTTGCAGGGCTGGGACAAAGCAAGCTCTAGAAAACAATGAGAAAAAAACCTTCACAGTCTTATTAACCTTCGCACGGTCTGCAGCCAGCGTGCGAAGTAAAATAAGCAGGTCCTTCACATCTATGCTATGAGAACGGTTGAAACCAAGTTCATCCTTCAGATTAGCCAGCGAATCATCATGGCCGCTGACAGCAGGCCTCAGAGCAGTGTGAGAACCCATAGGGAAATCAAAAATGTGATGGACATCCTCACGATTAATTTCCAGAACCTTGTTTGACCCGCAGTCCAATCTCATCGTATCAGGGTCGATCTTTCCCATCAGCTTGCACATGAGAACACGAGAAACATTCTTCTGTACTTTCAGGTCGAAGACAATGCCAAAACCTGCTTGCCGCACCAAAGTTCTATGCGGCTCATTCAACAAGGCAACATCTTTGCATACATTTGGAATGGACAGTCGAACAGTCTTGTTAAAACGCCATTCATACGCAACATCATCTTCAGACCTCTTCCTCTTGGTACTCTTAGCAATCTACAAAAATAATAATAATAAATGCAGTTCACATCAGCAAACTCATGCGAAACAACTTAAAAAACAGAAGAAAATAAATAAATAAACAGCGTATAACTTCCTAACATCAACATCCTCCTCATCAGAATCACTGTCCAGCGCTTCTCCAGCTTCATTTTCCCGCGCCAGCTTAGATGGACGCTCAGAATCAACACCCGAGTGATCATCCACGCGTCTCCGATTTCCTTGAATCCCATGCACATCAACCTCAGCATAATTAGGCCTCTTTGAGTAATCAACACGCGGGCTCCGCCGTGGAGAACTTAAACCTTGCTCTGCAACAGTGTTGAGTTTTCTCTTCACAGGATTCTTTGCGGGGGCAAACTTAGCGGACTTCTTTGAATCTGCAATCCTCCTTCCTATCTCCTTACCCTCATCAAACTTTACTTGCTTCACCTTATGAGTGTGATGCCCCGAGACCGATGCTTCAGATCCTTCCATTTATTTTCATTGATGTCGTGTGTTTATTTTGTTTGTTGCATTGTCATAATTATTTTTGCATATTTCATTCCTATATGTTGATGCCATAACCATGTTGAGTGCCTTGTCATATTTTGCTTTTTGCATCATGTTCATCTTTTCATATATTGCTTTGTGCCATCTTTGTTTTGCCATGGTTGCCTCACTTGCTTTGTTATATGCTCGATGATGTGATATTGACCTTGTCATTTGTTGTTGCATTTGCATCATGATCATCATTGTAGTGTGCATACTGGTGGTGTGCTTGTTATCTTTGTGAACTCCTTCTCCTCATCTTCTTGTTGTTTCATCTTGCCCTTGTCCATCTAAACCATCATCTAGTGCAACACTCCAGCTCTAGCTTCTTTCTTTTAAATTCTAATCGGTTATGCAAGTGACATATTTCCTGCCTCAATTAATGTTCATTCTTTTCCTATAAATCCTACACCATGTCAGTATCTACTCTGTTAAATTTCAGCTCATTTGGGTGTGCTTTGGTTGGGTTCAAGAATGGCTCAAATTTGAATTTAATTCAAACTTGGTTTATTCTTAAATCTCTAAAAATGGCCAAGGCAATTTATTCAAAAGGTGCATATCTCCAGGAGCTTATATTAAATCCCATACTATCTTCTGCCCTCTCCAAACTCTCTATGTTTTTTTTGTTGTCATTATTTCCTGCCCGAAGGAATTAAGGAAAAGAAAAGGCAGGAGCTTAGAGGTGCAGCCCAGCCCGCTTCGGTGCAGCCCAACTACAGCAGCAGGTACCCGCAGCCCAGCCTAGACCCCCCCCGCTGGTAATTTCTATCCAGTGCAATCCTTCGGACCCACATGTCATCCTCATTCCCGCCTCCTTTCTTCCACCTTGGCACTTTTCTTCCCTCACAGTAGCTCTCGGGAGAGAGCACGCACATGGCCACCGTGGCCACCACGGCGCCCGCGCCCCTCCTATAAAGCCCGCGCCCTAGGGTTTTCCCCTTCCCTCCTCCTCTCTGTGCCGCCGCCGCGAGGTAGGTCCAAGCCACGCCTCCATAGCCGTCGCCCCTTCCGCCAGAGAGCTCCTGGAGCACTTCCATGGCTCTGCCACAGCCATATCCCTCCTCCGTCGTCGTCGTCGCTCCGGATCGACTCGCCGATGTCGCCTCGTTCGTTTTCCAACAAGGCCAGGAGCCAGAAGGACCAAGGCCGATGCCGTCGTCTTCCTCCCCTGCTTCCTCTGCTTCACGGACATCGGCGATCTACGGGTCCCCAAGCCGTTTTCACTGCTTCTCTGACCGCCTGCCAACAAATTCGAGCCCCTCGTGAGCTCCTCCTCTCGCAAACCCTTCCTTTTCCCTTTCAAATTCGTGCATGTAGGCGTCGCTCCGGTCGAGTTTGTGCACGACCACCATGAACAGAGTTCGTGGAGCTTCTGTTGTTTTCTTTCGCGAGCCGTGGTCAGTTTCTACGCGAGCACACCCACACCCTCACGTAGTTGCTCTACCACACGCACACTGGCACGTTTCCGCACCCCCGCCGGCCCTCTGCAACCGCAGCAAGGGTTGCTGCTGGCTCCCGTCGCGGCGAGTTCCCGTGCGCACGCTTCAGTTTTGGCCCTGGTCGCGATGCAAGTATGCTTTATTAACTGTCGATCTCCCTTTCCAACACGAATGCATAGCTAGCCCAGTGGCTAGCGCAGCCACTATCGATCTGAGGGGTCTGTGGTTCGAATCTCAAGCACCCCTATTTTCTGCACCGCTTCCTTTTATTTTTTTTGCTCACACACACTCATCCATTTCGGGCCACACCCATCTCGGGCCTTGCAAGTGCGTTGCATTCGGCCCGCAAACATTTTTTTTAATTATGTGTTCTTGTCAAATATCCAGTGCATGCATATTTTCAGAAATGCCATTATTTTGCATTGCTCATATCTAAATATTCATGCATCATAATAAAATATGTCATATATGCATACTGCTCAGTTTTTCATCTAGTTTC
This sequence comes from Secale cereale, assembly GCA_902687465.1. Taxonomy (NCBI): domain Eukaryota; kingdom Viridiplantae; phylum Streptophyta; class Magnoliopsida; order Poales; family Poaceae; genus Secale; species Secale cereale. The sequence continues at coordinate 524,057,335 of LR738711.1, read as the reverse complement.
ATAATATCCAACTTTCATCCATGTTTGAAATGTTTAAATTGATGTTTGCATTTATTTTGCATAATAACATGCTAAAATGATTTAATTCATAACTAAATAACCGTAGCTCCAAATTTAATAAACTTTATATGTAAATGGGGTAGAAAAATGCATAGTTTAACTTAGGGCACTTTATCTTGCTGTTTAACAACATTAAAATCGTGTATAGGGCAGAACAGTACCAAAATCAATAATTGCACATGGGGATTTTCCGAAATTATTGTTTGTTGTTTCGGCCTCATTTAAACTTGTCTAAATAGATAGTTTATATATGTTTCACCTCTTGCCATGTTTAAAACATTTAATATTGTTGGGTACATAAACAAGAGTGAACTAAATACTTGAATGTGGTGTTTCCTCAATATGCAACTTGTTGCATATTGAGTTCCACTTAATTTGTAGTATTGTTTGTTGCACCTTGCCATGTATTGCATCATATATAGACTTGTGTTGTTTTCATGTGCTTCCTACCTTGCCATGTTTTGCTTCCTGTATAGATTTGTCATGCATCATACCTTGCCATATAATGCATCATATCTATACTTGTGTTGTTTTGTTGTGCTTCCTACCTTGCCATGTTTTGCTTCCTGTATAGACTTGCTGTGCATCATATGTAGACTTGTCGTGCATCATACTTGGTTGAGCATATTGTAATGATCTTGTGTTGTGTGTTTACCATATTGCTTGCTTCTTCTCGTTAGTGCTTGTTCCGTGCGATCGTGAGGATTCGTTCGTCTACCCGTGGTTCTTCTTCAAGGCTTCTTCTTCGTCTTCTTCATGGATCCGTTCTTCTTCCTTGCGGGATCTCAGGCAAGATGACCATACCCTTGGATACCATTACTATCTTTGCCATGCTTAGTTGTCTCGATGCTATCGTTATATGTCGCGCTACCCATCATTTATGTCAGCCTCTCCTTGTTGCCATGAAACCTCTAACCTTTGAAACCTTCCTAGCAAAAACCATTGTTTGGCTATGTTACCCGCTTGCTCAGCCCCTCTTATAGCGTTGTTAGTTGCAGGTGAAGATGAAGATCGTTCCAGGAGGGAACTTGTTGTTGGAATATCACAATATGTTATATATATAATAACACACCTATATACTGGGCATGGGTGGAAGGCTTGGCCTTTTGCTCGGTGTTTTGTTCCACTCATGCCACCTTAGGCGCCAATAAACCGGCATTATGTTCCTTGATTTTGCGTTCCTTACACGATGTGTATATGGGGACCCCTTGACACTTCATCTTTGAATAAAACCCCTCCAGCAAGGCCCAACATTGGTTTTAATTTGCCTCATAATAACAACTTAATTAATTAATTAAAATTGCATAGGGGTCGCGTCCCCGGGGATTCTTTCTACATAGCAGGGGAGGCCAGTGCTGATGGTGTTGGTCCCAAACGGGGGTTATGCGGGGCCACCACGGGGAAACTCGAGGTTTGGTTTTACCTGTAGGATCACCTATCCGGACGTGGCCTGAGACAAGATACGCGCGGCTACTATCAGGGTGTCGGCACGCCGGGAGGTCTTGATGGACTTGTTTTACCATTGTCGAAATGTCTTGTGCACCGGGATGCCGAGCCTGATCGGATTTCCCTAAGATAAGGGGTGATGATAATATATTTATCACTTCAGCTAATCGTGAGAGCTTGTGATGGGCTAAGTTGGGACACCCCTGCAGGGTTATGATCTTTCGAAAGCCGTGCCCGCGGTTATGTGGCAGATTGGAATTTGTTAATGTCCGGTTCTAGAAAACTTGACAGAGGATCCGAAGTAAAACACACAACTGTGTGAGTAACTGTGACTGTCTCTTTTCACTTTGAGAAGAGAACACGGTGGGGTTATGTTTGACTCGTATGTAGTTCAGGATCTTTAGCGATCACTACTAGTTTGCGACCGTTTGCGTAGATGCTCATCTTATTCTTGTACTCATAAGTTAGCCACCACATATATTGCTTAGCCGCTGCTGCAACCTCACCACTTTACCTCTTCCTACCTATTAAGCTTTAATAGTCTTGTTACCCATGGTTATGGGATTGCTGAGTCCTCGTGGCTCACAGATACTACAACAACAGTTGCAGGTGCAGGTTTCCGATGTCTTGACGTGAGAGCGATGATCGTTGTTTGGAGTTCTTTCTTCTTCTTCTTCTTCTTCAGTCTTGGGTTAGGTTTTGGGTCGGCAGCCTGGGATAGCAGATGGATGTCTTGTGTTTTTCTTGTTTGTATCCGTAGTCGGATGCTTTGTATTGATGGTGTTGTATTCTTGTGACTTGTATGTATTGTTGTATCCCCCATGTATGTATGTAATGGTACGATGTAATGATATCCATCTTGCTAAGTGCCCGAAATGCGGTTGTGCCCCAATCACGTAAGTGTCACGTGATCGGGATAGAATCGCATCTTGGGCCTGACAAGTTGGTATTAGAGCCTCGACCGACCATAGGAGCCCCCTTGATTGATCGTAGCTTGGCCGTTGTTGAGTCTAGAAGAAAAACCTTTTCGGAGTCTAGTTATATCGGAGAGTAGGAATTCTTTTTACTTCCGTGCCCCTTCGTCGCTCTGGTGAGGAATCTTGACGTAGGTGTTTTGGATTACTCCTCTCCCCCTTCAAATTTTTTTAGGATCACGTGGTTAGTTTTCGTTCGTTGCGTTGTCAGTTCTTTCATCTGGTGCATCGCTCGTCAAGTGGATTCAACCCTCTTGTTCTTGCAAGAGCAACCTCAATTCTTTTAACCGATGTTGTTTTCCCCGTCAGAAGTGGTCTTTGTTTTTCCCACCCTCCCACCCTTTTTCTTCTCGGAGCCGGAGTCCTTAATCGAGTATCCATTCTACTCGTGTGAACCCTTTGAATTCCTTTCATCAATTGTTTCAACTGGTGATTTCTCGTCTAGTGCATCATTCTTCATCTCTTTTCTTCTCCGATGGTTCCAATTCCAAGTTCTCGGTGTTGTTCATATTCTTTCATCGTCTCAAATGTTTTCCTTTTGCTCGTTCACTTCTCGCCATTTAATTATTCCGGAGTTTCAAAGAAATCTGAGGAGATTCGTTTGTGTTCCAATTAATTCGAGGTTGTCACCTCATTCGAGTTTTTCAATTATTCTGGTGCATTATCTCCTTTTAAATCCTTCCAACAGTGTTTTTTCTCTTCGGTGGGCTCATAACCCACAGGTCTTTCCCAGGATCTTACCCGACTCTTCTAATTTTCCGGAGTTTTCCCAAATTATTTTAATTGTGACGTAAGTATGGATTCCATCAGTCTTATGTCTTCTCCAAGATCGATTTTAATTATTTTCATCGTTGGTTCAACCTTTCTTCTTTTCATTCGTCCGGAGCATTTCATCAATTATTTCTTTGTGTTCCTCCGAAGGCCATCATTTCAGAAGATTTCTTCGTTCTCAGTTTCAACTTCGTCCTCCAAATATTCTTCATCGATGCCTCTTCGTTCGTCCCCATATTCTTCCGGTGCTTCGTTCAAGTATTCTTTAATCAGTTCACGATCTCTTCGTTCTCGTCATTCTAATTTCCTCAAGTTATTTATTCTTTCCGGCGATTCATTCACTGGTATTCACCCAATTCAATTCTTCAAGGTGGTTTAATCTCTTTCATCACTCGATTTTAATTCTTCCCGATGGTTCATTTCTTTTCTTCACTCGGCTTTAATTCTTACGGTGATTCGTTCAACAATTCTTTTCCAGTGCTATCATATCAATCCATTCATTTTATTTCAATCCTACCGGCGTTTGATGAAGATTTTCGCAAGTTCGCGATATATTCCCCTTTAATCTTTTCAACAAGAATAAGTGTATGCAGATCCATTGCTTTCATCAAGTTAATTGGTGAAGGATAAGCATAACATAATTCTTATTGTTTTCACCAAGTTGTTTAATTCCTTCCTTCAGAGTTTATTCTTGACGAATAAATTCTAGTTCCAAGTCCTTTTATCTTTTCTTTTCTGGAGTTCAAATTTTTCTCGGCCATTTCGTCGGAACCTCGTCTAAATCATCGCAAGGACGTATTCTTATTCTTCTCATCCCTCATCATCCTTTCGTTACCGGAGTTTTTCATGGTGATTCATCGCGATTCAAATCATTCTTCGAGTGTTCATCAAATTCTTGTTGAGCAGCTCAAGCTTTATTCTTTTGTGTCTCGAGATGCAAATAATTCTCCGTATTCTTTTGAAGTGGAGTTTTGCATTTCTTCATTCTCAGCTAATCCATCTTTTCGTTGCGGCATAATTCACCTCAACTTTTGAGATGTTTACATAAGTCCACAATAAGTTAATTATTTTGTTGTTGATTTTCTCAACAACTCCGTTCGTTCCGTCTTCGCAAGGATATTTTCAAATTCTTTTGTGCTAGAAGATGTTCTTCTTCTCCGTTCTTCTCTTCTCCGTTCTTCAATTCTTCCGTAGGCATTGTCTTGTTCATTTTGTCATGCTTTGTTCCATATTCTCAAGTTCTTGTTCCATTCCATTCATGTTCAACCGATGTGCTATTTCTTTCAGTTTCAGCCGGAGTGCTGTCCGAATTTCTTCGTGGAGATTCCTTTTCTATCTCTTATTAACCGGAGTGGTTTCAAATTCATTCTCGTTCCTTTAGCTCTTGTCTTGTGCCTTTCAACCTCCTTGATTCTAATCGTATTCGTTGCTCCTCTTGTTTAACGAAGTCTTGCAACTTCGTTCTTCTTCGTTGTATCCTTTCTTTCGAAGTGGCTCAACCTCTCAAGGTTCTTTGGTTTCACTCTTTTGTCCTCGAAGAACTTTGTTCTTCCTTTTTCCCTTCCGTCTCGTTCCTAAGATCTCGGGACGAGATCTCTTGTTAGTAGAGGAGTGTTGTGATGCCCCGAGACCGATGCTTCAGATCCTTCCATTTATTTTCATTGATGCCGTGTGTTTATTTTGTTTGTTGCATTGTCATAATTATTTTTGCATATTTCATTCCTATATGTTGATGCCATAACCATGTTGAGTGCCTTGTCATATTTTTCTTCTTGCATCATGTTCATCTTTTCATTATATTGCTTTGTGCCATCTTTGTTTTGCCATGGTTGCCTCACTTGCTTTGTTATATGCTCGATGATGTGATATTGACCTTGTCATTTTGTTGTTGCATTTGCATCATGATCATCATTGTAGCGTGCATACTTGTGGTGTGCTTGTTATCTTTGTGAACTCCTTCTCCTCATCTTCTTCTTGTTTCATCTTGCCCTTGTCCATCTAAACCATCATCTAGTGCAACACTCCAGCTCTAGCTTCTTTCTTTTAAATTCTAATCGGTTATGCAAGTGACATATTTCCTGCCTCAATTAATGTTCATTCTTTTCCTATAAATCCTACACCATGTCAGTATCCACTCTGTTAAATTTCAGCTCATTTGGGTGTGCTTTGGTTGGGTTCAAGAATGGCTCAAATTTGAATTTAATTCAAACTTGGTTTATTCTTAAACCTCTAAAAATGGCCAAGGCAATTTATTCAAAAGGTGCATATCTCCAGGAGCTTATATTAAATCCCATACTATCTTCTGCCCTCTCCAAACTCTCTATGTTTTATTTGTTGTCATTATTTCCTGCCTGAAGGAATTAAGGAAAAGAAAAGGCAGGTTCTTGGAGGTGCAGCCCAGCCCGCTTCGGTGCAGCCCAACTACAGTAGCAGGTACCCGCAGCCCAGCCTAGACCCCCCGCTGGTAATTTCTATCCAGTGCAATCCTTCGGACCCACATGTCATCCTCATTCCTGCCTCCTTTCTTCCACCTTGGCACATTTCTTCCCTCACAGTAGCTCTCGGGAGAGAGCACGCACATGGCCACCGTGGCCACCACGGCGCCCGCGCCCCTCCTATAAAGCCCGCGCCCTAGGGTATTCCCCTTCCCTCCTCCTCTCTGTGCCGCCGCCGCGAGGTAGGTCCAAGCCACGCCTCCATAGCCGTCGCCCCTTCCGCCAGAGAGCTCCTGGAGCACTTCCATGGCTCTGCCGCAGCCATATCCCTCCTCCGTCGTCGTCGTCGCTCCGGATCGACTCGCCGACGTCGCCTCGTTCGTTTTCCAACAAGGCCAGGAGCCAGAAGGACCAAGGCCGATGCCGTCGTCTTCCTCCCCTGCTTCCTCTGCTTCACGGACATCGGCGATCTACGGGTCCCCAAGCCGTTTTCACTGCTTCTCCGACCGCCTGCCAACGAATTCGAGCCCCTCGTGAGCTCCTCCTCTCGCAAACCCTTCCTTTTCCCTTTCAAATTCGTGCATGTAGGCGTCGCTCCGGTCGAGTTTGTGCACGACCACCATGAACAGAGTTCGTGGAGCTTCTGTTGTTTTCTTTCGCGAGCCGTGGTCAGTTCCTGCGCGAGCACACCCACACCCTCACGTAGTTGCTCTACCACACGCACCCTGGCACATTTCCGCACTGTGATGGCCTGGCTTATTAGGGATGATAGACAACTCATATCTATAAGGAATTCCTTCTTTTCCGGGAGCCCATTCGGATAGAACTCCAAAGTTAAGCGTGCTCAGCTTGGAGTAGTTTCAAGATGGGTGACCGACCGGGAAGTTGCTCCCGGGTGCGCACGAGTGAGGACAAAGTGCGCACAAAAGACTAGTATTGATATGTGAGGCCAGTCTAGATCCCGCCAGGAGTAACGACCACCGGCGGGTGTGTCCAGGGCGTTACAAGTTGGTATCAGAGCCGACCCTCGCGGTTACACGGATGTTTGCGGACAGTTTGCAGTCATGTTGTGCATGACGTTTGTGACCCGTCGTGGCACACGGCATGGCACATGTGCTGTCCTGGAAGCACAGACGGTTGTGCCAAGAGGGAACGTTCCTCTGGCCCGACGAGGACGTCGGTTCCTCTGAGTGAGGGTGTATGTGATGGCCTGGCTTATTAGGGATGATAGACTACTCATATCTATAAGGAATTCCTTCTTTTCCGGGAGCCCATTCGGATAGAACTCCAAAGTTAAGCGTGCTCAGCTTGGAGTAGTTTCAAGATGGGTGACCGACCGGGAAGTTGCTCCCGGGTGCGCACGAGTGAGGACAAAGTGCGCAGAAAAGACTAGTATTGATATGTGAGGCCAGTCTAGATCCCGCCAGGAGTAACGACCACCGGCGGGTGTGTCCGGGGCGTTACACGCACCCCCGCCGGCCCTCTGCAACCGCAGCAAGGGTTGCTGCTGGCTCCCGTCGCGGCGAGTTCCCGTGCGCACGCTTCAGTTTTGGCCCTGGTCGCGATGCAAGTATGCTTTATTAACTGTCGATCTCCCTTTCCAACACGAATGCATAGCTAGCCCAGTGGCTAGCGCAGCCACTATCGATCTAAGGGGTCTATGGTTCGAATCTCAAGCGCCCCTATTTTCTGCACCGCTTCCTTTTATTTTTTTTGCTCACACACACTCATCCATTTCGGGCCACACCCATCTCGGGACTTGCAAGTGCGTTGCATTCGGCCCGCAGACGTTTTTTTTAATTATGTGTTCTTGTCAAATATCCAGTGCATGCATATTTTTAGAAATGCCATTATTTTGCATTGCTCATATCTAAATATTCATGCATCATAATAAAATATGTCATATATGCATACTGCTCAGTTTTTCATCTAGTTTCATAATATCCAACTTTCATCCATGTTTGAAATGTTTAAATTGATGTTTGCATTTATTTTGCATAATAACATGCTAAAATGATTTAATTCATAACTAAATAACCGTAGCTCCAAATTTAATAAACTTTATATGTAAATGGGGTAGAAAAATGCATAGTTTAACTTGGGGCACTTTTAATTGCTGTTTAACACCATTAAAATTGTGTATAGGGCAGAACAGTACCAAAATCAATAATTGCACATGGGGATTTTCCGAAATTGTTGTTTGTTGTTCCGGCTTCATTTAAACTTGTCTAAATATCTAGTTTATATATGTTTCACCTCTTGCCATGTTTAAAACATTTAATATTGTTGGGTACATAAACAAGAGTGAACTAAATACTTGAATGTGGTGTTTCCTCAATATGCAACTTGTTGCATATTGAGTTCCACTTAATTTGTAGTATTGTTTGTTGCACCTTGCCATGTATTGCATCATATATAGACTTGTGTTGTTTTCCTGTGCTTCCTACCTTGCCATGTTTTGCTTCCTGTATAGATTTGTCATGCATCATACCTTGCCATATAATGCATCATATCTATACTTGTGTTGTTTTGCTGTGCTTCCTACCTTGCCATGTTTTGCTTCCTGTATAGACTTGCTGTGCATCATATGTAGACTTGTCGTGCATCATACTTGGTTGAGCATATTGTAATGATCTTGTGTTGTGTGTTTACCGTATTGCTTGCTTCTTCTCGTTAGTGCTTGTTCCGTGCGATCGTGAGGATTCGTTCGTCTACCCGTGGTTCTTCTTCAAGGCTTCTTCTTCGTCTTCTTCATGGATCCGTTCTTCTTCCTTGCGGGATCTCAGGCAAGATGACCATACCCTTGGATACCATTACTATCTTTGCCATGCTTAGTTGTCTCGATGCTATCGTTATATGTCGCGCTACCCATCATTTATGTCAGCCTCTCCTTGTTGCCATGAAACCTCTAACCTTTGAAACCTTCCTAGCAAAAACCATTGTTTGGCTATGTTACCCGCTTGCTCAGCCCCTCTTATAGCGTTGTTAGTTGCAGGTGAAGATGAAGATCGTTCCAGGAGGGAACTTGTTGTTGGAATATCACAATATGTTATATATATAATAACACACCTATATACTGGGCATGGGTGGAAGGCTTTGCCTTTTGCTCGGTGTTTTGTTCCACTCATGCCACCTTAGGCGCCGATAAACCGACATTATGTTCCTTGATTTTGCGTTCCTTACACGATGGGTATATGGGGACCCCTTGACACTTCGTCTTTGAATAAAACCCCTCCAGCAAGGCCCAACATTGGTTTTAATTTGCCTCATAATAACAACTTAATTAATTAATTAAAATTGCATAGGGGGTCGCGTCCCCGGGGATTCTTTCTACATAGCAGGGGAGGCCAGTGCTGATGGTGTTGGTCCCAAACGGGGGTTATGCGGGGCCACCACGGGGAAACTCGAGGTTTGGTTTTACCTGTAGGATCACCCATCCGGACGTGGCCTGAGACGAGATACGCGCGGCTACTATCAGGGTGTCGGCACGCCGGGAGGTCTTGCTGGACTTGTTTTACCATTATCGAAATGTCTTGTGCACCGGGATGCCGAGCCTGATCGGATTTCCCTAAGATAAGGGGTGATGATAATATATTTATCACTTCAGCTGATTGTGAGAGCTTATGATGGGCTAATTTGGGACACCCCTATAGGGTTATGATCTTTCGAAAGCCGTGCCCGCGGTTATGTGGCAGATTGGAATTTGTTAATGTCCGGTTGTAGAAAACTAGACAGTGGATCCGAAGTAAAACACACAACTGTGTGAGTAACTGTGACTGTCTCTTTTCACTTTGAGAAGAGAACACGGTGGGGTTATGTTTGACTCGTATGTAGTTCAGGATCTTTAGCGATCACTACTAGTTTGCGACCGTTTGCATAGATGCTCATCTTATTCTTGTACTCGTAAGTTAGCCACCACATATATTGCTTAGCCGCTGCTGCAACCTCACCACTTTACCTCTTCCTACCTATTAAGCTTTGATAGTCTTGTTACCCATGGTTATGGGATTGCTGAGTCCTCGTGGCTCACAGATACTACAACAACAGTTGCAGGTGCAGGTTTCCGATGTCTTGACGTGAGAGCGATGATCGTTGTTTGGAGTTCTTTCTTCTTCTTCTTCTTCTTCTTCAGTCTTGGGTTAGGTTCCGGGTCGGCAGCCTGGGATAGCAGATGGATGTCTTGTGTTTTTCTTGTTTGTATCCATAGTCGGATGCTTTGTATTGATGGTGTTGTTTTCTTGTGACTTGTATGTATTGTTGTATCCCCCATGTATGTATGTAATGGTACGATGTAATGATATCCATCTTGCTAAGCGCCCGAAATGCGGTTGTGCCCCAATCACATATGTGTCACGTGATAGGGATAGAATCGCATCTTGGGCCTGACAAGTTGGTATTAGAGCCTCGACCGACCATAGGAGCCCCCTTGATTGATCGTAGCTTGGCCGTTGTTGAGTCTAGAAGAAAAACCTTTTCGGAGTCTAGTTATATTGGAGAGTAGGAATTCTTTTTACTCCCCTGCCTCTTCGTCGCTCTGGTGAGGAATCTTGACGTAGGTGTTTTGGATTACTCCTCTTCCCCTTCAAATTTTTTTAGGATCACGTGGTTAGTTTTCGTTCGTTGCGTTGTCAGTTCTTTCATCTGGTGCATCTCTCGTCAAGTGGATTCAACCCTCTTCTTCTTGCAAGAGCAACCTCAGTTCTTTTAACCGATGTTGTTTTCCCCGTCAGAAGTGGTCTTTGTTTTTCCCACCCTCCCACCCTTTTTCTTCTCGGAGCCGGAGTCCTTAATCGAGTATCCATTCTACTCTTGTGAACCCTTTGAATTCCTTTCATCAATTGTTTCAACTGGTGATTTCTCGTCTAGTGCATCATTCTTCATCTCTTTTCTTCTCCGATGGTTCCAATTCCAAGTTCTCGGTGTTGTTCATATTCTTTCATCGGCTCAAATGTTTTCCTTTTGCTCGTTCACTTCTCGCCATTTAATTATTCCGGAGTTTTGAAGAAATCTCAGGAGATTCGTTTGTGTTCCAATTAATTCGAGGTTGTCACCTCATTCGAGTTTTTCAATTATTCCGGTGCATTATCTCCTTTTAAATCCTTCAAACAGTGTTTTTTTCTCTTCGGTGGGCTCATAACCCACAGGTCTTTCCCAGGATCTTACCAGACTCTTCTAATTTTCCGGAGTTTTCCCAAATTATTTTAATTGTGACGTAATTATGGATTCCATCAGTCTTATGTCTTCTCCAAGATCGATTTTAATTCTTTTCATCGTTGGTTCAACCTTTCTTCTTTTCATTCGTCCGGAGCATTTCATCAATTATTTCTTTGTGTTCCTCCGAAGGCCATCATTTCAGAAGATTTCTTCGTTCTCAGTTTTCAACTTCATCCTCCAAATATTCTTCATCGATGCCTCTTCGTTCGTCCCCATATTCTTCCGGTGCTTCGTTCAAGTATTCTTTAATCAGTTCACGATCTCTTCGTTCTCGTCATTCTAATTTCCTCAAGTTATTTATTCTTTCCAGCGATTCATTCACTGGTATTCACCCAATTCAATTCTTCAAGGTGGTTTAATCTCTTTCATCACTCGATTTTAATTCTTCCCGGTGGTTCATTTCTTTTCTTCACTCGGCTTTAATTCTTACAGCGATTTGTTCAACAATTCTTTTCCAGTGCTATCATATCAATCCATTCATTTTATTTCAATCCTACCGGCATTTGATGAAGATTTTCGCAAGTTCGCGATATATTCCCCTTTAATCTTTTCAACAAGAATAAGTGTATGCAGATCCATTGCTTTCATCAAGTTAATTGGTGAAGGATAAGCATAACATAATTCTTATTATTTTCACCAAGTTGTTTAATTCCTTCTTTCGGAGTTTATTCTTGACGAATAAATTCTAGTTCCAAGTCCTTTTATCTTTTCTTTTCTGGAGTTCAAATTTTTCTCGGCCATTTCGTCGGAACCTCGTCTAAATCATCGCAAGGACGTATTCTTATTCTTCTCATCCCTCATCATCCTTTCGTTACCGGAGTTTTTCATGGTGATTCATCGCGATTCAAATCATTCTTCGAGTGTTCATCAAATTCTTGTTGAGCAGCTCAAGCTTTATTCTTTTGTGTCCCGAGATGCAAATAATTCTCCGTATTCTTTTGAAGTGGAGTTTTGCATTTCTTCATTCTCAGCTAATCCATCTTTTCGTTGCAGCATAATTCACCTCAACTTTTGAGATGTTCACATAAGTCCACAACAAGTTAATTCTGTTGTTGTTGATTTTCTCAACAACTCCGTTCGTTCCGTCTTCGCAAGGATATTTTCAAATTCTTTTGTGCTAGAAGATGTTCTTCTTCTCCGTTCTTCTCTTACCGTTCTTCAATTCTTCCGGAGGCATTGTCTTGTTCATTTTGTCATGCTTTGTTCCATCTTCTCAAGTTCTTGTTCCATTCCATTCATGTTCAACCGATGTGCTATTTCTTTCAGTTTCAGCCGGAGTGCTGCCCGAATTTCTTCGTGGAGATTCCTTTTCTATCTCTTATTATCCGGAGTGGTTTCGAATTCATTCTCATTCCTTTAGCTCTTGTCTTGTGCCTTTCAACCTCCTTGATTCTAATAGTATTCGTTGCTCCTCTTGTTTAACGAAGTCTTGCAACTTCGTTCTTCTTCATTGTATCCTTTCTTTCGAAGTGGCTCAACCTCTCAAGGTTCTTTGGTTTCACTCTTTTGTCCTCGAAGAACTTTGTTCTTCCTTTTTCCCTTTCGTCTCGTTCCTAAGATCTCGGGACGAGATCTCTTGTTAGTAGAGGAGTGTTGTGATGCCCCGAGACCGATGCTTCAGATCCTTCCATTTATTTTCGTTGATGCCGTGTGTTTATTTTGTTTGTTGCATTGTCATAATTATTTTTGCATATTCCATTCCTATATGTTGATGCCATAACCATGTTGAGTGCCTTGCCATATTTTGCTTCTTGCATCATGTTCATCTTTTCATTATATTGCTTTGTGCCATCTTTGTTTTGCCATGGTTGCCTCACTTGCTTTGTTATATGCTCGATGATGTGATATTGACCTTGTCATTTTGTTGTTGCATTTGCATCATGATCATCATTGTAGTGTGCATACTTGTGGTGTGCTTGTTATCTTTGTGAACTCCTTCTCCTCATCTTCTTGTTGTTTCATCTTGCCCTTGTCCATCTAAACCATCATCTAGTGCAACACTCCAGCTCTAGCTTCTTTCTTTTAAATTCTAATCGGTTATGCAAGTGACATATTTCCTGCCTCAATTAATGTTCATTCTTTTCCTATAATCCTACACCATGTCAGTATCCACTCTGTTAAATTTCAGCTCATTTGGGTGTGCTTTGGTTGGGTTCAAGAATGGCTCAAATTTTAATTTAATTCAAACTTGGTTTATTCTTAAACCTCTAAAAATGGCCAAGGCAATTTATTCAAAAGGTGCATATCTCCAGGAGCTTATATTAAATCCCATACTATCTTCTGCCCTCTCCAAACTCTCTATGTTTTTTTTGTTGTCATTATTTCCTGCCTGAAGGAATTAAGGAAAAGAAAAGGCAGGAGCTTAGAGGTGCAGCCCAGCCCGCTTCGGTGCAGCCCAACTACAGCAGCAGGTACCCGCAGCCTAGCCTAGACTCCCCCGCTGGTAATTTCTATCCAGTGCAATCCTTCGGACCCACATGTCATCCTCATTCCTGCCTCCTTTCTTCCACCTTGGCACTTTTCTTTCCTCACAGTAGCTCTCGGGAGAGAGCACGCACATGGCCACCGTGGCCACCACGGCGCCCGCGCCCCTCCTATAAAGCCCGCGCCCTAGGGTTTTTCCCTTCCCTCCTCCTTTCTGTGCCGCCGCTGCGAGGTAGGTCCAAGCCACGCCTCCATAGCTGTTGCCCCTTTCGCCAGAGAGCTCCTGGAGCACTTCCATGGCTCTGCCGCAGCCATATCCCTCCTCCGTCGTCGTCGTCGCTCCGGATCGACTCGCCGACATCGCCTCGTTCGTTTTCCAACAAGGCCAGGAGCCAGAAGGACCAAGGCCGATGCCGTCGTCTTCCTCCCCTGCTTCCCCTGCTTCACGGACATCGGCGATCTACGGGTCCCCAAGCCATTTTCACTGCTTCTCCGACCGCCTGCCAACGAATTCGAGCCCCTCGTGAGCTCCTCCTCTCGCAAACCCTTCCTTTTCCCTTTCAAACTCGTGCATGTAGGCGTCGCTCTGGTCGAGTTTGTGCACGACCACCATGAACAGAGTTCGTGGAGCTTCTGTTGTTTTCTTTCGCGAGCCGTGCTCAATTCCTGCGCGAGCACAGCCACACCCTCACGTAGTTGCTCTACCACACGCACCCTGGCACGTTTCCGCACCCCCGCCGGCCCTCTGCAACCGCAGCAAGGGTTGCTGCTGGCTCCCGTCGCGGCGAGTTCCCGTGCGCACGCTTCAGTTTTGGCCCTGGTCGCGATGCAAGTATGCTTTATTAATTGTCGATCTCCCTTTCCAACACGAATGCATAGCTAGCCCAGTGGCTAGCGCAACCACTATCGATCTGAGGGGTCTGTGGTTCGAATCTCAAGCGCCCCTATTTTCTGCACCGCTTCCTTTTATTTTTTTGCTCACACACACTCATCCATTTCGGGCCACACCCATCTCGGGCCTTGCAAGTGCGTTGCATTCGGCCCGCAGACGTTTTTTTAATTATGTGTTCTTGTCAAATATCCAGTGCATGCATATTTTCAGAAATGCCATTATTTTGCATTGCTCATATCTAAATATTCATGCATCATAATAAAATATGTCATATATGCATACTGCTCAGTTTTTCATCTAGTTTCATAATATCCAACTTTCATCCATGTTTGAAATGTTTAAATTGATGTTTGCATTTATTTTGCATAATAACATGCTAAAATGATTTAATTCATAACTAAATAACCGTAGCTCCAAATTTAATAAACTTTATATGTAAATGGGGTAGAAAAATGCATAGTTTAACTTGGGGCACTTTATCTTGCTGTTTAACAACATTAAAATTGTGTATAGGGCAGAACAGTACCAAAATCAATAATTGCACATGGGGATTTTCCGAAATTGTTGTTTGTTGTTCCGGCCTCATTTAAACTTGTCTAAATAGATAGTTTATATATGTTTCACCTCTTGCCATGTTTAAAACATTTAATATTGTTGGGTACATAAACAAGAGTGAACTAAATACTTGAATGTGGTGTTTCCTCAATATGCAACTTGTTGCATATTGAGTTCCACTTAATTTGTAGTATTGTTTGTTGCACCTTGCCATGTATTGCATCATATATAGACTTGTGTTGTTTTCCTGTGCTTCCTACCTTGCCATGTTTTGCTTCCTGTATAGATTTGTCATGCATGATACCTTGCCATATAATGCATCATATCTATACTTGTGTTGTTTTGTTGTGCTTCCTACCTTGCCATGTTTTTCTTCCTGTATAGACTTGCTGTGCATCATATGTAGACTTGTCGTGCATCATACTTGGTTGAGCATATTGTAATGATCTTGTGTTGTGTGTTTACCGTATTGCTTGCTTCTTCTCGTTAGTGTTTGTTCCGTGCGATCGTGAGGATTCGTTCGTCTACCCGTGGTTCTTCTTCAAGGCTTCTTCAAGGCTTCTTCATGGATCCATTCTTCTTCCTTGCGGGATCTCAGGCAAGATGACCATACCCTTTGATACCATTACTATCTTTGCCATGCTTAGTTGTCTCGATGCTATCGTTATATGTCGCGCTACCCATCATTTATGTCAGCCTCTCCTTGTTGCCATGAAACCTCTAACCTTTGAAACCTTCCTAGCAAAAACCATTGTTTGGCTATGTTACCCGCTTGCTCAGCCCCTCTTATAGCGTTGTTAGTTGCAGGTGAAGATGAAGATCGTTCCAGGAGGGAACTTGTTGTTGGAATATCACAATATGTTATATATATAATAACACACCTATATACTGGGCATGGGTGGAAGGCTTGGCCTTTTTGCTCCGTGTTTTGTTCCACTCATGCCACCTTAGGCGCTGATAAACCGGCATCATGTTCCTTGATTTTGCGTTCCTTACACGATGGGTATATGGGGACCCCTTGACACTTCGTCTTTGAATAAAACTCCTCCAGCAAGGCCCAACATTGGTTTTAATTTGCCTCATAATAACAACTTAATTAATTAATTAAAATTGCATAGGGGGTCGCGTCCCCGGGGATTCTTTCTACATAGCAGGGGGGCCCGTGCTGATGGTGTTGGTCCCAAACGGGGGTTATGCGGGGCCACCACGGGGAAACTCGAGGTTTGGTTTTACCTGTAGGATCACCCATCCGGACGTGGCCTGAGACGAGATACGCGTGGCTACTATCAGGGTGTCGGCACGCCGGGAGGTCTTGCTGGACTTGTTTTACCATTGTCGAAATGTCTTGTGCGCCAGGATGCCGAGCCTGATCGGATTTCCCTAAGATAAGGGGTGATGATAATATATTTATCACTTCAGCTGATCGTGAGAGCTTGTGATGGGCTAAGTTGGGACACCCCTGCAGGGTTATGATCTTTCGAAAGCCGTGCCCGCGGTTATGTGGCAGATTGGAATTTGTTAATGTCCGGTTGTAGAAAACTTGACAGAGGATCCGAAGTAAAACACACAACTGTGTGAGTAACCGTGACTGTCTCTTTGCACTTTGAGAAGAGAACACGGTGGGGTTATGTTTGACTCGTATGTAGTTCAGGATCTTTAGCGATCACTACTAGTTTGCGACTGTTTGCGTAGATGCTCATCTTATTCTTGTACTCGTAAGTTAGCCACCACATATATTGCTTAGCCGCTGTTGCAACCTCACCACTTTACCTCTTCCTACCTATTAAGCTTTGATAGTCTTGTTACCCATGGTTATGGGATTGCTGAGTCCTCGTGGCTCACAGATACTACAACAACAGTTGCAGGTGCAGGTTTCCGATGTCTTGACGTGAGAGCGATGATCGTTGTTTGGAGTTCTTTCTTCCTCTTCTTCTTCTTCTTCTTCTTCTTCTTCTTCTTCAGTCTTGGGTTAGGTTCCGGGTCGGCAGCCTGGGATAGCAGATGGATGTCTTGTATTTTTCTTGTTTGTATCCGTAGTTGGATGCTTTGTATTGATGGTGTTGTATTCTTGTGACTTGTATGTATTGTTGTATCCCCCATGTATGTATGTAATGGTACGATGTAATGATATCCATCTTGCTAAGCGCCCGAAAGGCGGTTGTGCCCCAATCACGTAAGTGTCACGTGATCGGGATAGAATCACATCTTGGGCCTGACAATGAGCCTTCACGAAAGTATTACCGAGCGCAATCGCTTTCTGCCTTTTCCTCTCAACATCAGCTGCAATCTGGTCAGGGACCATCCAATCCTGTGTAACTGGTTTTGTGCCATCAACAGATTGCGACTGGGTTTCACTCATTTCAGGTAGAATGCTGACCTGATCAGATGTCCCGCCACCGACAACATCGGCTGTGAAATAACGTGTAATCAAATAGTTAACACCACCACCCCCAGACCCACCAGGACATAAAACTGTGGGTAAGAAAAACATAAGAAAATTATGTGTGTGAGAGGGAGACCTAAACTTAATGCAGCTCATATCAACTTGGCAACACAATGTAGAAATGCAGTGCTCTCTTCAGCAGTTTATGTTTAACAATTAAAAAATAACAGAAAACTTAATGCAGTTCATGTCACTTGAATATCAATTTGCCGCGTGTCTGAAAATGGACCTTGGTAAAGGGATATATGATGCAGTGCACTAATTCGTTCAGTAAGCAATTGACCACATATAAAATGAAGTGCGCTTAGATATACAAAACAAAACAAATTCATGCAGTTCTGTGAGAGGGAAAAACTAAAACTTAATGCAGCTCATATCAATTTGGCAACCGCATTGTGGATAGACAAAAAAAATACTAAGCAATGTACAAATGCAGTGCTCTTTTAGCAGTTTATGTTTAACAATTAAACATAACAAGTAACTTAATGTCATTCCGAAAAAATAAAAACAATTAACTTGAGGCAGTTCATATCAGTTTGCCACATGTCTGAAAAAATGGGCCTTGGTAAGGGAATCTACGATGCAGTGCACTATTTCGTTCAACAAAAAGAAATTGACCGTGTATAAAAAATGCAGTTCACTTTGGTGTAGTACCAGATGGGGGAGCCGTGCTGACTGGTGAGGCATCAATTGGGGAGGAAGAAGCCATGTTGTGTCTGCAATCAGAAAGGGATAATAATTAAACCCTAGACAGCAACCCAAAAACAGACAGAGAAAAACTTTCAATCCATAGGGCGTTGCAATTTCAAGCATACAAAACGAGGTTAACAAGAGGATGCTGGCTCCAAAAATAACCCTAGCACAAGATCTGGAACGGACCATGGCGATTTGGGGCTCACCGTGAGATGATATGACGGACGGAGGAGGCGGCTGCGGACGGCGACGACGGAGGAGACGCCCCTACGGACGGCGGCGGCTGCAGGCGTCATCGCTGTCCACCACGAGAGCGCCCCTACGGACGGCGATGACTGCGGGCGTCGTCGCTCTCCACCACGAGAGCGCGAGACGAGGGGATTTTTGTGCGGGGGAGACGAATGAGAAGGGGACTGCAAGAAACATAGAAGAAAAGAGATGCTTAATGAATAAAAGGCCCACAGGCCCACAGGTCATAGACAAAAATAAAAAAACGGCTCGATTATAACACGATGCAGTTCGGTTACAAACAACGGCTCGGTTATAAAACGATGCAGTTCGGTTACAAAAAACGAATCGGTTCGCCTGCCCAAAATATACGCGCCCACGATCGCCCGGAGCGCCGCGCGCCCGCTCCTCTATCCCGCCGGTTGGAAAACGCGCGAAGGCCACGATCATCACGAACACACGATCGCCATGCCGGTTGGAGGACGAGATCGTGCGCTCGACAGAAGTTGCTGCCGCTCCCCTTTAAATTCCGCGCTCCATCAACCTGATCATTCGCAGAAACATACAACACTGCGCTTCCTCCTCCTGTTCCTCCTCTTTCCAGCCATGCCGTTCACCAAGATCTACGACGATGTCCTGGCGCACGAAAATACCAAGCTCAAGGTGGTCTACACCAACGACGTGGACGCCGTGGCGACGTACGTCGAAGAGTACAAGGAAGTTCTCCAGGGGCGCCGCGAGAAGATCGTCGGCATCGACCTCGAGTACACACCCGACAAGAGGCACGCTGCCGTGATTCAACTCTCCATCGGCAAATATCACCCAATGCTGCTTTTCCAAGTATGCGCTACAATGGGCGATAGATGCATCACCTTCGACAGGTTCCTCGGCGACCCAAGGTAAGCTATTCTTTCTGCTGAGTAAAATATAGTTGCAGGCCGATGGGTCTCTCCTTGTCATATGTGTGCAGTTCTATATATCGTCTGTATGCAGTTCCCAAAAGAATAACTTGTGGTTCACTTCGCTTAGGTACGAGTTCGCTAGTTTCTGCATCGACCAGGACAAGGAGAAGCTTTCACGCTGCAACCTCCACATCCCCAACTTCGTCGACATTCAGGCGAACTGGAGGGTGCCTAAAGGAACGAAGACACTGGACTCACTTGGCGATGTATCTGCTGCCATCATCGACGACGAATACGCAGACATGAAGAAAAATATGACAGACCAAGACCACAGCCAGTGGACTTCGATTCTCAACATGAGACACGTTGAGTATGCTGCCAAGGACGCCTACACTGCGTTCGAGATATGGAATCGCATCACCACTGTGCAGAAAGGCCTCACCCGCTCTGTAAAAGAGAAGACAAGGAAGCGCCCGAGGTCATCCTGGAGGGTGGCGGGCAAGGGGGGATCAACTTCCACCTCCACCTCCCACGGGTGGAACTGGTGAAGCAGGCCAGATGCTGATAGCCAAGGATTCCTGTCACAATTGCTCAATTTGTTTCCTTCTGCTTATGTAGATTAGTTTGCTTTCATTGTAATTTGCTTTGGCACAATGTTTGCTTATGTTGCATTAGTTTGCTTGATGATGTACTTTGTTAATTATGAGCATAGAACCTTGGTTTGTATCTATCAACAATTTGTAGTTCTCAGTGGTTTGTTTTCAGTATGTATATTGCTTCAACTGCTGTTGCAACAAGGATACACATAAAAAACTCTCTATGAAAGCAGTTCACAGAGAGTTTTATTTCACAAAACTGCTGCTACTATAATGGTTGATGCAGTCCTGTTTTATTAAGCACTCTAGTTCCATATGTGGGTTAAAGAAAAAAAAGAAAGCTCAGTGGGTGTTTCCAGTCTGTATATTGCTTCAACTGCTGTTGCTGATAGGATGCACATGAAAAACTATCTGTGAAAAGCAGTTCACTTATACTCAGATTTCTTCTAGAAAATAAACTAGAAGCCACACAAAAATGTCGAATTATTACAACAAAATTGTCTCATGCTGCTGCTGCTCAAGCAAGACTGATCTAAAGCAAATTTAACTTGATTTCCAAACACTTTGCATGCCTGTAAAACATAGCCATGACAACATCCCCAGCCTGAAGACCAGCTTCCTCCACAAATTCCTTCCAGCCATCTTTGAGAACCAAACAATCATCAGAGCCAATAGAATACATAACATCAACATCATGATATCCATTCTTGCTAACCAAGACCAAATTAACATAACTTTCTATTAGCCTGACTAGACCAGAAGGGAATTTCTGGAAGCAAATCAACAAGAACAGAAAATAAGAACAAATAAGAACAAGGTTACAATCTTCAGAAACTAAATTGCTGCTACAATCTTCATAATAAATATTGATGTCAACATATAATAATATTGACTAGACAAAATTGCTGCTGCTCCTACAATATTCATAATAAAACTCTATGTGAAAAGCAGTTCACTTATACTTAGTGAAAAATGTTTCTTCAGAAACTAATACTGCTACAAATATTCAGATAGTGTTAACTACACACAACACATGAAAAGACTATGCGAGAAATACATACCCATGAATCATTGACTTCATCGTCATTCATCTGATGGACGAATGGAGCCCGAAATCCAATACCTGAAGAATAGAGCAGGGAACATAGCGCGCTGTGCCGCTGCCTCTGGTTCAGAACCAACCCTTCAGAAAAAACGCATGTCTCCATCATGGGCTCCATCCTTGCCAGGCAGCCGCACGCACAATCCATTGCCAGACGTAGGGTCTGGTTGGGAAGAAGACATATCAAGGAGGAGTGGCAAAAAGAGGAGGCAATGTTCGCCGCAAGGGATAAGGTGGGAGGGGAGCTGCCAGGGATAAGGTGGGAGGGGAGCCAATTGACCCAGCCATATATATATGTACAGACACAACCCCCCAAAAAAGTAAAACGACAAATAAAGCAGTGCGGTAACATGACACGGTGCAGCTCGCATTGCATATTACTGCAGTTCACCGCGCTTGACCAAGCAAAAAACTAATTAAACTAGTCCCCCCCGTGGCTGTAATGCAGTTCATACAGGCTCGCATTGCATATTACTGCAGTTCACCGCGCTACAATATTCACCGCGCATTGCATATTACTGCAGTTCACCCCTCCACGATTCGCAAACGAAAAACACAGGCTGTAATGCAGTTCTAAAAACTATATAATGCGCAAAAACTCAAAAAACATCTTGAGTAACGACCAACCCAGTGGCGCCCGCTAGAACACAAAAAGCATGGAGAAAAGTTAAATTCTTCAAAATTAACAACTTAATCCGATGCAATTCATACAGATTGGTGTAAGACAGCACGTAATTGCCGAAAACAACAGAAAAATTACATACAAAAACACAACAATTTCTATCCGGAAGCGGGAGGACAGAGACCTTGCCGTTTTTGCGCTAGAACAGAGAGAAACTCGACCAATTATCCTAAAATTGCAATCCTATTAGCAAATTAATCTGTCGCGGAATAACACAAACATGAACGCGAACTTAGTAACACACTAGGTCACGGCTATAAAATCGAATATGAACCCCGCCAGCAAGATGCGAAGCTCCTGCCCGTGCGGAAGAACAGAGGCAGATCCGCCAAATCCATTGATTTCCGTCGTTTTCTCGCAGAATTGTGTATTTAATCACATATTAAATCAGCGCACACACAAATAAAACAATAGAAATCGATCAAACTAGCCAGAAACACTGCTCCGTGAAGGTTTGCTACTGCCCCTCTCTGCGGTTCAGAACAGAAGAAGAAAGCAGTGCGCATAGCTTTCCAATGCAGTAACACAATGCAGTTCGGAAGTGTTATGAGAATATTATTCTCATAATGTTATGAGAATAGACCGGCTGTCTATATATATATATATATATATATATATATATATATATATATATATATATGGTAGAGCTTGAACTGTGCATTTTGTGTTTTGAATAGGCTTCCTTAGTGGCGGCAACTTCCCAAGCCGCAGAAGTTTCCAAGTTAAATCGGAAGCTTAAAATAGCTGATGAAGATCTCGACCGCGTCAACAAGCATTTTGGTGAAACGCAAGGTTTGCGGGTTTAGGAAATCTAAGTTTTATCACACTATATGTGACAATGTGAGCAAACTTGTGTTATATGTTCTTGTTAAAGAGCTCACGCGGCTGCGGTCGAGGCTCTGAAGCGCGAGCTTGCGACAGCCAAGGAAGAGGTCAGAGCAAGCAAGGCAGCCGCTGATAAAGCAGTTGTCGACCTGGAGGCCGAGAAGGCCCTGCGTTAATAGCACGAGGCTCGGGTGACCGAAGTCGAGGTCGAGCTACAAGATAGAATTCGCAAATGCGACACATTGGAGCAGGCAAATTCGGACCAAGCATCCGAACTCACCGCGGCAATTAATGCTGCCAAGGAGGCGCAGACTGAATCGCGCTGTGCTCAAGAGGAGATAAAACAAGCGTGTCAAATAGCAGCTGGTAAGGTTTTTCTCTTGCAGAGTATCTTCGAAGGTCAGGGGTATCTTGGGCTGACATGATTGTGGAGTTCTCTAGGCGTATTTGCGGATCTCCCGAGGAGCATCGCCGACGCTGCCCAATACTTCCGAGCACAGGAGGGGAACAACACGGAGAAGCTGTTTTGGTCGCAGTTCCTTGCGCCAAACCATCCAGTGCCCCTCAATGACCAAATGAAGTAGCTGGTCGAGCTGCACAACATGGCGAGTTCGGCCATGAAGGACTTGATCGTCCGGCTATGTCCCGCTGATCCAATCCCAAGTAGCTACTTCAGATTGGTGAAGAAGCTCATTGAAGCGAGTCCGCGAGTCAACGCTATTAAGCGCTTGGCCTGCATAGAGGGTGCTCAGATGGCCTTTGCCTGCGTGAAGGTGCATTGGGCAAAGATGAAGGCCACGGAGATAGCCACTTCTAGCCCTCCAGAAGGCAAGGATCACCGCAAGCCCGAAAGGTACTTTCGTGACGTACTAGAAGGAGCACGCCTTGTAGAGGGCCAGTGCTAGAAAGATATCATCTTTGAATGATTGTATTCGGGTTGTAAGGACTAAGCCTATGTGCCGATGTATAGAAATTTTGTGCTATATTTATGAGCAACTTTTTCCTCGTGTGCGGCTGTTTATTTCAATTTGAAACTTTCCAGTCGTCGGCTTCAGCCCCCATGTAAATATTACACGGGTGTTCGGTTAATACACATCAGCACTCTTTATCCAACGTCTTGGTCCGCATAGGAGGTGTATACGGAGTGAACCAGGTAACCAGACTATGCGGCTTTATTACTTTTGCTTAGCCATAGGAGATTGACTAGTGGGGCTCAGTACTAGCCCCTGGTGCGTACAAGGCTTTTCGAACCATAGTGCCTGTTTGACGTGGCTGGGCGAAGACCAGCCCCTCGTATAACATGGAGTGGATCGCTATCGATCGTAGTATAACACTAGGTCACCGGATCGCTTGACCGGCTCTAGCCTCTTCATGACAGTCAGTTTTTGGCTTTCTCTACTGAGGTACTTAACCGGACGAACCAGAAGTACAATCGCAGTAGTTCTCCCTTTACTTCCTTAGCCGGACAATGCAGAATGTAAGGTGGTAAGCACAAGAGCCGGGCAACCCAACTATAGACCAAAGACATGATTCGGAGCCAATGCATATAATGCAATATTCAGGGCGCCAAACAGTTCCCTATAGGTGTTCGGAATATTTTGGAGGTGTGCCACGCTGGGTACAACCCCTGGTGTTAAGTCCGGGTATTAAGGCATATGCGGTGACCTGACCTAGGGGTAGAGAATACATGTTGTAAAAATAGAAAAACTCCAAGCAAATTGGAACAAACTGCTTCTTTCATACCCCGTTTAATACGGCGAGCCGTGAGGTTACAGATAACGCCGATAACTGCCTCGGGCATTTGACATGCCAAAAAGTAAAAGAAAAAAAGGAGAAAAAAGGTTTACACAGAGCCTGAATCTAAAAGGAAGAAATTTCAACATGTGGCCCTGCTACATGTGTGCGCCTTTTTCTCCTTGGTAATGTGTCCTTGAGAAGGAGAATTAAGATGGCCGCCTGTAAAAAATAAAAAAAGCAGGATTCTAGAAAAGTGTATCATGTACGGCCGTAAACAATATAGATTCTTTTACACGAACCCGAAAAGGAAGATGTATTTTAGAGTCCAAATAGGGTCAAGCCGAACTATGGACTATTATATGTTGTGTGCCCCCAGCGCCGCCCAAGGTATTTTAAGGGCATAATTGTGTACGCGAGGTATGTATGCTACCACCTTATGGGGCAGTCGACGGGGGCACAACTGCTAATCGAGCTCAGGTTCATCTGAGATGCCGCATTGTAGTGCGTACCAGACACATTTAGCCGTGTTTGTGGTCTTGACGACCGATGAACTATTTGGCCTAAACATGCCGATTTGAACTTCGACCGCCAGGGCCGCAGTGTCTTCCTCCGTACGGAGGGAGCGCTCCATGTTTCCATTGACTATAATGACGCCGCGTGGCCCAGACATTTTGTGCTTTAAATAGACATAATGCGGGACCGCATTGAAGCAACCGATGGCCGTTCTTCTCAGTAGTGCGTGATAGCCACTTCGGAACATAGCAATGTCGAAGATTAATTCTTTGCTTTGGAAGTTATCGGGGAAGCCGAACACCACTTCCAATGTTAATGGGCCCATGCAGCAGGCTTCTACGCCTCGTATCACTCCTTTAAATGTAGTGCTGCTGGGATTAATTCTAGACGGGTCGATCCCCATCTTGCGGGCAGTGTCTTGGTATATTAGATTGAGACTGCTCCCGCCGTCCATAAGGACTCGAGTAAGGTGGTATCCGTCAATTCTAGGGTCGAGCACTAATGCCGTCGAACCTCCGTGACGGATACTGGTTTGATGATCCCTACGATCAAAGGTGATAGGACAAGCCGACCATGGGTTGAATTTTGGGGCGACAGGCTCGACAGCGTATACATCCCGGAGTGCGCGCTTGCGCTCCCTCTTGGGGATGTGGGTGGCATAGATCATGTTCACGGTTTTTAACTCCGGTGGAAATTTCTTCTGCCCCCTGTGTTTGGCTGGCCAGGTTCATCCTAGTATTCACTCTGAGGTCCTTTTCCCTTGTGTTCGGCGTTTAGCTTGCTGGCCTGCTTAAAGACCCAACAATTGCGGTTGGTATGATTTGCAGGTTTATCAGGGGTGCCATGGATTTGGCAAGACCTGTCTAGGATTTTGTCCAAACTGGACGGATTATCTCTGTTGCCTTTGAATGGCATCTTTGGTTGACCGGGCGTGGAGCCACTGAATCCGACGTTTACCGTCGTGTCATCTGTGTTTCCAGTATTGTTTCGATGCTTGTTTTATTGCGTCGTGGCTTTCCATTGCCGTCCCTGACATCAGATATGCTGGGGTCACTGGTGTTGTTGCTGCTACGAGCCAGCTAGTTGTCCTCGCCTGCGCAAAAGTGGGTCATGAGAGTAGTTAAGGCTGCCATTGTTCTCGGCTTCTCTTGGCTGAGGTGTCTAGCCAGCCATTTGTCCCGGACACTGTGTTCGAATGCCGCTAAGGCTTCGGCGTTCAGACAGTCTACAATTTGGTTCTTTTTAGTTAATAACCGATTCTAAAGCTTACGGGCTGACTCCCCAGGTTGCTGGATTATATGACTTAAATCATCAGCATCCGGGGGCCGGACATAAGTCCCCTGAAAGTTGGCCCAAAAAGCATCCTCAAGTTCTTCCCAGATTCCGATAGAGTTCTCTGGGAGGCTGTTTAACCAGTGCCTAGCTGGTCCTTTTAGCTTGAGGAGTAAGTATTTGATGGTGTGGAGACCGTCTCCACGAGCCATGTGTATGTGAAGAAAAAAGTCTTCTATCCATACAGCTAGGTCCGTTGTTCCATCGTACGCCTCGATGTTTACGGGTTTAAACCCTTCTGGAAATTCATGATCCATCACCTCATTGGTGAAGCACAGAGGGTGTGAGGCACCCCTGTATTTTGTGATTTCGTGGCGTAGTTTGGACGGTATTGGTGTTCAGTGTTGACTCCGAACTGGAAAGTGACCGGTATGTTTGGCTTGAGAGCCACCACCCCGTGTGTGGGTACGTTCCCTTGGTTCGTAGATTGATCTGGTCTGGCCAACCTTTTTATTCAGGTCCTGATGTAAGTCATACTAGTGGCCCTGAGCCGCTCTATCCTTGCATTTACGGTGATGAGGTGCGGGCTTGTGTACGGTGTTGCTGGCCTGAAAGTGCAACTAATCCTCGGGTGGTTTTGGTACAACAACATATAGCTCATTGAACTAATGCTCTTTCAAGATGAATATTTCAGAAAGTTCAATGGTTGGCATCACATGGATTAGGAATGTGGACCCCTCAAAATGCTAAGGGCAAAGGATTGGCTCAAGCTCAAAGCTCAGGACTCTACATTTTCTATTTCAGTGATCCAAGATCACATTGAGTCCATGGGAAAGCCAATACTATTAAAAGGGGATGAGGTGTTGCTTAATGGGTTTATTGCTCAAAATTCTTAGTGATATGCTCCAAAACCCTCAACCACTTTCTCGCATCCACATATGTCCCAAACCAAAAGTCAAACTCGGCCCCACCGAAACATTCTATCCGGCGCCACCAAGTTCATTTGACATAGCCACTACCAAAAAACCCTAGTCACTTCGGTCTCACCGAAAGGGATCTCGGTCTCACCGAGATGGGATTGCAAACTCTCGGTTTCCCTTCGTAACATTTCGGTCTCAACAAGATGAGCGATTGGTCTCACCGAGTTCGCAATGCAAACTATCTGTTTCCCCTTCGTAATGTTTCGGTCCAACCGAAATGAGCGAATCGGTCCCATCGAGTTTGCCTGACCAACTCTCTGTAAACTTATTACTAAAAGTGGTCCTACTGAGTTTGTGTAATCGGTCTCACCAAGATTACGTTATGCCCTAACACTAATGAAATCAGTCCCACCAAGTTGATCATATCGGTCCCACCGAAATGCCTAACGGTCACATTATGAACTAAATCGGTCTGACCGAGTTCTCTGAATCGGTCCCACCGAGTTTGGTAAATTGTGTGTAACGGTTAGATTTTGTGTGGAGGCTATATATACCCCTCCACCCACTCTTCATTCGTGGAGAGAGGCATCGGAACATATCTACACTTCCAACATACATGTTCTGAGAGAGAACCACCTACTCGAGTGTTGAGATCAAGATATTCCATTCCCACCATATGAATGATGTTCTCTAGCCTTCCCCAAGTTGCTTTCCACTCAAATAATTCTTCCACCATATCCAAATCTGCGAGGAGCTGTTTTGAGTGTTGGGGAGACTATCATTTGAAGCATTTGAGCAAGGAGTTCATCATCAACACACCGTCTATTATCTTTTGGAGAGTGGTGTCTCCTAGATTGGTTAGGTGTCACTTGGAAGCCTCTTACAAGATTGTGGAGTTCAACCAAGGAGTTTGTACAGGCAAGGAGATCGCCTACTTCATGAAGATCTACCCTAGTGAGGCAAGTCCTTCGTGGGCGATGGCCATGGTGGGATTTGACAAGGTTGCTTCTTCGTGGACCCTTCGTGGGTGGAGCCCTCCGTGGACTCGTCCAGCCGTTACCCTTCGTGGATTGAAGTCTCCATCAACGTGGATGTACGATAGCACCACCTATCGGAACCATGACAAAAACATCCGTGTCTACACTTGCGTTTGCCCCTCCAAACTCCTCCTTTTCCTTTATATGCAATTGTTTTACATTCCGCTGCTATACTCTTAGAATTGCAGGTGTAGGTTGTTTGCTTGACTTGTGCTAAGTTGCTAAAATCTGCCAAGAATTAAAATTGGGAAAAGGGTAGATTTTTATTTGGTCAAGTAGTGTAATCACCCCCCTCTAGACATACTTTCGATCCTACAAGTGGTATCAGAGTTTTGGTCTCCATTTGCCGTGATTTCCATAGCTTTGGTGGTCATAGCCTTGGTTTCACAACCTAGGAGAGTATGGCGTCTAGCGAGGGAAGTTACCACCGTAGAGGTGCTTACTTTGATGGTACTAATTTTGCTAGTTGGAAGCATAATATGAAAATGCATATTCTTGGACATAACCCCGCCGTTTGGGCTATTGTGTGTATTGATTTGCAAGGTGAATTCTTCGATGGGAAGGAACCGAATCATGAAGCATCCGCGGAAGAGTTGAAGATGCTGCAATACAATGCTCAAGCTTGCGATATCCTCTTCAACGGATTGTGCCCCAAAGAATTCAACTAAATCAGCCGTCTTGAGAATGCAAAGGAAATTTGAGACACCTTGATTGATATGCATGAAGGTACCGACTCCGTCAAGGAATCCAAGTTGGATGTGCTTCAAAGTCAACTTGACAAGTTCAAAATGAAGGATGGTGAAGGTGTTGCTGAAATGTACTTTGAGCTTGGTCTCAACACAAATGAGATTGCTGGCTTAGGAAGTGAAGAGATGACCAATGGATTCATCATCAAGAAGATCCTAAGAGCCTAGGATGGAAAATATGATACCTTGTGCACATTGATCCAAATAATGCCCAATTACAAAGATCTCAAGCCAACGGAAGTGATTGGAAGAATTGTTGCTCATGAGATGTCACTCAAAGGTAAAGAAGAGCTTAACAACAAGTCAAGTGGTGCTTACAAAGCCTCATGTGATGCTCCTACATCATCAAGTGAGAAACAAGTCTTCAATGAAGAATTGAGCTTAATGGTAAAGAACTTCAACAAGTTCTACAAGAATAGAAGCTAAGAGATAAGTTCCAAGTCAAGGTCCTACAATGACAAGAGATCTTCAAGTAGTGATCTGAATTGCTACAATTATGGAAGACCCGAACACTACTCCAATGAGTGTACGGCTCACCACAAGAGAACAGAAGACTCACCTAAAAGGAGAAGTAGAAGAGAAGAATCACCACTAAGAGAGAGAAGGAGTAGAGATGATCATTATGAACGAAGACCCTCTCGTAGAAGCAAGGATTCAGAAAGGAAGGATAAATCATCAAGGATCTATACAAGACAAAGACATCAAGCTCATGTTGGTGAATCGGTATCCGGTTCCGACTCCGGTGACCACTCCGAGAGAATCTATTACTCCGACTCCGAAGATACTCAAGATGAAGGTGTTACCGGAATTTCTCTTGTGTCGTCCAACTCCTACGACATATTTAACTCACCAAATGAAGGAATTGTAAGATGCTTCATGGCTAAAGGCCCTAAGGTATCACACCCCGAGTATCTTGATTTCAATAGTGATGAAGATGACTTGCTAAGAGATGATAATTTACTTGTTGGTAGCAATAGTGATGAAACCTATGATGAAAACTATGATGAAATTGCTATTAATCATGCTAATCAAGATAAAACAAATGACAATGATAAGGACAAGATTGAGCGTCTAACTAAAGAACTAAACACTCTTAAGTTAGCTCATGAAACTACCTTGGAAGATCATTGAGAACTTTTAAAGACTCATGAGAAGTTACACTTTGAAAAGCTCAACCTTGAGAAAGAGCATGAGTTCTTAAAAACAATCAATGATGATCTTCACAAGAAAAGTTCTTCTTACATTGCCAAGCGTTTACTCTTGTCTACTTACATGCCACAAGTAAGATCTAGCAACAAGAATAAGAAAGACTCTTCCTCTAGTAGTACCAACAATCATACTAAATCCAATATTGTTGCTTCTAGTAGTTCTCTTAATTCCACTAATGATTCTCTTAGCCAAGTTACACTTGAGCAAGAAAATAGCTTATTGAAGGGAATTATAGAGAAAGGTGTATACAACAGCCTTGCCAGGAGTAAGAAATTTGAGGAAATTGTATGCAAGCAAGGAAGACACCGGAAGAATCAAGGTGTTGGTTTTGAACGAAAGTTCAATGCCAATAGAGTTGAGTGGGAAGAAGATCAATACCCCAAGACGAAGTTTGTTCCTCAATAAGAGAAGTATGATCCTACTTCTTTCCAAGGGACACAAGCACAAGATGATCTTCCACCACAAGACCACAAGCTAATGGGAAAGGACAAGCTTCAAGAAGAAATTGATGCATTTGAAGAAGTTCCTAAGGCCTTGGTCAAGTGGGTTCCCAAGACTACTTCAAGTTCTACTTCATCAAGTACGACTACAACTCCAAGGATTCCCATCAAGATGGCGTGGATCCCGAAGTAGAAGAACTAGAGAGTTCTTGAGGGTGACTCCGCCAACATACTTCACTCATATCATTTTGGCGAGGACAAGTGCAAACAACTTCCATATCTTGCACTAGTTCAAGGAGTCACAAACCCTCTTGTTCGTAAGACAAGGGACAAGGTAACCTAATGCTTTCATGGACATCATCATGAGTGCAATTCACTCTATGTCTATGGATATCCTTGTTTGTTCCTTGTGGGACTAACCCGTGTAGGTATTGAAAGTGCAACTCACTCCAATGGATTGCTCCAAATGATCTACATCAACATTGAGCATCTACATCTTCAACACCTACATGAAGTCGTCATCGATAAAACCCAAGGATAGTTTATCCCTCTTAGGGGCGATATCACATCTGGGGGGAGCTTTACTCTAATCAATTGAGCTAAAGCAACTCTAATGATGTGAACACAACAATGCTTTATGTAAAAGTGGTAACCCCACTTGTGCTTAAATGATTAGTATGACCTATGATCAAATGTTCTCCTTTGACTCCTAAGTCAATGTACACATATATAGATGACCTAGTCATCGCCAATTGCTTGATAGATGCTAGAGTGGTTGTGCATGCTTTGCCACATGTTTCATTTGCTATCTTATTGTGTGAGCATGTTGAATGCATATTTTTCTCATTCGAGGACATCCATTTGTTGTTTTAATTGTTTGTCTCTTTTTCTTCTGCCAAATGGATTGATAAGAATGCCTAAGAACACCCTCTAGCTATCTATGCTTTTCTTGTCTCAAACTCTATTCATGCTACATCACAAAGTTTGATCAAGTCAGATTCGAACCACTCTATGTGAGGAGCACTCGGAGTCCCCGATTCGTCATAGACTTAAACTTCCAAAATCTCTTTGTGCATTTTGGTATGACCGAGTCATCCACTTCGGTCACACCGAGTTCACTAAGTTGATCTAGGTTTTCAATCTCGGTGCAACCGATTTGAACTTTTCGGTCACACCGAGTTGCAGTAACTGCTAGCAGTTTTGCATTTCGGTGCCACCGAGTTGTTCCACTCGGTCATACCGACAGGGTCAGGTTATATATACCGACGGGTCAAAAACTTGATCTTTGTGCTATTCTTTAACTCTGATTCTTAGCACATTGCCTTGCCATGATTCTTGCCATGATTGAAATCATCCTGTCCAGCAGAAACATCCTTAGATTACATTTGGTTCGAAACATTTAGGGTTAGGTCTCCGTTCGAACTAATCTCGGACCGACCGAGTTGTTGAAATTGGTCTCACCGATTTGGCTTTGGCCATTGCACATGTGATTTTCGGTCTGGCCGAAAAATACGAATCGGTACGACCGAGTTCAACTCTCTGTGAAACCCTAGCAATCTCAGTGCCACCAAACTGTGACTAGGTCTGACCGAGTTCACTAGTTTAGGTTCCAGAATTGCTTCGGTATCACCGAGTTTAACAAATCGGTAGCTCCAAAATGCTTTCTGTAGAGAACTAAAACAAAGTTTTTTTGAGTCATCTGTTTTGCAAAAATTCCGCACTTTGTGATGCTCATCCACTCTATCTCATCTACATCTATTCACAGTGTCAGCTTTCAGTTTGCAGTGCCAAGATGTCTGATCAGAGTGACAGCCAGAAACTGTCAGAAGAGAAAGTCAACTTGAGTGAGGGCACTAGTCCCTCTAGTAGCTCTGATGAGGGTAGCAGGAGCACACCTAGCAACTTGCCAAAGGCAGCTACCAAGACCAGAAAGAAGAAAACCTCAGATAATGAGGATGAGGATTTTGTTGCTAATGAGGCCACCTCAAAGAAGAAGGTGCTCAAGAAGGAGTATGGCACGACTGCTGCAACAAAGCTAGGTCTGAAAAAGAAGGCACCTGCCAAGAGGATTTCTATGTCAAAGGCCAGATCATCAACTCATGAGACAATCGTTTTCACACTTGAAACCAGAGATGATGAGCCTGGAGGAACTATGAAGAGAGCTTGAAAGACAACAGCCACAGTGATTGGCAAGCCATCCATGAGGGATGATGATGAAGCTGAAGCAGAAGAAGAGGTTGCTGCACCAGCACCCAAAGCTCAGAAGCTTATGGGAGATGCAATCAAGCCTGGGGCTGCTCCTTAAAAGGCCAAGACTGCTCCCAAAGCTTCTCAAGCGACCAAGTCTGCACCCAAGAGAAGCACAAGAAACATTCCAGCTTCATAGAAGAACAAGGCCCCAGTGCTTGAGATTGATGAAGATGCTGAGGTCCAAGTGCATAGGAAGCTCAAGCCCAAGATCCCTGATCATGATAAGACTCATATTGTTGCTGAGGATATGAAGTTGAGGAAGGATGCAGGTCTGAGAAGATGGAGACAAAATGATCCATATGCTGTGAGGAGAAGGACTGTTGTGGACTACAGGTTCCATACCAAAGAACAACAAGACTTCTATGAGACAGTTCTGTCTGACAAGAAGCCCATAGTGTGTGATATGAGATGGGTTGATTGGGACTACATCAAGAACAATTAAGATCATTTTCCAAGTGTGCTTGAAAGCTTCAAGGCTTGTGGTGTTGACAAGTTTGTGGGTCAACACCTCACAAAATGGAATGATGAACTCATCATGCAATTCTACTCCACAACTCACTTTTATACTGATGGTATAATTGTATGGATGTCTAAAGGTACAAGGTACCAGTCAACTGTTGATGAGTGGGCCAAGCTGGTCAAAGCCCCTGAAGAGCATGAGGATGATTTGGATGTGTATGCCAAGAAGAAGCAAGACCACAACTCTATGGCCAATATGTACAAGGAGGCCCCTGACGATGACTTGGAGAGACATAAGTTTGGACATGTACATCACTTGTTGTTTGGTCTAGCCACAATCAACACTATCTTGAGGCATACATTGTTGCCCAAATATGGAGATCACAAGATGATCAGAGGACATTCAATCAACTTGCTGCATATTTTTGATGTCCCTAAAAAGTTCAAGGTCATGAGCATGATTGTTGAAACAATCAAGAGGACTGCTGCAGATCAGAACAGATCATGTGGGTATGCTCCCCACATTCAGGAGTTCATCAACTCCATGATGGGCACATGCATATACTTGTTGGACAAAGAACATCTGCCCCTATATCCTGACTTTGAGGACAACACAGCTGTCATGGATGAGAATGAACCTTCATTAGTGCAAGCACATGAGAAGAGAGAGAGAAACCTAGAGCTGAGAAAGCCGCGAAGATGCCAAGTGATGCAGAGGTATCTCAAGTGTCCCTCAAGTCCAAACAAGATCAAATGGCATATCTGATTCAAGCAACTATGAGGATTGAGAAGGGCTTGGCCACCCTGACTCGGAATCAGGAGAGGATCATTGAAACTAAGTTGTATGGTCTTGATCAGAAAGTGACAGAGATACAGTCTGTAGTTGAGCAGCTCTAGGAGGAAGCAAAGGAGAGGAGAGGGCAAGCAACCATAGATGCATTTCAACGAGTGCCTTGAGGTCAGAGATCTGCTGCGATGCCAGTACCTGATACTAGAGCTACAACATCAGCACCAGCCGCCACAGCTTCAGTGCCACCTCCAGCCGCCACTCCACCAGCTCCAACCACATTATCTGAAGCCTTCGTCCTTGGAGTTCTCTCTACACCGCCTCCCGAAGACCAAGCCTGAGATACGCATAGCACTATGCATTTTCAAACTTTTTGGTAACTTGTTGCCAAAGGGGGAGAAATATGTACAGATCATAGGATTCGAGAGAGAGTGTTTTGCCTCTTTTTCTATTTTTCTATTTGGTTGAACTTCATTTGTGTGTTTGCTTGATACTATACTTAATCTGTGTGAGATACTTGTTTGATCATGTGATTGACCATACGCTACCTTAATGCTTGCTTGAATGATATTATCTTTCATATCCCTATATGATCATTCACTTTGCTTGGTGATGAGTGCATGTTTTCAGTTTATATCATTTTTAGCGCTCCACCAAGATGTATGTGACATGTAAGAGTAACCCATGATCTTAATCGATTGTGCATTTGCATTCAAACGCAAATTTTAAATAATGCACAAATTTAGGGGGAGCTCTTGCTTATCACATACTTCTCAAAGTGATGATGTATTTCAGTCTTATTATCATTTGTCGAAGCTTTGATCTATATGTTGTCATCAATTACCGAAAAGGGGGAGATTGAAAGTGCAACTAATCCTCGGGTGGTTTTGGTAATTCCCAACAACATATAGCTCAATGAACTAATGCTCTTTCAAGATGATTATTTCAGAAAGTTCAATGGTTGGCATGGCATGGATTAGGAATGTGGACCCCTCAAAATGCTAAGGGCAAAGGATTGGCTCAAGCTCAAATCTCAGGACTCAACATTTTCTATTTCAGTGATCCAAGATCACATTGAGTCCATAGGAAATCCAATACTATTAAAAGGGACGGAGGTGTTGCTTAATGGATTTCTTGCTCAAAATGCTTAGTGATATGCTCCAAAACCCTCAACCACTTTATCACATCCACATATGTCCCAAACCAAAACTCAAACTTGGCCCAACGGAAACATTCTATTCGGCGCCACCGAGTTCATTTGACATAGCCACTGCCACAAAACCCTAGTCACTTCTGTCTCACCGAAAGGGATCTCGGTCTCACTGAGATGATATTGCAAACTCTCTGTTTCCCTTCGTAACATTTCGGTCTCACCGAGATGAGCGATAGGTCCCACCGAGTTCGCAATGCAAACTCTTTGTTTCCCCTTCGTAACGTTTCGGTCCAACCGAAATGAGCGAATCAGTCCCACCAAGTTTTCCTGACCAACTTTCTGTAAGCTTATTACCAAAATCGGTCCTATCGCAGACTAAGGCATAGCCTAGTGGTGGGAAGGGGCTGATGCCTTCCCACCCACCCAGGTTCAAGGCATGGTACTTGCAATTTGGGTTTGTTGCACCTATTATACTGTAGGGGTTTCCCTTACAGTCTTTCTGTAAAAAAAAATCGGTCCTATCGAGTTTGTGTAATCGGTCTCACCGAGATTGAGTTATGACGTAACCCTAATGTAATCAGTCCCACCGAGTTGATCATATCGGTCCGACCGAAATGCCTAATGGTCAGATTATGAACTAAATCGGTACGACCGAGTTCTCTGAATGGGTCCCATCGAGTTTGGTAAATTGTGTGTAACGGTTAGATTTTGTGTGGAGGCTATATATACCCCTCCACCGACTCTTCAATCGTGGAGAGAGCCATCAGAACATACCTACACTTCCAACATACATGTTCTGAGAGAGAACCACCTACTCGAGTGTTGAGATCAAGATATTCCATTCCCACCATATGAATATTGTTCTCTAGCCTTCCCCAAGTTGCGTTCCACTCAAATCATTCTTCCACCATATCCAAATTTGTGAGGAGCTGTTTGAGTGTTGGGGAGACTATCATTTGAAGCATTTGAGCAAGGAGTTCATCATCAACACACCGTCTATTACCTTTTGGAGAGTGGTGTCTCCTAGATTGGTTAGGTGTCACTTGGGAGCCTCCGACAAGATTGTGGAGTTGAACCAAGGAGTTTGTACGGGCAAGGAGATCGCCTACTTCGTGAAGATCTACCCTAGTGAGGCAAGTCCTTCGTGGGCGATAGCCATGGTGGGATAAACAAGGTTGCTTCTTCCTGGACCCTTCGTGGGTGGAGCCCTCCGTGGACTCGTGCAACCGTTACCCTTCGTGGGTTGAAGTCTCCATCAACGTGGATGTACGATAGAACCACCTATTGGAACCACGACAAAAACATCCATGTCTACACTTGCGTTTGCCCCTCCAAACTCCTCCCTTTACCTTCATATGCAATTTTTTTACATTCCGCTACTATACTCTTAGAATTGCATGTGTAGGTTGTTTGCTTGACTTGTGCTAAGTTGCTAAAATCTGCCAAGAATTAAAATTGGGAAAAGGGTAGATGTTTATTTGGTCAAGTAGTCTAATCACCCCCCTCCAGATATAGTTTCGATCCTACATGGCCGCTTTGTCTCATCCACGGGGTGGTCGGTCTGGTTGATCGGACTGATCATACTTCAACGGAATTGGCACTGGGGCCTCGTCGTCGAATTGGGGCAACAGTTTGTGCCTGGATAGCTCTTTGTCCGGCCTTTATAGGCGTATCGTTCTTCAGCGTCTAGCACATCATTCCATCTGTCGTTGAGCATATCTTGCTCAGCTCTAAGCCGCCGCCGCTGCTTCTTTAGGCTCCTTGTCATGGCAATGAGTTGTTGTTGAAAGCGCTTCTCTTCGAGTGGTTCTTCGGGGACGATGTATTCTTCGTCTCACAGGCTAATGTTCTCTTTGGAGACAGGATGATAACTACTGTCATCCGCGTCGCTATGATTGGCCAGCGGTTCCTTTGGACTGTGTTCGCCATCCTCCCGCTCGTCTTGCTCTACCGCTGGCTCCGTGGGGTCATCAGTTTTTCCGGATCGTCATCATCTTCAATGACAGTATTGCTCCCTTTCCCTTTACGGGGTCGAGATCGACGCTTCTGACGCCGGTGTTTGGGAGGTTCATCGACGGGCTTGTCATGTACCCGATTGATATCGCCGACGCCCTCCTCTTCGTTGGGTCTGTCCACCATGTATACATCGTATGTAGAAGTAGACATCCATCACCCGGTTGCGGGCGGGTTTATACTTAGATCAGCTTCGGCATCGTGGTCCATCACGTCGATGTCTTCGAAAGCGTAATCTAATAGATCGGTTAAGTCCTCGACCGTGGCTGCCAAGTGGGGCGTGGGTGGGCAATGTAATTCCATGTCCTCAGCCCCTAGTTCGAAATGGGCATGATTCGGTTGGGAATCCTCCTCTAGGGAGAGAGATTTTAGTAAGTCCAGCGCTTCGTCTAAGGGCAAATGCCGGACATGTGTTTGGATATATGCAGGGCTGAGTTTGGCAACAGCCGCTCGATCGATCTCGAAAGATGCAGATCCTGAAAGTTCGGAACTCGTAGACAGAAACGAGTCCAGAGTTCCAGTGAGGGGAGTCCCACTCAAGGCCGGGCCTGTGTGCGGCTCAATGGCGCTGAGTCTGCGATCTCTGTGGCGGTGTTGATCTTTCCGTCCTCGGATGAAGTGGTCTACTCTGGATCTAAGTCTAGAGTTGTTTGCCACTTCTCGAGCTTGCATTATATTCCCTCGAAGAGGAAAGGGTGATGCAGCATAGTAGCATAAGTATTTCCCTCAGTTTTTGAGAACCAAGGTATCAATCCAGTAGGAGACCACGCGCGAGTCCCTCGCACCTGCACAAACAAATAAGAACTTTGCAGCAAATGCGATAAGGGGTTGTCAATCCCTTTACGGTCACTTACGAAAGTGAGATCTGATGGAGATGATAGTTTGATATTTTTGGTATTTTTGGATATAAGAACAGAAAGTAAAAGCGGAAAAGTAAAGTAGATTGTAGATTGATATGTTGAGAATAGACCCGGGGGCCATAGTGTTCTCTAGTGGCTTCTCTCATGATAGCGATATTCTATGGTAGGTAAACAAATTATTGTCGAGCAATTGATAGAAAAGCGAATAATTATGAGACTATCTAGGCATGATCATTATATATAGGCATCACATCCGAGACAAGTAGACCGAAACGATTCTGCATCTACTACTATTACTCCACACATCGACCAGTATCCAACATGCATCTAGAGTATTAAGATCATAAGAACAGAGTAATGCCTTAAGCAAGATGACATGATGTAGAGGGATAAACTCAAACATAGTGATATAAACCCCATCTTTTTATCCTCGATGGCAACAATACAATGCGTGCCTTGCTGCCCCTATTGTCACTGGGAAAGGACACCGCAAGATTGAACCCAAAGCCAAGCACTTCTCCAATTGCTAGAACTATAGATCTAGTAGGCCAAACCAAACCAATAATTCGAAGAGGCTTGCAACGATATTATAATCATACATAAAGAGTTCAGAGAAGAACCAAATATTTCTCATATATAATCTTGATCATAAACCCACAATTCATCGGATCTCGACAAACACACCGCAAAAAGAGATTACATCGAATAGATATCCTCAAAGACCAAGGAGAACTTGGTATTGAGATCCAAAGAGAGAGAAGAAGCCATCTAGATACTAGCTATGGACCCGAAGGTCTGTCGTAAACTACTCACAACTCATGGAGAGGCGATGATGATGATGTAGAAGCACTCCGTGGTAGATCCCCCCTCCGGCGGAGCTCCGGAACAGGCCCCAAGATGGGATCTCACAGGAACAGAAGGTTGCGGCGGTGGAACTAGGGTTTCTCTGTTGTTCTAATGGTTTTGGGGTACGTAGATATATATAGGAAGAAGGAGGGCACCGGGGGCCAAACGTGGGGCCCACGAGGCAGGGCGGCACGCCCTGTAGGGGGGGGGGCGCCACCCACCCTCGTGGGCGCCACGTGTGCCCTATTCCGTGGTTCTCAAGTCTCCCGTGCGTATTTTGCTCCAAAAATATCTCTCTCGAAGTTTTATTCCGTTTGGACCCCGTTTGATATTCCTTTTCTGTAAAACCCTGAAAAAGGCAAAAAACAGCAATGTGGACTGGGCCTTTGGGTTAATAGGTTAGTCCCAAAAAACAGCAATGTGCATCCAACTTGCTTGCTCATGAAGACCTAGGGCATTTGAGGAAGCCCATCGTTGGAATATACAAGCCAAGTTCTATAATGAAAATTCCCACTAGTATATGAAAGTGACTAAACATGAGACTCTCTATCATGAAGAACATGGTGTTACTTTGAAGCAGAAGTGTGGAAAAAGATAGTAGCAATTGTCCCTTTCTTTTTTGGGCCTTTTTTCTTTGGCCTTTCTTTTTTTCCTGGAGGGGCTTTCTTTACTTAGCCTTTCCTCACATGGGACAATGCTCTAATAATGATGATCATCACACTTTCATTGAATTAGAACTCGATATTACAACTCGATACTAGAACATAGTATGACCTACATGAATGCCTCCGGCGGTGTACCGGGATATGCAGTGAAACAAGAGTGACATGTATGAAAAATTATGCATGGTGGCCTAGCCACAAATACGATGTCAACTACATGATCATGCATGGCAATATGACAATATGAAGCGTGTCATATGAATGGAACGATGGAAAGTTGCATGGCAATATATCTCGGAATGGCTATGGAAATGCCATGATAGGTAGGTATGGTGGCTGCTTTGAGGAAGATATATGGTGGCTATTTTGAGGAAGGATATATAGTGGGTGTATGGTACCCATGAAAGTTGCGCGGTACAAGAGAGGCTAGCAATCGTGGAAGGGTGAGAGTGCGTAATATCCATGTGACACCCCGAGACCAATGCGCTAGGTGTCAGCCAGTTATTCGTCGTCGTTGCCATGTCATATGCTTGCGTGTTGCATCTTGCCATGTCATCATGTGTGTTGCATCATCATGTTTCCAAAAGCGTGCATCCGTCCGAGTCTGCACGTCCTTTCCGTTATCCGTTCTGAGCCCAGACACACCCGCACACGCCCGCGGCACCTCCGAATATTTAGTTTATAAGTGGCCGAAAAGCATTCTCGGAATGGGGTGAAACTTGGCATGTGGTCTCATTATAGCATAGGTAGACCGCTCCCAAATTTCGTCGCATTCGGAGGCCGTTTGATAGCCCATCGGATAACTATAGTGGCACTAGTCGCCGGTTAATTCGCCGGACGTTTTCGGTCTCCGAAAACCCCCGAGGGCCTCTTCTCTTCTCTCCCCACAACCCCTTCCTACACAGCCCACTAGGCACAGCATACCCCGTCTCTCGACCCGGACCTTCCGATCGAGATCGGAAGGTCCAAAAACCACCCAAACCCTCAAACCCTAGCCCCTGCCTATTTAATCAGCCCCCCTTGCCAAAAATGGCCTCCTCCTACCTCCCTCCTCCATTTCCGCGCCACCTCCCACCTTTGCCTCGGGATCTGCGCCAGCCGAACCCCTCCCCGCCACTTGGCGGCCAGCCAGCGGCCCGCCGCCGGTAGCGCCGTCTCGGTCGTGGCCAACCGGGGCCTGCCGCGTCGCCCCAGTGCCCCCCTCGGCCAATCGCTGCCTGCCACACGCCCCTCAGCCACCTCCCCACCGCCAGGGCCCGCCGTGACCCAGATCCAGCCTGCCCGGGCCCCGATCTGGGCCCGAACAGGCCCGTGCGCCGCCGCCGCCCAGCGCCTGTCCCGCTCCTCCCGCTCGTCGGACCCCGCCGCCTGGCCTCGTTGACGTCGCACATCGCCGCCGTAGACGCCCGACTTCGCCGCCCCGGCCTCGCCTCTCCGCCTTGCCGCGTCGACCTCCGCCCTCCCGGGCCTCACCGGAGTCCGCGGCCACCACCTTGTCGGACCCCGCCGCCGCGCCATTGGAGGCCGAGCCGCCGCCGCTCGCCTGCTCCGCCGCCGTCCAGTCGAGTCCGGTCCGGAGACGCCCGGAGCTGCTGCCCCCGCGACGCCCCGGCCGGATTCGCGCCTCCCTCGCCTTCCCAGAGCCCGCAAGCTCGCCGCCGGCCCCGTTCTGGCCGGATTTTCCGCCGCCGGCTAGATCCGGAGGAGGACGCCTGCGGGCCCGCATGCCAGCCTCCCAGCGAGTCCGGACACGTCCGGGCAGGCACGGACACGTCCAAACCGCCCCGGGCCCGCTCGTCAGCCTCTCCGCGCCGGACATGTCCGACCCCCTTCGGACAATGTCCACCCCCCTCGGAGGTTGTTTTTCTACTAAGTCCTTTTTCTGTTTTAACAACATGATGCATACTTTGAGTGGCTGTAACTTTTTGTGTGATTATCCAAATTGAGTGAATAACATGTCAAAATGTTGGTTGTGATATGCTCTTCATATTGTTGTACTGTGGCATGCTTGTTTGAGTTCATCTTGATGCCCTAATCATTGTTGCAAAAGTGCTATATGTTTAAAACTGCTGATAACTGTAATTTTGGTGCATGCTTGTGAGGGTGATAACTTTATGCATGTTGGTCCAAATTGAGTGTATGATATGTCAAAATGTTCATTGTGAAGTGCTCTACATGATGGTTGCTGTTGCATTCATGTTAGGTGCCATATTGCCATGTTTATCTCTGTTGCAAAAGTGCATGTGACTGTTAAGTGCTGAAACTTGTTGCGAGATGCTGTTTTGTCTTGTTCATAGCTATTGGTGTGTTTGTATTTTATGTCACATGTCAATATGTTTTAGAAGCACAATCATGCCATCTTTGCTGTGGTGCAATCCACTCTTCATGATATGCCTTGAGGTGTTTGCAACAAGCTTGTAAAGTAGCCTACTCGCTGTTGTTGTTTTGTGGGACTTGTTAAAAACTGCTGTCTGAAACTGTTAAACCTGATGCTATCTTTGCTTGATGCCTCATATCTTGTTGTCCATGTTATTCTCTATCAATCCATGCCCTTGTTTGGATATATAGCCTGATGTAGCTTATTTATTTCTTGCTCTCAAGTTGCTATAAATGTACCTATCAGACTGTTATCAGCATGATCAATTTGGTGAAGCTTGTTGTTATTGATCCATGCCTCCTATGGAGTTGTTCCAATGGAGTTGTTTGATGTATGCTATGTCTATTACATGTCCATGATCTTTATATACTTAGTAGAGTTGATATGCTTGTTGTTTTGTGCCTCCGAAGGCAGCATGGTGATGATGTTTTGCCTTCCCAGATTTTGGCTAAGTCTGAGAAATCTGTAAACTTATTGCAACTTGCCATGCTTGTTTAATTGTGTTCCAGTAAGTTTTTGGGTGTGCTCTAAGTTCATGCTTGTTGAGTATCATGTATACTTCACATCCATGCCTCTTGTTATCATGTTTGGGTGTTGTAGCATATATATATATACCTTGCTCCAAAGTTGCTATGTTGCTGTTTTCGGACAGCTTGTTGTTATATCTTGTTTCATGTGTATGTGTTGAACCGTTGCTCCGTTTTGAGCGTGTCCTATATGAAACTTGTGTGTTTTTGCATGTAGAAGCATAATATCATGTTGTTTACATGTTTGGAGTGTGTTTGCTTGTTGTTTGGATGCATCTTGCATATATGCCATGCTTGTCTTGTTTTGCTCATATCTTCTAGGCCGTAGCTCTGAATTACATAAACTTTATATGAAACTTGACTAGAATTTCGAGTAGATCATCATGGTGCATGTTAACTTGCTGTTTAACAACTTTAACTTAATGTTTGTTCTGATCTGGACCAATTTCTAAATGTGCATATGAGGACTTACTGGAATTGCTATATGTTGTTTCCGGCCTCATTTAAACTTGTTGGGTGGTGTAGTTCTTGTATGCTTCATCCCTTGCCATGTTATGCATCATATAGACTTGTCTTGCACCATACTTGGTTGAGCATCTTGTCATGTTCTTGAGTGGTGTGTTTACCATATTGTGTGCTTTTTCTCGCTAGTTCATATTCCGTTGCGTTCGTGAGGATTCGTTCAACTACACTTGGTTCGTCTCCGTGGCTTCTTCTTCGTCTTCTTCATGGACTCGTTCTTCTTCCTTGCGGGATCTCAGGCAAGATGACCATCACCTTGGATACCTTTACTACCATTTCTATGCTAGTTGTCTCGATGACATCGCTATATGTCGCGCTACCTATCTATTTGTCAGCCTCTCCTTGTTGCCATGAAACCTCTAACCTTTGACACCTTCCGAGCAAACCGTTGTTTGGCTATGTTACCCGCTTGCTCAGCTCCTCTTATGGCATTGTTAGTTGCAGGTGAAGATGAAGATTGTTCAATGTTGGATCTCGTTGTTGGAATATCACACTATATCTTATAAATATTAACACACCTATATACTTGGCAATGGGTGGAAGGCTTGGCCTTTTGCTCGGTGTTTTGTTCCACTCATGCCACCCTAGGAGCCGATAAACCAGCGTTATGTTCCTTGATTTTGCATTCCTAACGTGGTTGGGTATATGGGGACC
The DNA here is from genome assembly GCA_902687465.1 of Secale cereale. Classification (NCBI taxonomy): domain Eukaryota; kingdom Viridiplantae; phylum Streptophyta; class Magnoliopsida; order Poales; family Poaceae; genus Secale; species Secale cereale. The sequence continues at coordinate 524,014,109 of LR738711.1, read as the reverse complement.
CCTTGACAGTTCGTCTTTGAATAAAACTCCTCCAGCAAGGCCCAACATTGGTTTTAATTTGCCTCATAATAAAACTTAATAAATTAATTAAATTGCATAGGGGGTCGCGTCCCCGAGGATTCTTTCTACATAACAGGGGGCCAATGCTGATGGTGTTGGTCCCAAACGGGGGTCCTGCGGGGCCACCACTAGGAAACTCGAGGTTTGGTTTTACCTGTAGCATCGCTCATCCGGTCGTGGTCTGAGACAAGATACGCGCGGCTACTATCAGGTTGTTGGCACGCCGGGAGGTCTTGCTGGACTTGTTTTACCATTGTCAAAATGTCTTGTGCACCGGGATTCCGAGTCTGATCGGGCTGTCCCTAAGATAAGGGGTAATATTATTATTATCTCTGCTGATCGTGAGAGCTTGTGATGGGCTAAGTTGGGACACCCCTGCAGGGTTATGATCTTTCGGAAGCCGTGCCCGCGGTTATGTGGTAGATTGGAATTTGTTAATGTCCAGTTGTAGAAAACTTGACAGAGGATCCGAATAAAACACACGAACCGCGTGAGTAACCGTGACTGTCTCTTTTCACTTTGAGAAGAGAACACGGTGGGGTTATGTTTGTCTCGTAGGTAGTTCAGGATCTTTAGAGATCACTACTAGTTTGCGACCGTTTGCATAGATGCTCTTCTTATTCTTGTACTCGTAAGTTAGCCACCATATATATTGCTTAGCCGCTGCTGCAACCTCACCACTTAACCTCTTCCTACCCTTTAAGCTTTGCTAGTCTTGATACCCATGGTTATGGGATTGCTGAGTCCTCGTGGCTCACGGTTACTACAACAACAGTTGCAGGTGCAGGTTTTCGATGACTTGACGTGAGAGCGATGTTACCTTTTGTTGGAGTTCTTTCTTCTTGTTGTTCGTCAGTCTTGGGCTAGGTTCCTGGTCGGCAGCCTAGGATAGCAGATGGATGTCGTTGTGCTTTTCATGTTTGTGTCCGTAGACGGATGCCTTGTATTGATGTTATTGTATTCATGTGACTTGTATGAATTGTGTATCCCCCATGTGTGTATGTAATGGTACGATGTAATGATATCCATCTTGCTAAGCGCCCGAAATGCGGTTGTGCCCCAATCACGTATGTGTCACGTGATCGGGATAGAATCGCATCTTGGGCTTGACAATCCATGGACTCAACATTAGTCATAAGAACTCATATACTTACTGAAAAATTTACGAGTCATCAAAACAAAGCAATCAACGCATGCTCTTAGGGGGGAGGTTGGTAGGAGTTAACCATCGCGCGCCCCGACCTCCACACAAAGGATGACACTCTACAAATACCTCATGCTCTAACTTCGTCACATAGCGGTTCACCATACGTGCATGCTACGGGAATCACTAACTTTAACACAAGTATTTCTCAATTTCATAATAACTCCACTAGCATGACTCTAATATCACTATCCTCATATCTCAAAACAATTATCAAGCATCCAGCTTCTCATCATATTCAATGCACTTAGTGTGAAAGTTTTTACTACATTGATCTTGGATGTATATCATGTGAAGGCTAGTTGTATAGCCAAAGCACATTACCATGCTGTTTTAATAGACTCTCAAAAGGATAATAGTGAAGCATGAGAGATCAACAATTTCTTCAAAATATAATCACCACCGTGCTCTAAAAGATATAAGTGAAGCACTAGAGCAAAAACTATTCAACTCAAAAGATATAAGTGAAGCACATAGAGTGTTCTATCAATTCCTAGGCCGTATTTAAATCTCTCAAAAAGGTGTGTCCAGCAAGGATAGTTGTGGCAAACTAACAAGCCAAGACTCAAATTATACATGACGCTCCAAGTAAAGCACATATCATGTGGTGAATAAAAATATAGCTCCGAGTATAGTTACCGATAGATGAAGACAAAAGAGGGGATGCCTTCCCAGGGCACCCCAAGCTTAGGCTCTTGGTTGTCCTTGAATTTTACCTTGGGATGCCTTGGGCATCCCCAAGCTTAGGCTCTTGCCACTCTTTGTTCCATAGTCCATCAAAGCAATACTCAAAACTTGAAAACTTCACAACACAAAACTTAGAGAAAAATCTCACGGCGTTAGTATAAGAAAACAAACCACTACTCAAAGGTACTGCAATGAATTCATTTTTTGTTTATACTGGTGTTAAACCTACTGTATTCCAACTTCTCTATGATTCATACTTCCCAATACTACTCATAGATGCGTTGAAATAAGCAAACAACACACGAAAAACAGAATCTGTCAAAAACAGAACAGTCTGTAGTAATTTGTAACTTTCGCATACTTCTATAACTCCAAAAAATTGAAATAAATTGGTAAACGTGAGGAATTTGTCTATTAATCATCTGCAAAAAGAATCAACTAAATATCATGCTACAGTAAAATCTAGTGACCATTCTAGCGAGCGTTAACGATTCTGTTTTTCACAGCAAGATCATATAAACTTCACACAAGTCTTCCCAAAGGTTCTACTTGGCACAAACACTAATTAAAAAAACACATCTAAATAGAAGCTAGATGCAATATTTATTCCTAAACAAAAGCAAAAACAAAAAAAATATAAAATTGGGTTGCCTCCCAACAAGCGCTATCGTTTTACGCCCCTAGCTAGGCACGATACATGGGTAGATCTAGGGAATGCCATAATGATACGATATATCGCGAAAACTCATCTCATATTCCCTACGTTCAGCAGCAAGTTTCCTTTGTGGCAAGAAAAAGTAATCAAAAGGGCTAAATTTAATGGGACAGAAGTCCCCCATATCAAGCTCAGGAGGAATAGGTTCCTCCTTTGGCCCTTTATAGTGTAGAACCAATTCATCATTATAGGCATTCTTTTGGCAGAAGGTCATGAGCCTTCGCTCAAGGGAGAAGCCCAACCCATTGTTTTGAATAGCAAAATCATCGTTCAACTCGGAAATTCTATCAACCAAGACATCTATAGGAACCTTTTTTCTAAGGTTTTCATTAAAAGCAACATGATCAGGAGATCGCAATCGCATTATGTCTTCTTGATTAAATAAGATAGCCTCTATGGGAGGTCGGCCAGCATCTACCCCGTAATGCATATGGATAAATTGCCTTTCGATTTCAACTACAAGCATAGATATAGCATCCGCAAGGCTACTAGTTCTGTGAAGAATAGAGCCACCCATAGTAGGCAAAGCACCGACACAAGTAAAGAAGTCTTGAAGAACTCCTTTTCCAATGATATTTCCACTACCAACCCGGAACTTCTTAATATGTAAAGTGGTAGTTTCATCCAGAGGGTCAACATAGACGTTGCCCTCAACAATACTACCCTTCTCGATAAAATCTTCCCCCATCTCAGATATGAGGGCAGGCAAACGATAAACACACGGCAAAAGAAGGGCAAATAAAGCAGCAAGGGTGAAGTGGGGGAGAGGAAAACGAGAGGCAAATAAATGTAATGTGAAGGATAAGGGTTTGTGATAGGTACTTGGTATATGACTTTTGTGTAAGCCTCCCCGGCAACGGCGCTAGAAATTCTTCTTGCTACTTCTCGAGCTTGCGTTGTATTCCGTCGAAGACGAAAGGGTGATGCACCACAGTAGCGTAATTATTTCCCTCAGCTTTTGAGAACCAAGGTATCAATCCAGTAGGAGACCACGCGCAAGTCCCTCACACCTGCACAAACAAATAATAACTTCCCAGCCAACGCGATAAGGGGTTGTCAATCCATTTACGGTCACTTACGAAAGTGAGATCTGATAGAGATGATAGTTTGATATTTTTGGTATTTTTGGATATAAGAACAGAAAGTAAAAGCGGAAAAGTAAAGTAGATTGTAGATTGATATGTTGAGAATAGACCCGGGGGCCATAGTGTTCTCTAGTGGCTTCTCTCATGATAGCGGTATTCTACGACAGGTAACAAATTACTGTCGAGCAATTGATAGAAAAACGAATAATTATGAGACTATCTAGGCATGATAATTATATATAGGCATCACGTCCGAGACAAGTAGACCGAAACGATTCTGCATCTACTACTATTACTCCACGCATCGACCGCTATCCAGCATGCATCTAGAGTATTAAGTTCATAAGAACAGAGTAACGCCTTAAGCAAGATGACATTATGTACAGTGATAAACTCAAACATAGTGATATAAACCCCATATTTTTATCCTCAATGGCAACAATATAATATGTGCCTTGCTGCCCCTACTGTCATTGGGAAAGGACACCGCAAGATTGAACCCAAAGGCAAGCACTTCTCCCATTGCAAGAACTATAGATCTAGTAGGCCAAACCAAACCAATAATTCGAAGAGACTTGCAAGGATATTATAATCATACATAAAGAGTTCAGAGAAGAACCAAATATTTCTCATAGATAATCTTGATCATAAACCCACAATTCATCGGATCTCGACAAACACACCGGAAAAAGAGATTACATCGAATAGATCTCCTTGTAGACCGAGGAGGACTTGGTATTGAGATCCAAAGAGAGAGAAGAAGCCATCTAGATACTAGCTATGGACCCGAAGGTCTGTGGTAAACTACTCACAACTCATGGTGAGGCGATGATGATGATGTAGAAGCACTCCGTGGTAGACCCCCCCCCCCTCCGGCGGAGCTCCGGAACATGCCCCAAGATGGGATCTCACGGGAACAGAAGGTTGCGGCGGTGGAACAAGGGTTTTCTCTGTTGTTCTGATGGTTTCGGGGTACGTAGATATATATAGGAAGAAGGAGGGCACCGGGGCCCAAACATGGGGCCCACGAGGCAGGGGCGCGCCCTGTAGGGGGGCACTCTCGTGGATGCCACGTGTGCCCTATTCCGTGGTTCTCAAGTCTCCCGTGCGTAATTTGCTCCATAAATATCTCTCCCGAAGTTTCGTCCCGTTTGATATTCCTTTTCTGTAAAACCCTGAAATAGGCAAAAAACAGCAATCTAGACTGGGCCTTTGGGTTAATAAGGCAGTCCCAAAAATAATATAAAAGTGTATCACAAAGCCCATTAAACATCCAAAACATCATAAATAATAGCATGGAACATTAAAAAATTATAGATACGTTGGAGACGTATCATTGTTGCAAGTGTTACCCCCTGAGCGGGGTCCGATGACAGATCTAGGTCATGTTCATCATGGTAGCGGGTAGCAGCTGCCATGGGTGCGAATCCATCAAAGATCAAATCTCTGCGAACATCAACAATGTAGTTTAGGATTCCAAATCTGATCTGATCACCAGGGGAATTGTTGTCAATATGCTCGAGGTGGCCTTCAGTGTTGGCACGGAGCGCGAAGCCACCGAACACGAAAAGCTAGCTGGGGAGAAAAACTCCCTCGGCGATGGCGCCGTCGTTGGTGATGAAGCGAGCCATTAATCCTTCAGTTGACGACATAGTGGAACTATCAATGAAAGCACCAATGTCGGTGTCAAAACCGGCAGATCTCAGGTCGGGGGTCCAGAACTATGCGTGTGAGGATCGGTGGTAACAGGAGAATGGGGACACAATGTTTACCCAGGTTAGGGCCCTCTCGATCGAGGTAATACCCTACCTCCTGCTTGATTGATCTTGACGAATATGGGTTACAAGAGTTGATCTACTTCGAGATCGTAATGGCTAAACCCTAAAAGTCTAGCCTATGTGATTGCTATGATTCTGTTGTTGTCTCTACGGACTACACCCTCTGGTTTATATATGCATCGAAGGGGCCTAGGGTTTGTACATGATCACCTTGCAGAGGAAGGAAAGTATTACACCCGGACTCTAAACTTGCTATTTTATACATGGGGAGTCCTATCCGGATACGGGAGATTGTCTTCATTGATAATCTTCACGGCCCACCAGTCCGGCCCATAAGAACGATATGGCTACTTGAGGACCCCTTAATCCAGGACTCCCCCGGCCAAGGATTTTTCTCATGGAGAAGGTAATCAATATAGCAAAATATCCACTCATCTCTTATCACAGTCCGTCTGTAGCTGTTAATCTACCGGCGGAAATTACCGAGGATTCATTTTTCTTTTAGTTGATTCGAGGGTTTTCATTCAAGTGTCCACAGTGCCAGCACAAATCAGGCAAGTGTGGCCGCGGCCAGTCAGAAACGAATTTCTATCTCACCGTTCCAGATGACTTCATGGAGCGCTCGGTATATTCAATCTCACCCTACCACGGTCGGCATGGCCTAAATTTATGAACATATACCGTCTATTGCTATATTTGGATAAAAGGTATGGTGCCACATGCAGCCAAGATGTCAAAGTCAATTTTTCCGCTAAGTTAGGCAAATTAATGATGTATTGTTCATTTAATTACTCTTATGTTCGCATCAAATCTTTGTTACATTATCTATTTGTAATTATGTATTTTTGTACTTTGCTTTCATATATATATATTGTTCTGTTCTCTTTGTTACTCCCATGTTTGCATGTTGCTCTGTTGCTTAAATATATCTAATTTATGATCTTAATTTTCATTTCAAGCAGTACATCCCTTGCTTTGCAAGAACACGAGTAGAAAGAAATCTTGGGCTTTACTTTGTTGATGACTCCATGGATGTCATATTGACAACGCATCATGGATTTACAATGACAGTTAGCGTAAAACTTGATAAAGATGGTCACTCCTATTTTGATGCAGACCTTTGAAGAAAAGTTTCTAAGTTTTATGAACTGAAAGCTGACAATGAAATTCTAGTGCGTGCACAACACCTTGGTCTAATTAACATGGATGTTTACTTCTCCAACGTCATCAGCCGATCAAAGTCTGGTTGAGGTTAGTGTTCTTTCAACTTTCTCCATGTTGGCATCTTACTTGGCAAAATCGGGGTATTTGTTCTGATTAACTTATCATTATTTATGCAACCAATTCTGATTTCATTTTTTGACTCCGTTCCTAGGCTGTAACAAATTATGTTTACCGATTTATGCCCACTATGTATTCTTATGTCATGTTATGTATAAATAATACATTTCCACCTTTTTAACAGGATATGTCAGATGCATAGTTAACGATCTGTATGTTACTCAACGTACCAAATTTCACTAGAAAGACTTGAAGCATGTCGTAAAATTTATTGATAATTTGACAGAGATAGCACATCGTATGAACACTGGATTTTGGATGGGATTAACTCTACCGATGGTGCACACATTGAACAAAACCAATTGTGTGCATAAAACGCTGGTGCAAAGTCTTATTTTTATGTTGATGTCCATAAACTATATATATCTTCAACGATATGTTACAATTGGTTTTTATTCCACATTTCAACAGAAATTGCCTGCTGTTGCTGCTCCTGAATCAATTTCCGGCGTGGTCGAATTACACTTGTGCGTGCTAATAACACCAAAGTGATTGCAAGGTACTGCATTTCCCGCAGTAGTGGAACCATTCAAATTAACAAGTTCTCGCTTGTCATGGAAATGCATCCACATTGGAAAACCGGAGACAATGTTCTACTCATGCTCTACCAAGGCACGAGAGGGTTCTTCATTTTCATTGATGAGATGCCGAGTCGTCGTGGTCAAGATGCTTCCAATGGATAGTTGTGGTTGTTGGCCCTCAACATCTTAAAATGTGATAGTTGTTACTATGTTAAGTATGTAGATATGGACCATATGGTTATCAAAACTGTGATACCAAGATCCACCTTTTGTTGAATAGTCTCACCACATTCGAATGCTATTAGCCAAGTTCTTAGATTTTCATGGAAAGTATTAGTATCGTACATAGTTCATTCAGTTTAAGTGTGTGTCTGGTAGAGTAGAGGATGTCCATGTTTTCGACGTGCCGATCAACACCGATGTCCAGAAGGCATTTGCATATTAATTGTCCATATTCAAAATTTAGATAATATATAAACAGGGCAGCCCATACAATTGACATATTTTACATGCATGAAGAAATCAATCGAGCATATATATATCGCTAATTTACAAGAATATAATGAACCGCGCGCACACAAAAGAGCTACTGTGCACCTGACACCAACCCATCACGAACAACAACCATCGTCCATCAGCGTGTCGATCATGGGCTCAATGGGAGCGAAGGCCACCAAGTCGATGACCTACACACCTTGATTGATTGAGCCTGGGGCAGACTCGACATTGGGGATCACTGGTACTGCCTCGGGTGCAGCGCTCACCAGGGCTACCGCGACCGTCGGGTCTGCCCCGGGGACGTCCCGTGAGACGATGTTGGCTCTCGCCAGGGTTGTCATGATGGCCCCCAAGCATGCCCCCGCGACAGCCAGCGCTACGCCCTCCTCCATCTGGAGAATAAGCCTGCGCCTTTTGCGGCAGCCGCCATGTGGGGACCCCAACATATAAAGTTGAGACCACCTAGCTTCACCGAATGTACGTGTACAGTGATCCTAGAGATCAATGCTCACTGAACACACAGAAGCTGAATAACAAGAGTGTTACATCCATACATACCATCTTACACAAATTATGACAATTATAGTCAAGTCTTACATAGGTAAAGCCTCAAGGGCTGAACATCAAATAAACTCAAGCAGCAGAAATTTTCGTTGATAAGTAGAACCCATGCCATCTGCCTTAACCCTACAGGCATTCTGACTGGGAAAGTGTCCTAGTTCGCATGTTCGTCTCCAAAGAACTCTTCTTCGAACTCCTATTCTTCCATGCCTAGCCAATTAAATAACCAGTGGCAAGCCAATGAGTACTTTGAATGTACTCGCAAGCAATCGATGTTTTTGGATCAAGTAACAATGCATGATGTAATAACAAGTAGGCAACATAGCATCAAGCTAGTTATAATTTCCTACAACATGGCCTATCAACTTGTAAAACATGCATCAATAAACTATGGTAACCATGTGAACAGGTTACATATATCAACATAAATAGAGTTTGGATCAATTCTAGCTTATTCAACACGTCAAGTCCTTTGCCTTGACTCACATAGTTCTCCTCCTCACACATGTACCAAGTTTGTAAAATACTGGACATAGTTTAAGTAGCACCACCCAATTGTCCATGACCGTGGACACGACTATTCGAATAGTTTGACAGTCTGCAGAGGTTGCGCACTTTACCCACAAGATCCGGGAAGCTTTCATGTCACCAATGATCCCGCAATACCTCAAGTACTCGCTGGAAGCATCCGATCATTATCTTTCCCTAGGCGACATTGACAAAGGGTCCACTCGTTGGTACACGGTCCTCGTGTATAAGCATAAGATTTTTGGGACGTTGCCCTTTTCATTATCACACATACACGACGGAACCAACGGTGCTGTGCCCTGTAAAAACAGTCATGGCCGCCTATCCATGCACGACCCCATCCCGAGAGTGACCTCATGTCACCCCCGTTACTAGTAATGTGGGCACCATGCTAGTATCGGAGTAGGTAATTAATAACACCCCGTCCCATAGGGGTAGAGTGGTTGCACATGTTTGGTTGTGACGGCAATCACACCTTAAATCTAATCCATCATTTTACTCACACACAAATGCTTGCTCTGGTACACCACTTCTTCCTCAAGTGGTGACTTTAGTTCAACATCACCCACATGCATTAGGGGCACCCGATGGGGTTTTCGAATGAATGCAACCACCAGGTGTGCAACATTATGCATCAATAACTAAAATTTTGACATCATATTTCCATGCATAAGGTAGAGCTACGAGTATGGGCATGCACCAGTTGGTGGTTCACAAGAAGTTCATCACCGTCACTTTCATCCTTATGAAATCGGAAGAAGGTACCAATGAATAAGAGAGGTATCATGGTCAAAGGGCTACTTGCCTTGGTTGGCTTGGTCTTCGAAGTCTTCAAGTCCTTCTCCTTCTTCTTCTCCAACTACTTCGTCAAATATGAGATCTGTTCGTTGCAAAGAAACAACGGGAAAATAAGGCAATAGCAAAACCAGAAAATCAAAGTGCCAGAAAAATGTCAACTTATTTATGTTAAACACTAGGATGAAAACTAAGAAGGGGAAAATTCTTAGTTTTGGATTTGGAGCTAAAGAAACAGAGTAATGGATTTTTAAAGAAGGATTTAAATGTTCAAATTTGAATTTAAATTTGAATAGTACAGAGAAGTGTGGTGGATTTGCATGAAACTTACACCATTAAATAGGTGGGATTATTACAAGATTTTAGGAGTTGGAATTATTGCATTTGGGCATTTATTTAAGCCTTTGGAATTTTTAGAAGTTTCCAGAATAAAGAAAAAGGAAATAGGCATTGTGCAATTAGGCCAAAGTGGCCATAGTGCAGTAGGCCCAGGGATAAACTAGCCCAGGCGAGCTGAGGCGCGCACGCCATGTTTCAAACCTGATGGGCGGGGCCCGGGCGCCAGCGAGAGAGAGAGGGGCGAGGGAGAGGTGAGGATGACAGGCAGGACCCGCCTGTCATTTCCAACCTCGCAACCAAGGGACGGCGAGCTCACCAGTGATGATAGGAGGCACAACCAGGTTGGGTGAGGGCACGGTTGGACTCAGGAGGCTGCCGCCGTTCGGGTGGTGTTGGAGATGGTCGCCAGGATGGACTGGTTCGTCGGCGACAAGGAGGCAGGGTGGCGGCGTGTCGGGAGTTGATCACTCCTGTCGTGTCCAACTACAAAAGAATGGGGAAAGGACGGGGAAATGATCAGTGGATCGTTGCGGTGCTAGATCGAGGAAGAGGAGCGGCAGGGGAGGTTGTAGAATCAAAAGTAGTTCTAGAGGGGGGTGATTAGACTACTTGACCAAATAAAAATCTAGTCGTTTCCCAATTTTAATTGTTGGCAGATTTTAGTAATTCGGAAAAGTCAAGTAACCAACCTACACATGCAATTCTAAGAGTGTGGCAGCGAAAAGTAAAGCATTGCATATGAAGCTAAAGGGAGAGGTTTTGATTGTGCAAACACAATGGAGACGCGGAGATTTTTGGCGTGGTTCCGATAGGTGGTGCTATCGTACATCCACATTGATGGAGACTTCAACCCACGAAGGGTAATGGTTGCGCGAGTCCACGGAGGGCTCCACCCACGAAGGGTCCACGAAGAAGCAACCTTGTCTATCCCACCATGGCCATTGCACACGGAGGCTCCCAAGTGACACCTAACCAATCTAGGAGACACCACTCTCCAAAAGGTAATAAATAGTTTGTTGATGATGAACTCCTTACTCTTGTGCTTCAAGTGACAGTCTCCCCAACACTCAACTCTCTCTCACAGATTTGGATATGGTGGAAAGATGATTTGAGCGGAAAGCAACTTAGGGAAGGCTAGAGATCAAGATTCTTGTGGTAGGATTGGTATATCTAGGTCTCAACACATGAGCAGGTGGTTCTCTCTTAGAAAGTGTATAGTGTAAGTATAGGCACGTTCTGATGGCTCTCTCACAAATGGAGATGGGGTAGAGGGGTATATATAGCCTCCACACAAAATCCTACTGTTACACACATTTGACCCAACTCGGTCAGACTGAATAGGTGAACTCGATGAGACCAAAGCAGTTCAAAATGTGAACGTTAGGAATCTCGGTGGGACCCACATGATCAACTCGGTGGGACCGATGTGCTTTGGCTAGGGCAAGACCTCATCTCGGTGGCGCCGATTGCATGAACTCGGTGAGACCGATTTCAGCAAATAGCAATACAGAGAATTGGTCAAGCAAACTTGGTGGGACCGTTCGCTCATTTCGGTGAGACCAAAATGCAAACTCTGTGGGATCGATCGCTCTTCTCGGTGAGACCAAAATGTTACGAAAGGATCACAGAGAGTTTGCAATGCCATCTTAGTGAGACCGAGATCCGTATCAGTGTGACCAAATTGTCTAGGGTTTGTGGCAGTGGCTATGTCAAGTGAACTCGATGGCGCCAGATAGATCAAATCGGTGGGGCCGAGTTTGACTTAGGGTTTTGGACATATGTGGAATTTGAGAAAGTGGCTGAGGGTTTTGAAGCAATACCACTAAGCACTTGAGCAACCAGATCATTAAGCAACACCTCATCCCATTTTAATAGTATTGGATGTCCTATAGACTCAGTGTGATCTTGGATCACTAAAATGGAAATGTAGAGTCTTGAGCTTTTGCCAATCTTTGTCATTAGCACTTTGACGGGCCCACATCTCTAGTCCATGCCATGCCAATCATTGAACTTCCTGAAATATTTAACTTGAATGGATATTAGTTCAATGAGACATATGTTGTTATTAATTACCAAAACCACCCGGGGATAAGTTGCACTTTCAGAGGTATGTACCTCGCGAATGCCGACGAGCCGAAGCGGCGGAGCTCGACCTCGATCTTGAGCTCGGGCTCCTATGGAGAGGTGTGGGTTTTGTAGGGGGTGATTTGGTGCTACAGAGGGAAGTGATGGTGAGGGAGAGGCGCGAGGAGTCCTTAAATAGGCGGGCGATGGTCCACCGTGGACTAGTGCGCCGGCGAGGTCATTTGTCGTCGCTATGGGTCACGGGGGCTCGGAGTGACAAGTCGGGGGTGCTCGTGGGTTTGGTCCAAGGCTAGGGGAGTGTAGAGAGAGAGAGCAGGGGGAGGTCAGAGGCACCGCACGTGTGAGCTCGCTCACTGGAGCACTTGGGCGACCGGCGCACGTGCAAAAGGAGGTGGCAGAAGGAAGAAGGAGGAGGGGAACAGGAGCGTGGCGTGACGCGGACGTCGAGGTTCCTCTACAGGCGCGCGGGGGAGGCCCAAGGTGGCCGGAGGTTCTTGGCAGAGGGCGGCTACAGTGCATGAGCGCACTGTAGCGTGCTCCAGAGTGTGCATATGGCAGCCATGACATTGTTTAAGGGAGTAGGGGCGTGCCCACTCATGTCTGGTGGAGCTAGGGAGGAGTAAAGAATGTGGGAGGGGCATTGGATGCTCTGGAGTGGCTCTGGAGAGAGAAGGGAAGAGAGAGAGAGAGAGGTGGTGGCTGTCATGAGAGGTAAATGCGGGGGTTTACCCCTCAATCATTGGGCATTGGAAGAGAGGGAGTTACTAGAGGTAGATGGGGACTAGGAGGAGTTGTGGTAAAATTTTGGGCTCATGGAGATTAGTGCAAGAGGTCAAAGTGATGTTTTGGGAAATTGGCAGAAGGTGTTTGATGTTGGTTTGGTCAAGCTAATGGATTCTAATGGGCATGAAAATTAAGAGGATCAAGTGGCATATAGAATTGAGGTTGTCCACCAATTTTGCTCATAAGGATAAAGTTGCCAATGCAACTTTTGTAAACCATAGAAATCAACAGAAATAAATTTGCTGAGATCTAGCTAAGCTAATATTTCCCCTTGATGCACCACTTGGTGTAATGTAATTATTTGGGTACTTGAGCATGTCCACAAAGTTTGTGATCAATTGGAGAAAGTTGGCAACGTAAAGTTGTTCAAACTTGGATCTGGTCAAAGAGGGTTTTGGGGCACTTTTGTGAACCAAAACTATTTTGATTGAGTTGAAACTTTGAAAGGTCATCACATTATGCATATGTGACTTGCTAAAATTTTCCTGGATTTATTTGAAAATAATTCTTATAGAAATATCTCAAATATTTGAAATGGACAGAAATGGTTTTGGAAGGTTCTGTCCAACATTTTGAACATGACCATGTGTTGAAACTCATATATATGGAAAATATATGTCCACTGAGTTTCCCTAAATTTTCTCAAATATTTTTGAAACAGATAAATAATTTTAACCTATTAAATACCATTTATGGCCTTAAGAAAAAACCTTTAAGTAAAATAGGAAAATATCTTTTAAAATTATATGTTTGTGGTTTATGGGAGTCCTATAACTAATAGGGGTCAAATATACTCTTTGAAAGATTTTTCATGCCCCAAATTAAGTACTTGTAGTGCAAACCTCAATTCAGGGGTTTTGGGAAAACTTAATTTAAAAAATACTTTTTGGCCAAAGTATTTTGGTGAGAAAATACTATTATGCCCTATACACATGGCATGATCATTGGGTAAAAATTTGGATCAAGGAGATGAAGTGGAGAAGGTGGAGCTATGTTGACTTTAAAGAGCACTAGAAATTATAGACAAAAATCCAACTCAAATAAAAAGCCAAAAAATGCAAAAGTTTTGCTGGTCCAAATTCTCATGTTCTACAAAATACTGGGTGTGACAGACCTACCCCCCTTACAAGAATCCCGTCCCCGAGATTCCTAAACTAGGCTTTACGTTCACGTTCCCAGGTTAGTCTTCACGTTCCCAGGTTGCTTTTGCTTCAGTGTGGTTGCTCCACCGGACCTTGAAGTACTTGATGGTGCGGCTTCGAGTACGTTGCTCTGCTTCATCCAATATGTAGATGGGCCTCTCTCGGTAGGTCAAATCAGGCTGAAGGTCAATGGCTTTGTGATTGATGTCCTTGTAGAGATCGGGCTTGTCTGGAAGTAGGAGACACTTTCGGAGTTGGGACACGTGAAACAAGCTGTGCACATCGGATAGTTCTGGTGGAAGTTCCAAATGGTAAGCACCCTCTCCTCGTCTTGCAACGATCTTGAAGGGGCCAATAAATCTTGGTGCGAGTTTTCCCTTAACGTGGAAACGCTTGGCTCACTTTAGAGGAGTTACTCGCATGTATACATGGTCCCCGAGTTGGAAGCTCACTTGTCGGCGACCAGTGTTGGCATAGCTCTTCTGTCTTGACTTGGCAGTCTTCAAATACTCTCTGACTAGATGAACTTGCTCTTCTGCGTCACGGAGGACATCTGGTCCAAAGACTAGCCCTTCTCCGGTTTCCTACCAATTGAGGGGTGTGCGACACTTGCGTCTGTACAACACCTCAAATGGTGCCATTTGGAGACTTTACTGATAACTGTTGTTATAGGAGAACTCAGCAAAAGGGAGGCAATCTTCCCACTTAGCTCAATATGCTAAGACACAGGCTTGGAAGATGTTTTCAAGTATCTGATTCACTCGTTCTGTCTGACCTCCGGTTTGTGGGTGGAAAGCAGTGCTGAAAGACAACTTGGTTCCCGTGGCCTCTTGGAACTTCTTCTAGAACCTCGAGGTAAACTGGGTTCCTCGATCTGACACAATCTCCTTAGGAACAACATGAAGGCTTAAGATTCTGTTGATGTAGAGTTGCCAGCTGGTTGCCATCATATGTAGTATTGACAGGAATGAAATGGGCTACTTTGGTCAAATGGTCGACTATGACCCAAATGGAGTCATGCCCCTTATTTGAACTAGGTAAGCCAGTGATGAAATCCATTCAAACTTTGTCCTATTTCCACTCTGGAACCTTGAGTGGTTGGAGCAATCCAGTAGGTCGCTAATATTCAGCCTTGACCCTTTGGCATACATCACATTTTGCAACATAGGTGGCAATCTCCCTCTTCATCCCGTGCCACCGGAATCTTTCCTTTAGGTCTTGATACATCTTGGTTCCTCTAGGGTGGATGGAATACAGGGTGTCATGAGCTTCTTGCAGGATCATATTCTTCAGTTCCTTCTTGTTCGGTATGAAGATACGGCTTTTGTACCAAATAATTCCGTGTTCGTCTTCGAAGAATCCTGGGGCCTTGCCTTGCTTCATCTTATTCTTGATGCCATCAATGCTTACATGTCCTTTCTGCGCTTCTTTGACTTCGTCCATCAGGGTCAGCTTGACTTTTAGGTTGTCCAGATAACCATAGGCAACCAATTATAAGCCAAACTATTCCAGCTCTTCAAACAGGGTTGGTTGCCTTCCTTTAATCATGGCATTCAGGGAGCAAGCCTTTCTTCTCAAGGCGTATTCTACCACGTTAGCCTTCCTGGGGTGGTATTGAACACTGAGGTAATAATCCTTGATCAGTTCCAACCATCTTCTCTGCCTCATGTTCAATTTCTTTTGAGTGACACCGTTTCCATAGGAGACAATGTCGCCATGTCTACAAAGCATGAACCACTGCTCCAATTCAAGATCATGAGTAGCGTAGTTCTCTTCATGAGGTCATGGCACTACAAAAAAAAGACACATCCGTAACATTTTGGGCCGAACGATTTTTTTCTTCTGTCATGCTTATGACACTTCTATGAGAATAATTGTAACAAAAAACTGTATCATCATAGATGTGATGGGCTCCTACTTCTATGACAAAAAACATGACAGAAAATGGGCTTTTCGTCCTGGGCAGGCCGGAGACGCAGCTGCATGACCTTCTTTGGGCCATCCATGATGAAAAAACTCGTGGTAGAAGCAAGGGCGAGGAAAATTTCGGGGAGTTCCCAGTTACGGTGGGTAGTCAGGGCGGAACGATGCACAGAGTTTTGCGTGTCTCTCGTATACGTACGCGCATGTGTGCAAGGCGTTGGGCTCTAACTGAACCCGAGCAATTGCACTAGCTACGTCACTGAACCCGAGTGATCGATGCCTTTGATGCTAACTGAAACCGATCGACTCCTTCGCTGATAACTGAACCCGATCGATCGCTGTTGCTGCTTACCGAAGCCGATCGAACCTGGTGCCTCTTGATGAACAGTGAACGTGGGGTTAGTTGAACGAGTCGAGACGTGTGTGGTTGGGGTTGGATGAACAGTTCTCGGTGGAGGTTGGATGAATAGGACCCTGTGGTAGTAGTAGTAGGTGGCTGCCGTTGGATGAACAGGACCCAGATACGAGGCCGCCATAGCCGAGGCGTTGGGAGTGGATGAACAGGACCCAGTGGAGGGCTGGTTGAACAGTAGCCAGTGGAGGGCTAGTTGGATGAACATGACCCCGTGGAGGGTTGGTTGAATAGTAGCCGGTGGAGGCAGAGGAAGACGCGGTGGATGAACAGTGCAGGTGGATGCTGGAGGAAGTCGACGGTGGGTGAACAGTAGCCCGTCGAGTCCCGTTTTGCGGTACGCCACACACCTCCTAATGAATAGGACCCCCGTTTTGATCGTAGCACTCCAACACAAGTCCGTTTCCTACATTTTGCGGTACACCAGACCCCTCCCGATGAACGGGGTCAGTTTCGACCGTAGCCGGTCGAGCAGAAGGCTGTTTTCTTGGTTTTGCGGTACGCCAGACCCTTCCCTATAAACAGGACCCCGTTTCGACCGTACAAGCTCTAGTAGAAGGTCTTTTCCCTCCGTTTTGTGGTACGCCACACCAGTTTTCGGTTGTTCCGTCCAAGCCGGTTGGCTCCCGATGAACACGATGCATTAAGTTGCCTCCCGGTGAACACGGTGTTGTTTCTCCATTCCGACCCCGCCGCTTGGCTACCGATGAACACAACGCCGTTGCTGCCATCTGATGCCTCTCCATGTACACCAACCCTGGCCGTACGTATTCGCAAGTACACGTTCCAGACTCTGCCTGTATGTACGTACACAGCCATATTTTTTGCCCCATGGTTGTACGTACGTGTACACGGTTTAGATGGGATTGTATGTACAACATGTGTTGCTCCTTACTCGGCCACGGTTCATCGCTACAGAGAGACCGATCGACTGCTATGTACGTACACATTCGCGACCAGACGGATAATGCTATGTACGCTTCCATCGAGTAGGTCCCGATTGTCAGGGAGGACACGGAGGCACTTCCTTGCGTGCGAAGATATAGCTGGCGGGTTTCAGCTGTCAGGGGCGGAATCATTTTTTTTCATAATAAGGGGCACTTCCGCTTGCGAAGATATTGCTGGTGGGTCCCAGGTGTCAGGGGCAAAAATAAGGAGGCACTTCCTTTCGTGCGAAGATATAGGTGGTGGGTCCTAGCTTTCAGGGGGAATAATTTTATTTTCGCGTAATAAGGAGGCGGTTGCATTCGTGCGTCCATCGACCTGGTGCATCCCCACTGTCAGCCTCTCCACGTACAGTCTTCTTCCAATAACTCTCATGTGTTGACCATGTTGACCATGCGTGCCAAGTATACCAAGGCGGTGGACGATGGTGAGGCCCCGGACTGCAACGAGCCGGAGATGCGGAGACGCGGCAATGGAGTCATAGACGGAGAGGTGTATGAGGTTTAACTGGTTCTGGTGCGGCATGGTTCTGTAGTCAGCGGAGAATAACATGAGGTGTGGAGGGGATGGCCTGGACGACGATGGGGTATTGCTTCGCAGCAAAGCTTGGTAAGCAGAGTTGCTAGCAGCCGGAGGCAGGAGGAGGTGGTCCCGGTGGCGTTGGAGGAAAAAGACGAGAGACTGAAGATGGATGCCGGCCGTTGGATGTAAACCCAATGGCTAAGGATGTCAGAATCATTTTTTGACTAAGTTGACAATGCCCTGCGTTGGCTTCGACCTATTAACCAACATTTGAGCCTCCAAAAATGTGGCACATATTCAATCCATTTTTTTAGAATTTACAGTCCATTTGCTAGGCTGGGTGAACAAATAATATAGCGTCCAAGCGGGCCATTTATATTATTTCTAAAAAAACTACAGCCCATTTGCACTTTCTCAAAATACACCAATTTGCTAGGTTGGGTAAACAAATAATGTAGGGTCCATGCGCCCATTTAATTTTTCCAAAAAAAATTTACTGCCCATTTGCACTTTCTCAAAATACACAATTTTGATAGGTAGGTTCTCGTTATATTGTTGGCTTGGGCGCATCAATGTTATCAAAAAATAAAAGTGGCTTGTCATTTTCTTATAAATATATTTAAAAATAAGCGCTTTATTATTACATTGGTCCTCAAATCTTACCAAGCTTTGGTACACAATGACCAGCATTTGTGTTGCCTTAAAGTAAAAAAAATAACAGGATTTAATTGTTAAAAAATTAATTTTACAAATTAAGAAGACGTGGGATATTTTTTTTGCTATGTATGTAAGTATCTGTTAAATATATGATGATAATAACAATAATATATAAAATAGTATAACTATATATAATATAGTAAAAAGGGGAACATAAGTTGGACCTGGCATTCCAATTCTTAAATAGAAAAATAGAACATACCTCTGTGTTTTCTTCTTTAAAAAATACATAAGTTGGGCTACAGATATTTAAGAAAAAATAAAACCTAGGATGGGAGGCCCATAGGCCAGTCGATACATGATGGCCCTAAAAAAATATAAATCAGTCTGTCGTGGGCTGCGCATGTTAAAAAAAGCCTAGACTAGTTAGCCCACGACCTAGCTGATACATTTCTAAAAAAAGCTGCTACTTGCTGGCCCACTGATAATGAATGATACTCCCTGCAATAACTAGCCTCATTGTAAATTTATCTCTTTAGTAGGAGTAACTACATTGACAAACTCGTGGGCCCCAACGCCAGTATAGCATTAGGAGGAAATATTTTTCGATGAGGCACTTGCTAGCGTACGGCCATGTGCCTGGTGGGTCCCGATTGTCCGCCTCTCCACGTACATTTGTCTCCGGATTCCTCTCGTTTGTTGAGCATGTTCACAATGGCAGACTAAGGCATAGCCTAGTGGTGGGAAGGGGCTGATGTCTTCCCACCCACCCAGGTTCAAGGCACGGTACTTGATTTTTTTTTGACATTAACGGTACTTGCAATTTGGGTTTGTTGCACCTATTATACTGTAGGGGGTTCCCTTACAGTCTTTTCCTCAAAAAAAAAATGGCAGACAGCGGCACCGCAGCGAGCGCACAAAGGCGGAGGATGATGTCCAGGCCCCGAATGAGAATGCATCGGAGCCGGAGAAGACGTGCTACAATAGTGGTAGAAGATGTGCCAAACTTCTTTGTAAAGTTCTGAAGTAGCCAAGTGGCCTGGTTCAACTCCCCAAGCGCTGCTCCGCCCGGATTCGATTACACCTGATGCATGGAAGATGTCGCCAAATTTTTACCTCTGCCATTACTGACCTATGGGTCCCCATTGTCATCTACGCAGACCACATCCAACACTTGGCAAAACTGCGTCCCTCATTTTCTCTTTTTTTCGCACTCAACATTGTGTGGGCATTTTGAAAATAACATATCTTTGTGACTGTGCATCATATGAAGATGGGCTATGCATGAATGTTGATCAGCATGATGTTAACTGGCTAGTAGTTCCATTATCGACCATGAATAAAACTTCCAGCATAATGTTATCCCTGTTCGAAAAGGGCGTGTTAATATAAAAGGTCTGCCCTCTCAAACTGAAACATGCAGTTTCTTCTATGAGAATCACATTGTCTGCACTTTTATATGAAACTACACTTTTGAAGTGCTAAAAATAGATCTCTAGATTTCAGAAAATACTTCATATGCTCAATACTGCAAATTTGAAATTCAGATCTCAAAGTACTCTCGAAATACACAACACAAAACACAATTCACAACCTACAAATACTGACAACCCTAAGCTCCTCCTGAGACTATGGGGGGGTAGTCCACTCCTATTCCTCGGTGGCAGACAGCCGCCCCATGAGACAAGGTGAACGAAGAGGGAGAGGATGGCTGGGAAGCGTCGTCACGCCAAATGCTTTTCTCCTCTTGCAGTTGGGTACGGTCAACGAAGACTCCACCGGCTTGCTCTGCCATGGCACCCTCACAAACGACACCGTGTAGATGCTCGATCCTTCAATCTCTGGTGGATGATCCATCTTGGATTGATACTCCTGCCACCGCTGCGTCACCTTCGGAATCGGTGAATTTGTTTGCTCCATGGCCCAGAGGAGCAACTCTATGTACTCCCGCGCGACTCCCTCCCAATGTATCGCATCTTTTTTGTTCTTTTCCAGATATTTGGCCATCACTTTCGCCATCGCCGCTAATTGCCCCGGGTTGTCAAACCAAGACTGTATCTCCAACATCCGGGCTAGCTTCACAGGGTCACCGTCTGCGGTCCTCATGTATCGGTTGTACTCCTCCATCGATCTACTTCTCCATAGCACCTCCACTCGCCGACGGTAGTTTTTGAATGGAAGAGGAGAGGAGCGGCACTTGTTTTGGATTAGAATGGGATAGGAGCGGCGGTGGTTTAAGAGGAGAGGAGCGGCGTTGGTCTTGGAAGTATTTTTTTCTGCGTATTTTGAGTTCAAAGTTTGACCACGTACTGTATTTGACAAGCAAAATGTGAATGCATGTCATAAAAATTTGTGTCATTTGGTTCGTATCTCAATGTACTTCCAAATTATATTATTTTTGCAACATATAACATATATTTTATTTGTGAAAATCATGGTCAAATATGACCCAGAATACAAGGGAGACTAGTTAATGTGGGGTCGCTTTCTTAATTGCAGGATAAATTGATTTTGATTTTGATTCAGTCACAACGCGCCGGCCCTCTCGTCCAATCCTAAATCGCTGCCGCACGCTCCGCTCACTCTTCTCCATTGCAAAACCGGGTAGAGATCATCTGCAGTACTATATGGTGTTGTACTGCAGATGACATGTGGGTCTGGGTCCACACGAATGTGACTGTACTGCATGGTGCGCTATTGCGGAGGATCCTAACCCTGCAAAACCACCCCCTCGCCTCTCCATCATCTCCATTCCAAAACTACCGGCTCGCCTCTACCTCTTCTCCATTGCTAAACCACCCCCTGTCCTCTCCATCTTATCCATTGTAAAACCACCGTCTCGCCTCTCCCTCTTCTCCATTGCAAGACCACCGTCTCTCCTCCCATCTTCAAAAGCTAGCACCAGACCTCTCAGAAGGACATCTATGGAGAGGATGCAACAGCGAATCAGGCAAATCGCCGGCGACCATCATGCGATGTTAGCTAGGTTGAAGGAGATTTCAAGGACGGTGAGGGCCATGTGGAAACGTATGCGAAAGAGCAAGACGGGCGCGATGAGGGCGGCGATGTACTCCCCGGCGACAGTCACGCCGTAGTCCTCCGAGTTCATTGAGTATATCCTCTGGGCGATCAAGCAGATAGATTCACCCAATGAGAAAGTCAGGCGGAGGTGGTGGGCGTACAGGTCGAAGGTCGAGCATCCATAGGATAATGAATTGATCGTGTACGGTGTGTAGTTCATGAGGGTGCGGTGCCAGCCGGAGCCACAGGAGCATTCGTTCTCCCACCGCAAGAGGAGGCCGGACGGCGCGACGTCGCTTCCCCGCCGTTCTCCATGGTTCCCTTGCCGCTCACCTTGTTTCAACGGCGACGGTAGGGTTTATGGTAAGCTTCGCACTAACCTAATCTTCCATCTGCTCATGCTTACAATCAGTGGGACAGCTAATGAAAATCATGCTTACAATCTGTCGGATTACGAGCTCCGCAAACCCAAGAAGTTCGAACACAGGGGCGTGAACGAAGATCTCTCCCACTCACGTCTACCTAGCGCCTCGCCCTCGTCCAATGAAGAGATTCAAGCAAGCAACAAGTAAAGCACACACAAATTTACCCAGGTTCAGGCCACCTTGCGGTGTAAAACCCTACGTCCTTCTTTGGTGGATTAGCCTCTGGAGGGCTAGAGTATGAACAAGTACAGTGGTTCCTGAGCTTAGGAGGGGAGCTCAGGAGGGTCAGGAGGCAAGCGTTCTTGCTCCTTGGTGTGAGGGCCGAGTCTCTCTCGATCTGATCAGCATGCCCCCATAGTGGAGACCCTAGCTACTTATATAGGCGGCCAGGGTCCTCTTCCCCCGAAATGTTTAGGCGGGAAGGGATCCCACAATGGCCATTTTGAGTGGGAACACAAGGACGTTCCTATCCCGACAAAAGTGGTCTTCGCCTGCAAAGGGATCAGGCGGTGACGCGGTGGTGGGCTCGGTGGTGACATCCTCCCTGTCGTCCTTGCAGTCTTCGGTCTTGTTGCACCAAAGAGGAAACCTTTGTCCCGCCCCTCGGGAACCTGCGCCTGCGCTGTCTCCTTTGCACCAAAACGACAACTGCGCCGCTGGCACGCGCTAGCACCCGCTGGCGCGGTGCGTCACTGCTCGAGTCATTGCCTCCTCCTGAGGCAGGCTTGGCCTTGGATTCTCTGCCCCTCCGGAGCAACCTAGCCGAGGCCACTCCTGAGGGGGTCTTGGTGTCGTTCTCCTCACGAGGTCTAACCCCCTCGCGAGGGTCTTGAGCTGCTGGTCCATCAGCTGGGCCGTACCAGGCCGTAGGAGTGTGTCACGGCCCGCAGACAGGCAAGTCTGGGTACCCTGGTTCTCAGGACGCCAACAAAATCAGTCTCTGAATACTACGCCAATCACCCTAAAATAGCTCTGGACCAAAAACAAACACTGTGTACAAATAAAGAAAAATTGATTGGTGCTTCTTTCAGAAAATAGTACTCCCTAGAAAAGTGCCAATATAAGCTACTAGTACTGGATTAGAGGATTTTCTACCAAGAAAGATCCGTCCATAGATAGCGCCAATGCTTAGATGGAGCATGGTTAGTGTTGGTAATTTTTACTTTGCACCTTGCACTCTACAATATGTCGGTTCCATCCGTACATTTGTGCACTTCCACCAAAATGCAGTTGAATAATTCTGTTTGCATAGATAATGAAAAGGCGTGATTATGTTATAGTGGCACTAGTTGATGACACAAACAGTGATAAATATAAGAAACTTCATTTTCTTAATGGGAAAATATTGTGATAGTATCACAGCATGCCATGGTGCGAGGGCGAGATGGGCCCTGCGATGCCTCATACGGTAGGCTTCATACTAGAAATCGACCCGATACACCTTCTGCCAGTGATGAACATCAGTGTACAACAGTAGTGCAAGGAGGGGCCTTGAGACATTCCAATCTCTATTTTGTGCAAATCAACTAAAATTAAACAGCCCAGTTTTCATAAACACTTAAACATTAACAATGGGACTAGTTGATGAAACATATACTAACAAAGAGAAGCACTTTCTTTATCTACATTGGAAATGAAATGATAGAGAGGACACTCGCTCTATTTTAACTGTAATGTTACTTCATTTTATCAGTGGCACTAGGGTCGAGCAGGTGGCAAGCGAGGTGTATCGTGCGTCGCAAGGATGGAGGCCAGGGGTGCTTAGAGTGGGATGCTGAAGCAGCCTCTTTCAGTCCCTATCTCCCCCCTGATGTTTATGTGTTAGCATTTGGGTTGTAATCCAAACTTGGTCGAGCTGGTGCTGCGTCCCCCTACCTGCCTAGCTAATGTGGGGAACTTGTCTCCTTCTAGTACTTAGTCCGTTCTAGTAGTAGTTGCATAACTGCCCGTTTACACTGAGATGTTGTCGGATAATGGTTCTCTATCGTTGGGTATCTTTAATGAAATAGGAGGAAACCCCTCTTTTGATATAAAAAATCAGTGGCACTAGCGGTGCCAAAAAATTGCCCCAAATTAATAGTGCCACTAGATTAAGGTGCAACATAATAACATTAATGCGCTATCATGGCAGTGCCAAAACAGCAGCAAAAGAGCAGAGTCAACATGCAGGATCTTTGGCAAATGGCCGAACCAAAAAGGAACATACCTCGTGATCAGAACCATATCTGCAGTCAACGCCATCGTAGAAGGGATGACACCAGTTACCAACATGGATAATTCAATTCATCGGACCTTTTTGTGCAGTTCACCTAAAATGAAGCAATGTTTCCATCATGCAGTTAGCAAGTGCTTGGTCCCATGAGCTAGCAGCTTCTTCTTCATTAGTTGTAATAAAATTGAGCAACACCAAGGTTGGTCGTGAAGCTCCTGGAATGTTCAACTATAATTTGGATATCATTTTGTGCAGCTCAACTAAGATCAAGCGTGAAATGTATATCTTTGTTTGCACAAAAAGGTGGAAAGGAGGGTGACTAATAAGTGATGAAAGATACATCAAATGAAAAGAAGCATGTTCCTTATCTGAATGGTGATCCTACAAGGACAGTAGCAATTTCTAAAGCAGCAGCATTGTTAGATACTAGTGTGGGCATTAGGATTAACTATGACAACCGTTAAATACGACATTACTTTAATGGTGTCGTTGCTTCATTTCACCAGCAACATTACATTAACAGCTGCTAAAGAGTTGGTATTTGGGCACGGGAGAGTAGGCGGACCAGGACAGTTGCATTTCTAACAAAAAGAAGCAACTTATCTTAATAGGAAATTTAGCAGGACATGAAAAACAGTGCCACTGATTCATATTACTGGAGGCATTACATTGGTTTAATGTGTCCTTACTTTAACAGTGGGACTGCTATATTTTACCAATGGCATTACATAAGAGGAGCTCGGGGCAACAAACATCCAACCAAGATATCTGGGTTGGTCCCATTTTTTTCGTTATAGCCACCTTATACTGTGTGAGGCTAGCAAATCTAGTGTTGGACATACTCTGTTGACTTGTCCCCCGGTCCCCACTTTCTTTCCTTTTTCAACCAATAGATCAGTTTATATTTAGTTTGTACTGTGTTTCCCTTTATTTCCCTATTAGACCAAGAGACCAATTGGATAGCCAGTTTCAGCTACTTTTCGCCCCCATTATTTCCTCTTTCTACCAAGTCCTAGATTCAGGTAATAAATCTTCCCCCACCCCCACCCCCTTTCTTCCCTATTTGAACCAAGTAGTACTAGATTTGACTGCATGAAGTAGTTTTACCTCTTAACAGTAAAAATTTAGGTGGCTTTAAAATAGCCGATAGATCCTATCTACGAGGGGGCCTGAGAAATAGTAAAAGATACAAATGCAGCGACGTGAGGAACTGGGGAAGGAGAGCAAGGACTGTTCCGAAGGAAGTTATACTTGAGGGTCGCCGGGATGTCTCTAGGTGGGCAGCGAGAGGCCGGATCTGCCCACACTACGGCAGTGAGGAACAAGGGGTCGGAGGCCCTCCCTAGCCGACACTGTGTGGAAGAGAGCGGCAAGGCACACTCATCGGGAAGCGCCGACAGTGGGTAAGAGCCGTCGCCGAGGACGACTGCGTGAACATTGCACCTTCTCACCTTCCTCGGCGGAGGGGATCCGGCCGGATCTGTGACCAACGGTGAGTAGAGGGAGAGAGTTGCCACCGCTGTCGTGTTTAGATCTGGAGAGGACGATTGAGTGTGAAGAGAGCAACACTAGGAAGCACGCGAGGAGGCTCCTGCCTATATAGAGGAGTAGTTTTATTTTATCTACCGAAGCCGGCTTGACCTCGTCAATGACTATCGAGAAGTTGTCATGCACATGCCCCAGCAGCGAGGTTGTCGTCATTTTGATCTGAAGCGCACCAGATTAACATATAACATGAAAAAATGCCACATGACAAGAAACCATAACCTCACTGCCCAAGGAGACAACATGAATCCCGATGGACAAACTAGACGAGGATCAAAGCTCAAATTAAAGACAAACTCGTAGAAAAGGGGTCAATCGATAGATTTCCTAATTAACATAGCCGGCTTGACCTAGATGGCAACCGAGTAGTCTTCGTGCATGTGCCCCCAAGGACCAGCGCCTTGGAGGAACGCAGTTGTTGCCGTTAAACCCTCACAGTGATCCGAAGCACATCACAGCTAATATTTCGAGATGACAAGAAACCTTTTTTAGATTTCTCATCAGAACTACAACCCTGTACGACACAACCTGCACGATATGTAGACGATATCCAATCCAGCCGTCTGCTGGAGTATGCTCACATGCATGGACGAACTGATCTCCCGTGTCGTGCAGGGATCATCCAGGCACCGACGTGTTTACGGCACTACTCCAGTACTATCGCTTGTCTCTCTCTTCTATTAACTCAGCCGACTTGCAGGGATAGGAGGTGTGCCTATGGTCGATTCTCAATTGCGGTCCCACATGTGTGTGCAAACGCAATATGACGCGCGTTCCATTCGGAGAGCGGCGTGCCAGACCGACCCACCGACCATCTGAGGTGCGAAGCCAATGCGGCGAGCGTGTTGTATACATGCGTACCGCCGTTTTCTTGAGGATTTGATCCATGGCACAATCCATGGATACAAAATTATATTTGAAAGTCGAGGGTGGGGCTTTTCTCGTGTGGTAGGCGGGGCAGTTCTGTCTAGTCGGTTCGACAGAGAGGCGAGAAGATGAGGGAGTAGGCTGCTCCAAATGTAGGACTGTGTGATTTGATGGCTCGTTACTGCTGGACAGGTGGGGCCCTATGATTTGACTTGCCATTATCATTATTATTACGGCGCTACGACCAGCGTTTGTCTCCCGATTCCTGGCCACCTCCATGGTACTCACTCTCTCTCAGTTTACAAGGCGTGCGGGTACACCTAAGTCGTCAATTTGACCAACCTAATAGAAGTCATATATTACAAAAAAACATACCATTGTAATCTTTAGTTATTCTATTTTCAAACGGAATAATTTTTGAGTTATATAGTTTATATTACGGTGATAAAATTGCCAACCTAGGTATACGTGTAGGACTTGTAAACCGAAACAGAGGGTGTATACATGTGCCAAGTATTGTACTCCTTACTCCTTGGCAAATGCAATAAATACTACGAAGAACGAGATAGAGAGAAGTAAAAGAAAATACTCTTATAGCTAACCTTGTTGTATGAGTGACTAAGTGATGACTATGTATGACATGCCAACATCAGATAGCCTAATGCACCTGGACGGTGGAAGTACTTTCATGAATGCGAAGTAGGCAAAAAAACACATTTATAGCCGTCTGAAATCTCCAAGGGCGCGACCGCGCGAGCGAGGTGACGGTCTGGTAGGCGCGACCATGATACGGGCTGCTAACATCCCTTGGATCTGAGATCGAACAGTCGCATGCTAAGTTGCTGAAAATTTGCAGAAGAACCCTCCAAGATGTGATATTCACCCGTAGGTATAGAATCACGCCATGCAACCTTTCGATATCAGATCCAAGGGCTCTCGGAAGCCTGAATCATGGGAGCATGGAAAGCTCCGTATCACTTGTAATATTCCCGACGCTTGATGTGTGAACACGCAGATGCATGAAGCCATTTAATTGGGCTTCTAGTAGACATGACAGCTAATTGGGCCCCCATAGTACTGTGCTTGAATCCATTTATCCACCGGGCAAGCCACTACCCTGCTGTTCGCACGCCCCACTCAATATTTTTATAATCAGAAAACCGCTAGCAGTTCGCTCCTACTCATCCCCGGCCGCCCTTAAACATTACATCAGTTCGCTCCTAGTCGCCCCATCCTTCACATTATAGCAGTTCCACTAATCCTAACCCTCCTCCCAAATCCATCGCGTCCCAAATCTCCATGATCACCGGTGAGTACAAGGTTAGAACCATCACCGGCGATGAGTTTGGCGTCATCTACACCTGTTCTTCTGCGACGGTGAAAAGATGCCTTGCTCGCTTCAAAAGCATGTTCGAAAAGTCAAATGGTGATAAGTGGGTCGCTGGGCTAGATGTTGAGTACACGACATTCCTGGGAAAAGAGAAGAATCTAAAGGAGGAAGAGAGGAAGAAGCCCGCCGTGATCCAGGTTTGCATGCATAACTTGTGTTTGGTGTACCACATATGCCATGCCAACGTTGAGTGCGAGGAATTTAAGAACTTCCTCGCGGGCAGCAAAGTCAAATTCATTATTATAGACTTTACGAACGACAGAAGAGTCCTGGATTGGATAGGCCACATTGTAGGCTAGCCCTTCGACCTCCAGAGGAATGGGCTGGTGTCCTCCGATCAGCCTTCAATGCTGACCCTGGCAGGAGCCATGGTTGATCCTTCGTACCGTAAACCAAAGAAACCTCCGCCCAAGTTTCATCTTGCATGGAAGTGGAATGTACTAGATATAGACCACATCCACTACGCTGCAATGGATGCCTACCTTTGTTTCAATATCAACAAGGGTTGGACGAAGAGTGGGAGCCAAGTGTGCGGTTCAAGCAAAGAAGTATCGGCCAAGAGGAAGAGGGACAAGGACGAAGTCGAGCACGTGGACGAGGAGTCCGAGTAAGGTGGCAGTGTCGTTCCTGATGGTGGTTCTAATACAGTGTCTACTGGATTAGTTACTTAGTTTAATTTCAAGGTGCTTAGTTTTATTTAAGGGGTGTGTTGTGTTGAGCCGCTAGCAGAACTATTTTATGCTCCTTCTTGTTACTTTAACTCTTCAGTATGCACCCCATCTAAGCATGTACTAGCTTTTTTAATAGTAATGTATGCATAATTTGGTGACGAGCGCTGTCTATATGTACCACCTTTTTTCTTTAATTTCATCTTGGTAGTTTTGCTCCATGGCGCAATCCATCGATACTACTACTGTACAAAAGTATTTTAAAAAGGCTAGAGTTTGGGGCAGTCTCGCTTGGTCGGTTTCACGAGAGGCGAGGGCCTTTGTGATTTGACGGCTCATTATAGCTAGAAGGTGGGGCCTTGTGATTTGACTGCTCGTATAAATGTTACCGACGACCTGAGGAGGAGCAAAGAACCGTGCGGTATACTACTACTTTCCACTGGGGTAGGACTAGTACGACGGAGGAGCGCGAAACATGGCAGCCCAGCGCGACATGGCGATCCCACGGTGCCGCTCATCGTTACTCCCTCTCTCTCAATTTACAAGGCGCATGCGTACAGCTAAGTTGTCAATCTGACCAACCTAATAGAAGTCATATATTACAAAAAAACATACCATTTTAAACTTTAGATATTCTATTTTCAAGAGGTATAATTTTTTTGTTATATAGTTTAAATTACAGTGATAAAATTGGCAACCTAGGTATACGCACTAAACTTGTAAACTAAAACGGAGGGAGTAGCATTGTTCTCTTCGAGCCTCGCAGAGAATGTGACACATGCGGTGAAACACCTGAAGCAAAAGAAGAAACACAGGAGCAAGAGAAGAAGGAAGATTGCCCCCCCCCCCAAAGAAGGAAGACGCAGACACAATTTTGGGGCGCTGCTCTCTACTTCATGAAGAGTTAACCGTGGAGTCCTAACTACTTCTTCATCGCCTCCACGACCTTCATCTCCTCGCTCGTCTCCTCCGCCATCATCTTCATTATGTCCATGACACGGGATTTCTTGACGCGAGCCTTCATCATATCTTCCACGGCCGCATTACGTACCTTGACAGCAGCCGTGTGCTCGACGCGAAGCTTTGCCAACTTCTCCTTCTGTTCCATGACAAGGGCGTGCAACATCTTCGTGGAGGAACTACTCTTCTCATGCAGCTCCTTCCAAACGGTGTTCTCCTCCTTCAGTAGGTTGAGCTTGTGGCGGAGCTTCGCATTGTCCTCCTGAAGTTGCAGGATTTCGCTGGTCGCCTTCTTACTCGAGGTAATGCTCTCCTTCACCTGCATTATCAAGCCGGCGGTCAACTCCTCCCCCTTATTGAGCTCAGCGGGCATGTCCTCGAGGCTCTCCTTCAGCAGATCCACCAAGCCGTCGGTGAACTCCTTCTACTTATTGAGCTGATCGGGCATGTCGTCGAGGGATAACGACTCCAGCACCACTAGCTCGGCATGTTCGCCTCCACGGCTAGGGCGCTCCTGGGAGCCCTCGCCTGCCCGTGAGTGATCTTTCAAGGTCTCTATGAGGCGGCGAGCCCTCTTTTTTTCCGCGGCCTTGGTCACCACTCCATTTCAACGAGTAGTTCTCGACCTAGAGCTCTGCACACCAGCCATGGCAAGGACGGACGAACAAGAAAGACTCACGAGGAGGAAGGTAGAGTGATTTTTGGCTAGGTATAGTTCCCCTTTTTATAGCCTAGTAGCACACTAGTACTAAAACCTGCATAGTGGGAACACGTTCAGGTTTGATACGTACTTGGTGTGAGCAGGTTTGCACTTAATTATATCATGGTAGTACTACTTTGTAATGTGATGGGAACAAGCTAAAGATTAATTGATGGTCGAGGCACGAAACAGCTCCCGGTGAGTTTCCTGGAACACAAAATTCAGGTACTATTGCTCAAATGTGGCTGCACAAGTCAGTGATGTAACTGGTCATACATGTCAGACCAAGCTGATGCGTGTCGCGGGTCCGACCGACCGTAAGTATTACGCGGTGGAGACTTCTGGTTGTGGCTTTGGGTGATTGTCACGACCAAGCAGTCAAAAACTAGTGATAACTCAATTACCATCTTTTTCCAAAGGACCAAGTATTTTCACAGGAATACAATACATATAGATGGTGTGATTGTCATGGTTGCACACCGCCATGGCACCGCAAGTTCACTGCAACACCAACCGAGTAGGTCACTGCATCGCTGGCGGGGAAGGAGGGCACCTCACCTCGCCTATGATGCATCCTCAGCGTCGCCGCCGCAGCTGGCTTCACAATTTGGCTTCTCCTACCGCCCATTTGAGCAGTTGCACCGGTTGCTCATTTCATCGCGTAGGCATGCGCATTCTTTCCTCCGCAAGTGACTCCGTGAATATGATTGCTGCCATTAGCCCCAGCTCGAAATCAACGTGACGCTACCAGATGCTGACATCCCTCAGCATCTCTTCCCTGAGATCGACTTGCGCCTCCGCCTTGTGCTTCGCTAGGCACAACTCCGTCAAACTTGTCTCCAATTGATGCGACGCTTCCTCGATCCGATTTGCCCTTGCCGCCCACCACCTGAAACATAGCCCTGGCATGTCCTCCGGTGCCACCGATCTGTGATTCTAGAGCAATAGATCTCCTCTGAAACACATGTGGTTTTCGCTCAAAGGCGGCAGTGCTGCCGGCCGCAACGAGAGGGCAGCCCGCGGGATCCTGGGATCTAAGGGATTATCCATGGTGTGATCCGGTAGGCGAGGCGGGGAGGCAAGTGTAGGTGCTGGGAGATCCCTACAAGGCTAATATAAAGAATAGTACTCCACTCCGTCAATATTTAAATACAAATACCACCAACAGTAACCCAGGAAAAAATTGATCATGTTGCATGCGTCCTAGTTTGTTGGCCCCTTTATATTTTGTGCCAATTTTTGACCAAAAATTTAACTAATAAAATTTTAATGCATGTCACCAATAATTATATCATTGGAATCACATTTTAACGTAGTTTTTTATTATAATAATTTTTATGACATGCATAAATATTGTGTTACTTCCAATTATGGTCAAAATTGGCACAAAATACGAAGGAGACTAATGGAAGTAGCAACCCATGATTTAACTACTCGTATGCACGCACTGGAGTAGTTATTCTCAGCTACTTCCTCCCTCACGTCCACTCAATTTGCACGCACTGTATTAATTGACCGTCCATGAAGTGAACAACTTTACACGCGTCAAATTATCACATGGGGTGGATCTTCATACTAAAATGCGTCCCACCGTGCACCCGCGTGTGCGTGCGAGGGAATGAGTGCATGCGTGCACATCTTCGCTTCGTGCACGTACTGCTAGTGTGCGTGAGAGAGGACGAGTACATTCTTCTCGAACCAGCAGCACGTCACTGTGATCAATCCACACAAGGAGGTCGCGACAATGCCTCCACATGTGCCACGTGGTTTCATGGATGCCCCCACATCATTTTAATCATAATATATTAACTGAAATAAGGAGAGACACTGTGTAGCGTGCCATTGGAATTCTAATTTATGTATTTTGCACATCCTGAAAGTACTAGTAAGGTACACGTATATTGCACGCATGAGATTTGACAACCAAATTATGAATATATACCACACTATAGAACGCAAGCTTTGAGTCATATATGCATGATGTAGACGTTCGTTTAATTATTATAGTTCATCTCATTCAAAATCAATTAGTTTTTATAAAAAGTTAATCTATTTTATGATTCATGGAATTGTGCGTTGTAAAGCATAATGTAAAAACAAATAATGGCAATTCAACTAGAAAAAAAGTTTGGCAAATTATGATATGGAAGATTCTAGAACAAAGGAGTACTTGTGTTTTGAGGTTTGTGCATTATGTTTAAGTTCAACCATGGAGTCTTCTAGATTATACGTGTGGCGGAATCTGGTGGAATGTAGATGATATTCAATGGCCAGTAGTGCTCCGATTTGCCATCTCTCACGTCGGATTGTCTTCATCCAACGACCATCTTTCAAATTTATTCGCACACTATATAGGGATATAGAGTATAGATATAAATATACATATAGAGGTATAGATATAGACTAGTGGCATATCATCTAAAGCCTTCCTACACGCTCATTTTTTGTAGAAATGTGCTCTATCGTGCACCCGCGCGTTTGTATGTGGGAATGGGTGTGTGTGTGTACCTCTTCTCTTTCGCACACGTAGTCTATGTGTGTGAGAGATAGTAAGATATGGCGAGGGAATACTTGTCAATGCAATTTGTGTGAATGAGAGGCCTATATACATAAATGTATGTGTATGGGGCCGGGTTAATATACGAGAAGGGAGGTGAGCGGTCGACCGCGCGAGATATCGATAGAGACATATAGAGGGAAGTGCTCTACGAGCGTATAAGCACTGTGATATGGGGGGCTAGAAGATGGTGCGAGGGCCAAGTGGAGGGACAGTGTGAAGGAGTGCACAAGTGCGAGATCGATATTTAAAGAGAGGGGTGAGAACGTGCGCGGTTGCGCGCAGTGGCGGAGCCATGAAAAATAAATGATTTAGGGGGCCAAGCATTGCTAATCCTTTGCGAGGAGGGCCAATTCATCAACTTAAACCATTTTACCAGCAATTTATCTACTGATCACATTCATATTGGCCTCAATATATAGTGATGTTAGGGGGGCGAGGCCCTTGCTACCCTCTTCCTTCACCACTGTGCACATGTCTGAGAGATGAAGCGGAAGGCATGGTGATGAGAGGGAGATAATGGATAGATAATATGGGTGTATTACCTATGTAGTCCTATATAGAGAGGTATATATTGATCGTGTGTACATGGGAAGCAAGGTGAAACATGACTAGATATATAGATCGGTCGATTTGTGTGGAAACTGGGAAAGACCTAGCTATTTATTTACACACATAGAAGAACATCGATCGTTGCGCATGCATGTGAGAGATAAAGAATGCCCGAAGTGATGAAGAGTGGGAGGTGTGTGTGTGTGTGTGTGTGTGTGTGTGTGTGTGTGTGTGTGTGTGTGTGTGTGTGTGTGTGTGTGTGTGTGTGTGTGCATGCATGGGAGACCGACCTGAAGAAAAAGATTGCATGTGTGCGGTGGATAATGTCGAGTGGTAGTGTGTGCATGCATGCACGAGAGAAAGTTAGTGGTACAATTATAAAGAGAAGACGACTGTGTGGGTGTAAGAGACTAGGTGAGGTCGTAATCAATGTAAAGTTGCATTCAAATATTTGATTAAGAGATCATGATGTTTGAAACCCATGCATGCATGAATATAACTGAGATATGCATGGTGTGGTTTGGAAACGAGCATGCTATATTGTATACCGAGGGCAGGCATCATTTGGCCACATTGCATCCATGCATGGACACACTACTCGGATTGGAGATGATGTGTGGCTTTCGCATCACATATCTATACCCCTATATAGTGTGCGAATAAACTTTGAAAGATGGTCATTGGAGGAAACAAATCCGACGGTGCAGAGATGGCAAATCCAAGCACTACTGGTCCTTGGATATCATCTACATTCCACCAGATTGCACCACATGTACAATATAGAAGACTCCATGGTTGAACTTAAGCAGAATGCACAAACCTCAAAACACAAGCATTTATCCTCTGTTGTAGAATCTTCTGTATCATAATTGCCCTTTTTCTAGATGAATCACCATTATTTATTTTTACTTTGTGCTTTTCAATGCATAATTCCATGAATCTTAAAATAGATTAGCTTTTTAATAAAAGCTAATTGATTTTGAATGAGATGAACTATAAGAATTAAACGAACATCTACATCATGCATATATATGACTAAAAGCTTACAGGCTATAATGTGGTATTTATTCATAATTTACTTGCCAAATCTCTTGTGTGCAATGCACGTGTACCTTACTAGTCTAAATGGTGTGTGTGTGTGTGTGTGTGTGTGTGTGTTGTGCGTGTTAAACACATTGTACGTAGTATCATACATGGTTTAGATTCCAAACATCTAGCTAGAGCATACATGTTCTATGATTTGAATTCAACATAAAATGGACACATATATTTGAATTCGAGATCGTATGTACATGTAGTTCATATTTATACGGGAATCTACTACTCCTATATTCATGTCATGTGTTGTGAAGATAATATTTAGATGGTTTTATAACTAACCCCAGTACAATCCCATTCAAACAGGGAAAATGTACTCAAATTTAATCTATATGCTAGACAACATGAATTGTTTTTTTATTGTTGAGGAAAGTGCAAATTGATTTTGTACTGTACACGTTAAGCTTGTCGTCCCGATTTTTCTAGTTTTTTGTTGTTGTACTTGAATGCATTTCTAGTAATATAGTAAAACGGGACATGGCTCTCTCTAGTGGGGTGTGACTTGTTTTTTTGTACACGTTAAGCTTGTTCTCCCAAAATTTCAAGCCGCACCTTGTTATGCCGAAATTTCAAGCTAGCATCTCTGTCTATCGTGCTGAGAAACTCCCGCCTCTTCAACCCGCACCTTGTTATCCCCAAATTTGAAGCTAACTCTTTGTCTCGTTGTGCTCGAAAAACTCCCTCCATCTCAATCCACGCGTTGCCATCCCAAAATTACAAGGCACCGAAAACTCCCACCTCCTACGAAATAGCGACAAGCAAATTTCCCGTGATACCCCCTGAGCCGAAAGAATCACCTAGTTCAAATCGGTGGGGGTATTTTCTAACTTACCCCACATTTAGGACAAGCACGTCCCTAAGCCATGGTTCCCCCCTCACACCCCCTCTGCCGCCCCCATTCGAACACCGAGGCGGCGAAAACCCGCGAAGCCCAACACCCTCCTTCGTCCGCCACCCAGCTGGAGCCTCTTCCCCGACGATGCCGTCCATCGCAACACCTCGACCTCCCTTATCCACCGTACCGGATAAGGATCCATCATCGATCTCGTCGTCCCGCCGGTC
Organism: Secale cereale; assembly: GCA_902687465.1. Taxonomy (NCBI): domain Eukaryota; kingdom Viridiplantae; phylum Streptophyta; class Magnoliopsida; order Poales; family Poaceae; genus Secale; species Secale cereale. The sequence goes on along the minus strand of LR738711.1, from coordinate 523,978,471 downwards.
CAGCCACCCTGTCCTCCACCTCCAAGGAGCTGCTCCAACGTTCCCCTCGTCTTTCGCGCCACCTCCATTCCCACACCGTCGTCTTCACCTGCTCCACCGGAAGAGCAGCATCATCACCGATTCCTAGGATGAAGCTGAGGCCTAATCGGCGCCACCAAAGAGGTTCTACAGTAATCGCTGAATTTTCTACTTGCTTCGATCTCACGGTGTTTCCGGCGCTCGGTCCCGAGCCGCCACGGCGCAGCTCCATCTACGGCGGCGTCGCTGGCCACTTCCTTTACGGCATCGCTCCCTTGCTGGTGACGTCCACATCAGCCGGAGCTGCTGCTGCTTTGGCTCTCGCTCGCACTGCTGCTCTGCTCTTGCTCTCCGGTCCCCTGCCTGGTCTGCTCTTGCTCTTGCTCGCACTGCTGCTCTTCCTCTTGCTCTTGCTTGCGCTGCTGCGCTAGTCTTCCTCGCGCTGCTGCTGCATGAGCAGCAAATCCTGCTCTCACTCGACGGCTCGAGCCCCTGCAGCTGCTACATGACCAGATGCCCCGGCTCTCGCATGCACTGCTGGTCCGGGTGCTGCTACTGCTTTTCTGCCACTAGTGCGTTCAGTTTCGATAGTAAAATTCATGTTTCGACAGCAAAGTTCAGTTTCGACGGTCAATCTCAGTTTTGACAGCTAAATTCAGTTTCTACAGTTAAGTTCAGAGATGAGCGGCTGATGTATTTTACACCTAGCACTTTGTGCTTATGTATTTTACATCATCCATTGGAGATGCTATTATAATTCCACTCAGGTTAACGTTAGGGTAGAAGCCTCCATACCTAGAAAGCTAGGGAGGAGAAACTTAGGGTAGAAGCCTCCATACCTAGAAAGCTAGAAGATGGTTGGGGTCCTATGATTAAAATTAAGTTGAATAACTTCTCTTGCTATGCTTTATGTGATGTTGGAGCTAGTACCTCCGTTATGCCCAAAAGGATATATGATATGCCTAAATTGAAACCTTTTGATTCTTGTTCTTTTGGTGTTCGTCTTGTTGATTCTTCCATAAAGAAACCCTTGGGAAGGATCAATGATGTTCTTATCATTGTCAATGACAATTATGTTCCCATTGATTTTACTATTATGGATATTGAATGTGAACCTTCTTGTCCAATTATTTTGGGACGACCTTTTCTTCGCACCGTTGGTGCCATCATTGACATGAAAGAGCGGAATATAAAATTCCAATTTCCTCTCAAGAAAGGGATAGAACACTTCCCTAGAAAGAAGATTAAGTTACCTTTTGAGTCCGTTATACGGGCTAGCTATTCTTTTACTCTTGATAAAATTTGATCTTTTTGCATTATGCCTAGCTTAAAGGCATAAAAGAAAGCGCTTTTGGGAGGCAGCCCACAATGAATTAAATTTTATTTTGCTTTTGTTGTGTCTTGATGTTTGTTACTACAGTAGCATCATCATTGTATCTTTACTTTTCAGCTTTGTGCCAAGTTTAGCCTCTGATTGCAAGAAAGTCCAAAAGTTGTGACGTGCTGTCCAGGAAACAGATTCTGTCCATGGACAGAAAAATTCGTATAAAATCACCAGATCATCTTTTTGGTCTGATTTTTTTCGACAGCGTGCTCTATACAATTGGCTTTCGGGTGTCTGTTCTGAGTTTTTTGATTTGAGTTGCAGAAGTGCCCCGAAAAAATTATTTACTACCTGCTGGTCTGTTTTTCACAGATTCTGTCCTGTTTTGCCTTTTCTTCGTTTTGCAAACCTTGAGCTTGCTTTTTCTTTGCAAAAACCTTTTGGCAATCTTGAGAAACAGTAGACCTTCAAGAATATCCTTATTTCCAGCTAGGAAAAATTATTTTATTATGGGTACTAACCTCGCTAATCAGATTATGATGAGTTATGTATGAAGGGAGTTTTCAAGTGTGCGAGGGAAGATGATAAAAAGATTCAGGAGTGTCAAACGCTCAAGCTTGGGGATGCCTCCGTGCACCCCCAAGAAATATTCAAGAAGACTCAAGCGTCTAAGCTTGGGGATGCCCCCGTGCATCCCCTTCTCCATCAACATTATCAGTTCGTCTTTCGTTCCACTATATTTTAATCACTTCATGTGTTATGTGCTATGCTTGGAGTGTCTTGCTTTTAGTTTCCTTTTTAGTTTTCTTTAGCTTTGCTTGCTTTTCATAACAAGTTGGAACTCAGCTTTCTTTGTGTGGGAGAGAAACATGCTCCACTTCAACCTAGAACATAACATGAGATTTTCATGTTTATCTTTGCTGTGTATGTTCTTTGTCTCTCAATAGCTACTGTCATGCTTAGCTCTTAGTTTTCATGCTTTTCTTTTTAAAGAGCTTTTGTTTAGTTGGTTGCTGGAACTCTCTTGAGTTATCATGCTTATCTTGTTAAGGGAGTTCGCTTCTGTTGCACTGGTTGATATGTCTATGATAAAAACGCTATGTGCATAATGGTGCTTAGTAGTTCATGTTTTCTTATGGTTAGTCTCAAATAGCTGGGGGGGTTCTTAATGTGTTATTGAAGTACCAACATGATTTGTTTGCTTATGATGTGGTATGGTTTAGTGATATCTTCCTCCAAGAATTTATTTTGATTGACTTGGCATATGCTCACGCATATTTAAGACTGTAAAGAAAGTCCATCAAGCCTTGATGATCTTTAATTTCTGAGTAGCGATATAACTTCCATGCCCGATTCAATGTTGCTTTGTCGCTCTGCATGATTATGACCGTCATTGCTCTCTTAGTTGGTCGCTCCCAGTCTTTTGCTAACATTCACCTGTACTAAGCGGACTGACTGCTTGTGCATCCAAAATCCTTTAAACCAGTTATGCCATATGAGTCCACCATACCTTCCTACACATGGTATTTACCTGCCATTCCTAACGAAGACTTTCGTGTACCATCTCGAAATTAATCAAAAAAGCATTTCTCTTTTGTGCCTCTGTTTTAGCTCATGAGGAAGTAGTAGTTGATTCATGATCTTTTTAGGTTGGACAAGCTTCACCCCGGGATTGCATGTCTAATGTGCAAACCCCTAATACGAGAAGGAACTGGCAAAGAGTGCGCCCGGCTCATTGAAAAAATATACAACAAAAAAACCCTCCTTCATGCTTTGTTCATGAGAAATCAGAAAACTTTGGCAGTGATAAACAAAGGAGATTAAGAGGATGTGATCGTCCTCGTGCGGGAGCCGTTCCTCGAAACTTGTCCAGCTCGAGAAGTAATTGAGTTATCTACTAGCATTCGTTGATGAAATATGCATATCCCAAAAATAATTTTACCTTTGTTTTTAAAAACCAAGAGCTCTGGTACATGTTTAGTTTTTGTTTCCGACCACGGGTTTTCAACCTTGCCATCAAATGCCACGGTTCGAGAGTCTCCACCTTCTTTAAAGCACCAACTATTGAGAGCATGATTGTCATTCTGAGTGTAATGTGCATTGTCCCAAAGTACCATTGTCTTTTGCATGACTATGATATCGTTTATTCTGAAATCATTGTATCTAGTCGTCACTTAAACTTTGGAGGTGCCCTTGCATTTATGTTTTGCTTCACTAAAGGGGGCAAGCGAGGTAGCACTTTGTCATGTTTGCACACCATGCTCACTATAAATCTATTGAGTGTTTCAGTATCATATTGTAAAACTTTCAGTTCTTTGTGATATTCTCATGAGGCAACTTAATTACTACAGATTCATTATCTCAGTAAGCATTTGTCATGTGACTGTGAAAAGTTCTTATATGGTTAATAGCATGTCACCACAGAAATTATGCTTGTTATCATTTACCTACTCGAGGACGAGCAGGAATTAAGCTTGGGGATGTTGATACGTCCAAAACATATCTATAATTTCTGCTTGCTCCATGCCTCTTTTGTGTGATATTGCTATGATATTTATGCACTTCCATACACTTTTGATCATATTTGGACTAACCTATTAACTCAGTGCACCCCAGTGCTAGTTTCTGTTTTCTGCTGTTTTTGTATTTCAGGTTTTCCCCTTACGTAAATTGCCAGAAAAATCCCAGAAAAAAAATATAAAAAATCAGCGTTCCGGAAGCTTCCTTGCGGCCAAAGTAGGGCCAGAGGGGGGCCACCAGGGCTCCAGGCGACCAGAGGGGGCGGCCCCCCTCCTGGCCGCGCCGCCAGGGCGCCTGGGCCCCCCTGACCTCTTCTGACGCCCCCCTTTGGCATATATTTACACCGCGTCCCGAAACCCTCGAGGACGGAACCCTTTTTCGTGATCTCATCTATGTTCCGCCGCCGCCGCACTTCCAAGATCGGGAGCACCAGGAGAACTCTTCCCGGCACCCTGCCGGAGGGGAGGATCACCACCGGGAGCCTCTCCACCACCATGGACGCCTCCCGGATGAGTTGTGAGTAGTCTCCCTTGGACCATGGGTCCATGAACAGTAGCTATGTGATGTTCTCCTCCCCTCTTTGTTCTTCACCGATTAGACCTCGTGAGCTGCCCTACATGATCGAGGCACATATGTAATCCTTATGCTGTTGCTATGATGAGTTTGCTGGGATCCGATGGATTATGAGATTATGATCAGATTGTGTTTGAGTAATATATTTGATTTACCTATTTTATATTTATGTTCTTGAGTAATTCTTGCATGTTCTCCGTTGCTGTTTATTGCTTTGGCCAAGTAGTAGGTAGTACCTCCAAGAGTGAAGCTTGATTGTGGGTTCATGCCCCTCGATGACTAGCTTGAGTGACAGAAACATGAGTCTAGGGGATGTGCTGTTGCCACAAGGGGGAAAACAACGGTGCTTGTACTTGCGGGTGCAAGGATTGTTTACTTTACGCAAAGTTCTTTTAATGTAGTTGTCTGTTGCTTTGAGTTTACACTATGGGTGGGACTCGCAACTTAATACCAGCGAGATGTTCTGGATAGATATCTCAAGGTGGATGATTAGTAGTAGATGCAGATGGATTTCGGTCTACTTGCCTTGGCGTACCTCCCATGCTTTTGAGCCTCTACCTTTCTTTGCAGCATAGTTAGCATTGGTTTGCGCACATAATCCTGTCAATTGCCTAGCTGTAATTCGTTTACCTCGCTTAGTTGTTTTATCGTCTTTTGGGAGAGAGACATCACTAGTGAACATCATGGGACCCCGGTCCATATTACCATCACTGATCACACCCGTTATTTACTTTCTGTTCTTACTTACTAGTTGCAGTAATACCTATCACTATTATCTCTTGCGTTTGATCCTTTGTAAACGACAAGGCCGGAGGGATTGACAACCTCTCTGTACTCGTTGGGAGCAAAGTTATTTGTATCTGTGTGCAGGTCCAGTCAATCGCTAAGTTGCGCCGCTTGCAGTTGACACCTTCTTGTTGACCCTCGGAGTCTCAGGGGAATTCGATCCTTGGTATCTTTGCCAAGGGAAAACTACCGCTACACTGCATCTCAAACCTTCCACTTGGGGTAACCAACGAGGGGCGAGAAGCCATCAGGTGCCTAGTAAGGGGGTTGGTATGACACAAGTTGTTTTCTGCTACCTCTTGAGCTTGCGGTGGTTTTTCCTTTGAAGAGCAAATGGTGATGCAGCAAAGTAGAGTAAGTATTTCCCTCAGTTTGAGAACCAAGGAATCGATCCAGTAGGAGATTATGCATCAATCGCCTACATGCACAAATAATCAAACAACTTGCACCCAACGCTATAAAGGGGTTGCCAATCCCTTCACGGTTATTTGCAAAAGTGAGATCCGACGGAGACAGAATAACTAGTAAAGTAAATATTTTTGGGTTTTTGGTTTATAGATTGAAAAGTTAAAGATTGCAAAATAGTATATCAGAAACTTATAAGATGTAAAATAGGCCCGGGGGCCATAGTTTTCACTAGAGGCTTCTCTCATGATAGCAAATATTACGGTGGGTGAACAAATTACTGTCAAGCAATTGATAGAAGAGCGAAGGCAATGATCATGAATATAGGCATCATCTCCTTATCAAGTAGACCGACTCCTGGCTACATCTACTACTATTACTCCACACATCGACCAAAATGATTATGCATCTAGAGTATTAAGTTCATAAGAACAGAGTAACGCCTTAAGCAAGATGACATGATGTAGCGGAATTAACTCAAGAAATATGCCGAAAAGCCCATCTAGTTATCCTCGATGGTAACAATAGAATATGTGTCATGTCCCCTATTGTCACTGGGATTGAGCACCGCAAGATTGAACCCAACGCAAAGCACTTCTCCCATTGCAAGAAAAACGAATCTAGTTGGCCAAACCAAACCGATAGTTCGAAGAGAATTACTAAGATATCGAATCATGCATATAAGAATTCAGAAGAGACTCAAATAATATTCATAGATAATCTGATCATAAACCCACAATTCATCAGATCTTGACAAACACACCGCAAGAGAATATTACATCGGATAGATCCCCAAGAACATCGAGGAGAACATGGTATTGCGGATCAAAGAGAGAGAGAAGAAGCCATCAAGCTACTAGCTATCGACCCGTAGGTCTGTGGTAAACTACTCACACTTCAGCGAAGGGCAATAGGGTTGATGTAGATGTCCTCCGTGGTTGAATCCCCCTATGGCAGAGTACCGAATAGGGCCTCTAGATTGGATCTCGCAAAAACATAAGGTTACGGCAATGGAAAAGTGGTTTCGATGGATGTTCTGATGTTTCTGCAATATTTGAGAACATATAGGCGGAAGAAGTAGGTCAAGGGAGGCACGAGGGGCCCACAAGGTAGGGGCAGGCCCCACCCCCCAGGGCACACCCTCCACCCTTGTGGCATCCTCATAGATCCCCTGGCGTGTACTCCAAGTCCTCTAGATGTCTTCTAGTCCGAGAAATATCCTCATAAAGTTTCGTTCCATTTGGACTCTGTTTGATATTCCTTTTCTGCGAAACTCAAAAACAAGGAAAAAAGAAAAACTGGCTCTCGGCTCTGGGTTAATAGGTTAGTCCCAAAAATCATATAAAATAGCATATTAATGCATATAAAACATCCAGAATAGATAATATAATAGCATGGAACAATAAAAAATTATTGATATGTTGGAGACGTATCAAGCATCTCCAGGCTTAATTCCCGCTCGTCCTCGAGTAGGTAAATGATCAAAACAGATTTTTGATGTGGAATGCTACCTAACATATTTATCAATGCTATTCTTCTTTAATGTGGTATGAAAGTTCAGATCCATAAGTTTCAAGCAAAAGTTTATGTTGGCATGAAAACAATAATATTTCAAGCATACTAGATAGTAAATCATCAAGCTTCAAAAATAACATGGCTAAAGAAAGTTATCCCTACAAAATCATATAGCCTTATTATGCTCCCTCTTCTCAACACAAGGTAATCATGCCCACTCCGGTGTCAGCCAAGCATTTGGTTCATATTTTTTAATGCGCTCCAGCCTTTTCAATATTTCATGCAATATATGAGCATGAGCCATGGATATATCACTATGGGTGGAATAGAAGGTGGTAATAGACAAAAGTGGGGAGAAAGTCTCACATCAACTCGGCAAATCAATGGACTATGGAGATGTCCATCAATTGATATCAATGTGAGCGATTAGGGATTGCCATGTAACAGATGCACTAGAGCTATAAGCATATGAAAGCTCAAAAAGAAAGATGGCACCCCGACTCAGAGAAAACGGAACGCCCCGTATTCCAGCCCAGAGATCGAGGAGAAGTCTTCTAGAATACGGCTCTGCTTAGCATAGAACAAATTAGCTCTTTATTACAATCTATGTGGGTACAAGGGGTTACATTGGCACGGCGAAACTACGCGTGCCACGTTTGCTCCATGCAAGCAGCAGAACAACACGAAGCAGCGGAATGACTACTGGCAGCGGAACAACGACGACGGTGGTGAACTCCACTCCGCAGGGACTCTGGCTGGAACGCTTATCCTAGCTCGCAAACAAGGAATCCACGGCAAACAAGCAATCATATCCGGCATGACATATAAACTGGCATGAAACGCCAGGTCAATACATTGAATGTACTTGCGAGCTCACAGTAGCATGGCAGTTACAGGTTATCAAGCAATGATGAACACGATACTATAAGAACAACATGGCATGTACAGCATGATACAGCTAGAACAATACGAACATGGCATGAACATAAGAACATGATAATACCAGCATGCAACATGATGACAATATCATTCACCAACTTACTCTACTCGGTTACCTCGTAACCAGCACATGCATCACTTACCAGCACGGATACCACATGATCATCTCAGGATCCGATAAAGCTTGGTATTAACAATACCATAGTAATCAATTATGAACACAAGGAGCTTGACTTTTACCATTGACTCTCGCATAACATCCCAAATATCCAACAAGTCGGTACTCATGATACCACAGAGATCCTCTCATGATCACATAAGTATCCACCAACTTCTTTCATCATCGAACCAGGGTTCTTATTAAGCACATTATTATTATTACTGTTGACCCACAGTGTGACCGACACAAATTGGGCCCATATCCGTGGGCACGGCTATCGATAGATTTAACCTTCCCTCGCGGGAGGCACCGGTGAGAGGCATAAGAAAGGGGCCGAGTTAAGACCCCCCCATAAGGTAAATGTGGTTGCACTGGTCAGCTCGATATGGTGGCACCATGACTCAGCCAACAGTTGTTCAAGTTCAATTTTATCCGGTTAAACTTGAATGCAAAATGCCGAGCCATGATAAAAATAACATGATGCAACTACAATGCATGAACATGATATCAACATAAGCATGGGGGTGCATCACAATCAATGAGCATAACAACAATGTTTAACTACTTATCCAGATGAGCATGGCATACTAACGAGCATGAATATCATAACTAGAATACTACTCATAGCATACATGACCAATAGCATCGACAATAAATACCGGTCAATAACATAACGATAAAACTACCATGCAAGTATTTAATCAAAGGGATGCAAAGGACCATGCGTAACAATGGTAATCGGAGTAGACGACAGCCATGCACCAAAGACCATTACTACATCAACATGTACTACTACCAAGCATGTCATATGAAAGTAATACTAGCATGAAGAGCATAATAACAGAGTGCAAGAAAACATATCATGACGGTAAACACCGATCCATAAGCATAACCGAAATAACGACAGCAATAGTAAAGCAAACAAACAGTTATTAGCGATTCAAGTTGAAAACCAATACTTCTATATGGCTATCTTGCAAATGGTGGTTGTGGCTTGCTTGAGGGTGAAGAAGGTTTCGAGGAGAAGTGTGGAAAGATCGCGGACAGGATCGCCAGAAAGGGTACTCTCTCGGAGGGGGCTGATTAGGGAAAGGGCAAAATGGTCATTTTCAGAATGTTTAAACATAGTGAAAATGATGGGAATAGAACAGGCTTGACGAGACGAAGACATGGGCATTGGTTTCACCTCATTCGGAGTTACGAGCAAAAAGATATGATCGTTTAAAGCACAGGGACTAATCTGCAAAAATAACTTCTACAAACAGGTCCCTCGCAGTTTAAACGGAAAACGCCCTTATAAGAAATACGCTTTCCAGAGAGGAAAGCGCATTCTAGCCCAAAGAAGAAGCAAAGTACGCATTAGGTGAGGGAAAACGTACTCTCGGGAGTACGTCTCCACTTATCCAACGCGACGAGGCAGGGCCGGGCACCTGGGTCCCTGACGGATGGGCCCGCGTTGACTCTTTCTCTCTCCCTTCTGCCTTCTTCTAGCTCACGACGGGGAGGAGACAGAGGGCGAGGCCTGGCTCATCGCCGGCGATGGGTGGGCCGGCTCCGATCACCTCCGACCAGGGCGAAGACGGCGGCGGGCTCAGGGAGGGACGTCGCGTCCATCCCGAGGAGAAACGAGCGCCGGGAGATCCGCAACTGCGACGGGCATGGGAGCAGAGAGCTGTGCGACGGTGTAGAGAGATTAGCGGGCTTCGGTGGGGGAAATGGATGGGCGGCGGGTTCGGGAGGATCGCTGGAGGTCTGGGGGTTCGCTGCTGGTGGAATCAAGGAGGGGGAATGCTCGGTGGCTCCGACCTCAAAGGGAACCGAAACGGCGGCCATGGCGATGGCGGGGTCATAGAGGAGCTCCGAGAATGAATGAGCTGCTCGTGGAGGCGTAGAGGAGGGCGGGGAAGTTGCTGGTGCTCTTGGAGAGGCTCGGGGTTGGCTTAAATAGCCAGGCGGCAAGGGGGTGAGGTGGCACGCGTGCGTCTATGTTTCTACGCTCCGGCGACGGGCACGCACGGCCAAAGGTCACGGGAAGGGGTGGCTAGGCGACGAGGGAGGACGCGGACGAGCCGCAGAGGTCACAGAGACGAGCGGAGCTCGGGGACAAGAAGAGGAAGAAGCCAACAGAGGAGGAAGGCGACGCGGTCACGGGCGCGCACTATGCGGCAAGGGGGGCGGCTCGCCGGAGAAGAAGACGGAGGGGGCAAGGGCTCCAGAGAGATGGCGACAACGCGGGGCACACGCTGGACATGGTCGGGTGAGCGAACGCGGCGAGCACGAGCGGGGCCGAGGCAAAACGGCGCTCTGGACATGGCCATTCCACGCCAAAACGGTGGTCACCACTGGCACTGGCACGAAGAGGACAAGGGAGTCTGCCTCGAGATGTCTGGTGACAAGTCCATGCATCATTGAGGCTGGGGAAGGTGATGTATCAACAAGGTAGGCTCTGGATCGATGGGATTACTCCTCTGAAGTTTGTTGTATCAAACTTGGACGTGAACTGCTGATCAACATGAACTTGATTGGGTCAAATGGAGTTGTCTGGAATGTTGAACTATGGAAGGACTACGAACCTGGGGAGTTTGGAAGGAAATGCACCAATATTTAATACACTTACTTTGCAAATGCATAAACTGGTCCAGATTAAAGAACAGGAAGAAGCACTCACATGGAGTGTCAACTTAAGCTCAAATTGGGCAAGGTAGTGTTATTAGGCCATATGAAGATTCTCAAAAAGTCTCATACTAATTGGCCAAACCAAAATGGTACTTGCTTCATAATGGTCCTCTCTGAACAGAATCTTAGGAAAATTCCTAAGGGAAAATGGCTAGATGAAATGAGCCCAAATTTAGTGGAGATAGGTTATATGGATAGGAGGAGGTCTAGGATAATTTTCGGCCTTAATGGAGCAAGATAAAATATACTTGCTTCACAAACTGAAATTTTGGACAGAATCAAAGAATTGAAGATGAGCTCACATGGAGGCATTACATGAGCTCAACTTTGGTGGAGGGCTACGATATGTTGATATTGAGGACCATGCAAAATTGTAACGCATTTGGATATGCCTAGCTTGTACCTCTTTCAGAAAGTATCTTTCTGGGCAGAAACTTTGAAAATCATAATTAAATAACTACTAGGCAAATGAAGTTCAATTTTGGCATGTGGCAATGATATGGACAGTAAAAGATGTCCAAGAAGTTTGAGGGCAATTGGGCAAAGAAAAATAGCACTTGCTTCACAATGTGCCATTTAGGGCAGAATAGGAAAATGAATATTGGAGGATTATTTTTTAGCATGGCAAGGAAAACTTTTGCCACATTTGATGAAGATATGACCCAAAAAAATTATGAGAATTATTTGGGAATTTTAGGAGTGATGGAAATATAGGTTGCTTCACAACCTAGGGCAAACAGGGTTATTCCCTTAAAAGGAATATTACCAATAAAAAGAATATTGGGATTTGGTCCAAGGTGGAAATGGAAAGGTCTAGGGAAAGATTTGAGTATGACAAGCCACTCTCAAAAGAAAGAAAAGGGCATCTTCTTCAGTTTCTAGACCACAAAGTCACGGAAAAAGAAAACTCAAGAAAAAATCTCAGAAAAACAACAGAGAAAGAAAGGGCCAAAAATCAGGCTCTGACCAACCTTCCCCCCTCAAAGAAATCTCGTCCTCGAGATTTGGTTGCTCGGGGAACAAGTATGAATATACTTCCTTAAGGAAACCGGTTCCAACTCGGGTGTCCTTTTTCTGTATTGATTGTCCCCATTAAATTCTTCATCTGGCTTACCTGACTGGCTCTGGGGTGGTTGGCTTCACTGTACCCATATCCTGACAGAGCTTACCTCACATTTTCATGCTTATATTGGCTCCATTTCTCTTCATAACTGCTGACTTATCTGAGATTTACCATGTCTGAAATATATGTCTGTCTCACAAATCCGAGGGTGATTCCGATTGCTGTGTCTGTACTGGTAACTGTCCATGAATTGGTGATCAGATTTTTTCCTGATGAATACCCAAGCTCTGACTCCTTGCATTCGGGTTTTTCTCTAAATGCAAATCCCTAGGGTTCCAAAGAGTGAGTTGAGGCATAACCATTTTTCTGATAGATTCTGACTTATCACAGGAATTTCTGAATCATGCTGACTGGCTCCACTGTCTTGAGTACCAGATCTGTACCAAATATTAGATTGTCGCGTGTCGTGGCCAGCATAAGGGATGTGACCTTATCTGATAATATCCTCATCCTTGACTGACGGTGGTTCAAAATTGAGTAGACCCCTTTAGGTGAACATCCATGGCGGTCGATCCTAACTCAGACTGTCCGGGGTCCCTGCACCATATGGTTCATGCAACCATTTTCATATCTGCACCACTGGTCTTGCTCTTTCATTATTGTTTTCTTGATCTGGGTCCTTGGCTGAAAGAGCAGGGTCATATTGCTTCTTCGTGTGACCATAGGTTCTGTCGGGTGCAATATTCTGATGGGCGTACTTTTATCCCCATCTCCTGATATGGTAGCATCATTCAAATTGCAGGTCTTCGTCTCTCAAGTTTTAACCGTAGGGAAATGATCATCTGAGAAAAGAAGACAAGGGCTCATCACGATCATATTCCTGGTTCACCGGTACTTTTACAGAGCTTAGTGTTGTCGTCAATCCTCATAGTCCTTTGTCACACTAAGGTGTATATCTGGCTTCCTTCACATATATCTGAGAATCTGATTCTCGAGGCAGACTTGTGTTCTGACTGATTCTTGCTTTTGACCAACTGTTACGGATCTGATTCTGCCATCTGTTGCCAATTCACAATGTACTGTCCTGCATCAGTGCCGCACTAAGGACGGTTGAATGGCTTATGCTGGAAACCATCAAGAGTATCTTGCTGAGGAAGATAGGGTTTCATGCTGCAGAAGCTTCTCATTGTGATATGCGGACCGATTACCATATATGCATACCATCTTAATATATATGTTGTTGATTTCTTATATGCACCGGGGTTTTGCTGGACTATCCTCCTTTCTGAGTATAGGGCACATCCTTACTTTCTTCCAGGCATATCATGTTTCAGAATCATCCTCAACGAAGAATCAAACCTTGTATCTGAACCATACCTTTGACTGGAACTGCACTGTTGGTCTTGCACATAGCTTATCTTCTTTCTAATCTGATCATTTCTATCATGAAGAGTGCACACTGAGGCAGACTTGATTATATGTATTGTTGTAAGGAGTGCATGTTATTGCAAACATGATACTCACTGTCCATCCAGGATTCCTTTTTCATTCATACGAGATATGCCAACTTCACTGCAGTCTGCTGATAACATCCTTCCGTGTATCTAAGCTTCCAAGTATCTGAACTCCTTACTAATTCTTCACGTCTTGTGTCGATTGATGAGCAACTTTAATAAGGGGAAAAATAATGCCACACCAAAAGCCGAAAGAAAGAAGCAAAAGAAACGACTAAAACATAAGCACACAAGCATACATACAATATAAATAATCAAGCAACAACACACATTAATGATATTCACACAATAATATGTGTGCATACCTAAGCACACAAATTTCACGGAAACTCCTGTATTGCGGTCTAACATGCTGTGGCGGTGTGCATAAAAGTGAATCTGCGTGTGGAAGGAATTGGCGTAACCGAGGCTACACCAAGCGCTGGCAGAACTCTGGTTGCAACTGGATGAATATGGAGGCGAGGACGGACTTGGTGATCATGTAGCGATACAAAGGTCACGACCACCTCATCATTAAGCGTACGTAAGGAACCGTACATGTCCAAAGAATTAGGATGAAAGGGCAATATAGGGGAGGAAAAGCAAGGCTTGATGGAATTGCCCTTTTCTGATAACAATTATCAGTAAGGGTTGCCGAAGGGACAAGATGGATGACACGATTCGGGATAGAGGCAGGTCTATCACTGAAATAATATGGTGGGTGGCGGAAAGATATCGACGCGATACCTAAGCATCACTCCTGTAAATGGTGTCTGGAACATTGGCACGAGGGCATCACTCTACTGGGACAGAGATGACGCCAAACACCAAAGAGCAGGCATGCAAAGAAGGAGGGTGCAGGTAGTGGATCGAAACCGATGACACCTACACTCACAAGATTAACCGTTAGTGACAAGATAATAATCTATATGCATGTTATGCAACAAACAAATGCAGAAATCAAGTGCAACAAACCAACCAGACTCTATATACTACCGCATTCTAATGTTCGCGCGGGCTAGGGCATCCTACATCCAAACCTGCTCTGATACCAAGCATGTGGCACCCCGGCTCAAAGAAACCGGAACGCCCCGTATTCCAACCCAGAGATCGAGGAGAAGTCTTCTGGAATACTGCACTGCTTAGCATAGAACAAATCAGCTCTTTATCACAATCTATGTGGGTACAAGGGGTTACATCTGCACGGCGAAACTACGCGTGCCACGTTTGCTCCATGCAAGCAGCAGAACAACACAAAGCAGCGGAATGACTACTAGCAGCGGAACAACGACGACGGTGGTGAACTCCTCTCCGCAGGAACTCTGGCTGGAACGCTTATCCTAGCTCGCTGTCGGTGTACAAAAGTAGGGGCTCTTTTTTACCCCTTACTTGTGCACGGGCAGTCAGAGCCACGCGTGCGGCCAAACATAACAGAGCAGAGGCGGGAAGCCAAAGACGCCGAGTTACCAGAGCAACGCCAAGACGGCGGCACGAGAAGACCAATCAAAGAGACATGCTCTCCCCCGACAAGGACTCTTGTCGGGGCGGCCTACGCGCCCCGGCAAGAGCTCTTGCCGGGGTGATTCGCCCAAACGCCTCTGTCGCGGCCACCCTTGGACCTAAGAACTCCAACGTCATCAACAAACATTGGAGCCAAGGCTCGGGAAGCACCCGTGTGATGGCATGCAGATATTTGTGAAGACAAAGGTATATGACTCCCAAGATAAGAACCAGAAGACATGGAGATCGCAAGGCTCCTTGCCGAGGACGCCCACGAGGCCCCGGCAAGGCTCCTTGCCGAAGACACCATGGAGCCGCGGCAAGCCTATTGCCGCAGGATGCTCACAGAGGGCCCGGCAAGACCCTTGCCGGGAACAGAAGCAAGACTGCGGCAAGCCCTTGCTGCCCCGTCGCCGCCCCAGCTCGGCGGCCGACCCGCTGGCCCAGGCAGGCACCCACGTGGCAATACATGGTTCCTGGGCTAGCTAATCTAACACCTACGTGGTGACATGCAGATCTTCGTGAAGACCCTACCAGCACGCCACCTCAGCTACCTGCCTCGCTGGCCTGGACGCGCGTCGCAACCAGGCAGAGCGGCCACGGACATGACGGGCTTCTTTTCTGTCCCTGATAAAGTAAATAGACACCTAAGTAGCGCATTTAATGCGCCTTGTCCCGTAATGGCATGGGATAGGCCTACACACTGTACACCTTTCCACCTCCTGTGAGCCACTGTGGCAGCCCCTTTTAGACTATAAAAGGAGGCCCGTGGCATACTGAAGGAGGATTCGGATCCAGGAAAGCTGGACACGCACCGTAGCTAGCTCAAGAACTCAAGAACACTCAAATATACACCAAAGCAGGACTAGGGTATTACGCGTCCTAGATGCCCGAACATGGGTAAACAATTGTTGTGCTGACTCTTAGACCTGCTCTTTGCACAATGTCGCGCCCGCCAACCGTAGAAGGGATTCCAGTGATCCGATAGGTGTCGTTTCGTACAGACATCTTTGGCGCGCCAGGTAGGGGAAGCAGTTGTGAAAATCTAGTCTAGCAGTTAGTATAGCAGTTCTTCATGGCCATGATTTCCCAAGAAGGAAATGACCAAGTGCGGGGCATCATCAGCGAGTACAGTGGACGCCCATGCGACGACAAAAAAAGATAAGTCACGCAGGACTTTGAGTTATTCCTTTTCACATAAAGTTTATTATCCTTGGAGATCTTGCTCTCTGTATGATAAAACTGTATGCAATGGGGCCCTTCCACTATTGGCAAAGCCCTCGCCCTATTTCGAGTCTGCTCAATAGTTCGAGTGGCCGCGTCAAGAACGGCAGGGAAGCCTTTCCGTTACTAGCGACGCTTTTGTCCTGTTTTGAGTTCGCTCGATAGTTCAAATGGCCGCACTGAGAACAGTAAGGTGGTTTGCCCTACAGCAAGCACACTTGGCAGTCTATTGAGGATCCGTCCTCAAAGCGCCGCGGTCTGGGTTTATGCGCTAGCAAGCCCACCCAATTAAGCATAGGGTAGACATACAGAGAAGGATCAAACAGGAAAATAACATGCATCACTACAAAATACTACAGAGTTATATTACATAAATCGTTGCTGCGGTTCAGACTAAAGAAGAAAACTGTCACGGTTGTGAACCTGCAGTGGCAACAAGAAACGGGGTGCCTAATCCCGACGATGGCCCTCTATCCTCTAAATTCCGCCGACGCAATCGATGATGGGATTGATATGCTCCTTGAGCGCCGTGAGATCTACATCATCTGGCAAGCTATCCAGCGCGGCATCGAAGTCGAGGTAGGGGTTCCAGTAGGCCACCTTAGTGAGGACCTTGGTCAGGGGGCCCCGGCAGAGCCTCCGGGATTCGTCAGCTAGATAAGCCACCCGGTTAGAGTGGAGCTTTCCCAGGGCCTCAAGAATGCGTTCGAAGAACACGGTTAAGGTGGCGTGCATGGAGAGGTTCACCTCCCGGGAGAACCTGAAGGTTGGCATGCCCATGGTGGCTAGCTGCGCAGTGAGTTCCTCCGCGACGGCGACGAGACGGCCGATCCAGAGGTTCTCGCACTTTACGTACTCTGCGTAGCCAGCAGCGTCATCCTTCCACAGCCGCTTCTCCTCCTCTAGGCCCTTGTTCAGAGTCTCCGCCCGAGCTTTGGCCTGTGTGAGCATCCCCTTGAGGCCCTCCAATTCCAGCTTCAGATCTTTGATGGAATCTTGGGCCGAGGAGAGCTATTCGGCCTTGCCGAGGACCTCAGACTGCGCATCCATCAAGGTAGCATGGATCGTGTCCCTCTTTGTGGTCAGCCCCAGGACCCGCTTGTTTAGGCCATCCCACTCCACCTCAAGCTCCTTTACCTTGTGTGCGTGGACCCGAGCCTGAGCATTGAGAGCCTCAATGTGCTTCTGTTCCAGCTCCTTGGTCCGCTGCGTGACAAGCTTGTCAATCTCTTCGTCCTTGCGGCGGAGTGTAGCGGCGAGTGCCTGCTCACGAGCGACAAGGTCTTCCTCCTGAGAGTTCAGTTGAGCTTGGCACTGGTTGTGGGCGGCCTCATTGTTGGCGGCTCGCTCCCCTTGGCCTCCTCCTAGGCCTTCTCAAAATCGGACTGCGCCAGCATGAGGTCTCGGGCGCGCTCGTCCAGCTTTTCCTGGGAAGCCCTCAAATCGCTCCGGGCCTCGTCAAACCAGACTTTTGTCTGGGCGACGCGCTCCTAGAAGTTGTCATCCGCCTTATCCACCACTGCCGACCTGGACTTTTCCTTGTCCAGGCGGGCGCAGTAAAGTACCTGGAGCTTCTAGAAGCTGGCGCTCATGGCCCGAAGAAGTTGCTCCTCTTGAGAACCATCGCCGCCGGTGCCCGGCTCGTCAACGACCTCAAGACCAGCGACGACGAGCACCTCATCATCAAACACCTCCCTCTCGCTTGGCGCCCTGCTGCTTGCCATCCAGGGGAGGTGGACGAACAAGTCATCGCTCACCTTCAAGTAACGACCCGAGCCAGAGGCGGTGGAGTAGGAATGCTGGTCCTCGGCGGCGGCCTTGCCGGCCACCTCGACAGCGGCCTTGTCGGCCTCCTCGGCAGCGGCCTTGCCGGCCTCCTCGGTAGTAGCCTCGATGTTCCCTTCGGCAGGCCCACTGTCGGCCTCCTTGGCGCTGGCGTCGCTGGTCCCTCCGGCAGACCCTTGGGCCGCCTCCTCTGCAGTGGCCTTGGCGGCCTCCTCGGCAGCAATCCTGTCAGCATCGGCCTCGGCGTCTTTGGTGACCTCCTCGATGGTGGGCTCGACATCCACCCGGTCCGTCAAGGGAGGTTCTAAAAGTGAAAAGAAAAAGTGAGGCGGTGCCCAAGGTCAAGACTCAACTTGGAAAAAAACAAGGGCGAATCATCCATACCAGGCTGGGAAGGAGTGGCGCTCCCCTCGCCAACGATCGTCACCGGGGAAAAGCCACCGGCACCCAAGTTCCTCTCCTCCTCCTCCATGGGCGTGGGCTCGGCGATCGGTGCCCTAGCCGGAGACGCCCCTCTGGGCGATGTAGTTGAAGGGGGCGGCGTGTTGGGGGTGGCCCCCCGTGGGCCCTCCTGCTGCCAGTCCCCACCTACAAAGCCGACAAGGTCAGCATCGAGAATTCACGCCCCAATGTTCGTCCATGGAAGAGTGAGTAGTGAACTTACGCCGGGGGCTGTTGTCTAGGCTGCTCCCCACCACCAGCGACATCCATGAAGCACCCGCTGGGGGCTTGTCGGCGGACGACGCCCTGGCCCTGCTCACCGCCCTCTGGGCCAGCATCTTCGTATCCCTACAGAGATAGCATTGGATTAGAGAGAGATAATACAGAAATGGAACCAGTAGGTAATGCGAGGGGCGAGGTTCTTACTCGTCCTCCGTGTCCTCCTCCTCTTGTTTCCTCCTTTTTCTCCTTGGGCTAAGAGACCCAAGGTCAAAGTCGACGTCCATAGCGACATCTGCAGGAGGAGGAGAAGGAGATGGGGTCCGGCCAGACCTGGACGAAGAGGAGGTGGCCGCTGTCCTCTTCGCCACCGCGGTCTTCCCCGCCTTCCTCTCCGCCGGGGCTGCCATCGACCTCGTCTCACGCACGAGCTGCTCCAGGGGTTGTTGCTGCCGCGGCTCTGCGGGCTATGGCCGCCGCACGATGCTGCCGGGCCGGACCGGCTCGCCCGAGCCAGATCGCCGTAGGACCCGCCGCCTCACCGTGGCAAGAGGGTCGGCAGCCTCGGCCTCCTCGTCTATCGATTCCTCAACCACGTCTTCGACAAGGGGAGCGTCGGTGTCAGCGCCCACGCGGCTGGCCTTCCTGGCAGACTTCGCCCACTCGGCGAGCTCCTTCTCTTCAGCGGCCACGTTGGCCTCGTCCTCCACATGGCCGGCGCTGCCGGCCTCCAGGGCAAGCGCCGCCTCCGCCGCCCTGGCGGCAATGTAATTGAGTTCCGCCTGGGTGGTGTCGTGGACGAGCACCGGCTCGTCGCGGATGCGCTTCTCCGACAAAGTATCGAAGAACTCCTGCACGTAATCCGCTGGCGGTTCGACCCAGGACGGGTCAAGGCCGTGCGCATTGAAATCCGGTATCATGGCGATGATGTCGGACCGGCGAGAGTTATTGCTTAGCGGGACCACTCCCGCCGGCCCCAAACAAGGGCCCCTTGACAGCCTTGCCGGTCTTGGCGGCCTTGCCAGTCCACTCGGCCCTGCCGTCGTGGTCACGTCGAGCTAGAAGAGCCCCCGGCAGAGATGGGCATGCTCCATCACCGTGAAGTTGTGCTTCACGCCAGCGCGGAGCCTCATGACATTGGCCGTGTTCTGGAAGAGCCAAGCCGACCTCCCCTTGTTACGCAGCGGCGAGATTCGGTGGCGGATCAAATCAGCCCCGATCATCTGGAGGGTGAGCCCGGCCTAGGCAAGGCGGTGGATCCTGGTGGTGGAGATCGAGAGCTTCTTATCATTAGCGTCAACATACCCCCAGTCCTTCCGGCGAACCAGTGGGCTCTGATGAACTCGGCAGAATTCCGGTGGGTCTTCCTCCTTTATCCAGACCCACCAGCTCCTCCACTCGTCCCACCTCTCCTTCTGCACGACATCTGGATACGTGCCCTTCTACTGGGTCCGTGAGATCCAGGTGATGCAGCCAGAGATGGCATCCCCTCTTGGATGCGAGGGAAGAAATAGTGGCGGAAGAGCGCCGTGCTAGGAACCACCCCGGCGAAACCCTCACAGAGGTGGGCGAACAAAGCCATGCAGGCCACGACGTTTGGCGTGAAATCAAGAAGATGAAAGCCATAGGTGTGCATGATATCGTTGAAGAAATCGGAGAAAGGGGGACAGAGGCCACAATAGAAGTAATCGACGAAGAAAGGATACCGGTCCGGGCCGGCCTTCGCAAATTGAGCAGGGATGACGTGCGTGGATGGATGCCCCGTCGTCTCGCACCCCCACAAGGGCTTGAAGTAATCCCTGAGATGGACCGCATTGACCGTCGAAGGGAAGTAGGCGTGCTTCATTTGAAGCACCGCTAACTCACTCTCCGGTAGCTCATTCTCCCCCGCGTCCTCGACCGCTGCCTTGCCCTTGCTAGACTTAGGTGCCATTGAGGCCATGGATGAAGTGAGGAATCGGAGGCAAAGGGAAGCACGATGACAGCGGGCGGAGGCGGGGGCTCATGCTTAGGGAAGAAGGAGAAGAACGGCGAGCGCGAGATTGGAGAAGCGCAGGAGGTAAATGAGCGGCGTGCCTACGATTTTTCCCCTTTTTATGGTGAAGGCGCGGGCCGCCCTCCCTTACCATTTACTATGATGTGACACCAGCACGCTGCAAACCGCCCCACGCACGCCCCCCACGTCAGCACAGATCGTGGGGAAGCACAACCACCGAAGGAGTTACTGCGATAAAAAAGGAATCCAACCTCACTCCCCGCACACCGTTCTGGGCCTAGCCCAACAACGCGTTGCGCTTATGAATGGCCCATGCCCGGGGGTTCTTGTCGGTGTACAAAAGTAGGAGCTCTCTTTTTTACCCCTTACTTGTGCACGGGCAGTCAGAGCCACGCCTGCGGCCAAACATAACAGAGCAGAGGGGGGAAGCCAGAGACATGGAGTTACCATAACAACGCCAAGACGGCGGCACGAGAAGACCAATCAAAGAGACGGGCTCTCCCCCGACAAGGACTCTTGCCGGGGCGGCCTGCGCGCCCCCGGCAAAACCTCTTGCTGGGGCGATTCACCCAAACGCCTCCGTCGCGGCCACCCTTGGACCTAAGAACTCCAACGTCATCAACAAACATTGGAGCCAAGGCTCGGGAAGCACCCGCGTGATGGCATGCAGATCTTTGTGAAGACAAAGGTCTATGACTCCCAAGATAAGAACCAGAAGACATGGCAATCGCAAGGCTCCTAGCCGAGGATGCCCACGAGGCCCCGGCAAGGCTCCTTGCCGAAGACACCCCGGAGCACCGGTAAGCTTCTTGCCGCGGGATGCTCACGGAGGTCCTGGCAAGACCCTTGCCGGGAACAGAAGCAAGACTGCGGCAAGCCCTTGCCGCCCCGTCGCCGCCCCAGCTCGGTGGCCGACCCGCTGGCCCAGGCAAGCACCCACGTGGCAATACGTGGTTCCTGGGCTAGCTAATGAAACACCTGCGTGGTAACATGCAGATCTTTGTGAAGACCCTACTGAAGGAAATATGCCCTAGAGGCAATAATAAAGATGTTATTTGTATTTCCTTATATCATGATAAATGTCTTTTATTCATGCTAGAATTGTATTAACCGGAAACTTAGTACATGTGTGGATACATAGACAAAACAGTATGTCCCTAGTATGCCTCTACTAGACTAGCTCATTGATCAAAGATGGTTATGTTTCCTATCCATAGACATGAGTTGTCATTTGATCAACGGGATCACATCATTAGGAGAATGATGTGATGGACAAGACCCATCC
The DNA here is from genome assembly GCA_902687465.1 of Secale cereale. Lineage (NCBI taxonomy): Eukaryota > Viridiplantae > Streptophyta > Magnoliopsida > Poales > Poaceae > Secale > Secale cereale. The sequence goes on along the minus strand of LR738711.1, from coordinate 523,956,549 downwards.
GTTAGCATAGCACTATGATCGTTTAGTTTTATAGCTATTACTTTCTTCATGACTTATACATGTTCCTATGACTATGAGATTATGCAACTCCCGAATACCATAGGAACACCTTGTGTGCTATCAAACGTCACAACGTAACTGGGTGATCATAAAGATTCTCTACAGGTGTCTCCGAAAGTATTCGTGGTGTTGGCATAGATCAAGATTAGGATTTGTCACTCCGAGTGTCGGAGAGGTATCTCTGGGCCCTCTCGGTAACACACATCACAATAAGCCTTGCAAGCAAAAGACTAATGAGTTAGTCATGAGATGATGTGTTACGGAACGAGTAAAGAGACTTGCCGGTAACGAGATTGAACTAGGTATGGAGATACCGACGATCGAATCTCGGGCAAGTAACATACCGATGACAAAAGGAACAACGTATGTTGTTATGCGGTTTTGACCGATAAAAGATCTTCGTAGAATATGTAGGAGCCAATATGAACATCCAGGTTCCGCTATTGGTTATTGACCGGAGATGAGTCTCGGTCATGTCTACATAGTTCTCGAACCCGTAGGGTCCGCACGCTTAACGTTTGATGACGATCGGTATTATGAGTTTATGAGTTTTGATGTACCGAAGGTAGTTCGGAGTCCCGGATGAGATCACAGACATGACGAGGAGTCTCGGAATGTCCGAGACATAAAGATTGATATATTGGACGACTATATTCGGACACCGGAAGTGTTCCGGAAAAGTTTCGGATTTAACGGGATTGCCGGAGGGGGTTACCGGAACCCCCTACGAAGGGGGATGGTCCATAGTGGGCCTTAAGGGAAAGAGAGAGGCAGCCCATAGGGGCTGGCCGGCGCCCCACCTAAGGGATCCTAGTTGGACTAGGATTGGGGGGCGCCACCTCTCCCTCCTTTTTCCTTTTCCTCTCTTCCTTCTTTGGTAGTTCCTACTAGGAATAGGATTGCAATCCTATTCCTAGTAGGATTGCACCCTAGCCGCACCATAGAGGGGCCGGCCAGCCTCCCCCTTGCTCCTTTATATATGGGGGCAGGGGGCACCCAAAGACACACAAGTTGAATTGTTCCAGCCGTGTGCGGTGCCCCCCTCCACAGAAACACACCTCGGTCATACCGTCGCGGTGCTTAGGCGAAGCCCTGCGCCGGTGAATACATCATATCCGTCACCACGCCGTCGTGCTGACGAAACTCTCCAGTGAAGCTCAACTGGATCAAGAGCTCGTGGGACGTCATCAAGCTGAACGTGTGCTGAACGCGGAGGTGCCGTACGTTCGGTGCTTGATTGGTTGAATCGTGAAGAAGTTCGACTACATCAACCGCGTCACTTGACGCTTCCGCTCCCGGTCTACGAGGGTATGTAGACACACTCTTCCCTCTCGTTGCTATGCATCTGGTAGATAGATCTTGCATGATCGTAGGAAAATTTTAAAATACTACGTTCCCCAACAGTGGCATCATGAGCCAGGTCTATGCGTAGATGATATGCACGAGTAGAACACAATGAGTTGTGGGCGATACTAGTCATACTGCTTACCAGCATGTCATACTTTGCTTCGGCGGTATTGTGAGATGAAGCGGCCCGGACCGACATTACGCGTACGCTTACGCGAGACTGGTTTCACCGTTACGAGCACTCGTTGCTTAAAGGTGACTGGCGGGTGTCTGTCTCTCTCACTTTAGCTGAATCAAGTGTGGCTATGCCCGGTCCTTGTGAAGGTTAAAACAGCACATACTTGACGAAACATCGTTGTGGTTTTGTATGCGTAGGTAAGAACGGTTCTTGCTAAGCCCGTAGCAGCCACGTAAAACTTGCAACAACAAAGTAGAGGACGTCTAACTTGTTTTTGCAGGGCATGTTGTGATGTGATATGGTCAAGACATGATGAGTTATACGGTTTTGTATGAGATGATCATGTTTTGTAATGTTATCGGCAACTGGCAGGAGCCATATGGTTGTCGCTTTATTGTATGAAATGCAATCGCCATGTAATTGCTTTACTTTATCACTAAGCGGTAGCGATAGTCGTAGAAGCAATAGTTGGCGAGACGACAACGATGCTACGATGGAGTTCAAGGTGTCGCGCCGGTGACGAGGGTGATCATGATGGTGCTTTGGAGATGGAGATCAAAAGCACAAGATGATGATGGCCATATCATGTCACATATTTTGATTGCATGTGATGTTTATCTTATTATGCTTCTTATTTTGCTTAGAACGACGGTAGCATTATAAGATGATCCCTTACTAAATTTCAAGGTATAAGTGTTCTCCCTGAGTATGCACCGTTGCGAAAGTTCGTCGTGCTGAGACACCACGTGATGATCGGGTGTGATAAGCTCTACGTTCAAATACAACGGGTGTAAGACAGTTTTGCACACGCAGAATACTCGGGTTAAACTTGACGAGCCTAGCATATGCAGATATGGCCTCGGAACACTGGAGACCGAAAGGTCGAGCGTGAATCATATAGTAGATATGATCAACATAAGATGTTCACCATTGAAACTACTCCATCTCACGTGATGATCGGACATGGTTTAGTTGATTTGGATCACGTGATCATTTAGATGACCGGAGGGATGTCTATCTAAGTGGGAGTTCTTAAGTAAAATGATTAATTGAACTTTAATTTATCATGAACTTAGTCCTGGTAGTATTAGCATATCTATGTTGTAGATCAATAGCTCGCGATGTTGCTCCCCGTTTATTTTTCATATGTTCCTAGAGAAAACCAAGTTGAAAGATGTTAGTAGCAATGATGCGGAATTGTTCCATGATCTGAGGATTATCCTCATTGCTGCACAGAAGAATTATGTCCTTGATGCACCGCTAGGTGACAGACCTATTGCAGGAGCAGATGTAGACGTTATGAACGTTTTGACAAAAGCTCGATATAATGACTACTTGATAGTTTAGTGCACCATGCTTTACGGCTTATAACCGGGACTTCAAAAACGTTTTGAAACGCCACAGAGCATATGAGATGTTCCAAGAGTTGAAATTAGTATTTCATACTCATGCCCGTGTCGATAGGTATAAGACCTCTGACAGTACTTTGCCTACAAGATGGAGGAGAATAGCTCAACCAGTGAGCATGTGCTCAGATTGTCTGGGTAGTACAATTGCTTGAATCAAGTGGGAGTTAATCTTCCAGATAAGATAGTAATTGACAAAGTTCTCTAGACACTATCACCAAGTTAGTAGAACTTCGTGATGAACTATAATATGCAAGGAATGACGAAAGTAATTCCCGAACTCTTCACGATGCTGAAGTCGGCGAAGGTAGAAATCATGAAAAAGCATCAAGTGTTGATGGTTAACAAGACCACTTGTTTCAAGTAAAGGGCAAAGGGATAGAAGGGGAACTTCAAGAAGAATGACAAGCAAGTTGTCACTCCCGTGAAGAAACCCAAAGCTAAAACTCAAGCCTGAAACTAAGTGCTTCTACTGCAAAGGAAATGGTCACTGGAAGTGGAACTGCCCTAGATACCTGGCGGATAAGAAGGATGGCAAAGTGAACAAAGGTATATTTTGATATACAGATTATTGATGTGTACTTTACTAGTGTTCATAGCAACCCCTGGGTATTTGATACCGGTTCAGTTGCTAAAATTAGTAACTCGAAACGAGAATTGCAGAATGAACAGAGACTAGTTAAAGGTGAAGTGACGATGTGTGTTGGAAGTGGTTCCAAGATTGATATGATCATCATCGCACACTCCCTATACTTTCGGGATTAGTGTAAAACCTAAATAAATGTTATTTGGCATTTGCGTTGAGCATGAATATGATTTGATCATATTTGTTGCAATACGGTTATTCATTTAAAGTCATAGAATAATTGTTATTCTGTTTACATGAATAAAACCTTCGATGGTCATACACCCAATGAAAATAGTTTGTTGGATCTCGATCGTGGTGATACACATATTCATAATATTGAAGCCAAAAGATGCAAGGTTAATAATGATAGTGCAACTTATTTGTGGCACTGCTGTTTAGGTCATAATGGTGTAAAGCGCATGAAGCAACTCCATAGTGATGGACTTTTGGAATCACTTGATTATGAATCACTTGGTGCTTGCGAACCATGCCTCATGGGCAAGATGACTAAAACTCCGTTCTCCGGAACAATGGAGCGAGCAACAGATTTGTTGGAGATCATACATACAGATGTATGTGGACCAATGAGTGTTGAAGCTCGCGGCGGGTATCGTTATTTTCTGACCTTCACTGATGATTTGAGCAGATATGGGTATATCTACTTAATGAAGCACAAGTCTAAAACATTTAAAAAGTTCAAAGAATTTCAGAGTGAAGTGGAGAATCATCGTAACAAGAAAATAAGAGTTTCTATGATATGATCATAGAGGTAAAATATTTGAGTTAGCGAGTTTGGCCTTCAGTAAAAACAATGTGAAATAGTTTCACTACTCACGCCACCTGGAACACCATAGTGTAATGGTCTGTCCGAACGTCATAACCGTACTTTATTAGATATGGTGCGATCGATTATGTCTCTTACCTATCTACCACTATCGCTTTTGGGGTTATGCATTAGAGACAGATACATTCACGTTAAATAGGGCACCATCTAAATCCGTGGAGATGACACCGTATGAACTGTGGTTTGACGAGAAACCTAAGCTGTCATTTCTTTAAGTTTGGGACTGCGATGCTTATGTGAAAAAGTTTCAACATGATAAGCTCGAACCCAAATCGGAGAAGTAAATCTTCATAGGATACCTAAAAGAAACTGTTGGGTACACCTTCTATCACAGATCCGAAGGCAAGGTCTTTGTTGCTAAGAGTGGATCCTTTCTAGAGAAGGAGTTTCTCTCGAAAGAAGTGAGTGGGAGGAAAGTAGAATTTGATGAGGTAATTGTACCTTCTCCCGAATTGGACAGTGGAACATCACAGAAACTAGTTCTAGTGATTCCTACACCAATTAGTGAGGAAGCTAATGATGATGACCATGAAACTTCAGATCAAGTTTCTACTGAACGTCGTAGATCAACCAGAGTACGTTCCGCACCAGAGTGGTACGGCAACCCAGTTCTGGAAATCATGTTACTAGACCATGATGAACCTACAAACTATGAGGAAGCGATGATGAGCCCAGATTCCGCAAAATGGCTTGAGGCCATGAAATCTGAGATGGGATCCATGTATGAGAACAAAGTGTGGACTTTGGTTGATTTGCCCGATGATCGGCAAGCCATCGAAAATAAATGGATCTTCAAGAGGAAGACCGACGAAAACGGTAATGTTACTGTTTACAAAGCTCGACTTGTTGCGAAAGGGTTTCGACAAGTTCAAGGTGTTGACTACGATGAGACTTTCTCACCCGTAGCGATGCTTAAGTCTGTCCGAATCATGTTAGTAATTGCCGCATTTTATGAAATCTGGCAAATGGATAACAAAACTGCATTCTTTAATGGATTTATTAAAGAAGACTTGTATATGATGCAACCAGAAGGTTTTGTCAATCCTAAAGGTGCTAACAAAATGTACAAGCTCCAGCGATCCATCTATGGACTGGTGCAAGCATCTCGGAGTTGGAATATACGCTTTGATAAGTTGATCAAAGCATATAGATTTATACAGACTTGCGGTGAAGCCTGTATTTACAAGAAGTGAGTGGGAGCACTACAACCTTTCTGATAAGTATATGTGAATGACATATTGTCGATCGGAAATGATGTAGAATTTTCTGGAAAGCATAAAGGAGTGTTTGAAAGGAGTTTTTCAAAGAAAGACCTTGGTGAAGCTGCTTAAATATTGGGCATCAAGATCTATAGAGATAGATCAAGACGCTTGATAAGACTTTCGATGAGTACATACCTTGATAAAATTTTGAAGTAGTTCAAAATGGATCAGTCAAAGAAGGAGGTCTTGCCTGACTTGTAAGGTGTGAAGTTGAGTAAGACTCAAAGCCATACCACGGCAGAAAAATATAGAGAGAATGAAAGTCATTCCCTATGCCTGAGCCATAGGTTCTATAAAGTATGCCATGATGTGTACAAAACACGTTGTGTACCTTGCCATGAGTTTGACAGGGAGGTACAATAGTGATCCAGGAGTAGATCACTGTACAGTGGTCAAAATTATCCTTAGTAATTGGATGACTAAGGAAATGTTTCTCGATTATGGAGGTGATAAAGAGTTCGTCGTAAAGGGTTACGCCGATGCAAGCTTTGACACTAAATCCAGATGACTCTAAGTATCAATCTGAATGCTTATTGAAAGTGGGAGCAATTAGCTAGAGTAGCTCCATGCAGAGCATTGTAGACATAGAAATTTGCGAAATACATACGGATCTGAATGTGACAGACCCGTTGACTAAACTTCTCTCACAAGCAAAACATGATCACACCTTATTACTCTTGGGTATTAATCACATAGCGATGTGAACTAGATTATTGACTCTAGTAAACCCTTTGGGTGTTGGTCACATGGTGATGTGAACTATGGGTGTTATTCACATAACGATGTGAACTATCGGTATTAAATCACATGGCGATGTGAGCTAGATTATTGACTCTAGTGCAAGTGGGAGACTGAAGGAAATATGCCCTAGAGGCAATAATAAAGATGTTATTTATATTTCCTTATATCATGATAAATGTCTTTTATTCATGCTAGAATTGTATTAACCGGAAACTTAGTACATGTGTGGATACATAGACAAAACAGTATGTCCCTAGTATGCCTCTACTAGACTAGCTCATTGATCAAAGATGGTTATGTTTCCTAGCCATAGACATGAGTTGTCATTTGATCAACGGGATCACATCATTAGGAGAATGATGTGATGGACAAGACCCATCCGTTAGCATAGCACTATGATCTTTTAGTTTTACTGCTATTGCTTTCTTCATGACTTATACATGTTCCTATGACTATGAGATTATACAACTCCCGAATACCGTAGGAACACCTTGTGTGCTATCAAACGTCACAACGTAACTGGGTGATCATAAAGATGCTCTACAGGTGTCTCCGAAAGTATTCGTGGTGTTGGCATAGATCAAGATTAGGATTTGTCACTCCGAGTGTCGGAGAGGTATCTCTGGGCCCTCTCGGTAACACACATCACAATAAGCCTTGCAAGCAAAAGACTAATGAGTTAGTCACGAGATGATGTGTTACGGAACGAGTAAAGAGACTTGCCGGTAATGAGATTGAACTAGGTATGGAGATACCGACGATCGAATCTCGGGCAAGTAACATACCGATGACAAAAGGAACAACGTATGTTGTTATGCGGTTTTGACCGATAAAAGATCTTCGTAGAATATGTAGGAGCCAATATGAACATCCAGGTTCCGCTATTGGTTATTGACCGGAGATGAGTCTCGGTCATGTCTACATAGTTCTCGAACCCGTAGGGTCCGCACGCTTAACGTTTGATGACGATCGGTATTATGAGTTTATGAGTTTTGATGTACCGAAGGTAGTTCGGAGTCCCGGATGAGATCACGGACATGAAGAGGAGTCTCGGAATGTCCGAGACATAAAGATTGATATATTGGACGACTATATTCGGACACCGGAAGTGTTCCGGAAATGTTTCGGATTTAACGGGATTGCCGGTAACCCCCTACGAAGGGGGATGGTCCATAGTGGGCCTTAAGGGAAAGAGAGAGGCAGCCCATAGGGGCTGGCCGGCGCCCCACCTAAGGGATCCTAGTTGGACTAGGATTGGGGGGCGCCACCTCTCCCTCCTTTTTCCTTTTCTTCTCTTCCTTCTTTGGTAGTTCCTACTAGGAATAGGATTGCAATCCTATTCCTAGTAGGATTGCACCCTAGCCGCACCATAGAGGGGCCGACTAGCCTCCCCCCTTGCTCCTTTATATACGGGGGCAGGGGGGCACCCAAAGACACACAAGTTGAATTGTTCCAGCCATGTGCGGTGCCCCCTCCACAGAAACACACCTCGGTCATACCATCGCGGTGCTTAGGCGAAGCCCTGCGCCGGTGAATACATCATATCCGTCACCACGCCGTCGTGCTGACGAAACTCTCCCGTGAAGCTCAACTGGATCAAGAGCTCGTGGGACGTCATCAAGCTGAACGTGTGCTGAACGCGGAGGTGTCGTACGTTCGGTGCTTGATCGGTTGAATCTTGAAGAAGTTCTACTACATCAACCGCGTCACTTGACGCTTCCGCTCCCGGTCTACGAGGGTACGTAGACACACTCTTCCCTCTCGTTGCTATGCATCTGGTAGATAGATCTTGCGTGATCGTAGGAAAATTTTAAAATACTACGTTCCCCAACACCTACCACCATGCCACCTTAACTACCTGCATCACTGGCCCGGACGCGCGTCGCGACCAGACAGAGCGGCCACGGACAGGACGGGCTTCTTTTCCGTCCTCGATAAAGTAAATAGACACCTAAGCAGCGCATTTAATGCGCCTTGTCCCATAATGGCATGGGATAAGCCTATACACTCTAAACCTTTCCACCTCCTGTGTGCCACTGTGGCAGCCCCTTTTAGACTATAAAAGGTGGCCCGCGGCATACTGAAGGAGGATTCGGATCCTACAAAGCTGGACAGGTGCCGTAGCTAGCTCAAGAACTCAAGAACACTCAAATATACACCAAAGCAGGACTAGGGTATTACGCGTCCTCGCGGCCCGAACCTGGGTAAAGGATTGTTGTGCTGACTCTTAGACCTGATCTTTGCACAACCTCGCGCCCGCCAACCGTAAAAGGTATTCCAGTGATCCCATAGGTGCCGTTTCATCCTGTCAGTGTACAAAAGTAGGGGCTCTCTATTTTACCCCTTACTTGTGCACGGGCAGTCAGAGCCACGCCTGCGGCCAAACATAACAGAGCAGAGGGGGGGAGCCTGAGACGCGGAGTTACCAGAACAACACCAAGATGGCGGCACGAGAAGACCAATCAAAGAGACAGACTCTCCCCCGACAAGGACTCTTGCCGGGGAGGCCTGCGTGCCCCGGCAAGAGGTCTTGCTGGGGCGATTCGCCCAAACGCCTCCATCGCGGCCACCCTTGGACCTAAGAACTCCAACGTCATCAACAAACATTGGAGCCCAGGCTCGGGAAGCACCCGCATGATGGCATGCAGATCTTTGTGAAGACAAAGGTCTATGACTCCCAAGATAAGAACCAGAAGACATGGCGATCGCAAGGCTCCTTGTCGAGGACACCCACGAAGCGTCGGCAAGGCTCCTTGCCGAAGACACACCGGAGCCCCGGAAAGCCTCTTGTCGTGGGATGCTCATGGAGGCCCCGGCAAGACCCTTGCCGGGAACAGAAGCAAGACTGCGGCAAGCCCTTGCCGCCCCGTCACTGCCCTAGCTCGGCAGCCGTCCCACTGGCCCAGGCAGGCACCCACGTGGCAATACATGGTTCCTGGGCCAGCTAATCAAACACCTGCGTGGTGACATGCAGATCTTCATGAAGACCCTACCACCACGCCACCTCAGCTACCTGCCTCGCTGGCCTGGACGCGCGTCGCGACCAGACAGAGCGGCCATGGACAGGACAAGCTTCTTTTCCGTCCCCGATAAAGTAAATAGACACCTAAGCAGCGCATTTAATGCGCCTTGTCCCGTAATGGCATGGGATAGGCCTATACACTGTACACCTTTCCACCTCTTGTGTCCCACTGTGGCAGCCCCTTTTAGACTATATAAGGAGGCCCGCGGCATACTGAAGGAGGATTCGGATCCCGGAAAGCTGGACACGCACCGTAGCTAGCTCAAGAACTCAAGAACACTCAAATAAACACCACAACAGGACTAGGGTATTACGTGTCTTCGTGGCCAAAACCTGGGTAAACGATCGTTGTGCTGACTCTTAGACCTGCTGTTTGCACAACCTCACACCTGCCAACCATAGAACGGATTCCAGTGATCCCATAGGTGTTGTTTCGTACCGACACTCGCAAACAAGGAATCCACGGCAAACAAACAATCATATCCGACATGACCTGCAAACTGGCATGACACTCCAGGTTAGTACATTGAATGTACTTGCAAGCTCACATCAACCAAATCAATCAAGACAAACAATAGCATGGCAGTTATAGGTTATCAAGCAATGATGAACACGATACTATCAGAACAACATGGCATGTACAACATGATACAGCTAGAACAATACGAACTTGGCATGAACATATGAACATGATAATACCAGCATGCAACATGATGACAATATCATTCACCAACTTACTCTGCTCGGTTACCTCATAACCATAACATGCATCACTTACCAGCATGGACACCACATGATCATCTCAGGATCCAATCAAGCTTGGTATTGATAATACCGTAGTAATCAATTATGACCACAAGGAGCTTGACTTTTACCATTGACTCTCGCATAACATCCCAAATATCCAACAAGTCGATACTCATGATACCACAGTGATCCTGTCATGATCACATAAGTATCGACCAACTTTCTTCATCATCGAACCAGGGTTGTTATTAAGCACATTATTATTATTATTACTGTTGACCCACGGTGTGACCGACATGAACTGGGCCCATATCCACGGGCGCGGCTATCATAGATTTAACACACACACTCTCCAAAGGTAATGCACTTTACCCGCACTACGGAACCCTGGCCTCGCACTCCCATACGTACGAACTAAAAGGTTCCGACGAAACCGTCCCTTTGTCATGGCACTCTTAGGGCCACTCCGACCATCTCCCTCTCAGGCCTAGGTCTTGGGTGGCCCTGTGTCTACCAAAGACACCAACGGCCACCATCGTGGCAAAACGGTCCCAAACGGGGACAAAGATACCATAAAAACAAAAACGAGCACACAAGGTTACGTCCGCCTACCTGGTCAGGGTAGCACGTGTCGGATTACGGGCTCCGCAAACCCAAGATGTTCACACACAGGGGCGTGAACGAAGATCTCTCCCACTCACGTCTACCTAGCGTCTCGCCCTCGTCCGATGAAGAGATTCAAGCGAACAACAAGTAAAACACACACGAATTTACCCAGGTTCAGGCCACCTTGCGGTGTAAAACCATACTTCCTGCTTTGGTGGATTAGCCTCGGGAGGGCTTGAGTATGAACGAGTACAGTGGTTCCTGAGCTCAGGAGGAGAGCTCGGAAGGGTTAGGAGGCAACGGTTCTTGCTCCTTTGTGCAAGTGCGGAGTTTCTGGATCTGATCAGCGTGCCTCCATAGTGGAGACCCTAGCTACTTGTAAAGGTGGCCAGGGTCCTCTTCCCCCAAAATGTTTAGGCGGGAAGGTATCCCACAACGGCTATTTGAGCGGGAACACAAGGACGTTCCTATCCTGACAAAAGCGGTCTTTGCCTGCAAAGGGATCAGATGATGACGCGGTGGTGGGCTCGGTGGTGACATCCTCCCTGTCGTCCTTGCGGTCTTCGTTCTTGTTGCACCGAAGGGGAAACCTGTCACATCCCTAGTTAGCACTTGCATTAGTACCTAGCTAGAGTGTGCATCATGTTTACTTTCAAAGAAACTTGAAATGGGATTAACAGAAACCCCAACACCCTTCTCCTAACAACTAGGGTTTGTTAAAATATTTTCCAATGTACCCAAAATGCCCTTCAAAAATGTTCATCATTTCTGCCTTGGTCTTAAACCTCTGCCAAAAATGGTGCACATTTTTCTAGGACACTCAGGGGCTTTGGATTAAATCATATGGTATTTGTATTTGGGCATTTAAATACTTTAAAATATTTTAAATGCTCAAATAATCATGAACTATAATGTTTCCTACTGCTCATATTATATACAGTGGGCATGACAAGTTTCATGAGTTATAAAAATGTTTTGGCATTTTTAATAATTGAACAAAGCTGCAAAAGAAATGAAACAGAAAAAGAAATAGGAAAAAGAAAGAAAGAGAAAGCACTTACCTTGGGCCCAGCACTGTTGCAGGCCAGGCCCAGCCCAGCCCTCCTCTGTCGCCTTCCTCCTCGCGCCAGAAGGACGCGCGTGTGGCCGCCGCGTGCCGGCACGCGTCCGGCCACCTCCACCCTGCTAGCTTGCCTCCCCGATGGCCTGGATGACTCCATGAATCGACACGCAGCTGCCCCGACCGCTCTCACTTCTCCCCCTCGTCTCCATCGCCCTCCCCTGGCTCTCTCCTCCTCCATCACTGAGCCGCCATCGCTGCCGCTCGCCGTAGCCGCACTTAGAGCCACCCCCTCGCCCCGTGAGTGTGTCCAGAAGATCCGCCGCGTCGTCCTCTTCCTCCTCGCTGAGCCACGAGCCGCCGGAAGCCCTGCAACGTCCTCACGCCGCCGTCCCCTTCCTCGGATCGCCGGAGCACCTCGCCGCCGTTACGAAGCTACAGCGCGTCCCCGACCCCTCCGTCGAGCTCGTTAGCACCGCAGTGAGCTCCTACGCCGTTCCCCTCTCTTCTCCGCCTCGTTTGCACCATGTAGCCGTCGCTCCGTTGATCACCGTAACTCACCGCCGCCGTGGTCACCGCCGGTGACGTTCCGGTGACCATTTGGTCACTGGCACCCGTCCATCACACTCACCGCAGCGCGTAGATGCGATAGGTGCTACGCACGCATCGCCTAGGCCCCTGCAGCCGCGTCGCCACACACGCCCGATGCCGGTCGCCGCCGTCGAGCTTGTTGCCGTCGTCTCTGGCCACCCCAGGTCCGGCGACCACCACCATCCGACGCGCAATGGCAAGAGCTTTCCAACGCGCCTAGCCGCAGCTCGAGCCGTGCCCCGTAGACGATTTCCGAAGCACGCCGCCGTGTTCTGCCTCGCCGGCGTCACGTCGCCGGCGGGTTTGACTTGTTAGACCGGGGGTTTGACCACCCCTGGGTCACTGACGTGTGGGCAACCTTTTGCTAATTAGTTAGTTTAATTAAGTTTCTGTTAATTTAATTAGTTAATTAATTTAGTCACTGACCCGTGGGCCCAGGCCCCACTGACACCTAATTAGTTTTAGTTTAACTCTAATTAACTTAGTTAATTAGCTGTGACACTGACATGCAGGGCCCACATGTCATGTTTGACTTGGACTAGCTCCTGTTGACTGATTGACGTCAGCATGATGTCATGCTGACGCAGTAAAGGTTTTTCTGGGACTTTTAGATTAAAAATAATTCAGGAAATTCCAGAAAATACCCAAAACTTCTAAAAATCATATAAAATCAACCGTAGCTCAGATGGGAAAGATTTATATATGAAAAATGATCAGAAAAATCCAATCTTTCTAATGGCACTGGTTTCATGCATGTTTGAGCAACTTAACCTTGTTGTATACCTTAAAACATGATAATGCACCTATTTAAATAATAGTTAAAATGCCAATTTGAATCTTTGATTCAAATAGGCTCAAACCCTTCTGGTTTTTGTTGCATTAGCCAACACACATGCATCTTGCCATGTCATGAGCGTGCATCATATTGTTGCATTTGTTTGTTAATGTTTGTATCGCCGGTATTCTCTGTGTTAGGTCCTGCTCCCGAGGATACTGCTGCTTATCCAGTTGAAGAGCAGTACCCGACAACTACCTTGTCAGGAAAGCAATCATTGATCATTCCGATACAAACCCAATCTTCTCGCTCCTGCTCTCTTTTACTGCATTAAGGCAACAACGTGTGAACTGCTACTTGCTGCGGTAGTTGAACCCTATCCCTTGCATGACCTGTCATTGCCACAGTAAATAGTTGAAACCCACTAGCATGTGTAGGAGTTGATTGAGCCATGTGATGTGTGATCCACCATGCTATTTGTTTATGTTGCCTGCTATGCTTAGAGTTGTGTCAGGTCTGGTTCATCTGGGTGATGGATCAGAGTGAAATGATCATACCGGTAAAGAGAAGGAAGTGTGGAATACGCTTGGTAAAGGTATCGATGAAAGGCCATGTAGGAGTACATGGTGGGTTGTTTCATTGGAATCGTCCATAGGACCTGAGATCTGTATGTGTGGTTCAAGTTGCAGTTACTACCATGCATTGGGCCCGAAACCAATGGACCCTCTCGGCTTATTAATTACCCTCGATCTCTGTCCAGGAGTTGCAACTAGTTTCTGGTGTTTATAGTTTACTGGAGGTCGTGCACAGCGCTGACCCTCGGGGTGGGTTGTGATGCGACAGGTACGTGGCACGGTGTACCGGTTGCCCGTTTGGTGACTAGGGAACCCTGTACACATCGTTTGGGGCCGTGAGCGACACCCCGGCCGGATCTCCCCACGGATGGAATCCAAATAGGCGATAAACCTGGATGAGAGACTGGAGTAGTTAGTCAGGTCGTGGCCGACACCCTCGCTGGGCTTCCGCTTGAAGGTTGCCGAGTACACGCCGAGTAAACGGCGATAAGTGGTGAAAGCGTGTGTGAAGAAGTACACCCCTGCAGGGTTATCAATCTATTCGAATAGCCGTTGTTCGCAGTACAGACTACTTGGTTACTCTTACAGTTCATAGACAAGTTGATGGATACTACTAAAAGCCTCAAGATAAGTGTGAGTGCCGTGGATGGCCCTTCCGTAGGATGACGGAAGAGGATCCTTGGTAGTGTATTGATGTGGTGAGTAGAGGACTCGTGTTCGTAATAACATCTTGCAATCTGTTGAGAGTTGTAGTATAGGTTAGCCAAGAGTCAAAGCTGGCTTTCTGCTATGAACTCCACTACCCCCCCTTGATAATGTTGCATGTATGATAGGTTCTATGGTAAGACTTGCTGAGTACCTTTGTACTCATGTTTGCTTAATAACTGTTGCAGAGGAGAACCCTGCCCCTGTTGATGGGTTCTACATAGACGTTGACGTCGACGAGTAGCTTGACACCCAGACGGAGATCTGGAGCTTGTGAAGGGCCTTGTAGATAGTCAGGCTACACCAAGCCTGTTTTATTTTCTAAGTTGTGTGTACTCAGACATGTAGCTTCCGCTTGTGCTTGTATGACTGTATGACTTGAGTGTTGGGTCATGTGACCCCTACCTGTACGGATATTATGTATGGCTCTTGGAGCCTTTTAAATAAAGTACTTTGAGTCATAGAGTTCTGTTGTGATGCAATGTTGTATTTGCACATATTGAGCATATTGTGTGTATGATTGAAATGCTTGGTATGTGTGGGATCCGACACCTAGTTGTTTTCCTTTGGTAGCCTATCTTACAGGGAAATGCCTCCTAGTGTCTCCAATGAGCCTTGGTAGCTTGCTACTGCTCGGAACACGTAGGCTGGCCGGCATGTGTCCTTCTTCGTTCCTGTGTCTGTCCCTTAGGGGAAATGTCACGCGTTGTTCCTTTAAGTCCATGTAGCTTGCTACGACTTGGGATCATACGTTGATGACCGACACGTTCGTTGCTGGGTCATGGATGCCTGTCTCTGTAATTTAGTGCCACTTTTGGTTTATAACTAGCCATGTCGGCCTGGGTTCTCTGTCATATGGATGCTAGCGACACTGTCATATACATGTGCCAAAATGCGCAAACGGTCCCGGGCCAGGTAAGGTGGCACCCGTGGGGTTACCGCGCGTGAGGCCGCAAAGTGATATGACATGTTACAGCTAGATCGGTGTGACTTAGGATCGGGGTCCTGACAGCGTTGGCATTAGAGCTGGACTGCCTGTAGGTTTCTCAAGCCAAACTGGTCGATGTTGAGTCTAGAAAAATTCTTAGTTATATGTAGGGGAATTGATTGTGGAAGGGAACGTAAGGCTCTTTTTACTCCTTTACCTCATGGCCTTCTGATCTGAGTCAGTCTATTCTTTCTACGGGGATTTAGGACTAGGCCTCTTATCCTTATTAGGTTCACGTGTTACTAATCCGTAGACTCTTAGGATTGTTGGTTTCAAGCCTCAGTTCAGTTT
Organism: Secale cereale; assembly: GCA_902687465.1. NCBI lineage: Eukaryota > Viridiplantae > Streptophyta > Magnoliopsida > Poales > Poaceae > Secale > Secale cereale. The sequence goes on along the minus strand of LR738711.1, from coordinate 523,940,723 downwards.
CTATCCTTTTAGTATGATGATTGTTGGACCGGAACCTTGATATGGATGGTTGAGTGGCTATGCTATCATTTGTATGATGTCTCAAATCTTTGTTTGAGCATTTACAGTTGTTATGCTGCCCAATTTCTTCCAGAAACACTAATGCCTTTGCATTATTCCGTGTTTCAGATGTCTGGCCGCATCCCTCACCAAGTGGTTCGTTTGACTCGGTGCATTAATGTGCCCGGTCACACGGCCATGCTAGTCCGTGTGCTGACTGAGACCGGTTATCGCTGGTATCCTGAGTACACCGTGGAGGAACAATACTGGGATTTCAATCAGAGTCAGTATTTCTGCACAGTCCGGATATACCCCTCATATCCTGGAGCTAACGACCCCATCCATTGGTCTTATGGACTCGGGGTTACCATCGAGATGGCAGTGCAGGATGCCGCTTATTCGATGATGACCATTCTCCGTGCTAGGCATGCCCTGTTGCTGAACACTGAGTTCTGTTACATGCCAGCCTCACTTCCCGGAGAGGAAGGCTACTACACTGGTCTGTATACTGATGCTGCTCATGAAGAGCCACTGCTTCAGACCACTGTTTAGATGCTGGAGGATCGGGACCGTGAGGTCCGTGCCCTCCGAATGGAGCTGTATAACACTCGAGCCGCTCATTGGACTACTTTGACACGGCTTGCACCTGCCGTGCACGCCGGATATCTGGACATGCGGGATTTGTACCCCGTGCGGACTCGTCTGCCTGATCGCATGGATTGGCGTGACGTTGGGGGTATTACACCTCCACGTGGGCGTCGGTTACCACCAGCATCGTGAAAGTGCAACTAATCCCCGGGTGGTTTTGGTAATTAATAACAACATATATATCATTGAACTAATATTCTCTTGAGAATCTTTTCAGAAAAGTTCGATGATGTGGGTATGGAAATGTCTGAAGAAGTGGACCCCTCAAAATGCTAAGACAAGCATTGGCAAAAGCTCAAGACTCCATTTTTGGTTTAGTGATCAAAGATCACATTGAGTCCATAGGAAAAGCCAATACTATTAAAAGGGGATGAGGTTGTGTTAATGTTCTTGTTGCTCAAGTGCTTGGTGATCTAACTCCCTCAACTATCAGCACTATTCACTACTTAACACACACCCATAAGTAATCTCGGTCAAACCAACTCAGTCCCACCGAGATGAAGTTATTTCCACAAACCCTAACATCTCGGTCACACCGATTTCTCCAACTCAGTCCCACCGAGATGAACCACTTCAGTGTTTCTCCAAACCCTAGCTTCTCGGTCAAACCGATTCTGAGTTTCGGTCCCACCGAAAAAGGGCTGCCAACCTTCTGTGGTCAGTTGACATAAATTCGGAATATCCGAGTTTATATTTTCGATCTCACCGAGATGGCAAACCCTAACCTTTGACTCACTTCGGTCTCACCGAGATGGTATTTTCGGTCCCACCGAAAATCCCAACGTTCACTATATTTGAACTTTCGGTCTAACCGAGTTTTCACTTCGGTCTGACCGAGATTGGTCAAATGTGTGTGTAACGGTTGGATTTTGTGTGGAGGCTATATATACCCCTCCACCCCCTCCTCATTCGTGAGGAGAGCCATCAGAAAGTACCACCACTTCTACCATACACTTTCTGAGAAGTGAACCACCTACCCTTGTGTTGAGATCAAGCCATTCCATTCCTACCATATGAAACTTGATCTCTAGCCTTCCCAAGTTGCTTTCCACTCAAATATTTCTTCCACCACAGCCATATCAGTGAGGAGAGTTGAGTGTTGGGGAGTTTATCATCTGAAGCACAAGAGCAAGGAGTTCATCACCATCAACACCGTCTATTACCTTTTGGGGGGTGGTGCCTCCTAGATTGGTTAGGTGTCGCTTGGGAGCCTCCGTCTTGATGATGTGGAGTTGAACCAAGAAGTTTGTAAGGGCAAGGAGATCGCCTACTTCGTGAAGATCTACCCCGAGTAAGGCTAGTCCTCCGTGGGCGTAGGCCGTGATGGAATAGACAAGGTTGCTTCTTCGTGGACCCTTCGTGGGTGGAGCCCTCCGTGGACTCGCGCAGCCGTTACCCTCCGTGGGTTGAAGTCTCCATCAACGTGGATGTACGATAGCACCACCTATCGGAACCACGACAAAAATCTCCGTGTCACCAAACTGCGTTTGATCTTCTCCACCTCTCTTTTACATGTGCAATTTACTTTCCGCTGCATATACTCTAGAATTGCATGTGTAGGGTGTTACTTGAATTGATCTTAATTGTGAAACTGCCAAAAACTTTGCATGATCTAAAGGCAGATTTTTTATTTTGTCAAGTAGTCTAATCACCCCCCCTCTAGACTTACTTTCGATCCTACAAGTGGTATCAGAGCTTTGGTCTCCATTGCCTTGGTTTCCATTGCATTGGACTCCATAAGCTTGGTTTCACAACCTAGGAGAGTATGGCGTCTAGTGAGGGTAATTATCGTAGAGGTCCTTACTTTGATGGTACAAATTTTGCTAGTTGGAAGCATAAAATGAAAATGCATATTCTTGGTCATAACCCAGCCGCATGGGGCATTATTTGTGTTGGTATGCAAGGTGACTTCTTTGAAGATGGAAAAGTTCCGGATCGCGAAGCTACACCCGAAGAATTGAAGATGTTGCAAAACAATGCTCAAGCTCGTGACATTCTCTTCAATGCCTTATGTCCCGAAGAGTTCAACAAAATCAGCCGTCTTGAGAATGCTAAAGAGATTTGGGATACTTTGGTTGAAATGCACGAGGGTACTGAATCTGTTAAGGAATCAAAGCTAGATATTCTTCAAGGTCAACTTGACAAGTTCAAGATGAAGGATGGTGAAGGAGTCGCTGAAATGTACTCTAGGCTTGCTCTCATCACAAATGAGATTGCAGGCTTAGGAAGCGAAGAAATGACCGACCGATTCATCATTAAGAAGATTCTCAGAGCTTTGGATGGAAAGTATGACACCGTGTGCACTTTGATCCAAATGATGCCAAACTACAAGACTCTCAAGCCAACTGAAGTCATTGGAAGGATTGTTGCTCATGAGATGACACTTAAGGATAAGGAAGAGCTTCACAACAAGTCAAGTGGTGCTTACAAAGCTACAAGTGATGCTCCTACTACCTCAAGTGACAAGCAAATTTCCAATGAAGACATAAGCCTAATGGTCAAGAACTTCAACAAGTTCTACAAGAATAGAGGCAAAGAAAGAAGCTCAAAGTCTAGATCATATGATGGAAAGAGATCTTCTAGTCGTGATCGAAACTGCTACAATTGTGGACGACCCGGACACTTCTCAAATGAGTGTACGGCTCCCCACAAGAGAAGAGAAGAATCTCCAAGAAGAAGAGCAAGAGATGAGTCACCTCGGAGAGAGAGAAGGAGTAGAGATGATCGTTATGAACGAAGATTTTCTCGGAGAAGCAAGGATTCGGAGAGGAAAGACAAGTCATCAAGGAGCTACACAAGAAGAAGACATCAAGCTCATGTTGGTGAATGGGTCTCCGGCTCCGACTCTGACAGTCAATCCGATGGAAGCTATCACTCCGACTCCGACTATAGTCAAGATGAAGGTGTTGCCGGACTTGCACTCGTATCCTCCAACTCCAACTCCTACGACTTATTTGATTCACCAAATGAGGGAATTGGAAGATGCTTCATGGCTAAAGGCCCCAAGGTAACACACCCTGAATTCATTGACTTTGATACTGATGAGGATGACTTACTTGGTGAAGATGAGCTCTTGCATGATAAATCTAGTGAGCTTAGTAATGATGAAAATGCTAGTAGTCTTTATAGTCGAGAAGAGTCGAATGACAATGCTATGAAGGAGATTGAGCGTCTAACTAAAGAACTAAACACTCTTAAGTTAGCTCATGAAACAACTCAAGAAGATCATAGAGAGCTCCTAAGATCTCATGAGAAGCTACGCTTCGAGAAGCTCACTCTAGAGCAAGAACATGAGTTTCTAAAAGCGATCAATGACGATCTTCGAAAGAAGAGTTCTTCATATCTTGCCAAACGACTTCTCTTGTCTAATTTCTTGCCACCTATTAAGACTAAGCATGACAAGCATAAGAAAAATTCTTCCTCTAGTAGTAACAATAACAATGTTAAATCCAATGTTGTTACTTCTAGTAGTTCTCTTGATTCCACTAACAATGTTCCACGCCAAGTTTGGCACGGGCAAATTCATGTTGGATAGGAAGCACTTACCACTGCAGCCAGAGTATGAGGACAACGTAGTTGTGATGGATGAAGAGGATCCCACCTCAGTTGAAGGGCAAGCCAAGATCGAAGCTGCAAAGAAAGCCAAAGCTGACAGAGAGGCAGCAGCAGCAGCAGCTAAGCCAAAGAGCTTCGGAGATCAGATTCTTGAAGCAACCCGGAGAATTGAACAACGCCTGGCCAGCATTGAGCAATCTCAGGAGAGCCTTGAGAGGATCGTCGAGGACAAGATCCACGCTCTAGACGTGAAGCTGACTGAGATTCAGGTGTCTGTCAACAAGCTTGAGGCAGACATGGAGGAGACTAGGCAGGAGAGGGCAGAGCTTATGCAGGATGATATAGTCCAGGACTCTCATCGCCAGACTGCTCCGGTTCCCAGAGGATCCAGGTCTGCAGCTATCCCAGTGACAGACTCCAGGGCTACCACTTCAGCACCAGCTACAGCTCCAGCAGTTCCTTCAGCTCCAGCATCTACTCCTCCAGCGCAGACATCCGCAGAAGTCTTCGCCGACGCAGCTATCTCTACACCGACATCGACCCAGACGGGAGCAGCCAGCCGAGCCCGCAGTGACGTTTAGCTCTATACCTTTTCGAACTTTTTGGTAACTTGTTGCCAAAGGGGGAGAAATTGCTATAGATCATAGGGCTTCGAGAGAGAGAGTGCTCTTTCGTCTTTTCGTTCTTTTGCCGTTTTCCTTGAGATACATTGGTTTCTTTTGGTTCCAGATACTTTAAGTGTGCTTGCTACTACGTTTGATGCTACCTTAATGAGTGCTTAGTCATACTATGCTTTAATGTGTGCTATTTCTTATTGTATGGCTATTTACTCTTGTCTTGGTGATTGAGTGCATGTTATTCATTCTTATCATTTTGTGCGCTCCACCAAGATGTATGTGATATGGAAGAGTGACCCATAATCCTAATCGATTGTGCATTTGCATTCAAACGCAAATTTTAAATAATGCACAAATTTAGGGGGAGCTCTTGTTTATCACATACTTCTCAAAGCGACGATATTATTCTTTGATTATATCTTTTGTCGAAGCTTTGATCTATATGTTGTCATCAATTACCAAAAAGGGGGAGATTGAAAGTGCAACTAATCCCCGGGTGGTTTTGGTAATTAATAACAACATATATATCATTGAACTAATATTCTCTTGAGAATCATTTCAGAAAAGTTCGATGATGTGGGTATGGAAATGTCTGAAGAAGTGGACCCCTCAAAATGCTAAGACAAGCATTGGCAAAAGCTCAAGACTCTATTTTTGGTTTAGTGATCAAAGATCACATTGAGTCCATAGGAAAAGCCAATACTATTAAAAGGGGATGAGGTTGTGTTAATGTTCTTGTTGCTCAAGTGCTTGGTGATCTAACTCCCTCAACTATCAGCACTATTCACTACTTAACACACACCCATAAGTAATCTCGGTCAAACCAACTCAGTCCCACCGAGATGAAGTTATTTCCACAAACCCTAACATCTCGGTCACACCGATTTCTCCAACTCAGTCCCACCGAGATGAACCACTTCAGTGTTTCTCCAAACCCTAGCTTCTCGGTCAAACCGATTCTGAGTTTCGGTCCCACCGAAAAAGGGCTGCCAACCTTCTGTGGTCAGTTGACATAAATTCGGAATATCCGAGTTTATATTTTCGGTCTCACCGAGATGGCAAACCCTAACCTTTGACTCACTTCGGTCTCACCGAGATGGTATTTTCGGTCCCACCGAAAATCCCAACGTTCACTATATTTGAACTTTCGGTCTAACCGAGTTTTCACTTCGGTCTGACCGAGATTGGTCAAATGTGTGTGTAACGGTTGGATTTTGTGTGGAGGCTATATATACCCCTCCACCCCCTCCTCATTCAAGAGGAGAGCCATCAGAAAGTACCACCACTTCTACCATACACTTTCTGAGAAGTGAACCACCTACCCTTGTGTTGAGATCAATCCATTCCATTCCTACCATATGAAACTTGATCTCTAGCCTTCCCAAGTTGCTTTGCACTCAAATCTTTCTTCCACCACAGCCATATCAGTGAGGAGAGTTGAGTGTTGGGGAGTTTATCATCTGAAGCACAAGAGCAAGGAGTTCATCATCATCAACACCGTCTATTACCTTTTGGGGGGTGGTGCCTCCTAGATTGGTTAGGTGTCGCTTGGGAGCCTCCGTCTTGATGATGTGGAGTTGAACCAAGAAGTTTGTAAGGGCAAGGAGATCGCCTACTTCGTGAAGATCTACCCCGAGTAAGGCTAGTCCTCCGTGGGCGTAGGCCGTGATGGAATAGACAAGGTTGCTTCTTCGTGGACCCTTCGTGGGTGGAGCCCTCCGTGGACTCGCGCAGCCGTTACCCTCCGTGGGTTGAAGTCTCCATCAACGTGGATGTACGATAGCACCACCTATCGGAACCACGACAAAAATCTCCGTGTCACCAAAACTGCGTTTGATCTTCTCCACCTCTCTTTTACATGTGCAATTTACTTTCCGCTGCATATACTCTAGAATTGCATGTGTAGGGTGTTACTTGAATTGATCTTAATTGTGAAACTGCCAAAAACATTGCATGATCTAAAGGCAGATTTTTTATTTTGTCAAGTAGTCTAATCACCCCCCCTCTAGACTTACTTTCGATCCTACAAGTGGTATCAGAGCTTTGGTCTCCATTGCCTTGGTTTCCATTGCATTGGACTCCATAAGCTTGGTTTCACAATCTAGGAGAGTATGGCGTCTAGTGAGGGTAATTATCGTAGAGGTCCTTACTTTGATGGTACAAATTTTGCTAGTTGGAAGCATAAAATGAAAATGCATATTCTTGGTCATAACCCAGCCGCATGGGGCATTATTTGTGTTGGTATGCAAGGTGACTTCTTTGAAGATGGAAAAGTTCCGGATCGCGAAGCTACACCCGAAGAATTGAAGATGTTGCAAAACAATGCTCAAGCTTGTGACATTCTCTTCAATGCCTTGTGTCCCGAAGAGTTCAACAAAATCAGCCGTCTTGAGAATGCTAAAGAGATTTGGGATACTTTGGTTGAAATGCACGAGGGTACTGAATCTGTTAAGGAATCAAAGCTAGATATTCTTCAAGGTCAACTTGACAAGTTCAAGATGAAGGATGGTGAAGGAGTCGCTGAAATGTACTCTAGGCTTGCTCTCATCACAAATGAGATTGCAGGCTTAGGAAGCGAAGAAATGACCGACCGATTCATCATTAAGAAGATTCTCAGAGCTTTGGATGGAAAGTATGACACCGTGTGCACTTTGATCCAAATGATGCCAAACTACAAGACTCTCAAGCCAACTGAAGTCATTGGAAGGATTGTTGCTCATGAGATGACACTTAAGGATAAGGAAGAGCTTCACAACAAGTCAAGCGGTGCTTACAAAGCTACAAGTGATGCTCCTACTACCTCAAGTGACAAGCAAATTTCCAATGAAGACATAAGCCTAATGGTCAAGAACTTCAACAAGTTCTACAAGAATAGAGGCAAAGAAAGAAGCTCAAAGTCTAGATCATATGATGGAAAGAGATCTTCTAGTCGTGATCGAAACTGCTACAATTGTGGACGACCCGGACACTTCTCAAATGAGTGTACGGCTCCCCACAAGAGAAGAGAAGAATCTCCAAGAAGAAGAGCAAGAGATGAGTCACCTCGGAGAGAGAGAAGGAGTAGAGATGATCGTTATGAACGAAGACCTTCTCGGAGAAGCAAGGATTCGGAGAGGAAAGACAAGTCATCAAGGAGCTACACAAGAAGAAGACATCAAGCTCATGTTGGTGAATGGGTCTCCGGCTCTGACTCTGACAGTCAATCCGATGGAAGCTATCACTCCGACTCCGACTATAGTCAAGATGAAGGTGTTGCCGGACTTGCACTCGTATCCTCCAACTCCAACTCCTACGACTTATTTGATTCACCAAATGAGGGAATTGGAAGATGCTTCATGGCTAAAGGCCCCAAGGTAACACACCCTGAATTCATTGACTTTGATAGTGATGAGGATGACTTACTTGGTGAAGATGAGCTCTTGCATGATAAATCTAGTGAGCTTAGTAATGATGAAAATGCTAGTAGTCTTTATAGTCGAGAAGAGTCGAATGACAATGCTATGAAGGAGATTGAGCGTCTAACTAAAGAACTAAACACTCTTAAGTTAGCTCATGAAACAACTCAAGAAGATCATAGAGAGCTCCTAAGATCTCATGAGAAGCTACGCTTCGAGAAGCTCACTCTAGAGCAAGAACATGAGTTTCTAAAAGCGATCAATGACGATCTTCGAAAGGAGAGTTCTTCATATCTTGCCAAACGACTTCTCTTGTCTAATTTCTTGCCACCTATTAAGACTAAGCATGACAAGCATAAGAAAAATTCTTCCTCTAGTAGTAACAATAACAATGCTAAATCCAATATTGTTGCTTCTAGTAGTTCTCTTGATTCCACTAACAATGTTTCAAGCCAAGTTACACTTGAGCAAGAAAATAGCCTATTGAAGGAAATCATAGAGAAAGGTGTCTACAAGAGTCTTGCCGGAAGCAAGAACTTTGAGGAGATTGTTCGCAAACAAGGAAGACACCGGAAGAATCAAGGGATTGGTTTTGAGCGAAAGTTCAACGCCAAAGGTGTTGAGTGGGAAGAAGGTCAATACCCTACTCCACAGTTTGTTTCACAAAAGGAGAAGTATGATCCTACTTCTTCCAATGTGGAACAAGCTCAAGATGACCTTCCACCACAAGACCACAAGCTAAAGGCCAAGGACAAGCTTCAAGAGGAGATTGATGCATTCATTGAAGCACCTCAAGCCATGGTCAAGTGGGTTCCCAAGGACACATCAAGTTCTACTTCGTCAAGCTCAACTACAACACCAAGGATTCCCATCAAGATGATGTGGATCCCAAAGAAGAAGAACTAGTAGGTTCTTGAGGGTGACTCCACCAACAAACTTCACTCATATTCATTTTGGCAAGAACTTGTGCAATCAACTTCCACATCATGCACTAGTTCATGGAGTCACAAACCCTCTTGTTGGTAAGTCAAGGGACAAGGTAATCATTGCTTTCATGGACATCATCTCTTATGTACTTCAATCTATGTCTATGGATATCCTTGTTTGTTCCTTGTGGGACTAACCCATGTAGGTATTGAAAGTGCCCTAATTCAAAGGATTGCTCCTAACTCATGATGATCTACATCAACATTGAGCATCCACGTCTTCAACATCTACATGAAGTCTTCTACGACAACCCAAGGTTAGTTTGACCCTTTAAAAGGGGTTCTCACATCTAGGGGGAGCTTTGCTCTAAAAAATTGAGCTAAAGCATCTTCTAATGATGTGAACACATAAATGCTTTATGTAAAAGTGGTAACCCCACTTGTGCTTAAACGATGAGTATGACCTATGATCAAATGTTCTCATTTGACTCCTAAGTCAACATACTCATATATAGATGACCTAGTCATCGACAAATTGTGTGCTAGTAGCTAGAGTGATTGGTTGTGCATGTTTGACACATATTTCATTTGCTATCTTATTGTGTGAGCATGTTGAATGCATGATTTTATCCATTCAAGGACATCCATTTGTGGTTTTGATTGTTTTGGTTTCTTCTTCTGGCCAAATGGATGGACAAGAATGCCTAAGCACCTTCCCTAGCTATCTATGCTTTCTTGTCTCAAAAATTCTTTTCATGCTCACATCACAACTTTGAACAAGTCTTTTTCGGACAGTCCGAGTGAGGAGCACTCGGAACCACCGATTCGTCTAAGGCTGACTTCCAAAACCTTCTAAGTCCATTTCGGTCTGACCGGTTTCTCAATCTCGGTCCAACCGAAACACTTAGATTGATCTAGGTTTCATCTCGGTGAAACCGAGTTCAACATCTCGGTCTGACCGACATGTGTAACTGCACTGCAATTATGCATCTCGGTGACACCGAGTTTTTCAACTCGGTCCCACCGACAGCACGGGGTTATATATACTGAGGGCTGCGCGCGATCTATTCCTTTCAAACCGTTCGCCCTCCAAGACCCCTGCTGCCGTCGCCCTGATCTAAGGATCGTCGTCTTCGTCGCCTGTGCGCCCTCGCCGCAGGTCTCCGCCGCCGTCAACGGTAATCTTCTCCGCCGTTGCCGCCGTAGAGGGACACCACCAAGTTAGGGTGTGTCCCGATCCCTTTCATGCTCCACTTCTGATTCTTGCATGATAGGACTGCCCTGATTCAATCCACGTTTGATATGATCCCAATACATTGTTCAGATCGTTTAGTTTCGAGGAAAATTCTTAGGTTTAGGTTTCCACGGAATGCATCTCGGTGAAGCCGATTCCTGAAACTCGGACTGACCGATTTGGTCTCTGACCATTGCACTACATAGTTCGGTCTGACCGAGTTGTGAAAATCGGAATGTACGAATTAAAGTTTCTGTGAAACCCTAAGTTTTCGGTAGGACCGAAACCCATTTCGGTCTGACCGAAAGTGGTGTGTAGGTTCTGTTGAACACTTCGGTTACACCGAAACTTGAAATTGGTTTGACCGAAATACATTCTGTGAAAACTCAAAACTAAGTTTTTGAACTCATTTTTTTTGCAAAAACTTCTGCAGTTGTGATAACTCTTCTACTCTGCCTACACCTTATCTATTCACAGGTCTTTCAGCCATGTCAGATGTCAGTGACAGCCAGAACAGGTCCGAATCACCGTTTGCTGAGATTCCAGAGGCAGGTACAAGTCCTGAGGCTAGCAGCTCTAGTGATGATGGTGAGAGGAGTACCCCCAGTGGTCTGCCTCCTGCTGCTACGAGAACCAGGAAGAAGAGAACGTCTGATGATGAGGATTCCGACTTTGTTGCTGAGGAAGTTACCTCCAAGCCAAAGAGGCAAGTGGTTGCCAAAGAGCTCCAAGGGCAGCAGCCAAAGAAAGGCACAAGCAAAGTGAAGCAGTCTGCAGTTGCTAAGAAGCTCAACTTGGAAGAGCCAGCTCCAAGCAAGGTGAAGAAGACTTCCAAAAGGAAGAGAGTTGTATATGCTGAACCTCAAGAGGCTGCTGAAGAAGAAGAAGAAGATGCACCCCAGCCTCCTCCTCAGAAAGCTAAGTTCATGGGTGATGCTATTCGGGCTCAAGCCTCCTCCAAGCCCAAGAAGCCTGCTCAAGCTAAGACAGCTCCAGCCAAGCCCAAGAGAACAACCAGAAGCATTCCAGCTTCTGAGAAGAACAAAGGTGAGATGCCACCTTCTGAGTCAGATGAAGAGCATGTGTTGCTCAAGCTCCGTCCCAAGTTGCCACTCCACAATGATGCTCATCCTCAAGCTGAGGATATGAAGGCAAGGAAGGACAAAGGTCTCAGGCTATGGAGACAATCTGATCCATATGCCGTAAGAAGAAGGACTGCTGTGGACCCCAGATTCCACACCAGAGAGCAGCAGGATTTCTATGAGACAATGCTAATGGATAAGAAGCCCATTGTTGCTGACACCAGGTATGTCGACTGGAAGTATATTGACAGCAGAGAGCATCGGGACTTCTTTCCCCATGTGCATGAGAGCTTTACTGCATGTGGAGTTGCTGACTTTGTGGGTCAAGAACTGACAGCATGGAATGACGAGATGATCATGCAGTTCTATGCCACAGCCCACTTCTACCCTGATGGCAAGATCACCTGGATGACTGAAGGTCAAAGGTTTTCTTCAACTGTTGCAGAATGGGCAGAACTTCTGAACGCTCCAGTGCAGAGAGAGGACGACATTGATGTCTATGGGATTCCTAAGAAGAGTCATGATTCCATGAAGAATATGTACAAGGAGATCCCAGCTGCTGATTTGGAGGGATGGAAACTCGGCTCAGTGTATTATCTCCAGGCAGGTCTGACCACTACTAACACTATCCTGAGGCATACTTTGATGCCTAAGTCAGGTGACCACCGGATGATACGAGGCTATTCTATCAACATGCTGCACATACTCGATAAGAAGGCACCTTTTAAGGTGATGGACTTGATGGTAGAGACCATCAAGAGGACTGCAGCTGACCAGAAGAGGTCGTGTGGGTTTGCACCGCAGATACAAATGCTTATCAACGCCAAGTTTGGCACGGGCAAATTCATGTTGGATAGGAAGCACTTGCCACTGCAGCCAGAGCATGAGGACAACGTAGTTGTGATGGATGAAGAGGATCCTACCTCAGTTGAAGGGCAAGCCAAGATTGAAGCTGCGAAGAAAGCCAAAGCTGACAAAGAGGCAGCAGCAGCAGCAGCTAAGCCAAAGAGCTTCGGAGATCAGATTCTTGAAGCAACCCGGAGAATTGAACAACGCCTGGCCAGCATTGAGCAATCTCAGGAGAGCCTTGAGAGGATTGTCGAGGACAAGATCCACGCTCTGGACGTGAAGCTGACTGAGATTCAGGTGTCTGTCAACAAGCTTGAGGCAGACATGGAGGAGACTAGGCAGGAGAGAGCAGAGCTTATGCAGGATGATCTAGTCCAGGACTCTCATCGCCAGACTGCTCCGGTTCCCAAAGGATCCAGGTCTGCAGCTATCCCAGTGACAGACTCCAGGGCTACCACTTCAGCACCAGCTACAGCTCCAGCAGTTCCTTCAGCTCCAGCATCCACTCCTCCAGCGCAGACATCAGCAGAAGTCTTCGCAGATGCAGCCATCTCTACACCGACATCGACCCAGACGGGAGCCGCCAGCCGAGCCCGCAGTGACGTTTAGCTCTATACCTTTTCGAACTTTTTGGTAACTTGTTGCCAAAGGGGGAGAAATTGTTATAGATCATAGGGCTTCGAGAGAGAGAGTGCTCTTTCGTCTTTTCGTTCTTTTGCCGGTTTTCCTTGAGATACATTGGTTTCTTTTGGTTCCAGATACTTTAAGTGTGCTTGCTACTACGTTTGATGCTACCTTAATGAGTGCTTAGTCATACTATGCTTTAATGTGTGCTTATTGCTTATCATGTGCTATTCCTTATTGTATGGCTATTTACTTTTGTCTTGCTGATTAAGTGCATGTTATTCATTCTTATCATTTTGTGCGCTCCACCAAGATGTATGTGACATGGAAGAGTGACCCATAATCCTAATCGATTGTGCATTTGCATTCAAACGCAAATTTTAAATAATGCACAAATTTAGGGGGAGCTCTTGTTTATCACATACTTCTCAAAGCGACGATATTATTCCTTGATTATATCTTTTGTCGAAGCTTTGATCTATATGTTGTCATCAATTACCAAAAAGGGGGAGATTGAAAGTGCAACTAATCCCCGGGTGGTTTTGGTAATTAATAACAACATATATATCATTGAACTAATATTCTCTTGAGAATCTTTTCAGAAAAGTTCGATGATGTGGGTATGGAAATGTCTGAAGAAGTGGACCCCTCAAAATGCTAAGACAAGCATTGGCAAAAGCTCAAGACTCCATTTTTGGTTTAGTGATCAAAGATCACATTGAGTCCATAGGAAAAGCCAATACTATTAAAAGGGGATGAGGTTGTGTTAATGTTCTTGTTGCTCAAGTGCTTGGTGATCTAACTCCCTCAACTATCAGCACTATTCACTACTTAACACACACCCATAAGTAATCTCGGTCAAACCAACTCAGTCCCACCGAGATGAAGTTATTTCCACAAACCCTAACATCTCGGTCACACCGATTTCTCCAACTCAGTCCCACCGAGATGAACCACTTCAGTGTTTCTCCAAACCCTAGCTTCTCGGTCAAACCGATTCTGAGTTTCGGTCCCACCGAAAAAGGGCTGCCAACCTTCTGTGGTCAGTTGACATAAATTCGGAATATCCGAGTTTATATTTTCGGTCTCACCGAGATGGCAAACCCTAACCTTTGACTCACTTCGGTCTCACCGAGATGGTATTTTCGGTCCCACCGAAAATCCCAACGTTCACTATATTTGAACTTTCGGTCTAACCGAGTTTTCACTTCGGTCTGACCGAGATTGGTCAAATGTGTGTGTAACGGTTGGATTTTGTGTGGAGGCTATATATACCCCTCCACCCCCTCCTCATTCAAGAGGAGAGCCATCAGAAAGTACCACCACTTCTACCATACACTTTCTGAGAAGTGAACCACCTACCCTTGTGTTGAGATCAAGCCATTCCATTCCTACCATATGAAACTTGATCTCTAGCCTTCCCAAGTTGCTTTCCACTCAAATCTTTCTTCCACCACAGCCATATCAGTGAGGAGAGTTGAGTGTTGGGGAGTTTATCATCTGAAGCACAAGAGCAAGGAGTTCATCATCATCAACACCGTCTATTACCTTTTGGGGGGTGGTGCCTCCTAGATTGGTTAGGTGTCGCTTGGGAGCCTCCGTCTTGATGATGTGGAGTTGAACCAAGAAGTTTGTAAGGGCAAGGAGATCGCCTACTTCGTGAAGATCTACCCCGAGTAAGGCTAGTCCTCCGTGGGCGTAGGCCGTGATGGAATAGACAAGGTTGCTTCTTCGTGGACCCTTCGTGGGTGGAGCCCTCCGTGGACTCGCGCAGCCGTTACCCTCCGTGGGTTGAAGTCTCCATCAACGTGGATGTACGGTAGCACCACCTATCGGAACCACGACAAAAATCTCCGTGTCACCAAACTGCGTTTGATCTTCTCCACCTCTCTTTTACATGTGCAATTTACTTTCCGCTGCATATACTCTAGAATTGCATGTGTAGGGTGTTACTTGAATTGATCTTAATTGTGAAACTGCCAAAAACTTTGCATGATCTAAAGGCAGATTTTTTATTTTGTCAAGTAGTCTAATCACCCCCCCTCTAGACTTACTTTCGATCCTACACATCGGGATCGAGGCCACATCCATGTCCCTATGGTCCATAGCCTTCGAGTGCTCGTGAGTTTCAAGATCCATCTGTTCCACTTCCAGGCTACGGTGGTAATCTTTATGAGGATTACTACGCGAATGTCTGAGCTAGACCGTGGTAGTAGTAGTATCGTAGTAGTTGTATTTCCACAGTCCTGCGCGTCTTGTGGAATATGACTTAGTGTGTACTGAGTTCCGGAGGTGTAGTTAAATAATGTATAGGAGCTTGGAATGCCTCTGATGGGATGTATCGTCTTTCACCACAGTTGTACTTTAGCCTTGGCTTGTACTGAACTATGTATGGTGTGTATGGCCACTGGTGTATATATAGCAGTTTCTATATTACCATGTCGTACGGATGAACATCCTTGCATTCCGTGTCATCCATTACATTCTGCACTTCTATGTCAAATTTTTGCCATCCTTGTCTAAACCGTTGTTTTGTTTTCCTAGGATGGTCAACACTCACAACACTCCTGCTGCTCAGGAGCAGGGTGAGGCTAGTGGGGCTAGAGATGGGAATCTGCCCCAGCCACCCTCCTTGGCGGAAGTTATGCTCGAAGCAGAACGGAACAAGAGAGAGACCAACCGTCTGCTGGAACGCATAGAGCAGAACACAGGGTTCCGCCAAAGGAATGACGTGGTGTCAATCAATGACTTTATCAAGATGTGTCCACCGAAGTTCCATCACTCCACTGAACCTCTGGATGCGGATGACTGGCTACGTAGTATCACCCATAAGCTACACTCTGCCCGTGTGGCCGAAGCTGACAAGGTTATCTACGCTGCCTACCATCTTGAGGGCCCTGCCAGTCTTTGGTGGGAAAACTTTGAAGCTATGCGTCCTGCTGGCCAAATCACTACTTGGGTTGAGTTCAGTGAGGCATTCCGTGAACATCACATTCCGGAAGGTCTCACGGATCGCAAGCGGGAGGAATTCTGCAACTTCACCCAGGGCCGGTTAACTGTGGATGGTTATAGTCGCGAGTTTGGCAACTTGGCACGCTATGCACCTGAGGAAGTATCCACCGATGCCAAGAAGCAGGCGAGGTTCCGCAAGGGACTCAGCCCTGAACTCCGCCGATATGTACGTCTGCACGAGTGCACTTCCTTCCAGAAGTTGGTAAACAAGGCTATCAGTGCTGAAACAGGCCAGACCGACTTCGAGGCCACCCGCAAGCATACTCGAGACTTTGGTTCCTCATCCGGCTCTGGCTCTCACAAGCACCGTGTGTGGGTTCCTAACACTGCTCTGCCACCCAAGTACACACCGAGGCCATCCTATGAGGCGCCTCGCCCAACTCAACAGTTTGCACCTGCTAAGACCTATGGAGGACCACCTTCCAACTTTGCTCCACGCACTAACACTGTGACTTGCTTCAAGTGTGGAGAACCGGGGCACTACATGCGTGAGTGTCCTCAGAACCAACCAGGAAAACCCGTTGGCCGTGGTAAACCAACCGGCAAGGTGAATTATGTCAAGCCAATCCCCACTACACGTGGTCATGTCAACTATGTCTCTGCCGAGGAAGCTTATGAGGATCCTAACGTCGTCCTTGGTACGCTTCTCGTAAACTGCCATCCGGCATCTGTTCTTTTCGATACTGGAGCATCACATTCGTTCATATCTGAGAGCTATGCTCGATTGCACAACATGACTTTTTGTGACATGCCTACTTCCATGGTTATTCAAACTCCTGGTTCAAAGTGGCAAACCTCTAGGGTAAGCCATGGAAATGAAATCCTTGTCGATAGACTTGTTTTCCTAGCATCTCTAATCGCTCTCAAGTCCTCGGACATAAACATCATTTTGGGTATGGATTGGATGACAACTCATTACGCCAAAATTGATTGCTATACTAGGACCGTTCAACTTACACATCCATCCGGCAAGATAGTCAATGTCTTGACCCGAATGGCTGAGCGTCAGCTCTACTCTCTTAATGCCAGCCCTCTACCAGAACTCGAAGACATCCCGGTAGTCCGTGACTTCCCGGATGTTTTTCCAGAAGAACTGCCAGGAATTCCACCTGACACAGATGTCGAGTTTGTGATAGATCTTATCCCAGGAACTGTCCCAATCTCTAGGAGACCTTATAAGATGGCACCACTAGAATTAGCTGAGCTAAAGAAACAACTCGAGGAGTCCTTGCAAAAAGGTTTCATCCATCCTAGTTCTTCCCCTTGGGCTTGCCCCGTCCTCTTCGTCAAGAAGAAGGATGGAACGGAGCGGATGGTTGTAGATTACCGACCTGTCAATCTGGTCACCATAAAGAATAAGTATCCGCTCCCCAGGATCAACGACCTGTATGATCAGCTCGCTGGATCCTCAGTCTTCTCTAAGATGGATTTGAGGTTGGGCTACCATCAAATCAAAATCAATAACGGGGACATTCCTAAAACGGCTTTCGTTACTCGTTATGGCCAATATGAGTACACCGTTATGTCCTTCGGATTAACCAATGCCCTAGCTACCTTTTCTCGGTTAATGAATTCTATATTCATGGAGTATTTGGATAAATTCGTCGTGGTATACCTCGATGATATACTCATCTATTCCAAGAACAAGGAAGATCATGCCGAGCATTTAAGGCTGGTATTGACGAAACTTCGAGAGCACCGCCTTTATACCAAATTCTCTAAATGTGAATTTTGGTTGCCAGAAGTAACCTATCTAGGTCATGTGATCTCTGGCAAGGGTATTGCTGTCAATCCCGAGCGAGTTCAAGCCGTCCTTGATTGGACTCCCCCTGAATCGGTCAAGCAAGTTAGGAGTTTTCTTGGCTTAGCGAGCTATTGCCGGCGCTTCGTCGAGAATTTCTCCAAGGTTGCTAAACGTCTAACTGAACTCCTCAAGAAAGATAAAAAGTTTGAGTGGACCCCACAATGCGAGTCCAGTTTTCAGGAACTGAAAATACGCCTGACATCTGCACCTGTACTGGTACCACCAGACTTTTCCAAGGATTTTATAATCTATTGCGACGCCTCGCGACAAGGACTAGGTTGCATTCTCATGCAAGATCGTCAAGTGATTGCATACGCATCTCGACAGTTGCATCCACACGAGGATAACTATCCTACTCATGATCTAGAGCTTGCAGCTGTAGTCCATGCACTCAAAACATGGCGACATTACCTCCTTGGTAATCGTTGTGAAATCTTCACTGATCATCAAAGTTTGAAGTATATCTTCACCCAACCGGATTTGAATCTCAGGCAAATACGTTGGGTTGAGTTGCTCACAGATTACGACTTAGGAATCACCTACACTCCTGGAAGGGCCAATGTCATGGCTGATGCACTAAGTCGTAAGTCTTATTGTAACAACTTAATGTTACAACAAAGGCAACCACTTCTCCACGAGGAATTTCGTAAGCTTAACCTTCACATAGTTCCTCGAGGATTCCTTTCCACCTTGGTGGCGGAACCTAACCTTACGGATCAGGTCATCAAAGCACAGAGGGTTGATCCCGGAATTTCCCGTATTAAGAGGAACATCAAGAAAGGAGTCGCGGGATGTTTCTCAATTGATGACCAAGGAGTTGTATTCTTTAGCAACCGTTTAGTGGTTCCTAAAGTACGAAACCTAAGACGTTTGATCCTTAAGGAGGCTCATGAATCTCCTCTCACGATTCATCCCGGTAGTACCAAAATGTATCAGGATCTACGTCAGAGATTCTGGTGGACTAGGATGAAGAGAGAAATCGCTCAATTCATTGCTAACTGCGACGTTTGTCGTCGAGTCAAAGCAGAGCATCAACGGCCTGCTGGCACCCTTCAACCTTTAGCTATTCCTGAATGGAAATGGGACAAAGTCGGTATGGACTTCATTACCGGGTTTCCCAGGACCAGGAAAGGGAATAATGCTATCTTCGTCGTTATCGACCGCCTCTCTAAAGTAGCTCATTTCCTGCCTGTTCGAGAGAGTATTACCGCTAGCCAGCTAGCAGATTTGTATGTCTCTCGGATAGTATCACTTCATGGTGTACCGTTGGAGATTAACTCAGACCGTGGAAGTCTTTTCACATCACGATTTTGGGAAAGTTTCCAGAATGCTATGGGAACTCATCTCTCCTTCAGTACCGCCTTCCATCCCCAGTCAAGTGGTCAAGTGGAACGAGTCAATCAAATTCTGGAAGACATGCTTCGAGCCTCTGTCATTTCTTTCGGTATGGAATGGGAAAAATGTCTTCCATTTGCCGAATTCGCTTATAACAATAGTTATCAAGCCAGCTTGGGCAAAGCTCCCTTCGAAGTTCTATATGGACGAAGGTGTCGAACACCTCTTAACTGGTCAGAGACCGGGGAAAGACAATTCTTTGGTCCGGATATGATCCAGGAAGCATAGGAACAAGTTCGCATCGTTCGTGAGAGATTGAAAACAGCCCAGTCTCGCCAGAAGAGCCAATATGATAGTCATCATAAGGCTGTGACTTTTGAAGTCGGCGATAAGGCTTTCCTTCGGGTTACTCCTCTTAAGGGAACCCATCGCTTCGGTATCAAAGGCAAATTGGCCCCTCGTTACATCGGTCCTTTTCGCATTCTTGCCAAACGAGGAGAAGTTGCCTACCAACTGGAACTACCTCCGCACCTATCCAGAGTTCATGACGTGTTCCACGTTTCTCAACTCAGGCGTTGCTTCCCGGATCCTATCCGCGAAGTGGACCACGAAACGCTTGATCTCCAGGACAATCTCACATATCGAGAATACCCCGTTCGTATTCTTGATTAAACTGAGCGCACCACTCGACGCCACAATATCAAGCTTCTCAAGGTTCAATGGTCACATCATTCTGAGAGTGAAGCTACTTGGGAAAGGGAGGATCGTCTTCGACTTGAGTACCCCACCCTCTTTCCGAAGGAACCCGAATCTCGGGACGCGATTCTTTTAAGTGGGGGTGAGTTGTCACATCCCTAGTTAGCACTTGCATTAGTACCTAGCTAGAGTGTGCATCATGTTTACTTTCAAAGAAACTTGAAATGGGATTAACAGAAACCCCAGCATCCCTCTCCTAACAACTAGGGTTTGTTAAAATATTTTCCAATGTACCCAAAATGCCCTTAAAAAATGTTCATCATTTCTGCCTTGGTCTTAAACCTCTGCCAAAAATGGTGCACATTTTTCTAGGACACTCAAGGGCTTTGGATTAAATCATATGGTATTTGTATTTGGGCATTTAAATACTTTAAAATATTTTAAATGCTCAAATAATCATGAACTATAATGTTTCCTACTGCTCATATTATATACAGTGGGCATGACAAGTTTCATGAGTTATAAAAATGTTTTGGCATTTTTAATAATTGAACAAAGCTGCAAAAGAAATGAAACAGAAAAAGAAATAGGAAAAAGAAAGAAAGAGAAAGCACTTACCTTGGGCCCAGCACTGTTGCAGGCCAGGCCCAACCCAGCCCTCCTCTATCGCCTTCCTCCTCGCGCCAGAAGGACGCGCGCGTGGCCGCCGCGCGCCGGCACGCGTCCGGCCACCTCCACCCTGCTAGCCTGCCTCCCCGATGGCCTGGATGACTCCATGAATCGACACGCAGCTGCCCCGACCGCTCTCACTTCTCCCCCTCGTCTCCATCGCCCTCCCCTGGCTCTCTCCTCCTCCATCACCGAGCCGCCGTCGCCGCCGCTCACCGTAGCCGCACTTAGAGCCACCCCCTCGCCCCGTGAGTGTGTCCAGAAGATCCGCCGCGTCGTCCTCTTCCTCCTCGCTGAGCCACGAGCCGTCGGAAGCCCTGCAATGTCCTCACGCCGCCGTCCCCTTCCTCGGATCGCCGGAGCACCTCGCCGTCGTTACGAAGATACAGCGCATCCCCGACCCCTTCGTCGAGCTCGTTAGCACCGCAGTGAGCTCCTACGCCGTTCCCCTCTCTTCTCCGCCTCGTTTGCACCATGTAGCCGTCGCTCCGTTGATCACCGTAACTCACCGCCGCCGTGCTCGCCGCCGGTGACGTTCCGGTGACCATTTGGTCACTAGCACCCATCCATCACACTCACCGCAGCGCGTAGATGTGATAGGTGCTACGCACGCATCGCCTAGGCCCCTGCAGCCGCGTCTCCACACACGCCCGACGCCGGTCGCCGCCGTCGAGCTTGTTGCCATCGTCTCCGGCCACCCCAGGTCCGGCGACCACCACCACCCGACGCGCAATGGCAAGAGCTTTCCAACGCGCCTAGCCGCAGCTCGAGCCGTGCCCCGTAGACGATTTCCGAAGCACGCCGCCGTGTTCTGCCTCGCCGGCGTCACGTCGCCGGCGGGTTTGACTTGTTAGACCGGGGGTTTGACCACCCCTGGGTCACTGACGTGTGGGCCACCTTTTGCTAATTAGTTAGTTTAATTAAGTTTCTGTTAATTTAATTAGTTAATTAATTTAGTCACTGACCCGTGGGCCCAGGCCCCACTGACAGCTAATTAGTTTTAGTTTAACTCTAATTAACTTAGTTAATTAGCTGTGACACTGACATGCAGGGCCCACATGTCATGTTTGACTTGGACTAGCTCCTGTTGACAGACTGACGTTAGCATGATGTCATGCTGATGCAGTAAAGGTTTTTCTGGGATTTTTAGATTAAAAATAATTCAGGAAATTCCAGAAAATACCCAAAACTTCTAAAAATCATATAAAATCAACCGTAGCTCAGATGGAAAAGATTTATATATGAAAAATGATCAGAAAAATCCAATCTTTCTAATGGCACTTGTTTCATGCATGTTTGAGCAAGTTAACCTTGCTGTATACCTTAAAACATGATAATGCACCTATTTAAATAATAGTTAAAATGCCAATTTGAATCTTTGATTCAAATAGGCTCAAACCCTTCTGGTTTTTGTTGCATTAGCCAACACACATGCATCTTGCCATGTCATGAGCATGCATCATATTGTTGCATTTGTTTGTTAATGTTTGTTTCGCAGGTATTCTCTGTGTTAGGTCCTGCTCCCGAGGATACTGCTGCTTATCCAGTTGAAGAGCAGTACCCGACAACTACCTTGTCAGGCAAGCAATCATTGATCATTCCGATACAAACCCAATCTTCTCGCTCCTGCTCTCTTTTACTGCATTAAGGCAACAACGTGTGAACTGCTACTTGCTGCGGTAGTTGAACCCTATCCCTTGCATGACCTGTCATTGCCACAGTAAATAGTTGAAACCCACTAGCATGTGTAGGAGTTGATTGAGCCATGTGATGTGTGATCCACCATGCTATTTGTTTATGTTGCCTGCTATGCTTAGAGTTGTGTCAGGTCTGGTTCATCTGGGTGATGGATCAGAGTGAAATGATCATACCGGTAAAGAGAAGGAAGTGTGGAATACGCTTGGTAAAGGTATCGATGAAAGGCCATGTAGGAGTACATGGTGGGTTGTTTCATTGGAATCGTCCATAGGACCTGAGATCTGTATGTGTGGTTCAAGTTGTAGTTACTACCATGCATTGGGCCCGAAACCAATGGACCCTCTCGGCTTATTAATTACCCTCGATCTCTGTCCAGGAGTTGCAACTAGTTTCTGGTGTTTATAGTTTACTGGAGGTAGTGCATAGCGCTGACCCTCGGGGTGGGTTGTGATGCGACAGGTACGTGGCACGGTGTACCGGTTGCCCGTTTGGTGACTAGGGAACCCTGTACACATCGTTTGGGGCCGTGAGCGACACCCCGGCCGGATCTCCCCACGGATGGAACCCAAATAGGCGATAAACCTGGACGAGAGACTGGAGTAGTTAGTCAGGTCGTGGCCGACACCCTCGCTGGGCTTCCGCTTGAAGGTTGCCGAGTACACGCCGAGTAAACGGCGATAAGTGGTGAAAGCATGTGTGAAGAAGTACACCCCTGCAGGGTTATCAATCTATTCGAATAGCCGTTGTTCGCGGTACGGACTACTTGGTTGCTCTTACAGTTCATAGACAAGTTGATGGATACTACTAAAAGCCTCAAGATAAGTGTGAGTGCCATGGATAGCCCTTCCGTAGGATGACGGAAGAGCATCCTCGGTAGTGTATTGATGTGGTGAGTAGAGGACTCGTGTTCGTAATAACATATTGCAATTTGTTGAGAGTTGTAGTATAGGTTAGCCAAGAGTCAAAGCTGGCTTTCTGCTATGAACTCCACTACCCCCCCTTGATAATGTTGCATGTATGGTAGGTTCTGTGGTAAGACTTGCTGAGTACCTTTGTACTCATGTTTGCTTAATAACTGTTGCAGAGGAGAACCCTGCCCCTGCTGATGGGTTCTACATAGACGTTGACGTCGACGAGTAGCTTGACACCCAGACGGAGATCTGGAGCTTGTGAAGGGCCTTGTAGATAGTCAGGCTACACCAAACCTGTTTTATTTTCTAAGTTGTCTGTACTCAGACATGTAGCTTCCGCTTCTGCTTGTATGACTGTATGACTTGAGTGTTGGGTCATGTGACCCCTACCTGTATGGATATTATGTATGGCTCTTGGAGCCTTTTAAATAAAGTACTTTGAGTCATAGAGTTCTGCTGTGATGCAATGTTGTATTTGCACATATTGAGCATATTGTGTATATGATTGAAATGCTTGGTATGTGTGGGATCCGACACCTAGTTGTTTTCCTTTGGTAGCCTATCTTACAGGGAAATGCCTCCTAGTGTCTCCAATGAGCCTTGGTAGCTTGCTACTGCTCGGAACACGTAGGTTGGCCGGCATGTGTCCTTCTTCGTTCCTGTGTCTGTCCCTTAGGGGAAATGTCACGCGTTGTTCCTTTAAGTCCATGTAGCTTGCTACGACTTGGGATCATACGTTGATGACCGACACGTTCGTTGCTGGGTCATGGATGCCTGTCTCTGTAATTTAGTGCCACTTTTGGTTTATAACTAGCCATGTCGGCCCGGGTTCTCTGTCATATGGATGTAGCGACACTGTCATATACGTGTGCCAAAATGCGCAAACGGTCCCGGGCCAGGTAAGGTGGCACCCGTTGGGTTACCGTGCGTGAGGCCGCAAAGTGATATGACGTGTTACAGCTAGATCGGTGTGACTTAGGATCGGGGTCCTGACAAAACCTTGCGACTTCGCTCCCCACGCAGTCTTGGCAACCGTGCGACTTGACAACTCCTTGGCGCAGGTGACAGGGTCATTATGGCCGCGCGCGAGTGGCCGGCGATTGATCTTCTTGGCCTATAAACAGGGGGTGAAGCGCCACGCCCTTCACTTCACTGTTGCAGATCAACCCCAACTCTTCTTACTTCTTCGAGGGCTTTTCATGGTGCCGATATGTAGGTTATCGGCCGTGTAGAAGGGGAAGACCCCGATGGTGGAGCCCGAGCAGCTCCCATCGAAGAAGTGGTGCCGTGACTCTCCAAGGGTGCCCCTGAGGCTGGCGGATGCTCGTACGTGGTGCACGCGGGTGCCACCAGGATTCCTGCTTCACTTGGGTGCTCCGACGACAGGCAGACGAAGCGGATGCGGCGACGGGGGCGATGCGGTCCGCCGCCCAGAAAGGCGAGTGATTTCACACGTCCCGCCGCTGTCTCATACTGAACACAACGTCCACGAGTTTATCGTGTGGGCGGGAGCCCCGCCGCATTCTTGGATCCTCCTTCCTCCATTCCTGAAGGAGGTGCTCCCGGATCGCGGCCGGATGACCATGCATCTGTGGCATGAATGGTGCCACCTTCCCCCTTCATACGCCGACATGGAGGTAATCTCCTCTAGCCAGGTCTTCATGACATGGGGTTGGGGCGTCATGCGCCGTGCCTGCGCCCCCGCCGGGAGGCACATTCTTCATTTTGCGCTGGACGGGATGGCCACGCTGACCTTCGAGGTCTTCGGGGCAGACGGCCGTCGGCTGGCGTGCAACATGGAGGATGGGCCCGCCGGCAACCATCTCACATGTTGCCAGGGCAACGAGGCCGGGGGCGAGGCGCTCGCCATTGGTTGTGCCTCCGACTCCTCTAGCAGCAGTTATGCTTCTCCTGAGACGGCCTCGAGCTCTGACGAGAGCTACGAGCCGCCGAGTCGCCGTTCTTATCGCCAGAAGGAGACATCGTCCTCCAGTCGCCGCCGACGCTGAAGGAGCCTAGGCCGCGTCCCTTTGAGAACGGCCTTCTTTAGCTTGGTCCCTACGAGGCAGCCATGGACGGCCCCATGAGGGCATGTAAATCTTTTGTGATACTTTTGCTATTATCTGATGCTATAGACTTATGTTCCTCATGAGGTCCTTCGCTAGAGCAGGACTTTCCATTTCTCCCGTCCCTGCGGTAATTTAGGGCCCTACGCCTGCGAGACCCAGTCCCTAGACATGCTTCAACCGTCGCTGGTATGCCAGGTCGCGATGCCGTGGTCAAGGCCAGGAGGTGAGCGGCCCAGGGTTTGGAAAGAGCCCCCGAGGCGCGATGCTCAGGAGGTCCCTCTTGGCATGCAGGTAACCGACCACAAGGGCCGGCGAGAGGGGCTTTCGTGCTCCAGTGAATTCATAATTACGGTGGGCGGAGGTGTAGGTACGCGAGTAGATGCGGGCGTTGAACGCTTATCTTAGTGATCCCCTGTAGTCAGGTGGCAGTGGCACTTGATGTTCTGCAACATTTCCCGCGGGGCGAGGCTCTGTGCTGCTTGGAACTCGCCTCCTGAGATGCCTAGGCTGCCGCTGGCATGTCGGGTTACAATGCCACGTGCGAGGCCAGGAGGTAAAGGTTCAGTAGCCAGTTGGGGCCCTGAGGTTTGATGCTCAGGAGCTCCCCCTTCTGCACCCGAGTCGTCTTCGCGAGGGGGTGGCAGCAGCCGCTCCAAGGCCACCAAACATAGGGGGTGTGGCTGCCTAGGCCCCGGAGGAGAAGGTCAAGGGGCTTGTGAAGGCGTTCCTCCGGGTCGCTGCTGCCGCTGCTGAGGAGGCGGAGGCTGGTAATGACGCACTTGGCGATGTCTGACCTGTTCCTGTCCAGATGAGAGAAATGCAAGTGCCTTGGGGAGGCGTAAGGACTCGCTTGAATTTGAAGAACTTGGTATTATTGTAATAACTAGACTTGAGCTTGATGATTTCCGTGCTTGCTTCCTTTCATGTTTGCTTAGGTGCTTGATACGTCTCCAACATATCTATAATTTTTGATAGTTCCATGCTATTATTTATAATGTTTGGATGTTTAATGGGCTTTTTCATACACTTTTATATCATTTTTGGAACTAACCTACTAACCCAAAGGCCCAGTCCAGATTGCTATTTTTTTGCCTGTTTCGGGGTTTTGCAGAAAAAGAATATCAAACGGAGTCCAAACGGAATGAAACCTTTGCGAGAGATATTTTTGGAGAAAATCACGCACGGGAGACTTGAGAACCACGTCAGGGGAGCCACGAGGTGCCCATGAGGGTGGGGGGCGCGCCCCCCTTCCCAGGGCGCGCCCCTGCCTCGTGGGCCCCTCGAGCGTCCCCCGGTGTCCTCCTTCCTCCTATATAAGTCTACGTACCCCGAAACCATCAGCAGCAGAGAGAAAACCCTAATTCCACCGTCGTAACCTTCTGTTCCCGTGAGATCCAATCTTGGAGCCTGTTCCGGAGCTCCGCCGGAGGGGGGATCCATCACGGAGTTCTTCTACATCATCATCATCGCCCTCACCATGAGTTGTGAGTAGTTTACCGAAGACCTTCGGGTCCATAGCTAGTATCTAGATGGCTTCTTCTCTCTCTCTCTGGATCTCAATACAAAGTTCTCCTCGGTTTTCGAGGAGATCTATTCGATGTAATCTCTTTCTGCGGTGTGTTTGTCGAGATCCGATGAATTGTGAGTTTATGATCAAGATTATCTATGAGAAATATTTGGTTCTTCTCTTAACTCTTTATGTGTGCTCATAATATCCTTGCAAGTCTCTTCGAATTATTGGTTTGGTTTGGCCTACTAGATCTATAGTTCTTGCAATGGGACAAGTTCTTGGCTTTGGGTTCAATCTTGCGGTGTCCTTTCCCAGTGACAGTAGGGGCAGCAAGGCATGTATTGTATTGTTGCCATCGAGGATAAAAAGATGGGGTTTATATCATATTGCTTGAGTTTATCCCTCTACATCATGTCATCTTGCTTAAGGCGTTACTCTGTTCTTATGAACTCAATACACTAGATGCATGCTGGATAGCAGTCGATGTGTGGAGTAATAGTAGTAGATGCAGGCAGGAGTCGGTCTACTTGTCTCGGACGTGATGCCTATATATAATGATCATGCCTAGATAGTCTCACAATTATTCGCTTTTCTATCAATTGCTCGACAGTAATTTGTTTACTCGCCGTAGAATTTCGCTATCATGAGAGAAGCCACTAGAGAACACTATGGCCCCCGGGTCATATCAACCTACTTCTACTTTACTTTTTCCGCTTTTACTTTCTATTCTTATAAACAAAAATACCAAAAATATAAACTATCATCTCTATCAGATCTAAATTTCGTAAGTGACCGTAAAGGGATTGACAACCCCTTATCGCGTTGGCTGCAAAGTTCTTATTTGTTTGTGTAGGTACGAGGGACTCGCACGTGGTCTTCTACTGGATTCATACCTTGGTTCTCTAATACTGACATAAATACTTACACTACTGTGCTGCATCTCCCTTTCCTCTTCGAGGGAATACAATGCAAGCTTGAGAAGTAGCAAGAAGAATTTCTGGCGTCGTTGCCGGGGAGGCTTACACAAAAGTCATATACCAAGTACTTATCACAAACCCTTATCCTTCGCATTACATTTTTTTGCCTCTTGTTTTCCTCTCCCCCACTTCACCCTTGCCGTTTTATTTGCCCTTCTTCTGCCGTGTGTTTATCATTCACTTGCTTCTTGTTTGCTTGTGTGCTGCTTGCTTGCTTGCTTGTCATCATGTCTAGCACACCTATCATTATCAACACTCCCGAGAGTGAAGTCCTCCACTTTAAACAAAGGGAGGAAGAAAACTTAAAAGATGCCCGGTATAGAATTTGCAATGCTCAAAATTGATCCAATAGGAAGCTTTCCACTTTCGTGCTTCTTCGCAATTTTTATGTTGGCATAACTCCGTGGAATATATTTATCTTAGATACCATTACCAGAGGGAATTTCTTGGGTAGCCATACCTTTGATTCTTATAATGCTATGACTGAATTATTTGGCTCACCACCTCTTATGGTTAATGGGACCGTTTTAACTTTGGAGCATGTTATGCAAAGGTTAAAAAACATTGAAAACAAAGTTTCTACGATAGAACTGGTAGAGAAATTGGATAGAAAAATCCATAATGAAATTACCCAATATGGATCTAAGGTAGGAGTTGTTCTGAAAAATCTTAAGGAAAAGGAGCCCATAGTTAAAGAAAAGCTAGATCAAGATTCTACTAGAATCAATAAGCTTGAGGATATTATAAATAATGTGGGTTCTGCTCTTTCTGCTATGAAAACTACTCCAGATACCTCTACCAATAAATTATCTAAGTTCATGTATGTCCCTAAATACAAGGGTGAAACATCTAGTAAAGGAATTGCGGATCTCAAATCCATAAGTGTTCACCCTAATTTTCTTACTTTTGCAAGGGACCCTTTTGACACTTTAGAATTTCCTGATTTCTTGCCCAAGAGTTTGATTATTAATAGGGACAAAGAAGTGCCTAAGAATCATAAGTGCTTAATCAAAGAATTGCCTTCCAAGGATGGCAATACATAGATCTATCTTGTATCGTGCTTAGCTAGGGGCGTAAAACGATAGCGCTTGTTGGGAGGCAACCCAATTTTATATTTATGTTTTTGTTGCTGTTAGGGAATAAATATTGCATCTAGCTTCTGTTTAGATGTGGTTTCATGTTTTGTTTAGTGTTTGTGCCAAGTAGAACCTTTGGGAAGACTTGTGTGAAGTTTATGTGATCTTGCTGTGAACAACAGAATCATTAGCACTCGCTAGAATGGTCATCAGATTTTACTGGAGCGTGCTATTTAGTTGATTATTTTTGCAGATGATTAATAGATAAATTCCTCACGTTTACCAATTTAGTTTGAATTTTTTTTGGAGTTACAAAAGTATGCGAAACCTGCAGATTACTACAGACTGTTCTGTTTTTGACAGATTCTGTTTTTCGTGTGTTGTTTGCTTCTTTCAATGCATCTATGAGTAGTATTGGAAAGTATGAACCATAGAGAAGTTGGAATACTGTAGGTTTAACACCAATATAAACAAAGAATGAATTCATTGCGGTACCTTTGAGTAGTGGTTTGCTTTCTTATACTAACGGAGCTCAAGAGAATTTTTGTCAAAGTTTTGTGTTGTGAAGTTTTCAAGTTTTGAGTATTGCTTTGATGGACTATGGAAAAAAAGAGTGCAAAGGCCTAAGCTTGGGGATTCCCATGGCACCCCAAGCAATATTCAAGGACAATCAAAAGCCTAAGCTTGGGGATGCCCCGAGAAGGCATCGCCTCTTTCGTCTTCATCCATCGGTAACTATACTTGGAGCTATATTTTTATTCACCACATGATATGTGTTTTTCTTGGAGCGTCTTGTATAACTTGAGTCTTTGCTTGTTAGTTTGTCACAATCATCCTTGCTGGACACACCTATTTGAGAGAGTTAAATATGTCCTAGGAATTGTTAGAACACTCTATGTGCTTCACTTATATCTTTTGAGTTGAATAGTTTTTGCTCTAGTGCTTCACTTATATCTTTTAGAGCACGGTGGTGATAATATTTTGTAGAAATTGTTGAACTCTCATGCTTCACTTATATCTATTTGAGAGTCTATTAAAACAGCATGGTAATGTGTTTAGTCTATAAAACTAGTCTTCACATGATAGACATCCAATATCAATGTAGTAAAAACTTTCACACTAAGTGCATTGAATATGATGAGATGTTGGATGCTTGATAATTGTTTTGAGATATGAGGATAGTGATATTAGAGTCATTCTAGTGGAATTATTATGAAATTGAGAAATACTTGTGTTAAGGTTAGTGATTCCCGTAGAATGCATGTATGGTGAACCGCTATGTGACGAAGTTAGAGCATGAGGTATTTGTAAAGTGCCAACCTTTGTGTGGAGGTCGGGGGCACGCGATTGTTAACTCCTACCACCCCCCCCCCTAGGAGCATGCGTTGATTGCTTTGTTTT
Organism: Secale cereale; assembly: GCA_902687465.1. Taxonomy (NCBI): domain Eukaryota; kingdom Viridiplantae; phylum Streptophyta; class Magnoliopsida; order Poales; family Poaceae; genus Secale; species Secale cereale. The sequence goes on along the minus strand of LR738711.1, from coordinate 523,910,596 downwards.
GATGACTCGTAGATCTTTGAACAAGTATATGAGTTCTTATGACTAATGTTGAGTCCATGGATTATACGCACTCTCACCCTTCCATCATTGCTAGCCTCTCTTGTACCGCGCAACTTTCGCCGGTACCATAAACCCACTATATATCCTTCCTCAAAACAGCCACCATATTATTCCTCAAAACAGCCACCATACCTACCTATCATGGCATTTCCATAGCCATTCCGAGATATATTGCCATGCAAACCGTTCCGTTCTTATGACACGCATCATATTGTCATATTGCCATTGCATGATCATGTAGTTGACATAGTATTTGTGGCAAGGCCACCATGCATAACTTTTCATACATGTCACTCTTGATTTATTGCACATCCCGGTACACCGCCGGAGGCATTCATATAGAGTCATACTTTGTTGTAGTATCGAGTTGTAATATCGAGTTCTAAATCAATAAAAGTGTGATGATCATCATTATTAGAGCATTGTCCCATGTGAGGAAAGACAAATAAAACAAAAGAGAGATGGCCCAAATAAAATAGAGAGGGGCTAATAAAAAGAAGAGAAATCCCCTCCAAAAAAATGAAAGAAAAGAGAGAAGGGACAATACTACTAACCTTTTCCACACTTGGGCTTCAAAGTAGCACCATGTTCTTCATGATAGAGAGTCTCATGTTTAGTCACTTTCATATACTAGTGGTAATTTTCATTATAGAACTTGGCTTGTATATTCCAACGATGGGCTTCCTCAAATGCCTTAGATCTTCATGAGCAAGCAAGTTGAATGCACACCCGCTAGTTTCTTTTGTTGAGCTTTCAGACATATTTAGCTCTAGTGCTTTCATTCATATTTAGCTCTAGTGCATCCGTTGCATGGAAATCCCTACTCACTCACATTGATATCTATTGATGGGCATCTCCATAGCCCGTTGATACGACTAGTTGATGTGAGACTATCTCCCTCCTTTTGTCTTCTCCACAACCACCTCTATTCCACCCATAGTGCTATGTCCATGCCTCACGCTCATGTATTGCGTGAAAGTTGAAAGGTTTGGAAGAATAGATTATGAAAACAAGTGCTTGGCTGAAATCAGCGTTGTGCATGATATGAATATTTTGTGTGATGAAGAGGGAGCATAGCCAGACCATATGACTTTGCAGGGATAACTTTCTTTAGCCATAATATTTTGAGAAGACATGATTGCTTTGTTAGTATGCTTGAAGTATTATTATTTCTTATGTCAATATAGACTTTTATCCTGAATCTTTCAGATCTGAACATTCATGCCACAATTAAGAGAACTACATTGAAAAACTATGTTGGTTAGAATTCCATATCAAAAATTCAGTTTTTATCATTTACCTACTCGAGGACGAGCAGGAATTAAGCTTAGGGATACTTGATACGTCTCCAACGTATCTATAATTTTTTATTGTTCCATGCTATTATTTATAATGTTTTGGATGTTTAATGGGCTTTGTCATACACTTTTATATCATTTTTGGGACTAACCTACTAACCCAAAGGCCCAGTCCAGATTGCTGTTTTTTGCCTGTTTCAGGGTTTTGCAGAAAAAGAATATCAAACGGAGTCCAAACGGAATGAAACCTTCGCGAGAGATATTTTTGGAGAAAATCACGCACGGGAGACTTGAGAACCACGTCAGGGGAGCCACGAGGTGGCCATGAGGGTGGGGGCGCGCCCCCCTTCCTAGGGCGCGCCCCCTGCCTCGTGGGCCCCTCGAGCGTCCCCCGGTGTCCTCCTTCCTCCTATATAAGTCTACGTACCCCGAAACCATCAGCAACAGAGTGAAAACTCTAATTCCACCGCCGTAACCTTCTGTTCCCGCGAGATCCCATCTTGGAGCCTGTTCCGGAGCTCTGCCGGAGGGGGGGGATCCATCACGGAGTTCTTCTACATCATCATCATCACCCTCGTCATGAGTTGTGAGTAGTTTACCACAGACCTTCGGATCCATAGCTAGTATCTAGATGCCTTCTTCTCTCTCTCTCTAGATCTCAATACAAAGTTCTCCTCGGTCTTCGAGGAGATCTATTCGATGTAATCTATTTTTGCGGTGTGTTTGTTGAGATCCGATGAATTGTGAGTTTATGATCAAGATTATCTATGAGAAATATTTGGTTCTTCTCTGAACTCTTTATGTGTGCTCATAATATCCTTGCAAGTCTCTTCGAATTATTGGTTTGGTTTGGCCTACTAGATCTATAGTTCTTGCAATGGGAGAAGTGCTTGGCTTTGGGTTCAATCTTGCGGTGTCCTTTCCTAGTGACAGTAGGGGAAGCAAGGCACGTATTGTATTGTTGCCATCGAGGATAAAAAGATGGGGTTTATATCATATTGCTTGAGTTTATCCCTCTACATCATGTCATCTTGCTTAAGGCGTTACTCTGTTCTTATGAACTCAATAAACTAGATGCATGCTAGATAGCGGTCGATGTGTGGAGTAATAGTAGTAGATGCAGGCATGAGTCGGTCTACTTGTCTCGGACGTGATGCCTATATACAATGATCATGCCTAGATAGTCTCATAATTATTCGTTTTTCTATCAATTGCTCGATAGTAATTTGTTTACCCACCGTAGGATATCGCTATCATGAGAGAAGCCACTAGAGAACACTATGGCCCCCGGGTCTATTCTCAACATATCAATCTACTTCTACTTTACTTTTTCCGCTTTTACTTTTTGTTCTTATAAATAAAAATACCAAAAATATAAACTATCATCTCTATCAGATCTCACTTTCGTAAGTGACCGTAAAGGGATTGACAACCCCTTATCGCGTTGGCTGCGAAGTTCTTATTTGTTTGTGCAGGTGCGAGGGACTCGTGCGTGGTCTCCTACTGGATTGATACCTTGGTTCTCAAAAACTGAGGGAAATACTTACGCTACGGTGCTGCATCTCCCTTTCCTCTTCGAGGGAATACAACACAAGCTCGAGAAGTAGTAGTGCTCTGCGTCGGCAGGGCCCAACCCCGCGCATACCTCGATCACCACTGAGACCTCCGGGTGACCGGGGTTATCGTAATAACTAGACTCAAGGAATGAGGGGCTACGTGGCTAGCGAGGCCCCTGGGTCGCGATGCCCAGGGGCCCCCCTTGATGTTCAAGCGACCCCGTTTGCGTTCTGCGTCGGCAGGGCCCAGCCCCGCACATACCTTGACCGCCGTTGAGAATCGGGCTCAAGGAGTGAGGGGCTATGTGACTAGTGAGGCCCCTGGGTCGCGATGCCCAAGGGTCCCCCTTGACGTACGAACGGCTCTCATGAGGGAGAACACGCACCATACCTTGCTCACGAGCCTTTGCCTAGGATGGGGGCGCGAGAAAGCCAGGTGTCTGGGCACCTGGTAGGGTGGCGTCTGCTAGGCGTGGCCAGAGCATAGCCCCCGTGCCTAGCCCCCCACGCGACACCTATCCAAGGAGAAGCTGTGAGCGTCGTGAGCTGAAAAGCTCCCTGAGGTTGGTGCGACCGCTGGGGGCCGCCCTCAGTTGTTTATAACTAGCGCGGAGCACAGAGCTACCACACTTGCGTGGAGTGTGGGCATAACCGCGCCTCGGTCGTAGCGGCCAGCGCGGAGCTTGGTGCTTCCACTGGATCGTGGGTAAAATCGCTCAAAGGTTGGTTCTGCCAGCATGGAGCATGGCACTTCCACTGGACCGTGGGAGGGAGCCTCCCACCGGGAGTGTGACGCCCGAAGACCGACGTCCCAGAAGATCCCAGAAGATTCCAGAAGATTCCAGATGTTCCGGGTTCTCCCGTGTGTTTCAGTTGTGCTTGCTTTATTTATTTTGCATTGCATCATGTCATCATGCCATCATGTCATATATCGTTTTCGTTAGTGGCCGGTTGTCACCTCATAATTTTGAGATGTTTTCCATAAGCCCACTTCAAGCTTATTCTTTTGCTGTTGATTTTTTCCAACAACTCCGTTAAACCCTTCTTTATAAGGATGCTCTTTCAAATTCAATTTTGAGAGAGATTGTCTTTTTCTTCTCCGTTCTTTTCTTTCCAACGACCTATGCTATTCTTTCATTCCGGAGGCTTTGTGATGATCTCTCTTTGACCATCATATTGTTTTATCGAGATCATGTTCTTTCCCTTGCTTATCTTTTAACCGGAGTGTTGTATTCTTCATTCAAGTTACGTCATCTTATCAAGTTTTGCCTATCTTTTAACCGGAGTGCTGTCTGAATCTTTCTTACACCTTGTGCCATTCTTTCAATTGTTTCGGAGGCAATATGTTGTTGTTTTCATCAAGTATCTTCCCAACTTGGCTAGCTCATGTTAATTCCTTCCATTTTCAGACGGAGTGCTGCCCAAATTCTGTCATTCTTATTCCTTGGCTATACCGTGGCAGTTTCATATTCTTTTGGTTCGTGAGCTCTTGTTTCATGTCTTTCAACCTACAAGGTTCTCATAATGCTCCTTGTTCCTCTTTTCTAACGGAGTGTTTCATCTACGTTCATCTCCGTTGTAATCTTGTTTCAATTTGTTCAACCTCTCAAGGTTCTTTGGTTTCACTCGTTTGTCAGAGAAGCAATTTTGTTTTACCTCTTCTTTTTCGTTTCTACCCGGTGCCATCTCTAGGATCTCGGGTCGAGATCCTCTGTTAGTGTGGGAGAGTTGTGACGCCCGAAGACCGACGTCCCAGAAGATCCCAGAAGATTCCAGAAGATTCCAGATGTTCCGGGTTCTCCCGTGTGTTTCAGTTGTGCTTGCTTTATTTATTTTGCATTGCATCATGTCATCATGCCATCATGTCATATTTTTTTTGCATCTCAACCTAAATAAATTGTGTGGACCTTCGGTCCATTTAAATCGAGGGAAGGTGACTTCTCCTTATAACATATAAAAGCCTCTCAACATTAGTGGGGAGCTATATTAATAAATATTCCATTTGTTTGGAAATAACCCAACACACGTGCATATATTTCCCCATGCCTTTTTTCTTCTCAATCCCTTGCCAAGACCTCCTCCTCCTTTTTTTTCATGTCTTTTGGAAGTGCTTGGTTGGCCTAAAGATTTATGCAAGTTTGAGTTATTTCTGAACTCGCATAAATTTGTAGTCTCTAAAAATTGCCAAAGCATTTTATTAAAATAGCCCACAATTCCAGGGTTGTAGGGATATTTTTATCTCAGTCAAAACCATCTCCAAACTCTCTGGGCATTTCTATTTTTGTTCCTTTTCTTTTAATGGAAAAAGATTAGCAGCAGAGAAGAGCAGCCAGGCCCCAGCCACTGGACTCTTTTTGGCCCAAGGCATCAGCCGCCTGGCCCTTTTCCCTCCAACAGCTGGCCCATCTCCTCTCCAGCAAGGCCCATTGGCCCATCTCCTCACCTGCCCAGTCCTTTTTCTAACCCTAGGCCCGACCGGCAGGTCGCCCGCATTGCTCCTCTCCTTCCCCGTTTTCCCTCAGCGCCGTCGCTCCTTCTATCGCATCGCCAGAGTCTCCCGATCCCCTTCCCAGGCCTCTGCCTCGCCCTGGCCGAGCGCCGCATCGCCAGAGTCCCCAGCGCCCCGAGCAGCCTCCGTCTCCAGCCGACGGCGCCCGGCTCGTCCGTCCTCCAGGGCGCAGCCACCCCTGCACCCCGCCGCCACTTCGCCTGGTCCTCCAGCGCCGCGCGGGCGCGCCCCGACCTCCTCCTCGCGTTCCCGCAGCGCACCGCAGCCGCGGCCGTCCGTCCGCCAGCGCGAGCTCTGTCCTCGAGCATCCCTGCGGCCCCGTCCTCCTGGCCCGAGCCCGAGGCCCCGAGCGCCCCGGCCAGGAGCCAGCGAGCCCGGTCTCCCTACTCGACCGGCCAGGCCCGGCGCCCCGCGACCCTGCCGTTCCTCCGTGCAGCCTCCCTTCGTCCTCGAGCCGCCCGTCCAGCGCCCTCCCTCCGTCACCGTCCAGCGCGCGCCGGCGCCCGACCTCGCCTCTGCAGCGTCCAGCGCCGCCTCGCCATGGGAGCCGCGTCTCCAGCAACACCAGTACCTCCGTGGCCTCTCCAGCGCCGCGGCCAGGCCCCGCCTCGCCGTCGTCCAGCACCGGATCCCGCGGCCCCTGCCTCTGCCGTGTTGCCTCCTTGCCATGTTGTTTTGTTGCTACGGTTGTTCGCCAAAACCTTGCTTCCCTTGTCGTTTCCAAGTTCAAACGAGGGAACCAAGTCTGCCAAGTACCACGACGTCGATGCGGCAAGTACCACGGCGACCCTCGAAGAGCTCGAATCCATCAAGTTACACTACCGTTGCCGAGACCAAGTTCCACTACATCCACGACGACCTTATGACAAGTACCACGACGACCGAACGGCTACGATGACAAGTACATCTACGAACGGGAACGCCTACACGACGACACTACACGACGCGTCAAGTACCCCTTCGGATGCGTCAAGTTCGACTACACATGGAGATCCCGTGTACCCCGATGTCGCAAGTACCACGACACGTAACGTGAACGTCTACCGTCGCCGAAGACCCGTGAATAACTACTTCCTCTTCGGCCGTGTACCACTACTTCCTCTACGAACGAGAACGGCTACTTCCTCTTCGGAAACGAGAACGACTTCTTCCTCTACGAACGTGTACCACTACTTCCTCTACGATCTCGAACCACTTCGAGAGAGAACGCTTCGAAGGTATAACCCCGAGACGATGAGCCGTGTGATGCTTGCTTGTGTTGTATGAAATGTCTCCCGTGAGTGCTCCGTGCCCGTTTCGCCCTTTTGTCATGTTCCTCGGTTGCCTCGTCGTCGACCCGTGGGAACCCGGTGACGGGATCAACCCACTTTCATCTTGTTCGACTTGCTCACGTCGATTCTTTTTTGCACCGGACTCTCAACGAGTTACCGGAACCGAGATGTTGCGTTGCATCATTTTCGGATCGTTGCCGTTGCACCCTTTTCCTTCCACCACGGTGACAAATGCTTCATATCTCTCTTGTCAACCTTTTAATAAACTTGCATAAACTTGATCATGTCATCCGCATCATATTAACAACATGAGAAAGTTTAATTGTAGTTTGCTTATAATTGCTAAACATGCACATGGGGATTTTCCGGACTTGTTGTTGTTATCTCCGGCCTCATTTAAAATGCCTAAATAGTGTAGTTTTATTATGCTTCACCTCTTGCCATGTTAACAAACATTTAATCTTGTCTTGTAAATAAAGAGAGTAAATTAAATGATTTAAATGTGGTGTTTCGTCAATATGCAACTCGTTGCATATTGAGCTCCACTTAACTTGTAGTATTGTTTGTGCATCTTGCCATGCCTTGCATATTTAAACCGGACATGCATCATACTTGTTTGTGCATCGTATGCCATGTTTAGGTTTTGAGTGTTTACCGTGTTGTTTGTTTCTTTCCGGTTTGCTTCTCTTGATAGCTTCGGTTTCGTTCCGGAGTTGTGAGGATTCGCTCGACTGTTGCTCCTTCTGCTTCATGGATCCGTTCTTCTCCCTTGCGGAATCCCAGGCAAGATGATCATACCCTTGGATACCTTTACTACCATTGCCATGCTTAGTTGTCTCGATGCTATCGTTACATGTCGCGCTACCCATCTTTTGTCAGCCCTCTCCTTGTTGCCATGAAACCTCTAACTTTGAAACCTTCCTAGCAAAACCACTGTTTGGCTATGTTACCCGCTTGCTCAGCCCCTCTTATAGCGTTGTTAGCTGCAGGTGAAGATGAAGATCGTTCCAGGAGGGAACTTGTTGTTGGATATATCACAATATCTATAATTATTATTAACACACCTATATACTGGGCATGGGTGGAAGGCTTGGCCTTTTGCTCGGTGTTTTGTTCCACTCATACCACCTTAGGCGCCGATAAACCGACATTATGTTCCTTGATTTTGCGTTCCTTACACGATGGGTGAAATGGGGACCCCTTGACAGTTCGACTTTGAATAAAACTCCTCCAGCAAGGCCCAACATTGGTTTTAATTCGCTCATAATAACAACTTAATTAATTAATTCATTTGCATAGGGAGTTAGCGCTACCCGAGGATTCTTAATTCTACATAACAGGGGGGGCCAGTGCTGATGGTGTTGGTCCCAAACCAGAGTGACTTGCGGATACTACCCAGTTCGCTGGAGTCTTCGGTATCTGTACGTAGCGCTCATCCGGACGTGGCCTGAGACGAGATACGCGCGGCTACTATCAGGGTGTCGGCACACCGGGAGGTCTTGCTGGACTTGTTTTACCATTATCGAAATGACTTGTGCTACCGGGATGCCGAGCCTGATCGGATTTTCCCTAAGATAAGGGGTGATGATATTATATTTATCACTTCAGCTAATCGTGAGAGCTTGTGATGGGCTAAGTTGGGACACCCCTGCAGGGTTATGATCTTTCGAAAGTCGTGCCAGCGGTTATGTGGCAGATTGGAATTTGTTAATGTCCGGTTGTAGAAAATTTGACAGATGATCCGATGTAAAACACACAACTGTGTGAGTAACCATGACTGTCTCTTTTCACTTTGAGAAGAGAACACGGTGGGGTTATGTTTGATTCGTATGTAGTTCAGGATCTTTAGCGATCACCTCTTTTGCGACCGTTTGTGTAGATGCTCTTCTCATTCTGGTACTCGTAAGTTAGCCACCATTTTTTGCTTAGCCGCTGCTGCAACCTCACCACTTTACCTCTTCCTACCCATAAAGCTTTGCTAGTCTTGATACCCATGGTTATGGGATTGCTGAGTCCTCGTGGCTCACAGATACTACAACACCAGATGCAGGTTCAGCCGAGTTTGAAGCAGGAGTTGGTTAAAGTGCTTCACTGGGAGCTCGATGAAGAGAGTTTGGCCGTATGCTTGTGGCGTTTCGACGATCAGTAGTGGTTTCTACTAGGATTCGATCCTGACCTGTGGCTTTATGTTGTTTTGGTATCTTTCTTTTGGTTCTTACCCTTAGATGGGCTGTGATGTTTTGAATGATGTTTTGCTTATGTAATGTATTGTGTGAAGTGGCGAGTGTAAGCCAACTATCTCCTTTTGCAATTTAATCCCTCTTTTACATGAGTCGTGCAAAGATACCAAACTTGAGATCATTCTAGGATGGGCCTATACCTTTAAGTCGTGCCTCGACACGTAGGAGGTATAGCCCCATCCTGGGCATTACAAGTTGGTATCAGAGCTTTCTCCGACCTAGAAGCCCCCACTGATTGATCGAATCGTTGACGGTTGAGTCTAGGCACACACTGAAAAATATTTTGAGTCCTATATATTATATTGGAGAGTAGGATTTCTTTGCTCCTCATACCCTTTCACTCTGGTGAGGACTCCTGACGATTACTCTTGCCTCTTCTACTTTCAAAAATCGCACCAATTTTTTTTTAGGATCTCGCGAGTATTGTTTGGATTGTTTCGATGTCTTTGTGACGAGAACATTGTTCTCGATGCCTCCTGTCATTAGGGGTTGTGGCAGTGTCCCGGGGAGTTGAGCTCCGATGTGTTGTCGTCACAAATCCATCGCGGCAGTACTAGAATACTTAAGACGACCGACATCGAAAACTCTCCTATGCGGTTAGTGGCAAGATAACCCCGACATCACCCAGTACTGGGGAGGTAGTTCGGGAGTATTGCCATAGCTTGTATAGTGGATGCGTTTCGAAGGTCCGAGGTAAACAGTTTCCGAGAAAGACTGGTTATGTGTTGAAGGATGGATACACCTGGATGTAGGTTTAGAGTTGATTGCGCGGTGCTTCCCATGTATCCCCAACACCTGATTGCATAACTGGAAACTTTCGGAAATTAATAGGTGGGTTCATCCAGTAGTTCTAGGCATTCTTCCAACGAATGCATGATATGAAGTTTGGGGTTCTACATTGAGTGAAGTGGTTTTATGGACTTGTTCTGATCGGGAGTTGCATCTTAAAGGGTCCTTGGCTATGCTGATCCGGGGATTGCAAAACCCTTTTGTAACACGTTCCATGAGCTTTCAGCACGAATATGTCGGACGAAGCTTCTATCTTGTATTTGTTCTATCTATTCCTTGTTCCCTTTTTATTTTCATTTTTCTCTCCAAGTGGCTTCTCGTCAAGTTGATGCACATGCGGAATTCATTCGTTCAATTATCTGTTCGGATGATATTGTGAAGATCATGCTGCATATCTATCCTTTGTTCTTGTTTTGATTCTGGTATTCGAGTTGCTTCGATGTCAAATGTTGATTCCATACCCTTCCTAATCGGTGTTCTCATATTTCTATGGGAGTGCTAATTCCTCTTGACCATCGAGATGGTCATGTTAAATTCTTTCCAACCGGTGTGCCTTCTCTTCAAGTTAGTCCTTACGGACACCGTTGAGAAATCCGATGTGGTGTCCATTTTGTTCGTCTCAAGTTGTCTTTGTTTCCCCGCCCTCCCACCCTTCTTCTTCTCGGAGCAAGAAATTCTCAAATGAAGTATCCATTTTATTCATGTGATATTTCTTCATTCATTTCCTTCAATGTTCTTATCCGGTGATTTATCGTGAAGATGCTCAAGAGCTTCAAGTTCATCATTATTTTGTTCTCAAATTCTGTCGGTGGATGTAATTCAAGATTTCGGTGTTGATCTTATCCTTTTCCTCTTTTCACAATGCTTTCTTATTCCGGTGCACCAATTAATCATTCTCCTCTTGTTATTCATATCCGGAGTGCTCAAGATTCATAATTCCATTCTTAACCCGTTCAAATTATCTTTTGAGGATTGTCATCTTATTCAAGTCATTTAATTCAACCGGTGCAATATTTCTTAAGCAATCTTTTCAACGGTGATTTCTTTAGTGGGCCCTAACCCACAGGTCTTTTCCCAGGATCTTACCTGACTCTTCTTTCTGGAGTTATACTCAAATTCTTTTCATAGTGTGACGTAAGTATGAATCCCATCAGTCACAATCCTTCTCCAGGACCGCTTTAAAATTCTTTTCATCATTGGTTCAACCTTTTAATTCTTCATTCCTGAGTGCTCAACAATTCTTATGGCATTTCTCGTCTTTATTCTCAACATTTGGAGACCAGAGAAGTGTTGCTCTTAAATCTTGGCCCGTTCTCGTGAAGATTCGTGGTTCTACCTTCATGCCATCCTCATAATTGTTTTGGATTGTGGGAATTGTTTCCATGCCCCTTCAGAGCAATTCTTGAGTTCTTCTCATTGTGATCCTCCGAAGGCTATCATTTCAGAATATTTCTTCGTTCTCAGTTTTCAACCTTGTCCTCCAAATATTGTTCATTGATGTTTCTTCGTTCGTCTCCCTATTCTTACGGTGGTTCTTTCAAGATTACTCTTCCTTGTTATCGTATCAATTCATTTGTTCTTTTCATAATCCTACCGGTGGTTCGTTAAATAATTATCCGAGGTTGTGCTAGATCTCTCTTTAATTCTTTCCAACGAGAATAAGTAGTATGCCAAATCCTTTGGTTGTCATCAATTTAAATTGGTGAAGGAGATGCATGACATAATTCTTATTCTTATTCCTTCAAGGTGATTTAATTCTTTTGTTTGGAGCTTGTTCATCATATCATATCCTTGGTACTAAGTTGTTCATCTTGTTTTCCGGAGCTTCAAGTTATTTCAATTATATCATTTCAAAGCTCCATCTAATTCATCGCAGGCCTTGAATCTTATTCTTTTCATCTTTCACTTCTCTTGCTTTCATTACCGGAGTTCTCATGGTGGTTCATCATGTTTTAATTCATCCTCGAAGTCTTCATCAAGATTCTTGTTGGAGCTCAAGCATTCTTCATCATGCTTTCCAAGTGCAATTCTTTCTTCCTTATTGTTTCAGATGGTGTTATGTCATTTTGACAATTCCTTCATGTTACATGATTCACGAGTTGTCAGGAATGAGATATTTAAAACCATCATTTCTTTCCCTCTAGGAGATCTTTTCAACCCCTCATTGTTGTTTCTTGGAGTTATCTTGGGTTCTATTTCACCTAAAAGCTTTCCCTAAGGATTGTTGCTATTATGGTGCTTATAAATGACCCAAGTTCTTCATTTATCATTCCGGTGATATAAGTTTTTCATCTCCTTGTTGATCTCAATCCAATCAATCGTTTTCGTTAGTGGCCATTTGTCACCTCATAATTTTGAGATGTTTTCCATAAGCCCACTTCAAGCTTATTCTTTTGCTGTTGATTTTTTCCAACAACTCCGTTAAACCCTTCTTTATAAGGATGCTCTTTCAAATTCAATTTTGAGAGAGATTGTCTTTTTCTTCTCCGTTCTTTTCTTTCCAACGACCTATGCTATTCTTTCATTCCGGAGGCTTTGTGATGATCTCTCTTTGACCATCATATTGTTTTATCGAGATCATGTTCTTTCCCTTGCTTATCTTTTAACCGGAGTGTTGTATTCTTCATTCAAGTTACGTCATCTTATCAAGTTTTGCCTATCTTTTAACCGGAGTGCTGTCTGAATCTTTCTTACACCTTGTGCCATTCTTTCAATTGTTTCGGAGGCAATATGTTGTTGTTTTCATCAAGTATCTTCCCAACTTGGCTAGCTCATGTTAATTCCTTCCATTTTCAGACGGAGTGCTGCCCAAATTCTGTCATTCTTATTCCTTGGCTATACCGTGGCAGTTTCATATTCTTTTGGTTCGTGAGCTCTTGTTTCATGTCTTTCAACCTACAAGGTTCTCATAATGCTTCTTGTTCCTCTTTTCTAACGGAGTGTTTCATCTACGTTCATCTCCGTTGTAATCTTGTTTCAATTTGTTCAACCTCTCAAGGTTCTTTGGTTTCACTCGTTTGTCAGAAAAGCAATTTTGTTTTACCTCTTCTTTTTTGTTTCTACACGATGCCATCTCTAGGATCTCGGGTCGAGATCCTCTGTTAGTGTGGGAGAGTTGTGACGCCCGAAGACCGACGTCCCAGAAGATCCCAGAAGATTCCAGAAGATTCCAGATGTTCCGGGTTCTCCCGTGTGTTTCAGTTGTGCTTGCTTTATTTATTTTGCATTGCATCATGTCATCATGCCATCATGTCATATTTTTTTTGCATCTCAACCTAAATAAATTGTGTGGACCTTCGGTCCATTTAAATCGAGGGAAGGTGACTTCTCTTTATAACATATAAAAGCCTCTCAATATTAGTGGGGAGCTATATTAATAAATATTCCATTTGTTTGGAAATAACCCAACACACGTGCATATATTTCCCCATGCCTTTTTTCTTCTCAATCCCTTGCCAAGACCTCCTCCTCCTTTTTTTTCATGTCTTTTGGAAGTGCTTGGTTGGCCTAAAGATTTATGCAAGTTTGAGTTATTTCCGAACTCGCATAAATTTGTAGTCTCTAAAAATTGCCAAAGCATTTTATTAAAATAGCCCACAATTCCAGGGTTGTAGGGATATTTTTATCTCAGTCAAAACCATCTCCAAACTCTCTGGGCATTTCTATTTTTGTTCTTTTTCTTTTAATGGAAAAAGATCAGCAGCAGAGAAGAGCAGCCAGGCCCCAGCCACTGGACTCTTTTTGGCCCAAGGCATCAGCCGCCTGGCCCTTTTCCCTCCAGCAGCTGGCCCATCTCCTCTCCAGCAAGGCCCATTGGCCCATCTCCTCACCTGCCCAGTCCTTTTTCTAACCCTAGGCCCGACCGGCAGGTCGCCCGCATTGCTCCTCTCCTTCCCCGTTTTCCCTCAGCGCCGTCGCTCCTTCTATCGCATCGCCAGAGTCTCCCGATCCCCTTCCCAGGCCTCTGCCTCGCCCTGGCCGAGCGCCGCATCGCCAGAGTCCCCAGCGCCCCGAGCAGCCTCCGTCTCCAGCCGACGGCGCCCGGCTCGTCCGTCCTCCAGGGCGCAGCCACCCCTGCACCCCGCCGCCACTTCGCCTGGTCCTCCAGCGCCGCGCGGGCGCGCCCCGACCTCCTCCTCGCGTTCCCGCAGCACACCGCAGCCGCGGCCGTCCGTCCGCCAGCGCGAGCTCTGTCCTCGAGCATCCCTGCGGCCCCGTCCTCCTGGCCCGAGCCCGAGGCCCCGAGCGCCCCGGCCAGGAGCCAGCGAGGCTGGTCTCACTACTCGACCGGCCAGGCCCGGCGCCCCGCGACCCTGCCGTTCCTCCGTGCAGCCTCCCTTCGTCCTCGAGCCGCCCGTCCAGCGCCCTCCCTCCGTCACCGTCCAGCGCGCGCCGGCGCCCGACCTCGCCTCTGCAGCGTCCAGCGCCGCCTCGCCATGGGAGCCGCGTCTCCAGCAACACCAGTACCTCCGTGGCCTCTCCAGCGCCGCGGCCAGGCCCCGCCTCGCCGTCGTCCAGCACCGGATCCCGCGGCCCCTGCCTCTGCCGTGTTGCCTCCTTGTTGCCATGTTGTTTTGTTGCTACGGTTGTTCGCCAAAACCTTGCTGCCCTTGTCGTTTCCAAGTTCAAACGAGGGAACCAAGTCTGCCAAGTACCATGACGTCGATGCGGCAAGTACCACGACGACCCTCGAAGAGCTTGGATCCGTCAAGTTACACTACCGTCGCCGAGACCAAGTTCCACTACGTCCACGACGACCTTATGACAAGTACCACGACGACCGAACGGCTACGATGACAAGTACATCTACGAATGGGAACGCCTACACGACGACACTACACGACGCGTCAAGTACCCCTTCGGATGCGTCAAGTTCGACTACACATGGAGATCCCGTGTACCCCGATGTCGCAAGTACCATGACACGTAACGTGAACGTCTACCGTCGCCGAAGACCCATGAACAACTACTTCCTCTTCGGCCGTGTACCACTACTTCCTCTACGAACGAGAACGGCTACTTCCTCTTCGGAAATGAGAACGACTTCTTCCTCTACGAACGTGTATCACTACTTCCTCTACGATCTCGAACCACTTCGAGAGAGAACGCTTCGAAGGTATAACCCCGAGACGATGACCCGTGTGATGCTTGCTTGTGTTGTATGAAATGTCTCCCGTGAGTGCTCCGTGCCCGTTTCGCCCTTTTGTCATGTTCCTCGGTTGCCTCGTCGCCGACCCGTGGGAACCCGGTGACGGGATCAACAAACTTTCATCTTGTTCGACTTGCTCACGTCGATTCTTCTTTTGCACCGGACTCTCAACGAGTTACCGGAACCGAGATGTTGCGTTGCATCATTTTCGGATCGTTGCCGTGGCACCCTTTTCCTTCCACCACGGTGACAAATGCTTCATATCTCTCTTGTCAACCTTTTAATAAACTTGCATAAACTTGATCATGTCATCCGCATCATATTAACAACATGAGAAAGTTTAATTGTTGTTTGCTTATAATTGCTAAACATGCACATGGGAATTTTCCGGACTTGTTGTTGTTATCTCCGGCCTCATTTAAAATGCCTAAATAGTGTAGTTTTATTATGCTTCACCTCTTGCCATGTGAACAAACATTTAATCTTGTCTTGTAAATAACGAGAGTAAATTAAATGATTTAAATGTGGTGTTTCGTCAATATGCAACTCGTTGCATATTGAGCTCCACTTAACTTGTAGTTTTGTTTGTGCATCTTGCCATGCCTTGCATATTTAAACCGGACATGCATCATACTTGTTTGTGCATCGTATGCCATGTTTAGGTTTTGAGTGTTTACCGTGTTGTTTGTTTCTTTCCGGTTTGCTTCTCTTGATAGCTTCGGTTTCGTTCCGGAGTTGTGAGGATTCGCTCGACTGTTGCTCCTTCTGCTTCATGGATTCGTTCTTCTCCCTTGCGGAATCCCAGGCAAGATGATCATACCCTTGGATACCTTTACTACCATTGCCATGCTTAGTTGTCTCGATGCTATCGTTACATGTCGCGCTACCCATCTTTTGTCAGCCCTCTCCTTGTTGCCATGAAACCTCTAACTTTGAAACCTTCCTAGCAAAACCACTGTTTGGCTATGTTACCCGCTTGCTCAGCCCCTCTTATAGCGTTGTTAGCTGCAGGTGAAGATGAAGATCGTTTCAGGAGGGAACTTGTTGTTGGATATATCACAATATCTATAATTATTATTAACACACCTATATACTGGGCATGGGTGGAAGGCTTGGCCTTTTGCTCGGTGTTTTGTTCCACTCATGCCACCTTAGGCGCCGATAAACCGGCATTATGTTCCTTGATTTTGCGTTCCTTACACGATGGGTGAAATGGGGACCCCTTGACAGTTCGACTTTGAATAAAACTCCTCCAGCAAGGCCCAACATTGGTTTTAATTCGCTCATAATAACAACTTAATTAATTAATTAATTTGCATAGGGAGTTAGCGCTACCCGAGGATTCTTAATTCTACATAACAGGGGGGGGGGGGCAGTGCTGATGGTGTTGGTCCCAAACCAGAGTCACTTGCGGATACTACCCAGTTCGCTGGGGTCTTCGGTATCTGTACGTAGCGCTCATCCGGACGTGGCCTGAGACGAGATACGCGCGGCTACTATCAGGGTGTCGGCACGCCGGGAGGTCTTGCTGGACTTGTTTTACCATTGTCGAAATGACTTGTGCTACCGGGATGCCGAGCCTAATCGGATTTTCCCTAAGATAAGGGGTGATGATATTATATTTATCACTTCAGCTAATCGTGAGAGCTTGTGATGGGCTAAGTTGGGACACCCCTGCAGGGTTATGATCTTTCGAAAGCCGTGCCCGTGGTTATGTGGCAGATTGGAATTTGTTAATGTCCGGTTGTAGAAAATTTGATAGATGATCCGAAGTAAAACACACAACTGTGTGAGTAACCGTGACTGTCTCTTTTCACTTTGAGAAGAGAACACGGTGGGGTTATGTTTGATTCGTATGTAGTTCAGGATCTTTAGCGATCACCTCTTTTGCGACCGTTTGCGTAGATGCTCTTCTCATTCTGGTACTCGTAAGTTAGCCACCATTTTTTGCTTAGCCGCTGCTGCAACCTCACCACTTTACCTCTTCCTACCCATAAAGCTTTGCTAGTCTTGATACCCATGGTTATGGGATTGCTGAGTCCTCGTGGCTCACAGATACTACAACACCAGATGCAGGTTCAGCCGAGTTTGAAGCAGGAGCTGGTTAAAGTGCTTCACTGGGAGCTCGATGAAGAGAGTTTGGCCGTATGCTTGTGGCGTTTCGACGATCAGTAGTGGTTTCTACTAGGATTCGATCCTGACCTATGGCTTTATGTTGTTTTGGTATCTTTCTTTTGGTTCTTACCCTTAGATGGGCTGTGATGTTTTGAATGATGTTTTGCTTATGTAATGTATTTTGTGAAGTGGCGAGTGTAAGCCAACTATCTCCTTTTGCAATTTAATCCCTCTTTTACATGAGTCGTGCAAAGATACCAAACTTGAGATCATTCTAGGATGGGCTTATACCTTTAAGTCGTGCCTCGACACGTAGGAGCTATAGTCCCATCCTGGGCATTATAGGGAGAGACTCCGGGGCGTGTACAGCCCCGTCCTCACACGTCGCTTGAACGGCAGGACAGCCAAGGTGTATATGGGTCCTCCTCAGGATGAGTTGAACGACTCTGAGGAAGTTCTCGTGAGCTTACGCATCACTCACGAGACCCTACCCTGAAGCGGGTTGCGCCTGAGTCTTCTTCTGCAAAATGTGAAAAGAGATGCGTTGTGTTGACCTGCGCCGAGTGCATCTCTAGAGGGCATTGCATGAGAAGACCGGAGCACCAACGACCCCAGGAGGTGACATTAGCAGGACCGGCCCATAAGACAGATCTCAGCCGCTGGATTTGTTGACGCTGCAGGGACGGACCGGAGCACAGACGCTGTGCCCAGTCTTCTCATGCAATAGTCCAAAAGAAAAACAACTGGCGCGCGGTTCCCGCGTGAGCGAGGCACCTACCACGGGCCCCCACTTACCCATCCATGATTAGCCCATGCGAGAACAAGGTATCAAGGACCACGGGAGGTGACGTCTCGGGAATGGCTCACGAGATAGAGCTCAGCCCTTGGATATAGCGACACTATAGGGACGGACCCGAGCATAGACGTCGTGCCAGTCCTTAATCATGGGGCGGTCGCGAGTGGGCTCGCAAGGGCTCATGACCTTAGCGGCGGTGAGTACGCCGAGCATATAGATAATGCAAATAGGAAGAAGCAACTAGCCTTGATTTATGCACAAAAGAGACAGCTGCGGGGGATGAGCCCCAGCAGCCCGTGGGGCGCCCTCGGTTGAATACCTGAGACATCACCTGACACTTGTCGAAGAAGAGTTGGGGTAGCTGAAGACGCGAGCCGTGCGGGTCGCCCCTGAGGATCGTCGGGCTCCTGAGGCCCAGGGGCTCCGGAGGTCCTTAGTGGTCACGGGGGTCTGGCTCCCGCTCCGTCTGGACCGCCCGCCACTGAGCCTCCCGAGCCCCCAAAGCCTGCCGCGCGAGGCTCTGGAACGTGGTGGCTGCGTTGCGGAAGCCGAAGAGGGTGCAAATGTAGCTGCAGGGGAGAGCCCTCCTCCAGCCGACTGCCATCGGCCAGAAGGGCTCCAAAGAAGCGGCTCGATTGAGGCCCGCAACGTCGATGCAGATGCGGAAGTGGTTGCATGGGTTGCGGGTAGGTGAGCATGGTATCGTGCGGTTGCGCCCACCGCGTATGAGCCTTGCGTACTGAAGTTTCTCGATAACCTGGTCGATGAAGTCCTGAGCCCCCAGCGCTGTACGGCCCACGCTGGGCTCACAAAAATGCACGTCGAAACACGCATGCAGGTGGTGCCCGAACACCTCTCTCGAGACACTGGTCACACCAGAGACGCTCCAAAGGAGAGCCCCCGAGCCCGTCCTGAGAGGGCCGTCGGGTGCGCCTCCCTATGCGAGGATGGATGGCACCTCGTCGGCAAGCGCGTGTCCGGAGACGGGGCCGTCAGGAGCCTCCGTGTCCTGAGGTCCATCGGCGGGCAGGTTCTTCTTCTTCTTAGGGGCGGTCTGCAGGGCGAGGATGGCTCCACCTTCGTCGGGGCTCTCAACCGCCACAGTCTGGTAGGCGCGCTCCAGGGAACGCACTGCTTCCTTCTCGTCGGAGGCGATTGTGATGACTCTGCCACTCCCGGGCATCTTGAGGACGTTGTAGCCATGATGGGTCGCCGCCATGAACTTGGCGAGGGCAGGATACCCAAGGATGGCATTGTACGGGAGGTGGATGTTGGCGACATCGAAGTCGATGAGCTCGGTGTGATAGTTCTCGCGATCACCGAAGGTGACGGGGAGGCGGACCTGCCCCATCGGGAGTGTGGAGCCATCAGTGACTCCGTAGAATGGCTTGGTCGGGTGGAGCTGATCATAGGGGACCTGGAGCGTCTCAAAGGTCTGGACAGAGAGGACGTTGAGCCCTGCTCCACCGTCGATGAGGGTCTTGGTCACGAGGACGTTGCTGATGGTCGGAGTGCAGAGCATTGGGAGAGCACCTGGGGCTGCGGTGCACTTGAGCTGGTCCTTGGGGTCGAAGGCGATGACCTGCTTGGTCCACCTGAGGTTGCGCGCGGCGTCAGGCCTGGGAAGCGCCACGTTCACCTCGCGAGCGAACTACTTGAAGATGCGGTGGGAAGCCGGAGCATGGGCTCCTCCCAAGATGCGTGCAACCGCGCGTGGCTCCTGAAAGCCCCCTGCTCCATTTTCCTGGCGGTTGTCGTCATTCCTTCTTGGCGGTGGTGGCAGCGGAGGCAGACCCGCGTTGCCCTGAGAGAGACCCTCACAAGGCTGGTCGCGCCAGGGGGCGTCACGAGGAAGCTCCTGCTAATGGTCTTCACGAGGTTGGTCGCGCCATCCTTGGCGCGAGTTCCTGCCGTCCCAGCGTCCTCCACCACGGCCCCCTCCGCGGCCGTAGCCGCGGTTGTCGCGCTCAGGGCGCCGCCCGCCACGCCCGCCGTGCATCGCCTGAGCTTCTAACGGTCATTGGTGTTGTCGGTGTGAACATCGGGGAAGAGGCAGTTGATGACCCACAACCATAAGGGATCTATTGCAGCATTTTCGATAAGTAAGAGTGTTGAACCCAACGAGGAGCAAAAGGTATTGATAAGCGATTCTGAGCAAGAAATTACTGCAAGCACTGAAAGATAACTTTTAGGGGTTTTCTTGATATAAGCAACAGGAAAGTAAAAGCAAGCAAAGTAAAAGGTACTGAGAGTAACAAGTGGCCCAATCCTTTCTGAGCAAAGGAGAGACCTAGCAACTGAACTTATAAAGGCTAAAGCGTTCCTGAGGACACACGGGAGAGGTAGTCATGTGCTTTCGCCATATTCCGTATCGATACTATGTTATGTGTTGATAAGTGTTGAGTGGGTGGATCTATGCTAGTACACTCTCTAGACTAAGATGAGTGCACTCTTATGATTAAACACATTGCAAGCATCCGCAAATACAAGATAGAATTTAAGGCGAAAGCCTAACCATAGCAATACGACCGATGATCCAATGATCCCTTGTGCAAAAGCGTGCGAACTGGGGTTCAGGTTTCTGTCACTCCGGCAACCCACCGTAAGCATTCTTTGTACACAATGTATTCCCCTAGGTCCTTAATAAGGCGAAGTGTTGAGTGTTCGACTCACACATCACCACTAGTAGAATGACAACACAACTTAAGTATCAAACAACACATATTACTTCAACAACATATGACTACTAACAACAAGACTTTTCCCATGTCCTCAAGAACTATGGTAACTACTCACAAGACATAAAAGAGATCATGATCAGTGGAGATAAATGGATGATAAAAAATCTGGACATAATGATATTTCTCCAACAAAACTCAATAGTATTCACCACAAAGTAGTAATCAACACCGATGGAGTAGAGAGGATAGGTAGTACGAGTTACAACACAAGTTGCAATTGTGAGATGAGATTTGGATGAAGATGGAGATGGTGCTGATGTTGGGGATGATGTTGATGATGATCTCGATGATGCCCATGACGATGGTGATGACGATGGCGATGATCTCCCCTTCCGGGAGGTGATCTCCCCGGCGAAATCTGCCCGCCGGAGATGGCTTTTTCTTCTCTGTAGGTTTCCACCACGGAGCGGCGGCGGAACTCCGTAAAAACTCTCGTTTTTAGGGGTTTCGGATAATGGAGAGTATATAGGCAAAAGGGGGCAGCCGGAGGTGGGCCAGGGGCTCCAGGCGCCCCCCCGGCGCGGCCAGGGGGGGCGCGCCCCCAGGGCGCCTGGGCACCCTGTGGCCCCCCTCTGGTTGCCCTTTCGCGTGTCTTCGTGATTCGTCTGAAAAATACTCTCCGTCGATTTTCAGGTAATTTGGAGGTATTCTTCTTCAGCAACTCATCGTCCACGTTTTACCGCTGAATCCTGCGTCTGCTGCATCGGCACCGGAAAGTTGCAAACTGTGTAAAATAGGCCAAAACAACATAAGAAAATCATCGTAACGTGAAATATATCAATGAATAAGGATAAATTACGATATAAAATTGTGATGCATTTTGGACGTATCAACACCCCCAAGCTTAGACCTCGCTTGTCCCCAAGCGAATGCTGAGCTCGGTAAACCTGTCCACAAGTTTAGAGAGTGAAGTGTCGATAAGTAGAATACGGACAAGAAGCATCATAGCTTCTTCACCAACTCAGATATCCTCAACAGCAATCTTCAACTCATAAGGCCCTTATAAAAGAGTGGTAACACTTATATTCGAAAGTAAGGCTAAGGAGACTCATCAAATCATAGCAAACATTTCCTTTGGTCAAAGAACAACAAATAGCTTTAACTCTTGCTCTTTCTTATGTTTTGATGAGATTAATTGAAGCTTTTGAAAGAACATGTTATAAGGCAAGAAGTGAAAGTGTTAACACAAAGGAAGATATTTGCCTTAGCTGGGCTTGACAAACAACTTACTTATCAAATGATAATGTCAACAAGGATATGATATGACCAATCTTAATGCAACTTTATATGAATGAATCCTTGTCAACATCAAATGTCTGCTCTCTTTAAGAATAGAAGGAAGTAGGAATAACTGACTCAACCTAAAATTAAAAGATAGGCCCTGCTCTAGGGAAGTAGGGAAAACTCATGTGCTATCCTTAAATCAAACAGAATGAAAACAAGTTTTGAGAGGTGCATGATTTGTCAACGAATGCTAATAGATAACTCAGTTACTTCTCGAGCTGGACAAGTTTCGAGGAACGGCTCCCGCATGAGGACGATCACATCCTCTTAATCTCCTTTGTTTATCACTGCCAAAGTTTTCTGATTTCTCATGAACAAAGTGTGAAGGAGGGTTTGTTTGTTATATTATTTTTGAGCCGGGCGCACTCTTTGCCAGTTCCTTCTCGTATTATGGGTTTGCACATTAGACATGCAATCCCGGGGTGAAGCTTGTCCAACTCAAAAATACCATGAATTAACTATTACTTCCTCATGAGCTAAAACAGAGGCACAAAATAAAAGATTTTGAACATTTAAGGATAACACATAAATTCTATACTTTAGGAGGTGGTAGTGGAATACCACGAATAGGAAGGTATGGTGGACTCATATGGAAGGTATTGGTTTAAGGGTATGGATGCACAAGCAGAATTCCGCTTAGTACAGAGTTAGGCTAGCAAAGGTTTTGAGAGAACAGACAATTGATGATGACTATGACGCAAAGCAATATAAAGCATAAACATTGAGGTAAGCATAACACATCAAGTTGTCTTCCTTGTCAGCATAACACTTCAAGCATAATAACATAAAGGTTTTGGCTATGTCGATACTTTTAAGAAAATCATGCTTGTTGTTATGACCAAAGCTATGTTTGCCAAGATTAAATAAAGTTTTCACAGCCATACCTGATATAAGGTCAATACTCCCCATAAGAATCATCATATAAGGTCGATTGCGTGAAGAGAATACCGAGTGCAGCAAAAGGAACCAATAAACTTCTCATTAATATTCCCTCATAGACGACTCCACACTCACGGATACAATCTCTCCACCGAAGGAGTGATAGACCTCAATGCACACACCTATTTCATATAGCAACCTCCCTAAACATGATATGACTCTACTTGACTCTAAAAGACAAAAGATAAAGATAAAGATACCGGGCACTCCCCCAAGCTTGGAACAAGCCAAGGGAATGCCGTTACCCAAGGAGATTTCACTCCTCATTCTTGTTGGCGTTGATCACGTAGTCCTCGGCGAAACGCTTCCATGGAAGGGGTTCTCCAGTCTCATATGAGAAGTTTGTCTCCTGAATCCTGCATGCAGCACCCATACCCATGCGCATAAACTTTAGTTCATACTCACAGTTCTGGTTATGTAGATCATAAATTTGCCCTAGGAGCTCTTCAATTCTTTCTTCAGACGCGGTGATGCTTTTCTACATCTCCTTCATCTCCTTCAGGAAGTAGGTCTTCAGCTCGTTGATGATGTCAAAGTTAGCTTCAACACCATGCTCGATCATCTTCTTGTACTTGAAGACTTCTTGCTCCACTTCTTCCAGCCTGGCCTGGATGCTCACCTCCTTGATAGGTCCCTTCAGATCTTCTTGATGAAGGACACCGTCCTCCATCCGAACAACCTGAGGGTGCTTCTTCACCTCAGCGAGGTAAGGGTTGATGACGTTGACGACGAACTTGTCCTTGGGGGAACTTGGAGAGGCCATGGCACCTAGATTCAGCTGAAAGGTTCCCTGGCAGAAACAGATCAAAAGGAAAACACATGAAATCGCAAGATACGTTGCCGGAACAATCCGGGCAAATATATAGCAAAAATTTATGCACAGAAAGGAAGGTAACATGCTAAAGCGGGGTCGGAGACGGACTCCCGGGTGTCCAGGCGCCTGGCGGCGCGGCCAGGAGGTAGGGCGCGCCAGGGGGGCGCCTGGACCCCCTGGAGCTCGTCTCCGGCTCCGCTTAGGCTCAGAATTTTACTAATTTTGCAAAAACTCATAATATGGAACTTTTATGGCGGTTCGTGATGTTTCCTTACCGTAATACATACCTTTTCTTTATTCTGCTTCTGCTGGCGTCTGAAACAGGGCTGCAACATGTTCTTCGTGAGTTGTTGTGTATATTAAATTCACATCAACATTGACAGGATCTCCTGCTATGTAATGCTTAAGTCTTTGCCCATTCACAACTTGAGGTTTGGTGCCTTCAAAATTGTTAATCTTAATTGCGCCAGACCGATAGACTTCTTCAATATGAAATGGCCTTCCCACCTGGAAAGTAGTTTGCCTGGAGAAAACCTGAACGAGATCTAAACAACAAAACTTTATCACCAACATTAAATTCACGTTTCAAAATCCTCCTATCATGCCACTTTTTTACCTTTTCCTTGAACATTTTAGCGCTCTCGTAAGCTTCACTTCTCCATTCATCTAGAGAAGTCAAGTTCATGAGACGCTTCTCACCAGCCAATTTTGGGTCAGCATTAAGCTCTCTAACAGCCCAGAAAGCTTTGTGCTCTAACTCTAATGGCAAATGGCAAGCCTTGCCATACACCATCTTATAGGGGGACATGCCCATGGGGTTTTTGTAAGCAGTTCTATACGCCCACAAAGCATCTCCTAACTTATTTGACCAGTCCTTTCTATTTCTGTTTACTGTCTTCTGCAAGATCAACTTAATCTCTCTATTGGTGAGCTCAACTTGCCCACTAGTTTGAGGATGGTATGGTGAAGCAATTCTATGATTGACATCGTATTTGGCTAAAGCTTTTCTAAAAGCTCCGTGCGTGAAGTGTGATCCTCCATCAGTCATGAGATACCTAGGTACACCAAACCTAGGAAAAATTACATCCTTGAGCATTTTCAAAGATGTCTTGTGATCAGCACTTTCAGTGGGGATTGCTTCAACCCACTTGGTCACATAATCAACAGCTACTAAAATGTGCGTGTACTTGTGCGAAGAAGGAAAATGACCCATAAAGTCAAAACCCCAGCAATCAAAAGGTTCAATCACTAGTGAGTAATTCATAGGCATCTCATTCCTTCTACTAATGTTACCAACTCTCTGACATTTATCACAGGCTAAAACATAATTTCTAGCATCCTTAAAGAGAGTAGGCCAATAAAAACCTGATTGAAGAACCTTATGTGCAGCCCTCTCACCGGCATGATGTCCTCCATAGGGACTATCATTACACTGTTTGAGAATGTCCTTTTGCTCATGTTCCGGTATGCATCTTCTCACGATCCCGTCGGGGCCTTCTTTGAAAAGATGTGGGTCATCCCAAAAGTAGTGCCTCAAATCATGAAAGAACTTCTTCCTTTGCTGAAATGTTAAACCTGGAGGCAAATACTTTGCAACAATAAAATTAGCATAATCTGCAAACCAAGGATCGGAAAGAGATTGTACTTTTACAACGGCAAGTTGTTCGTTTGGAAAACTGTCATTGACTGGGATGGGATCGTGCGGTATATCTTCCATCCTTGAAAGATTGTCCGCCACCGGATTGTCTTCCCCTTTCCTATCAACAATCTGCAAATCAAATTCTTGAAGAAGGAGTACCCATCTGATAAGCCTTGGCTTGGCATCCTTCTTTGTCATAAGGTACTTAATGGCAGCATGATCAGTATGAATAATAACTTTGGAATCAACAATATACTGCCTAAACTTATCACAAGCAAATACTACAGCTAAGAATTCCTTCTCAATAGTAGCATAATTTCTTTGAGCACTATCAAAAGTTTTGCTAGCATAATGTATAACATTCAATTTATTATCAACTCTTTGTCCTAAAACAGCTCCAACAGCGAAATCACTAGCATCACACATAATCTCAAAAGGTAAATTCCAGTCAGGTGGTTGTACTATAGGAGCGGTTATTAAAGATTTCTTAAGGACTTCAAAAGCTTCCTTACAATCCTCATCAAATACAAAAGGAACGTCCTTCTGGAGAAGATTAGTGAGGGGCCTCGAAGTCTTAGAAAAGTCTTTAATAAATCTTCTATAGAAACCAGCATGACCAAGAAAACTGCGAATACCTTTGATGTCCCTTAGATAGGGCATCCTCTCAATAGCTTCGATCTTGGCCTTGTCCACTTCAATTCCCCTTTCGGAAATTTTGTGACCAAGAACAATTCCTTCGTTAACCATGAAGTGGCACTTCTCCCAGTTGAGTACCAAATTTGTCTCCTCGCATCTCTGCAAAACTTTATTAAGGTTGTGGAGACAATGGTCAAAGGAGGTTCCATAGACAGAGAAATCGTCCATGAAGACTTCCATAATATCCCCACAGTAACCATGAAAGATAGCAGACATACACCTTTGAAAAGTAGCAGGGGCATTACATAAACCAAAAGGCATACGCCTGTAAGCATAAGTACCAAAGGGACAAGTAAAAGTGGTCTTCTCTTGATCAGCAGTGTTAACATGAATTTGAGAGAAACCAGAATAACCATTGAGATAACAAAAGTGTGTATTTTTGGATAACCTTTCAAGCATTTGGTCGATGAACGGCAATGTGTAGTGATCCTTCCTGGTTGCCTTGTTCAGCTTCCTGTAATCAATACACATTCTATATCCAATAATAATTCTCTGAGGTATTAGTTCATTCTTATCATTAGGAACCACAGTTGTACCTCCTTTCTTAGGAACACAATGTACCGGGCTTACCCACTTACTATCAGCTATAGGGTAGATAATACCTGCGGCTAGAAGCTTGAGAATCTCAGTTCTTACAACATCCATCATATTCGGGTTCAACCGTCGTTGATGATCAACAACTGGTTTAGCATCAGGCTCAAGGTTGATAGTATGTTGACAGATAGATGGACTAATCCCCTTAAGGTCATCAAGGGTATAGCCAATTGCGCCTCGGTGTTTACGAAGTACTGCCAATAGTTGCTCTTCTTCATATCCTGAAAGGTTAGAGTTGATAATAACAGGATATACTTTCTTTTCATCTAAATAAGCATACTTGAGCGTATCGGGAAGAGGTTTAAGATCGAACACCGGGTCTTCTTTTGGTTTTGATAAAATTCCCAAAGGTTCAACCGGAAGGTTGTGCTTCGGGATAGCAGGTTGCCTCAAGAATATTTCATCTAGTTCATTTCTTTCCTGCATATGAAAATCATTCTCGTGGTCCTCCATATATTGCTGCAAAGGATCATTAGGGGGAATAGCAATAGAAGCAATACTTTCAATAAGTTTATCATCACTAGGTAAATCGGTACCACGAGGCTGCTTAGAGAACTTAGAAAAATTAACTTCATATGGCTCACCATTGAATTCAACAGAAACCTTACCTTTCTTGCAATCTATTATAGCTCCACAAGTTCTAAGAAAAGGTCTACCAAAAATAATAGGACAGAAATTGTCCCTCTCTGAACCAAGTACTAGAAAGTCGGTAGGGTATTTTACCTTTCCACATAGGACTTCAACGTCCCTCACAATTCCGATAGGAGAGATAGTTGTTCTGTTTGCAAGATGAATGGTAACATCAACTTCTTCAAGTTCACAAGGGGAAATCTCACCGGTGATCTCTTCATAAAGTGAATAGGGGATAGCACTAGCACTCGATCCCAAATCGCATAGCCCATAGTAATTGTGATCTCCTATTTTAACAGATACCACTGGAGTACCTGAAATTGGGCTTTTATTCTTGGCTGTGACAAGGTTAGTGGAAACAGCACAAAAATTCACATTGGAATCCAAAACATCATTAGTAACAAGGTCTTTAATCAATGCAACATGAGGATCGACCTTGATCTGGTCCTCAGGCTCATCAATTCTTCTCTCACTTTTATTTATTACGCCTGTCACAAGAGAGTGCTCCCTTATCCTTGTGGGAAAAGGAGGCTTTTCATATATAACTGCAGGCAAAATAGGGTCAGCAACATGAATATCAACAGGTAGCTCTTTAAAAGGTTCATGATGCTGGTCTCTCTTCTTTTTAAAAGAATCAACGTGAGAGGCAAAATTCTTACAGAAATCAATCATTAGATGGGAATCAAGACCAATCTTAGAGCAAAAAGTATCGAAGTAATCAATTTTCGCATAGCTCTCAATATAATCATGTTCATAATTTATAGCGGGTTCAATACCTTTATCAATTTCCCAATCTTCAGTATTCCTATGGATCCTTTCAATGAGATCCCATCTTTCTTCAACACTCTTCGTCTGAAATACCCCACTAGAGGAGGCATCCAGCATCTCCTTATCCTGACGAGGAAGCCTGGCATAAAAATTTGTAAGTATAATTTCCTTGGGGAGCTTATGAATAGGACATTTGAGCATTAGGGACTTCAACCTCCCCCAAGCTTGAGCAATGCTTTCTCCGTCACGAGACCTAAAGTTATAGATATAGTTCCTGTCTCGATGGATTTCATGAAGAGGATAAAACTTAGTATAAAAGAGGGACATAAGCTCTTGCCAATCAAGCAAGTGCGAGTTATCGAGAAGCTTATACCAATCTGAAGCTTTATCTATAAGTGATATGGTGAACAATTTCCTCATGACAAACTCCCTCGATACACCTGCAAGCTTAAATAATGAACATAGTTGTGACAGATATAGCAAGTGTTCACCGGGATGTCTGTCTCCTGCATAACGATTAGCCAAAACATAGTCGATAATACCAGCTGGTATTTTATAGGGCACAATTTCGGTAGGGGGAGGAGCAACCACCACAGGTGTGGGGCGTCTTCCCACAAGCAACGATCCAATAGCAAGGTTGTCCATAAGGACAAAGAGTAGCAACAACAAAAATAAAAACAGAACTATAAAAACTTCCTTACCAGTTTCACTTTACCAATAGCGCTACGCTCCCCGGCAACGGCGCCAGAAAACGGTACTTGATGACCCACAACCGTAAGGGATCTATTGCAGCGTTTTCGATAAGTAAGAGTGTCGAACCCAACGAGGAGCAAAAGGTATTGATAAGCGATTCTGAGCAAGAAATTACTGCAAGCACTGAAAGATAACTTTTAGGGGTTTTCTTGATATAAGCAACAGGAAAGTAAAAGCAAGCAAAGTAAAAGGTACTGAGAGTAACAAGTGGCCCAATCCTTTCTGAGCAAAGGAGAGGCCTAGCAACTGAACTTATAAAGGCTAAAGCGTTCCTGAGGACACACGGGAGAGGTAGTCATGTGCTTTCGCCATATTCCGTATCGATACTATGTTATGTGTTGATAAGTGTTGAGTGGGTGGATCTATGCTAGTACACTCTCTAGACTAAGATGAGTGCACTCTTATGATTAAACACCTTGCAAGCACCCGCAAATACAAGATAGAATTTAAGGCGAAAGCCTAACCATAGCAATACGACCGATGATCCAATGATCCTTGTGCAAAAGCGTGCGAACTGGGGTTCAGGTTTCTGTCACTCCGGCAACCCACCGTAAGCATTCTTTGTACACAATGTATTCCCCTAGGTCCTTAATAAGGCGAAGTGTTGAGTGTTCGACTCACACAACACCACTAGTAGAATGACAACACAACTTAAGTATCAAACAACACATATTACTTCAACATCATATGACTACTAACAACAAGACTTTTCCCATGTCCTCAAGAACTAAGGTAACTACTCACAAGACATAAAAGAGATCATGATCAGTGGAGATAAATGGATGATAAAAAATCTGGACATAATGATATTTCTCCAACAAAACTCAATAGTATTCACCACAAAGTAGTAATCAACACCGATGGAGTAGAGAGGATAGGTAGTACGAGTTACAACACAAGTTGCAATTGTGAGATGAGATTTGGATGAAGATGGAGATGGTGCTGATGTTGGGGATGATGTTGATGATGATCTCGATGATGCCCGTGACGATGGTGATGACGATGGCGATGATCTCCCCTTCCGGGAGGTGATCTCCCCGGCGAAATCTGCCCGCCGGAGATGGCTTTTTCTTCTCTGTAGGTTTCCGCCACGGAGCGGCGGTGGAACTCCGTAAAAACTCTCGTTTTTAGGGTTTTCGGATAACGGAGAGTATATAGGCAAAAGAGGGCAGCCGGAGGTGGGCCAGGGGCTCCAGGCGCCCCCCCGACGCGGCCGGGGGGGGGGGGGGGGCGCCCCTAGGGCGCCTGGGCACCCTGTGGCCCCCCTCTGGTTGCCCTTTCGTGTGTCTTCGTGATTCGTCTGAAAAATACTCTCCGTCGATTTTCAGGTAATTTGGAGGTATTCTTCTTCAGCAACTCAGCGTCCACTTTTTACCGCTGAATCCTGCGTCTGCTGCTTCGGCACCAGAAAGTTGCAAACTGTGTAAAATAGGCCAAAACAACATAAGAACATCATCGTAACGTGAAATATATCAATGAATAAGGATAAATTACGATATAAAATAGTGATGCATTTTGGACGTATCAGCAGTACGGACGGTAGTCTCTGGGGGGGTCGTTGTAGCCGCAGCCACGCTTTACTTTTGGCTCCGCAGCTAGCACGGTGGGTCCCTTGCGCTTTGCTTCCTTGGCCTTGGCCTTTTTGTTGTCAGCCTCCGCTTCAGGCAGCTCCAGGAGGGAGAGGCGTCCTTCCTCCGCCCTGGCGCACTTTGCTGCAAGCTTGAACATCTCGAGGGTTGTTCATAGATCCTCGTGGATGGCGACCTCCTCCCTCATCCTGACGTCGCGGACACCGTTGGAGAACGCCGAGATGATGGCCTCGTCCGAGACCCTGGGGATCCAGAGGCGCATGGTGTTTGAAAGTGCAACTAATCCCCGGGTGGTTTTGGTAATTAATAACAACATATATATCATTGAACTAATAGTTACTTGAGAATCATTTCAGAGAAGTTCAGTGATATGGGTATGGCAAGGACTGAAGAAGTGGACCCCTCAAAATGCTAAGGCAAGCATTGGCAAAAGCTCAAGACTCCATTTTTGGTTTAGTGATCCAAGATCACATTGAGTCCGTAGGAAAAGCCAATACTATTAAAAGGGGATGAGGTTATGTTGATGATCTGGTTGCTCAAGTGCTTAGTGATGTATCTCCTTAAACTATCAGCAACTTTCACTACAATATACACTCATAAGTAATCTCGGTCCCACCGATAATCCAAACTCAGTCACACCGAGATGAACCACCTCAGCCATAAGCCAAACCCTAGCAAAATCGGATTTTCCGATTCTGAAATCGGTTTCACCGAAACATGAGTTGCCAAGCTTCTGTAACCTTCTGTCATCAAATCGGTGTCACCGAGATGATGAAGTCGGTCTCACCGAAACTGGCAAGCTCTTGTCTTTTGCACGAATCGGACTAACCGAGATGGTATTTTCGGTCCCACCGAAAACCCCAACGTTCACATTATTTGAACTTTCGGTCTCACCGAGTTGTCCACTTCGGTCCCACCGAGATTGCTCAAATGTGTGTAACGGTTGGATTTTTGTGTGGAGGCTATTTATACCCCTCCACCCCCTCTTCATTCATGGAGAGAGCCATCAGAAAGAACTACCACTCCTACCTTACATTTCTGAGAAGAGAACCACCTACCCTTGTGTTGAGATCAAGTTGCTCCACTCCCACCATATGAAACTTGATCTCTAACCTTCCCAAGTTGCTTTCCACTCAATCATTTCTTCCACCACAGCCAAATCAGTGAGGAGAGTTGAGTGTTGGGGAGATTATCATTTGAAGCACAAGAGCAAGGAGTTCATCATCATCTACAACATCTATTACCTTTTGGAGGGTGGTGCCTCCTAGATTGGTTAGGTGTCGCTTGGGAGCCTCCGTCATCGAGATGTGGAGTTGAACCAAGAAGTTTGTAAGGGCAAGGAGATCGCCTACTTCGTGAAGATCTACCCCGAGTAAGGCTAGCCCTCCGTGGGCGTAGGCCATGATGGAATAGACAAGGTTGCTTCTTCGTGGACCCTTTGTGGGTGGAGCCCTCCGTGGACTCGCGCAGCCGTTACCCTCCGTGGGTTGAAGTCTCCATCAACGTGGATGTACGATAGCACCACCTATCGGAACCACGGGAAAAATCACCGCGTCTCCAAAATTGCGTTTGCTCTTCTCCACCTCTCTTTACTACATGTGCAATTTACTTTCCGCTGCCTATACTCTAGAATTGCATGTGTAGGGTGATGCTTGACTTGATCATAATTGTGAATCTGCCAAAAACTGTTCTTTGTCAAAAGGCAGAATTTTTATATTTACAAGTAGTCTAATCACCCCCCCTCTAGACATACTTTCGATCCTACAAGTGGTATCAGAGCTTTGGTCTCCATTGTATAGGTTTCCATTGCATTGGACTCCATAAGCTTGGTTCCACAACCTAGGAGAGTATGGCGTCTAGTGAGGGTAATTTTCGTAGAGGTCCTTACTTTGATGGTACAAATTTTGCTAGTTGGAAGCATAAAATGAAAATGCATATTCTTGGTCATAACCCAGCCGCATGGGGCATTATTTGTGTTGGTATGCAAGGTGAATTCTTCGAGGAAGGAAAAGTTCCGGATCGCGAAGCTACACCGGAAGAATTGCGGATGTTGCAAAACAATGCTCAAGCTTGTGACATTCTCTTCAATGCTTTGTGTCCCGAGGAGTTCAACAAAATCAGTCGTCTTGAGAATGCTAAAGAGATTTGGGATACTTTGGTTGAAATGCACGAAGGTACCGAGTCTGTGAAGGAATCAAAGCTAGATATTCTTCAAGGTCAACTTGACAAGTTCAAGATGAAGGATGGTGAAGGAGTCGCTGAAATGTACTCTAGGCTAGCTCTCATCACAAATGAGATTGCCGGCTTAGGAAGCGAAGAAATGACCGACCGATTCATCATCAAGAAGATTCTAAGAGCTTTGGATGGGAAGTATGACACCGTGTGCACTTTGATCCAAATGATGCCAAACTACAAGACTCTCAAGCCAACCGAAGTCATTGGAAGAATTGTTGCTCATGAGATGACACTTAAGGATAAGGAAGAGCTTCACAGCAAGTCAAGTGGTGCTTACAAAGCTACAAGTGATGCTCCCACAACCTCAAGTGACAAGTTAGTTTCCAATGAAGAGATAAGCCTAATGGTTAAGAACTTCAACAAATTCTACAAGAATAGAGCCAAAGAGAGAAGCTCAAAGTCTAGATCATATGATGAAAAGAGATCTTCTAGTCGTGATCGAAACTGCTACAATTGTGGAAGACCCGGACACTACTCAAATGAGTGTACAGCTCCCCACAAGAGAAGAGAAGAATCTCCGAGAAGAAGAAGTTCAAGAGATGAGTCACCTCGGAAAGAGAGAATGAGTAGAGATGATCGTTATGAACGAAGACCCTCTCGGAGAAGCAAGGATTCACAGAGGAAAGACAAGTCATCAAGGAGCTACACAAGAAGAAGACATCAAGCTCATGTAGGTGAATGGGTCTCCGGCTCCGACTCCGACAATCAATCCGATGGAAGCTATCACTCCGACTCCGACTACAGTCAAGATGAAGGTGTTGCCGGTCTTGCTCTCGTATCCTCCAACTCCAACTCCTACGACTTATTTGATTCACCAAATGAGGGAATTGGAAGATGCTTCATGGCTAAAGGCCCCAAGGTAACACATCCTGAATTCATTGACTTCAATAGTGATGAGGATGACTTGCTTGGTGAAGATGAGCTCTTGCATGATAAATCCAGTGAGCCTAGTAACGATGAAAATGCTAGTAGTCTTTATAGTCGAGAAGAGTCGAATGACAATGCTATGAAGGAGATTGAGCGTCTAACTAAAGAACTAAACACTCTTAAGTTAGCTCATGAAACAACTCAAGAAGATCATAGAGAGCTCCTAAGATCTCATGAGAAGCTACGCTTCGAGAAGCTCACTCTAGAGCAAGAACATGAGTTTCTAAAAGCAATCAATGACGATCTTCGAAAGAAGAGTTCTTCATATCTTGCCAAACGACTTCTCTTGTCTAATTTCTTGCCACCCATTAAGACTAAGCATGACAAGCATAAGAAAAATTCTTCCTCTAATAGTAACAATAACCATGCTAAATCCAATGTTGTTGCTTCTAGTAGTTCTCTTGATTCCACTAACAATGTTTCAAGCCAAGTTACACTTGAGCAAGAGAATAGTTTATTGAAAGGGATCATAGAGAAAGGTGTCTACAAGAGCCTTGCCGGAAGCAAGAACTTTGAGGAAATTGTTCGCAAGCAAGGAAGGCACCGGAAGAATCAAGGAATTGGTTTTGAGCGAAAGTTCAACGCTGAAGGTGTTGAGTGGGAAGAAGGTCAATATCCTACTCCACAGTTTGTTTCTCAAAAGGAGAAGTATGATCCTACTTCTTCCAATGTGGAACAAGCTCAAGATGACCTTCCACCACAAGACCACAAGCTAAAAGCCAAGCATAAGCTTCAAGAGGAGATTGATGCATTCATTGAAGCACCTCAAGCCATGGTCAAGTGGGTTCCCAAGGAAACGTCAAGTTCTACTTTGTCAAGCTCAACTACAACCCCAAGGATTCCCATCAAGATGATGTGGATCCCGAAGAAGAAGAACTAGAAGGTTCTTGAGGGTGACTCCGCCAACATACTTCACTCACATTCATTTTGGCAAAGAACTTGTGCAATCAACTTCCACATCATGCACTAGTTCATGGAGTCACAAACCCTCTTGTTGGTAAGTCAAGGGACAAGGTAATCATTGCTTTCATGGACATCATCTATTGTGAAGTTCAATCTATGTCCATGGATATCTTTGTTTGTTCCTTGTGGGACTAACCCATGTAGGTATTGAAAGTGCCCGAATCCAAAGGATAGCTCCCAACTCTTGATTATCTCCATCAACATTGAGCATCCACATCTTCAACATCTACATGAAGTCTTCTACGACAACCCAAGGTTAGTTTGACCCTTTAAAAGGGGTTCTCACATCTAGGGGGAGCTTTGCTCTAAAAAAAATTGAGCTAAAGCATCTTCAAATGATGTGAACACATCAATGCTTTATGTAAAAGTGGTAACCCCACTTGTGCTTAAACGATGAGTATGACCTATGATCAAATGTTCTCATTTGGCTCCTAAGTCAAAATACTCATATAAAGATGACCTAGTCATCGACAAATTGTGTGTTAATTGCTAGAGTTTTTGGTTGTGCATGTTTGACACATATTTCATTTGCTATCTTATTGTGTGAGCATGTTGGATGCATGATTTTATCCATTCGAGGACATCCATTTGTTGTTTTGGTTGTTTTGATTTTTCTGACCAAATGGATGGACAAGAATGCCTAAGTACCTCCCCTAGCTATCTATGCTTTCTTGTCTCAAATTCTATTCATGCTTACATCACAAACTTTGAACAAGTCATTTTCGGACCCTCCGGGTGAGGAGCACTCGGAGCCACCGATCCGTCAAGGGCTAATCTCCAAAACCTTCTAATTGATTTCGGTCAGACCAACTCACTCAAACTCGGTCAAACCGAAAGCATTTAGACTGATCTAGGTTTTCATCTCGGTGAAACCGAGTTGTGATTTTCGGCGTGACCGGAGTGCATAACTGCCTAGCAGTTATCCATCTCAGTGCCACCAAGTTTTACAACTCGGTCCCATCGACAGCAAAGGGGTATATATACTAAGGGCCGCGCGCGTTGATTCCTCCTTCAAACGTTTCTCCCCCACATCCCCTGCTGTCGTCGCCTTGGTCTCCGGATCGTCGCCGTCGTCGCCTGTGCGCCCTCGCCGCAGGTCTCCATCGCCGTCAACGGACATCTCCTCTGCGCCGTTGCCGCCGTAGAGAAACTCCACCAAGTTAGGGTGAGTTTTGATCCCACTCGTGCTCCCATCTCCGATTCAATGCACGTTTGGATTGCCTAGTATCTTGCCACGATTGAAATCTTCCTGTACACCAGATTGGTTCGTTTGAACTAGATTCGAGTAAAAAATTTTAGGGTTAGGTTTCCTCAGAACACATCTCGGTGAGACCGACTTTAAAATTTTGGTGTGACCGATTTGGCCTCTGGCCATTGCACTGCACCCTTCGGTCCAACCGAGTTGTGCAAATCGGTGTGACCGAAATGTAGTTTTTGTGAAACCCTAGTGTTTTCGGCAGGACCGAAACCCACTTCGGTCAAACCGAAAGTGGTGTGCCAAGCTCCTGTTTAACACTTCGGATTCACCGAAACTCAAACTCGGTCTGACCGAAATGTCTTCTGTGAAAACTTAAAACTAGAACTTGAACTCATTTTTTTGCAAAAACTTCTGCAGTTTGTGATAACTCTTCTTCTCTGCCTATACCTTATCTATTCACAGGTTGTCAGCCATGTCAGATACCAGTGACAGTCAGAACAGGTCAGAGACACCCATTGCAGACATTCCAGAGGCAGACACTAGTCCTGATCCTAGTAGCCCATTTGATGATGGTGAGAGAAGTACACCAAGTGGCATGCCTCCTGCAGCCACTAGAGCTAGAAAGGAGAAGAATTCCGATGATGAAGATTCAGATTTCGTTGTTGAGGAAGAAGTAACCTCAAAGCCTAAGAGGAAGGTTGTTGCCAAAGAGCAACAAGGTCAGCAAACTAAGAAGGGCACCAGCAAAGTAAAGCAGTCAACTGTTGCTAAGAAGCTGAATTTGGGAGAGGCAGCTGCAAGCAAAGTGAAGAAAACCTCCAAGAGAAAAAGGGTAGTGTATACTGATTCTGATGCAGATGCAGCAGTCGAGGATGAGGATGAGGAAGCACCCCAGCCTCCTCCTCAGAAGTCTAAGCTCATGGGTGATGCCATTAAGGCTGGAGCCACTTCAAAGCCCAAGAAATCTGCTCAAGCTAAGGCAGCTCCAGCAAAGCCTGCTGCCAAGCCCAAGAGGACCACCAGAAATATTCCAGCGTCTGAAAAGAACAAGGATGATGTGCCACCAGCTGAGTCTGACGAGGAAGGACAAGTTTTGCTGAAACTTCGTCCAAAACTGCCACTTCACAATGATGCTCATCCTCAAGCTGAGGATATGAAAGCAAGGAAAGATAGAGGTCTCAGGCTATGGAGACAAGCTGACCCATATGCCGTGAGGAGAAGAACTGCTGTAGATCCCAGATTTCACACCAGAGAGCAGCAGGACTTCTATGAGACCGTGCTGATGGACAAGAAGCCCATAGTCGCAGACACCAGATATGTTGACTGGGAGTACATTGACAGCGAAGAGCACAGAGATTTCTTTCCACATGTGCATGAAAGCTTCACTGCATGTGGAGTTGCAGATTTTGTAGGTCAGAAATTGACCAGTTGGAACGATGAGATGATAATGCAATTCTATGCCACAGCTCACTTCTATCCTGATGGAAAGATTACGTGGATGACTGAAGGTCAAAGATTTTCTTCTTCTGTTGACGAATGGGCAGAAATTCTGAATGCTCCAGTGCAACGAGAAGATGATATTGATGTATATGGGATTCCAAAGAAGAATCATGAATCCATGAAGAACATGTACAAAGAGATTCCAGCAGAGGAGTTGGAAATTTGGAAGCTCGGCTTAGTCTACCATCTCCAGGCAGGCTTACCTACCACTAATACTATTTTGAGGCATACCTTGATGCCCAAGTCTGGAGATCATCGCATGATCAGAGGATATTCTATCAACATGCTGCATATACTTGATGAGAAAGCACCTTTCAAGGTGATGGACTTAATGGTAGAGACCATTAAGAGGACTGCAGCTGACCAGAAAAGGTCATGTGGATTTGCCCCACAGATTCAGATGCTTATCAATGCCAAGTTTGGCACGGGCAAATTCTTGTTGGATAGAAAACATTTACCCCTGCAGCCAGAGCATGAAGACAATGTTGTTGTGATGGATGAGGAGGATCCGACATCTATTGAAGGTCAAGCCAAGATCGAAGCTGCTAAGAAAGCCAAAGCTGACAAAGAAGCAGCAGCAGCAGCAGCTAAACCAAAGAGTTTCGGAGAGCAAATTCTTGAAGCTACCCAAAGGATTGAACAACGCCTGGCCAGCATTGAACAGTCTCAGGAGAGCTTAGAGAGGATTGTTGACAAGAAGATCCATGCTCTGGACGTGAAGCTGACTGAAATACAAGTGACCGTCAACAAGCTCGAGACAGACATTGAGGAAGCAAAGCAGGACAAGGCAGAGCTTATGCAGGATGACTTAGTCCAGGATTCTCATCGACAGACTGCTCCGGTTCCCAAAGGATCCCGATCAGCTGCTATTCCAGTGACTGACACCAGGACTACAGCTTCAGCACCTCCCACAGTTCCAGCAGTTACTCCAGCTACAGCTCCAGTGTCCACTCCTCCAGCACAGACATCAGCTGAAGTCTTCGCCGATGCCGTCATATCTACCCCGACATCAACCCAGACGGGAGTCGCCAGCAGAGTCCACAGTGACGTTTAGCTCTATGCTTTTTCAAACTTTTTGGTAACTTGTTGCCAAAGGGGGAGAAATTGTATAGATCATAGGGCTTCGAGAGAGAGAGTGCTCTTTCGTTCTTTTGCGGTTTCTTTGAGATACTTTTGGTTTTCGAGACTTTCAGTGTGCTTGATACTCCGTTTGATGCTACCTTAATGAGTGCTTGGTCGTACTATGCTTTAATGTGTGATTAATGCTTATCATATGCTATTCCTATCTTGTATGACTATTTACTCATGTCTTGGTGATTGGGTGCATGCTGTTCATTCTTATCATTTTGTGCGCTCCACCAAGATGTATGTGACATGGAAGAGTGACCCATGATCCTAATCGATTGTGCATTTGCATTCAAATGCAAATCTTAAATAATGCACAAATTTAGGGGGAGCTCTTGCTTATCACATACTTCTCAAAGCGACGATATTATTCATTGATTATATCTCTCGTCGAAGCTTTGATCTATATGTTGTCATCAATTACCAAAAAGGGGGAGGTTGAAAGTGCAACTAATCCCCGGGTGGTTTTGGCAATTAATAACAACATATATATCATTGAACTAATAGTTACTTGAGAATCATTTCAGAGAAGTTCAGTGATATGGGTATGGCAAGGACTGAAGAAGTGGACCCCTCAAAATGCTAAGGCAAGCATTGGCAAAAGCTCAAGACTCCATTTTTGGTTTAGTGATCCAAGATCACATTGAGTCCATAGGAAAAGCCAATACTATTAAAAGGGGATGAGGTTATGTTGATGATCTGGTTGCTCAAGTGCTTAGTGATGTATCTCCTTAAACTATCAGCAACTTTCACTACAATATACACTCATAAGTAATCTCGGTCCCACCGATAATCCAAACTCAGTCACACCGAGATGAACCACCTCAACCATAAGCCAAACCCTAGCAAAATCGGATTTTCCGATTCTGAAATCGGTTTCACCGAAACATGAGTTGCCAAGCTTCTGTAACCTTCTGTCATCAAATCGGTGTCACCGAGATGATGAAGTCGGTCTCACCGAAACTGGCAAGCTCTTGTCTTTTGCACGAATCGGACTAACCGAGATGGTATTTTCGGTCCCACCGAAAACCCCAACGTTCACATTATTTGAACTTTCGGTCTCACCGAGTTGTCCACTTCGGTCCCACCGAGATTGCTCAAATGTGTGTAACGGTTGGATTTTTGTGTGGAGGCTATTTATACCCCTCCACCCCCTCTTCATTCGTGGAGAAAGCCATCAGAAAGAACTACCACTCCTACCTTACATTTCTGAGAAGAGAACCACCTACCCTTGTGTTGAGATCAAGTTGCTCCACTCCCACCATATGAAACTTGATCTCTAACCTTCCCAAGTTGCTTTCCACTCAATCCTTTCTTCCACCACAGCCAAATCAGTGAGGAGAGTTGAGTGTTGGGGAGATTATCATTTGAAGCACAAGAGCAAGGAGTTCATCATCATCTACAACATCTATTACCTTTTGGAGGGTGGTGCCTCCTAGATTGGTTAGGTGTCGCTTGGGAGCCTCCGTCATCGAGATGTGGAGTTGAACCAAGAAGTTTGTAAGGGCAAGGAGATCGCCTACTTCGTGAAGATCTACCCCGAGTAAGGCTAGCCCTCCGTGGGCGTAGGCCATGATGGAATAGACATGGTTGCTTCTTCGTGGACCCTTCGTGGGTGGAGCCCTCCGTGGACTCGCGCAGCCGTTACCCTCCGTAGGTTGAAGTCTCCATCAACGTGGATGTACGATAGCACCACCTATCAGAACCACGGGAAAAATCACCGCGTCTCCAAAATTGTGTTTGCTCTTCTCCACCTCTCTTTACTACATGTGCAATTTACTTTCCGCTGCCTATACTCTAGAATTGCATGTGTAGGGTGATGCTTGACTTGATCATAATTGTGAATCTACCAAAAACTGTTCTTTGTCAAAAGTCAGAATTTTTATATTTACAAGTAGTCTAACCCCCCCCCCTCTAGACATACTTTCGATCCTACAGTGTTGAAACGTTGGATATACTTCTGTAGGGTCTCCCCAGGCTGTTGCTTCATGCGGCGCAGATCCGCGGCCGTCGGGGCTCGGTCGCGGGTACCCGGGAAGTTGGCGACGAAACGCTTACGAAGCTCCCCCCAGGAGGAGATGGATCCCACGGGGAGGTTCAAGAGCCAGGAGCGGGTGCCATCCTTGAGGGCCATGGGGAAAGAGTTTGCCATGACCTGCTCGGTGCCGTTGGACGCCTCGATGCTCAGCTCGTAGAGCTGGAGGAACTCCGTGGGGTCGGTGGTGCCATCGTGAGGCAGATCCGGCTTGAACTTGTCGGGCCAGACGAGGCGCCGCAGCTCGGGAGCTAAGGCGCGACATCCGGCCACGCTCATGATTGCAGACGCCCCCTGCGCTTGCGGTGCTGGTTCTTGGGGCGCACGCGCCACCACCTCCTGTGGTGTGCGGTTCTGGTGCTGTGGGACGGGCGGCCCGCGAGCTTCTACCTGGGGATGCGGAATCACCTAGCAGCTCTCCTTGTCGTCTGAAGGGGCCCTGCGGGGGCGGCTCACGCCGCGGAGCCTCGCGCCTATCCCCCTGGCCGGCGCCGTAGAGCGGAGTTGGAGCTGGGACACAGTGGCCCTCGTTCCCTGCAATGAGCGATGGAGGACGGGAGGAGTGAGTTGGCACAGGTACCTCCCTGGCGGCGTTGACGAGCTCGGTGATGCGGTGGAGCCACTCGTCGTAGAGGTCGTCCGCCGGGCGGTAGTGCAGGAGCTCCCGCGCCATCAGTAGCGCGGGCTGCTGGTAAACTGGCCTGTGGCGGATCAGTGAGGACGACGCGGCGGCCTGCGAGGCTGACGGCGTCGCCGTGCGGCCATCGCCGCATGGACAGCGGCAGCGACGAGTCCTGCTGCTCGTGGACGGCCGGGTCGGTGGCGGCGTTGGCGACCGGCGAGTTGGGTCGGAGCGGTGCACCGTTGCCCGCGGGCGCTATATGAGCGAGGTTGGCAGTGCGGCGGGCGGCGCGCGCTCGGCGTGTGTCCACCATGGCAGCGAAGCGAGGTCGACAACGAGAGTGGGACGAGGTCATCGGAGAGGCATGATTTTGACACGCCCCTACCTACGGGCTCCGCAAACCCAAGAAGTTCGAACACAGGGGCGTGAACGAAGATCTCTTCCACTCACGTCTACCTAGCGTCTCGCACTCGTCCGATGAAGAGATTCAAGCGAACAACAAGTAAAACACACACTAATTTACCCAGGTTCAGGCCACCTTGCGGTGTAAAACCCTACTTCCTGCTTTGGTGGATTAGCCTAGGGAGGGCTCGAGTATGAATGAGTACAGTGGTTCCTGAGCTCAGGATTAGAGCTCATGAGGGTCAGGAGGCAAGGGTTCTTGCTCCTTTGTGCGAGGGCGGAGTTTCTGGATCCGATCAGAATCCCTCCATAGTGGAGACCCTAGCTACTTATATAGGCGGCCAGGGTCCTCTTCCCCCGAAATATTTAGGTGGGAAGGGATCCCACAACAGCCATTTGAGCGGGAACACAAGGACGTTCCTATCCTGACAAAAGCGGTCTTCGCCTGCAAAGGGATCAGGCGATGACGCGGTGGTGGGCTCGGTGGTGACATCCTCCCTGTCGTCCTTGCGGTCTTCGGTCTTGTTGCACCGAAGGGGAAACCTTTGTCCCGCTCCTCGGGAACCTGTGCCTGCGCTGTCTCCTTTGCACCAAAATAGCTACTGTGCCGTTGGCACGCGCTGGCACCCACTGGCGCGGTGCGTCACTGCTTGCGTCACTGCCTCCTCCTGAGGTAGGTCTGGCCTTGGATTCTCCGCTCCTCCAGAGCAACCTAACCGGGGCCGCTCCTGAGGGGGTCTTGACGGCGTTCTCCTAGCGAGGTCTAGCCCCCTCGCGAGGGTCTTGAGCAGCTGGTCGATCAGCTGGGCCGCACCTAGCCGTAGTAGGAGCGCGTCGCGCCCCGCAGACACGCAAGTCTGGGTATCCTGGTTCCCAGGACACCACAGTAGCCCCCGGACCCAAGGCGCGCGCGGAGTTGGCTTCGGGGCGAAGCCTTAGTCGAGGACGAAGCGCCGCGGGCCCCAAAAGGCTGTGGGCCAGGCTGGCGCGTGACGGTTGGATAGGACGTAGGCGACTCTGCTTCCCACGCAGCCTCGTCAACCGTGTAACTTGACAAAAGGGGTTATCTTCGCCGCAGAGGTGTTATCACATCCTTTCCTTCCCTACCTGGCGCGCCAAATGTCGGATTACGGGCTCCGCAAACCCAAGAAGTTCGAACACAGGGGCGTGAACGAATATCTCTCCCACTCACGTCTACCTAGCGTCTTGCCCTCGTCCGATGAAGAGATTCAAGCGAACAACAAGTAAAACACACACGAATTTACCCAGGTTCAGGCCACCTTGCGGTGTAAAACCCTACTTCCTGCTTTGGTGGATTAGCCTCGGGAGGGCTTGAGTATGAACGAGTACAGTGGTTCCTAAGCTCATGAGGAGAGCTCAGGAGGGTCAGGAGGCAAGGGTTCTTGCTCCTTTGTGCGAGGGCGGAGTTTCTGGATCTGATAAGCGTGCCTCCATAGTGGAGACCCTAGCTACTTATATAGGTGGCCAGGGTCCTGTTCCCCCGAAATGTTTAGGCGGGAAGGGATCCCACAACGGCCATTTGAGCGGGAACACAAGGATGTTCCTATCCTGACAAAAGCGGTCTTCGCCTGCAAACGGATCAGGCGATGACGCGGTGGTGGGCTCAATGTTGACATCCTCCATGTCGTCCTTGCGGTCTTTGGTCTTGTTGCACCGAAGGGGAAACCTTTGTCCCGCTCCTCGGGAACCTGCGCCTGCGCTGTCTCCTTTGCACCAAAACGGCAACTGCGTCGCTGGCACGCACTGGCACCCGCTGGCGCGGTGCGTCACAGCTTGTGTCACTGCCTCCTCCTGAGGCAGGCTTGGCCTTGGATGCTCCTCCCCTCTGGAGAAACCTAGCCAGGGCCCCTCCTGAGGGGGTCTTGACGTCGTTCTCCTCGCGAGGTCTAGCCCCCTCGCGACGGTCTTGAGAAGCTGGTCGATCAGATGGGCCGTACGAGGCTGTAGTAGGAGCGTGTCGCGGCCCGCAAACATGCAAGTCTGGGTACCTTGGTTCCTAGGACGCCGGTAGCGCGCTCCCATAACCTACCCTCGCGGGAGGCACCGGTGAGAGGCATAACAAAGGGGCCGAGTTAAGACCCCCCCATAAGGTAAATGTCAGGACCCCGATCCTAAGTCACACTGATCTAGCATGTAACACATCATATCACTTTACGGCCTCACGCACGGTATCCCCACGGGTGCCACCTTACCTGGCCCGGGACCATTTGCGTATTTTGGCTCACGTATATGATAGTGTCGCTAGAATCCGTATGACAGACAACCCGGGCCGACATGACTAGTTGTAAACCAAAAGTGGCACTAAATTACAGAGACAGGCATACATGACCCAGCAACGAACGTGTCAGTCATCAACGTATGAACCCAAGTCGTAGCAGGCTACAAGGACTTAAAGGAACAACGCGTGACATTTCCCCTAAGGGATAGACACTGGAACGAAGAAGGACACATGCCGACCAGCCTAAGTGTTCCGGAGCAGTAGCAAGCTACCAAGGCTCAGTGAAAGCACTAGGAGGATTTCCCCATAAGATAGGCTACCAAAGCTAAACAACTAGGTGTCGGATCTCACACATAGCAATACACATTACACATACACATAACATGCAAGTACGTGCGTACAACATGGCATCACAACACAACTCAACAACTCATATAGATAAGGCCCAGATGAGCCATCATAGCATTTATTACAAGCAGGGGTCACATGATCCAACATACAGGCAACAGAAGCATAAACATGTCTGAGTAGAGACATCTGAAAAGGAAGAAGGCTATCAAGCCTGACTATCTACAAGACCCTCCCAAGGGTACAAGATGGCAGCTGAGGTAACAAGCTAAACGTCGAAGTCCACGCGGAACCACTAGTGAGACTGAAGTCTCTCTACAAAAACATAAATTAAGCAAACGTGAGTACACAGGTACTCAGTAAGACTTACATCAGAACTAGCTACATATGCATCATTATCAACAAAGGGGGGCGGAGTTTGACTGCAGCAAGCCAGCTTTGACTCAGTGGCTATCCTAAACTACGACTACAAGTAACTCTTTTGAAGTGGCGCACACGAGTCCACATATTCACCAATCAATAC
Source organism: Secale cereale (assembly GCA_902687465.1). NCBI lineage: Eukaryota > Viridiplantae > Streptophyta > Magnoliopsida > Poales > Poaceae > Secale > Secale cereale. Next base: position 523,866,249 of record LR738711.1, on the reverse strand, counting down.
ACCACTATGGATCCGCTCCCATCTCCCTACGAGAAGGCCATCCATAGCACTCACGCTTATCTTGCGCATTTTAGAGTATCCACTTTCACTTGTCTATGAACTGTACAGGTAACCCAGAAGTCCTTCACCGTGGACACGCCTATTCGAATAGATCATTTGTAACCCTGCAGGGGTGTACTTCTTCACACGTGTTTCCACCAGTTAGCGTCTGCACACGACATGTGCTCGGAAGACTTCAAGCGAAAGCCGACGTGGGTGTAGACAACGACCTGACTAACTACACAAGTCCCTAGTCCAGGTTTATCACCTACTCAGGTTCCATCCGATGGGAGTCCGGCTGAGGTTTCCACTTACTACCCCGAACGATGTGTACAGGGTTCCCGAGGCACCAAACAGGCGTCCCGGTACACCGTGCCACGTGCCTACCGCATCACATCCCACCCCTCTGGTCAGTGCTGTGCATGGCCTCCAGCATACTACAAACACCAGAAACTAATTGCAACTCCTGGACAGAGGACAAGGGCGGTTAATAAGTCGAGCGGGGTCATATTTCAGGGCCCAATGTGTGGTAGTAGTTGTTCATGGATCAAGAAACACAGAACTCAGTTCCTGAGGACGGTTTCAATGAGACAACCCACCATGTACTCCTATATGGCCTCTCATCGCTACCTTTACCAAATCGTGTTCACACACTTAGCTCTCAACAGTAGGACATGATGACCACATTCCAATTCATCCCCGGTGAATCAGACCTGACACAACTCTAAACAATAGCAGGCATAACCAAAAAGCATGAAAGAGTAGGCACATCATGGCTCAAACAACTCCTACTCATGCTAGTGGGTTTCAACTATTTACTGTGGCAATGACAGGTCATGCAGAGGAAAAGGGGTTCAGCTACCGCAACAAATAGCAATTGAATCGTTGTTGTCCTAATGCAGTAAAAGAGAGCAAGAGCGAGAGAGTGGGATTGTATAGGAATCCTCAATGGGGTTTTGCTTGCCTGGCACTTTTGAAGATATCACTGTGTCTTCATCAATGTCATCGATCACATCGTCGGAACACGTCTACTGAGAGGGGACAAACACCGGCAAACTAGAGAGAACACAATCAATGCAATGCTACAATATGATGCATGATCATGACATGGCAATATGCTGTTGATTGAGCTAATGCAACTAGCAACCGTATTAAATGAAGTTGGTTTGAACCGAAGGTTCAAATTCAAACTCCATATGTGATTATTCAAATGCCGTTTAATTGATATGACCTGATTAGTAGGCATAAGTTGCTCAAACATGCATCATAATGCCATAAACAGATTCCTCATATTTTTCTGATAATTTTTCATATATAAATTATTTCATTCTGAGTTATAGATTAATTTCTATGATTTTTGGAAGTTGGGTGCAAAAGGCTTCTGGGGGTGCGCTGAGCTCGCTCATGGCCTCGGAGGTGTGTGGCAGCAGTTGTGGACACGGTGGCGCCATGGACGGCGGCAGCGAGCTCACGGCCATGGTTGGGATCAGGGCTAGTGGGTGCAATGAGAGAGGGAGAAATAGGGGTTGGACACGGGAGCTCACCACGGTTCGGAAGAAGCAGACGGCGAGCTCGGGGAGGCACCGGAGGCGGCAAATCAACGGCGAGGATCGCCGGCACCCGAGGTCGAAAACAGCGGCGTTGGCGAGGCTTTAGGGCGTCCGGCGGGGTGTGGCTCGATGAGGGGGGTCAAGGACGACGTCGCGGAGCTCGTGGGCGGCTCCAGGGGGTGAGGGAGAGGCGGTGGCCAGTGGACGTGGTGTAGCGGCTGCGGGGCTTCAGCCATGGCGTGTGGGAGCAGAGGAGGGGAAGGGGATCCAGTGAGAGAGAGAGAGAGATCCAAGGGAGGGAGTGAGAGCGAGGAAGAGTGACAGAGAGAGGCAGGGAGGTGCGTGGCAACCTCAGGGCGACGATGAGACACGTAGAGATGTAGGAGGTGGCCACCGCGTGTGGCCGCAGGCGCCGACACGCGTCTCTCGTCCTCCTGGCGAGAGGAGGGAGATGACTAGCAGCGGTGGTGGGCAGGGCCACCAGCTAGGCCGCCAGGTAAGTTCAGGTGGCCTCTGTCCTTTTCTATTTTTGTTTATGTTTTCTATTTTTTCGACATTTGTTTTGGCTTTATCAAAAATGCTAGAGCATTTTCAAAAATCATGAGACTGCTTGTGGCCACTGTTTGGATTATTTCCAACAGTAACCATTTTAGTTCATGAATATTTGGACATTTAAAATATAATATAGCATTTAAATGCCCAAATGCAAATACTTTATGATTTAATTCAAAAATCCAGAATGGTCCTAGAAATATGTGCAACATTTTTGGCAGAGGTTTTTAACCAATCCAAAAATGATGAACTTTTCTAAAGGGCATTTTGGGTTCATTGAAAAAGATTTTAATTTGAACCTAGTTGAGTTCATTTGGTGCTAGGGTTTGAACAACCCCATTTCAAGTTTCTGAGAAAATTAAACATGATGCAACAGACAAGTGCTAGCCTATTGCAAGGTGAAGCTAGGGATGTGACAACTCACCCCCACTAAACAAGAATCTCGTCCCGAGATTCAAGGCGCGAGGTAAGAAATCAAAGGGGACACAAGCTAACACAATCTTCTCGATCCAATTGCACTTCATAAGAATGTTGATTGCTTGCATCATGTTGATCTTGACATCCTTGCTTTCGAGGTCTTTGTCCAACACGGTGACGACGAAAGAAACTCTACAAAATTGATCTTCTGAAAGATCGAGCAACTCAAGATCAACTCATGGAGTGAGACATTGAAACATCTCTTGAGCTGAGACACGGAACACACATCCAGAGGGATGGAGTGAAACAAACGATGAAGGTTCACTTATTGGCAATAATTCCACACCTAGAAGATGGTGATTGATATCACCAGACGGGGCACCTTGGAGAAGGTGACTCATAGAAGTATTCCCTTAAGTGGAAAAATAATTACTTTTGATATGGAGATCATTGAAATTCTCTATACCAGCCTAAGGCAATCACAAACGATCGTTTGACGGAGTTTGAGAGAACGACATACTTCGACTATAATGGATGATGTGGACTACCTTGTTGAATACAATGCAATGAGTGATTTTTGCATATCACCGGAAATGGATGGGACCCATGGTAGGACCACTTTAGAAGATAATCCTGAACAACAAGGGTAACCCATGGAAAATTGGCACAATGGTGGTGCAAGCTGGGAACAAAATGCAAATGTTGGAATGTTCCAACCATCATATCTGTCTGAGATTAAGATCTGGTTGGCAACGGGACATTTCAGACAGCATGTCTGGAAAGAAAGGTAGCATCACCAATCGATGAGATGACGCTGCGAGATTCTCAGGAGATGAACTACGATAGCAAGCTCCAAAACATGAGCTAGTTCTGCTACATACATGTGAACACGTTGTCCAAGACAAACATGATCACATAGAAGTCTTACAACAAAACACTACCGAGTTCTGGTTGGGAACCATCGTCTAGGATATCGAAGTCCTTGTATAAGCCCGGGTTAGCTCTTAGGAAGGAGCTCCTTATCCTTAAACAAATCAATCAGTGTCTTGGTGTGCTAGGGATACATATGGAATGAAGGTTGCAAGTCTACAAACCATAGAATACTTCGCACATGTGCATGACTAACTTGGGACGATCCCAGAGGAAGCAAAACAACTTTCTCGAATTCACGGCGGCAACTTACATCAATTACACATGAATTAGGGAGAATCTCTTCTCTCATCCAACATATACCTCATGAATGGGACACGAAGGCAATGCTTACAAAGTTTCCAACACTAGCTTTAATGTTCAACATGAATCATGGAGAGGATAAACATGTTGCCGATGGGCTCGACAACAATTCATCGAGGCTTCCATAAAATGGAATTCCATAACTATGTGAACAAGGTGATAGCATTGCTCAGACCAATAGATGTAACGGTGTATGCTCAAGGGATCAACCACGAGTAAGACAACATTAAGAATATCGTTGGTTCTGATTTGACTTAACGATAGCCCACACTCAAATCAAAGTTTTGACAAGACAATGGATCGAACAACTGTTCAGGAGGATCAATCGAGGAAGATATCATCTTTCTTCAACAAACACAGGAACACAAGGATATCCCTTTGGCAATGAACTAGGTAGGGCAAGCTTTCATCTTCCAACTCTCCAAGTTGTCGTTTAGCTTAACAAATTAGCTCAGGGGTATCCAACACAGATTCTTGGAGAAAGGGTGGTTTAGAGAAAAACCAGCTTGATCACGAGCTCAACATAACGGTCAGGGAACAACCTGGTAATACTTCCGAGAAGATATTCGGAAGATCACGAACCACCGGTATGTTGCTAAGCTCGAGAACAATCTTGCTTTTCAGGGCAAGAAGATATGATCAAAAGAGTGAGGGATTGATAAAATCCTAACTCATCGATCGACATGTGCACCAGAAAAATGGACTAGGTAGCATGATAAATCTTAGAATGATGATTTAATAACCAACACGCTAAGAATTAAATTGTTGTCCTTTAACTACCAAGCAACGAGGTTGCTAGGGGTATTGATTTCACACATCACGGTTCACTTGTCGGTATTCCGGCTACAATAACACGGAGACCGAGGAATAAACGATGATGGCGAGAAGTATCACTTTATCAAGAGTTCATAGGAGGTGGTGCAATTCCCATGACACACATGACATGCAAGAGGGTAACACTCCAAGGTAGAATAGAAAAAAAACTGGTTTGGCATTTGATCTGCGGAATACAACTGCTTTGACCCAAACCTAGATATGGATGAGGTGCTGGAGTTTGTCTCTCCTAGTCATTCCAAAATAGAATGGCTTGACGGACCATAGGAATAATAGGCACCGTTGAACACGAATGCACAACTACTCCTAACTATCAAATGATAGACGGAGGTCATAATACAACTAAAAGGGACAACCCAAAGGAACATATAAGTTTCTGAGTTGTGGATGCATAGATTAGCATGTCAAACTTTCAACATATTTCTTCCGGATAACCCATGCAGAAAGGTAGGGTTGGCAGAGTCACAACATAGAATCGAGAACTCCTCAAGAGCACTCTTATTGTGATCTTTTGGTTTAGAAGAACTTCAGCCATGATGGTTCATGGTATTGGAAGAACGATAACTATGGACCTCGAGGACTATCACAAGGTTACTAATATCCTAAAGGAACGAGCAAACACTATCAACATGAAGTAAGTAGGGTGAATCTCGGGTTCAAGAACCCAGGAGTAGAATGCCTACTAACTAAATTGCATCACGGGATGCTTTTCGAGAATGATGTCCAGAATCATCACATTGGGAATATAGAGTATTGCTAGATTATTGGGTGTTTCTCTAAGATACCTATGATCATAATAATAACTCCAACATATATGTCGAGGTAACAGAGTACCTCAACACACTGGTCATTGTGGTTGATCTGGCCCAAAGGAACATCGGGAACATGAAGGAAAGATTTGCAAATGCATCAGATTGTTTAGAAACCTGGGAAGACTCAGACAGCATAACGGTTGTAAATGCTCAGAAAGATTTGGAGATCCATGCAAAAAGGTAGCATAACCACTTAACATCATAATGTCAAGGTTCTGAGACCAACTGTTCAACACACTGAAGTAGTAGAAACTGAACTGAGGGTTGAATTCACCATTAACATGATCCTGATAAATAGAATGAGGATCCTAGTTTCTTAACCCCGTAGAAAAAGGAAGGTGACTCAGATCAGAAGGTCATAAGGTAAAGGAGTAAAAAGAGCCTTATGTTCCCTTCCACAATCAATTCCCTTATATAACTAAAGAATTTCTAGACACGATTTCAACCAGTTTGGCTTGGTAATCCTACGGGCAGTCAGGCTCTGATACCAAAGCTGTCAGGACCCCGATCCAAAGTCACACCAATCTTGCATGTAACACATCATATCAATTTGCGACCTCACGCACGGTATCCCTACGGGTGCCACCTTACCTGGCCCGGGACCGTTTGCATATTTTGGCTCACGTATATGATAGTGTCGCCAGCATCCATATGATAGAGAACCCGGGCCGACATGACTAGTTGTAAACCAAAAGTGGGACTGAATTACAGAGACATGCATACATGACCCAGCAACGAACGTGTCGGTCATCAACATATGAACCCAAGTCGTAGCAGGCTAAAAGGACTTAAAGGAACAATGTGTGACATTTCCCCTAAGGGACAGACACAGGAACGAAGAAGGACACATGCCGGCCAGCCTAAGTGTTCCGGAGCAGTAGCAAGCTACCAAGGCTCAGTGAAAACACTAGGATGCATTTCCCCATAAGATAGGCTACCAAAGGTAAACAACAAGGTGTCGGATCCCACACATAGCAATACACATTACACGTATGCATAACATGCAAATATGTGTTATACAACATGGCATCACAACATAACTCAACAACTCATATAGATAAGGCCCAAAAGAGCCATCATAGCATTTATTACAAGCAGGGCTCACAGACCCAACATACAGAGCATACAGGCAACGGAAGCATAAACATATCTGACTACAGACATCTAAAAAGGAAGAAGGCTATCAAGCATGACTATCTACAAGACCCTCCCAAGGGCACAAGATCGTAGCTGAGGTAACAAGCTAAACGTCGAAGTCCATGCGGAACCACTAGTGAGACTGAAGTCTCTCTACAAAAACATAAATTAAGCAAACATGAGTACAAAGGTACTCGGCAAGACTTACATCAGAACTAGCTACATATGCATCATTATCAACAAAGGGGGTGGAGTTTGACTGCAGCAAGCCAGCTTTGACTCAGTGGCTATCCTGAACTACGACTGCAAGTAACTCTTTTGAGGTGGCGCACACGAGTCCACATATTCACCAATCAATACACCACTATGGATCCGCTCCCGTCTCCCTACGAGAAGGCCATCCATAGCACTCACGCTTATCTTGCGCATTTTAGAGTATCCACTTTCACTTGTCTATGAACTGTACAGGTAACCCAGAAGTCCTTCACCACGGTCACGGCTATTCGAATAGATCATTTGTAACCCTGCAGGGGTGTACTTCTTCACACGTGTTTCCACCACTTATCATCTGCACACGACATGTGCTCGGCAGACTTCAAGCGAAAGCCGACGTGGGTGTAGACCACGACCTGACTAACCACACAAGTCCCTAGTCCAGGTTTATCGCCTGTTCAGGTTCCATCCGAAGGGAGTCCGGCCGAGGTTTCCCCTTACGGCCCCGAACGATGTGTACAGGGTTCCCGAGGCACCAAATGGGCGTCCCGATACACCGTGCCACGTGCCTACTGCATCACAGCCCACCCCTCCGGTCAGCGATGTGCACGGCCTCCAGCATATTACAAACACCAGAAACTAATTACAACTCCTCGACAGAGGACAAGGGCGGTTAATAAGTCGAGCGGGGTCATATTTCAGACCCCAACGTGTGGTAGTAGTTGTTCATGGATCAACAAACACAGAACTCAGTTCCTGAGGACAGTTTCAATGAGACAACCCACCATGTACTCCTACATGGTCTCTCATCGCTACCTTTACCAAAGTGTGTTCACACACTTAGCCCTTAACAGTAGGACATGATGACCACATTCCAATTCATCTTCGATGAATCAGACCTGACACAACTCTAAGCAATAGCAGGTATAACCAAAAAGCATGAAAGAGTAGGCACATCATGGCTCAAACAACTCCTACTCATGCTAGTGGGTTTCAACTATTTACTGTGGCAATGATAGGTCATGCAGAGGAAAAGGGGTTCAGCTACCACAACAAATAGCAGTTGAATCGTTGTTGTCCTAATGCAGTAAAAGAGAGCAAGAGCGAGAGAGTGGGATTGTATCGGAATTCTCAATGGGGTTTTGCTTGCCTGGCACTTCTGAAGATATCACTGTGTCTTCATCAGTGTCATCGATCACATCGTCGGAACACGTCTACTGCGAGGGGACAAACACCGGCAAACTAGAGAGAACACAATCAATGCAATGCTACAATATGATGCATGCTCATGACATGGCAATATGCTGTTGATTGAGCTAATGCAACTAGCAACCATATTAAGTGAAGTTGGTTTGAACCAAAGGTTCAAATTCAAACTCCATATGTGATTATTCAAATGTCGTTTAATTGATTTGACCTGATCAGTAGGCATAAGTTGCTCAAACATGCATGATAATGCCATAAACAGATTCCTCATATTTTTCTGATAATTTTTCATATATAAATTATTTCATTCTGAGTTATAGATTAATTTTTATGATTTTTAGAAGTTTTGACTATTTTCTGAATTAAATAAATCATTTAAGATTTACTATAAATTCTAGAAAACATTTACCATGCCAGCATGACGTCTGAGTGATGTCAGCTGGTCAACGGGTCAGTCCAGGTCAAACCTGACCAGTGGGACCCATAGTCAGTGTCTAACTAACTAACACAGACTGTTTGTTCTAATTTAATCCTAACTAGAAGTGTCAGTGGGGCACGGGCCGACATGTGAGTGACTACTCTAGTTAACAGGTTTAATTAGCACTAAACTAATCCTGACCTAGACTAATTAGGGGCCAGGGCCCACTTGTCAGCGACCCGGGGAGGTCAAACCTCCGGTCAAAAGGCCCAAGCAGGCCGGCGGCTCGTCGCCGGTGACAGCGAGCACGGCGGAGGGGCTCGGGATTTGTACTCCATCGACCAAATGGCCGGCGAGGACCACCTATGTGACGCTGGCGCTCGTGCGCATCCAGCGGTGCCATCGGCTCGAGCCGTCGTGGACCAAAACGGCCGCGACGACGACTAGTGCGGCCGCCGGAGCTCGGGCGACGACGGAAACGGTGCTGCGGTGCACTAGGGAAGGAGCTGGTGGGTGCAAAAGGCTTCTGGGGGTGCACTGAGCTCGCTCATGGCCTCGGAGGTGTGTGGCAGTAATTGTGGCCACGGCGGCGCCATGGACGGCGGCATCGAGCTCACGGCCATGGTCGGGATCGGGGCTAGCGGGTGCAACGAGAGAGGGAGAAATAGGGGTTGAACGCGGGAGCTAACCACGATTCGGAAGAAGCAGACGACAAGCTCGAGGAGGCACAGGAGGAGGCAAATCGACGGCGAGATTCGCCGGCACCCGAGGTCGAAAACGGTGGCGTTGGCGAGGCTTCAGGGCGTCCGGCGGGCCGTGGCTCGGTGAGGGGGGTCGAGGACGACGTCGCGGAGCTCGTGGGCAGCTCCAGGGGCGAGGGAGAGGCGGTGGCCAGTGGACGCGGTGGAGCGGCTGCGGTGCTTTGGCCATGGCGTGAGGGAGCAGAGGAGGGGAAGGGGATCCAGTGTGTGTGTGTGTGTGAGAGAGAGAGAGAGAGAGAGAGAGATCCAGGGAAGGGAGTGAGAGCAAGGAAGAGTGACAGAGAGAGGCAGGGAGGTGCGTGGCAACCTCAGGGCGACGAGGAGACATGCAGAGATGTAGGAGGTGACCACGGCGTGTGGCCGCAAGCGCCGACACTCGTCTCTCGTCCTCCTGGCGAGAGGAGGGAGATGACTGGTAGCGGTGGTGGGCTGGGCCACCAGCTGGGCCGCCAGGTAAGTTCAGGTGGTCTGTGTCCTTTTCTATTTCTGTTTCTGTTTTCAATTTTTTTGACATTTGTTTTGGCTTTATCAAAAATGCTAGAGCATTTTCAAAAATCATGAGACTGCTTGTGGCCACAGTTTGGATTATCTCCAACAGTAACCATTTTAGTTCATGAATATTTGGACATTTAAAATATTATATAGCATTTAAACGCCCAAATGTAAATACTTTATGATTTAATTCAAAAATCCAGAATGGTCCTAGAAATATGTGCAACATTTTTGGCAGAGGTTTTTAACCAATCCAAAAATGATGAACTTTTCTAAAGGGCATTTTGGGTTCATTGAAAAAGTTTTTAATTTGAACCTAGTTGAGTTCATTTGGTGCTAGGGTTTGAACTACCACATTTCAAGTTTCTGAGAAAATTAAACATGATGCAACAGACAAGTGCTAGCCTAGTGCAAGGTGAAGCTAGGGATGTGACAGCAAATGTGGTTGCACTGGTCAGCTCGATATGGTGGCACCATGACTCAACCAACAGTTGTTCAAGTTCAATTTAATCCGGTTAAATTTGAATGCAAAATGCCGAGCCATGATAAAAATAACATGATGCAACTACAATGCATGAGAATGATATCAACATAAGCATAGGGGTGCATCACAATCAACGAGCATAACAACAATGTTTAACTACTTATCCAGATGGGCATGGCATACTAATGAGCATGAATATCATAACTAGAACACTACTCATAGCATACATGACCAATAGCATCAACAATGAATACCAGGCAATAACATAACGATAAAACTACCATGCAAGTATTTAATCAACGAGATGCAAAGGACCATGCGTAACAACGATACTCGGAGCAGACGACAGCCATGCACTGAAGATCATTACTACATCAACATGTACTACTACCAAGCATGTCATATGAAAGTAATACTAGCATGAAGAGCATAATAACAGAGTGCAAGAAAACATATCATGACGGTAAACACCGATTCATAAGCATAACCAAAATAACGACAGCAGCAGTAAAGCAAACATACAGTTATTAGCGACTCAAGTTGAAAATCAATAGTTCTGCATGGCTATCATGCAAATGGTGGTTGTGGCTTGCCTGAGGGTGAATAAGGTTCCGAGGATAAGTGTGGAAAGATCGCGGACATGATCGCCGGAAAGGGTACTCTCTCGGAGGGGGCTGATTAGGGCAAGGGCAAAACGGTCATTTTTAGAATGTTTAAACATAGTTAAAATGATGGGAACAGAACGAGGTCGACGATATGAAGACGTGGGCGTTGATTTCAGCTCATTCGGAATTACGAGCAAAAAGATACGATCGTTTAAAGCCCAGGGACTAATCTACAAAAATAACTTCTACAAACAGGTCCCTGGCAGTTTAAACGGAACGCCCCATTCTCAGAAATACGCTTTCCAGAGCGGAAAGCGCATTCTGGCCCGAAGAAGAAGCGAAGTACTCTTTCGATAAGGGAAAAGGTACTCTCAGGAGTACGTCTCCACTTATCCAACGTGGCAAGGCGGGGCCGGGCGCCTGGGTCACTGACGGACAGGGCCCACGTTGACTCTTTCTCTCTCCCTCCTGCCTTCTTCTAGCTCACGACGGGGAAGAGACAAAGGGCGAGGCCGGGCGCGTCGTCGGCGACGGGCCGGCCGGCTCCGGTCACCTCCGACCAGGGCGAAGATGGCGGCGGGCTCAGGGAGGGACGCCGCGTCCATCCCGAGGAGAAACGAGCGCCGGGGAGATCCCCAACTGCGACGGGCATGGGAGCAGAGAGCTCTGCAACGGTGTAGAGAGATTAGTGGGCTCCGGTGGGGGAAATGGATGGGCGTCGGGTCCGGGAGGATCACCGAAGGTCTGGGGGTTCGCTGGTGGTAGAATCAAGGAGGGGGAAATGCTTGGTGGCTCCGACCTCAAAGGGAACCGAGGCGGCGGCCATGGCAATGGCGGGGTCGTAGAGGAGCTCCGGGGATGAATGAGCTTCTCGGGGAGGCGTACAGGAGGGCGGGGAAGTTGCTGGTGCTCTTGGAGAGGCTCGGGGTTGGCTTAAATAGCCGGGCGGCGAGGGGGTAAGGTGGCATGTGCGCAGCTAGGTGTCCGCGCTCCGGCGACGGGCACGCACGGCCAAAGGTCACGGGGAGGGTGGCTAGGCGATGAGGGAGGACGCGGACGAGTCGCAGAGGTCACGGAGACGAGCGAAGCTCGGGGACAAGAAGAGGAAGAAGCCAACATAGGAGGAAGGTGACGTGGTCATGGGCGCGCACTGTGCGGCGAGGGGGGCGGCTCACCGGTGAAGAAGACGGAGGGGGCATGGGCTCCAGAGAGATGGCGACAACGCGGGGAACACGCTGGACATGGTCGGGTGAGCGAACGTGACGAGCACGAGCGGGGCCGAGGCAAAACGACGCTCTGGACATGGTCGGGTGAGCGAACGTGACGAGCACGAGCGGGGCCGAGGCAAAACGACGCTCTGGACATGGCCATTGCATGCCGAAACGGTGGTCACCACTGGCACTGGCACGAAGAGGACAAGGGAGTCTGCCTCGAGATGTCTGGTGACAAGTCCATGCATCACTGAGGCTGGGGGAGGTGATGTATCAACAAGGCAGGCTCTGGATCGATGGGATTACTCCTCTGAAGTTTGTTGTATCAAACTTGGACATGAACTACTGATCAACAGGAACTTGATTGGGTCAAATGGAGTTGTCTGGGATGTTTAACTATGGAAGGACTACAATCCTGAGGAGTTTGGAAGGAAATGGACCAATATTTAAGACACTTGCTTTGCAAATGCATAAACTGGCCCAGATTAAAGAACAGGAAGAAGCACTCACATGGAGTGTCAACTTAAGCTCAAATTGGGCAAGGCAGAGTTATTAGGCCATATGAGGATGCTCAAAAAGTCTCATACCAGTTGGCCAAGCCAAAATGGTACTTGCTTCATAATGGTCCTTTTTGAACAGAATCTTAGGAACATTCCTAAGGGAAAATGGCTAGATGAAATGAGCCCAAATTTGGTGGAGATAGGTTATATGGATAGGAGTAAATCTAGGAAAATTTTCAGCCTTAATGGAGCAAGATAAAATATACTTGCTTCACGAACTAAAATTTTGGACAGAGTCAAAAAATTGAAGATGAGCTCACATGGAGGCATTACATGAGCTCAACTTTGGTGGAGGGCTAAGATATGATGATATTGAGGACCATGCAAAATTGCAACTCATTTGGATATGCCTAGATTGTACCTCCTTCACAAAGTTTCTTTTTGGGCAGAAATTTGGAAAATCTTAATTAAATAACTACTAGGCAATTGAAGTTGAATTTTGGCATGTGGCAATGATATGGATATTAAAAGATGTCCAAGAAGTTTAAGGGCAATTGGGCAAAGCAAAATAGCACTTGCTTCACAATGTGCCATTTAGGGTAGAATAGGAAAATGAATATTGGAGGATTATTTTTGAACATGGCAAGGAAAAGTTTTGCCACATTTGATGAAGATATGACCCAAAAAATTTATGAGAATTATTTGGGAATTTTAGGACTGATGGAAATATAGGTTGCTTCACAACCTAGGGCAGACAGGGTTATTCCTTTAAAAGGAACATTACCAATAAAAAGAATATTGGGATTTGGTCCAAGGTGGAAATGGAAAGGTCTAGGGAAGGATTTGAGTATGACAAGCCACTCTGGAAAGAAAGAAAAGGGCATCTTCTTCAGTTTCCAGACCACAAAGCCACGGAAAAAAGAAAACTCAAGCAAAAACCTCAGAAAAACAATAGAAAAAGAAAGGGCCAAAAATCAGGATGTGATAAGAAAACTATTGGGTGTGCATCAACTTGCTTGCTCATGAAGACCTAGGGCATTTGAGGAAGCCCATCGTTGGAATATACAAGCCAAGTTCTATAACAAAAATTCCCACTAGTATATGAAAGTGACAACATAGGAGACTCCCTATCATAAAGAACATGGTGCTCCTCTGAAGCACAAGTGTGGAAAAAAGATAGTAACATTGTCCCTTTTCTCTCTTTCTCTCATTTTATTTTATTTTGGGCTCTTTGGCCTTTTTTTGTAGGCTTCGTTGGCCTCTTTTGTTTATTTGGGCTTCATTGGCCTCTTTTATTTTTGATAACCTCGCATGGGACAATGTTCTAGTAATGATGATCATCACACTTTTATTTACTTACAACTCGATGTTACAACTCGATGCTAGAACAAAGATATGACTCTATATGAATGCCTCCGGCGGTGTACCGGGATGTGCAATGACCAAGTGTGACATGTATAAAAAATATGAACGGTGGCCTTACCACAAATACTATGTCAACTACATGATCATGCAAAGCAATATGACAATGAAGATGCGAGTCATAATAAATGGAACGGTGGAGTTACATGGCAATATATCTCGGAATGGCTATGTAAATTCCATAATAGGTAGGTATGTTGGTTGTTTTGAGGAAGGTATAAGGAGGGTTTTATGCACCGGCGAAAGTTGCGCGGCACTAGAGTGGCTAGCAAGGTGGAAGGGTGAGAGTGCGTATAATCCACGGACTCAACATTAGTCATAAAGAACTCACATACTTATTGCAAAAGATCTATTAGCCCTCGAAGCAAAGTACTACTACGCATGCCCCTAGGTGGGAGGTTGGTAGGATTTAACCATTGTGCGCCCCCGACCTTCACACAAAGGTGAACAATCAAGACACAAGCATTTCGTTTCGGTTGCACTTTTTGTAGACCATACGTGCATGCTTCAGGAATCACGAAACTTAACATAATTAATTTTCTCTACCCTACAATTTACTACTAGCATGATTCTAATATTACCATCCTCATATCTCAAAACTATCACACTTACCATATGGAAGTTTTTATTATACCTACTTTGGATGTCTATCATATTAGGACTAACTTCATAACCCAAGCTAATTACCATGTTGTTTGAGAGACTCTCAAAATAATATAAGTGAATCAAGAGAGTTCAACCATTTCTATAAAATAAAACCACCATCGTGCTCTAAAAAGATATAAGTGAAGCACTAGAGCAACATTGCCTAGCTCAAAAGATATAAGTGAAGCACATAGAGTATTCTAATAAATCACGATTGAAGCGTGTCCCTCTCAAAAGGTGTGTACATAAAGGATGATTGTGACAAACTAAAAAGCAAAGACTCATATCATACAAGACACTCCAAACAAAACACATATCATGTAGTGAATAAAAATATAGCCTCAAGTAAAGTTACCGATGGATGAAGACGAAAGAGCGGATGCCTTCCCGGGGCATCCCCAAGCTTAGGCTCTTGGCTGTCCTTGAATTTTACCTTGGGGTGCCTTGGGAATCCCCAATCTTAGGCTTTTGCCACTGCTTTGTGGCACCCCGGATCAGAGCGACCGGTTTACCTTGCATTGCCAGCCCATAGACCTTGTCTTCTGGGAACACACAACATCTTGGTACAGAAAACAACCGCTTTATTGATACTAGTGGACCATAGTTGTACATTACAACAGGTAGCGAGGCCGAGCGGCACACACGGTGCGGCTGGACAATATGTACATTATTTAATGAACATAAAAGGCCTCGGTCATAAAACTACGCAGCAGCGGAACGACGTCGTAGCGGAACTCCATCTCACAGGGACACCGATGTGGACGCGGTCTAGACTCAGACGTCACTCCTTTCCAGCGAAACTTTCCTGAAATCTGGCATGACACGCTAGGTCAGTACGTTGAATGTACTTGCAAGCTTACAGCAAACAAAAATCATAATGACAAACAATATCATGATAATTATTCAATTTTAAATATGCAACAACAAACTTAGATATACATTAACTAACATGATGTGCTCATGCCTTTGTAGAAGTAAAACCTCGGTATGACTTACTCATGGTGATTATTATTAAACAAACTTATTCATTTCAACAAGACAATAATCGTGACCTTTCCGGCGATCACCAACCTGACCATACTTGGTCTCAAACCATCTCGGGGGCTCTTCCACCAATTTATTACAGTACAAAATTTTAGAACTTAGTGAACAAAATTTTATTATATGTTGACCCATGGTGTGACTTACTTTCGAGCGTGCCCGTGACCGTGGACTCGCCTATCGATAGATTTGTTACACTCTGCAGAGGTAGTGCACTGTACCCACACCACGGAACCCATGGCCTCGTTCTCCCATTCGGGTGGACCAACGGCATTCCGACAACACTCTTCCATTGCCATGACACTCCCCCGGCCACTCCGACTCATTTCCTACTGGAATAGTCCTGGGTGGCCCTGTGCCTACCAAAGGCACACCGACCGCCATCGTGGCCAAATAGAAATTGTCCCAAACAGGGACTCGGTACCATAAACTTAACGGGCCAGGGTACTGCATGCCCATAACCTTCCCTGTTTGGAGGTATCGACAAGCGGCATGACAATGGACCGAATAAAGACCTTCCCATAAAGGCAAATGTGGTTGCACTGGGAAAAGGCTCGATTCAATGGCACCATGACCCGGTCAACAATTTATTCAAGTTGATTTATTAACAGTTTCAACTTAAAGAAAAATAAATAACCGGTGTCATACAATGCCATGGAAAGTAATATACCAAGATGCATCACAAAAGTATATACAATGCCATACCAAAATGTACTACCAAGATAATTACGTCAACTTTACTTTACTAAATATAAACATCTCAACTTCACTATTATTCTGGTTATAATTTACTTTCATTTAAAACAGAACTTATTCTGGCAAATTTTATCCTAATATTTATGTAAAAGAAAGTAACTTCACATATGCATGTCCATAATCATTCTCAAGATCCAAACTTTCTTTTAACTATCTTACTAGCTTAAACCAAACTCTAACTTTCTGCAAACTGAAGGAAACAACTAAATATAGCAACCAATAGAAAGTATTTAACAAAATAATTCATATGCATAAATTAAATCATTTGTTCAAGTTGAAAAAAAATCACAAATATTGAAATGGCACTATGAAAATGTTGATGTGGCTTGCCTTAGTTCAAATGAGGCTCACAAGCCTCCTGGTGATCCTCAAGACAAGTTTCCTCTTCTGAAAAATAAATAAAAGTACAAAAAGAAAATATCAAGAATCATTCAAAAATTCACCAGAAAATCTACACAGCACCAAATAGTCTCATTTTTGGTGTGCTGCAAGATTTCTTTACAAAGAACATAATGCAAAAAGAATCAATTCATTTGGACTTATAGTTAAAAAGTTATTGCAGTTTGAAGTTCTCTGGAATATATTTAAATATAGAAATTTAAATAAACAAAATAGGGGGGTGACATCGAAGGCGTAAAAGCCCAGAGCGCCACCACTCGTACCGCTTCGCGCGGGTATGGAGAGGCTGACTAGCGGGGCCCGCTAGTCAGGTGAGGGGAGAGAGAGGGAAAAGCAGGGGCGGCCGCGACTTCGCCGGAGCGCACGTCGGCGATGCTGCTCATTGGCCAAGATGGGAGGGATAGATCAACGGAGGGGGTCGAGGCGCACCTGCCCGTACCCGTAGGGTAGCTAGGGGTGGTCGGACGGCGTCGGAACAGAGCTCGCAGGCGGAGGCAGAATAGGGTGGTCGACGGAGTTGAAGAAGACGGCGAGCAATGGCGTCTGCAGGAGCTCCGGCTAGGTGGAATGGCTCCACCAGAGAGTGGCGGATGCTCTGGTAGGGTCGCCCTGGCCTGAGAGGGTCTGGAGCTACCTCGACGACCCGAGGGGATCGTCAGTGAGCTCAAGCTCGGGGATGGCGGCCTGTGGCCTGCCCGGCCGGGACACGGGGTTCTACGCAGTCTCTGTGTGTGTGGGAGTGGAGCTGGTTGCTCGGAGAGGCTGGGAGGGGGGCCTATTTATAGGCGAGCCGAGAGGGGGGAACGGGGCTCCGCCGGCGACACCTGGACGCTGCGCCCGGCGACGAATGGCGGCAGTGAGAGGGGGAGAAGGCGGCGAGGTCACGCGAGAGCTGTGGACGGACGGGGACGAGCACAGGGGCGCTGGGGTGGCAACAAGCACAGTGTGCACTGCACTATTGCCTTGGCCGGACCGCGCCCGTGCTCGCTGCAGCGAGCTCCGGCGTCGGCGAGCGCCACAGGGGGGGCTGTAGAGGTGAAGACGATGATGGTGGCGCGGTTTGGCACGCTCGGGCAGGCGCGGAAGCGACACGCGCTCTAAAGAGTGCTCGGCGGCATCCAGAGCGCGCCGGCAGACAGCCATGGCATGGTGTACACGCGTGGTCACCGCGCGAACTATGTCTACTGGCTGACTTGGTGCCAAAAGTTATGTCTAGCGTGTTGTTCGCGGTAGATAGGAGAGTTACCCGTGGTTGGTTTGTTTCCAGACGCAGTAGAAAGAAAATCATGCGCCTGGTAAGTTTCTGGACAGAAACTTTGAGAGTTTACTGAGGTAAAATGGTTAAGAGTTGGAGGCTGTGCTTTGGAAGCTAGCCAAGATTACTAAGGTGAAGACGCACAAGGAGTTTCAGAAGCAATGGAGCAAGTAAAATGGTAGTTGCTGTAGAAACTACCATTTCTATCCAGAATAGAAAAGATTTTCTGTAGCAAAAATATTCCAAAAATTGGTGCAATATTTTTGCTCAGGAATGTGTCTTAGGGTCCAAAGAATATTTAGGAATTTCCTCAGATTTTTGTGAGCCAGAAAAATAGGGGTTGCTTTGGAGCACAAATGGTTTAGTTAGGGTTTTGGGGAGAAAAGTGAATATTTTTAAAATAAGAAAAATATTTCATAAAGTATATTAGAGTGAACCAGAGGGAAAATATGGTTTGAGATGGTTAGGAGGCACTTGGGTGAAAGTCAAGGGTAGCCAAGTGTTACTGTCCATATGAAATGATTCAAAAATCCCAAGGTTCAAAATAAATTCAAATAAAGCTCTGGCAAATAAAAGAGGGCAAAAATCAGGCTGTCACATCCTTATCCAATAGTCCATCAAATCCTTACCCAAAACTTGAAAACTTCACAACACAAAACTCAACAGAAATCTCGTGAGCTCCGTTAGTAAAACAAAGCAAATAACCACTCAAGGTATTGTTGTGATCTTATTATAATTTTATATTAGTGTTATATCTACTGTATTCCAACTTTTCCCTGGTTCATACCCCCCGATACTAGCGATAGATGCATCAAAATAAGCAAACAACACATAGAAAACAGAATCTGTCAAAAACGGAACAGTTTGTAGAAATCTGAAAACTTCACATACTTCTATAACTCTTAAAATTCTGAAAAAATAGGAAGACGTGGGTAATTTTTATAACAATTTTGTGTGAAAAATTCATAAGGTTTCGATGTCCCAGTGAATTATTGAATTTTCTGCATTGGGCACAAAAGTTTCTGTTTTTCAGCCAAATCAAGTCAACGATCACCGTAAGCCATCCCAAAGGTCTTACTTGGCTCAAACACTAATTAAAACACCAAAACATAATTACTACAGAAGTAGTAATGTGTAATTACACAAGAATAGAAAAAAATCAAAAATAAATTTTATTCATTGGGTTGCCTCCCAACAAGCTCTTTCTTTATAGCCATTACGATCGGCTTGAGATTTCAAAGATGCTCACATGAAAGATAAGAATTGAAGCACAAAGAGAGCATCATAAAACACGTGGCAAACACATCTAAGTCTAACATACTTCCTATGCATAGGCATTTTATAAGCAAATAGATTATTAAGGCAAGTGAAAACTAACATATGCAAGGAAGAAGAAAGAAACAATAACAATCTCAACATAACGAGAGCTAATTTAGTAACATGAAAATTCCTACAACCATATTTTCCTCTCTCATAATAATTGAATGTAGGATAATATTCAAATTCAAAATATAGCTATCACATAAAATTTTCTCTACATGATCCATATGTATGCAAATTTGACACTCATTCAAAATAGTGGGATTAGCATAGAACAAAGTCATTGCTTCTCCAAGCCCACTTTTATCAAAAATTTCATAAGATTGATCAATATCCAAAGTACTGGGGTCAAAAGTTGATATTCTTTCCGACCCACTTTCAATATCATGACAAACATTATTATCAATCTCATATATATCATGGGGCTTAAATAAACTTTCAAGATCGTAAGAAGCATCACCCAAATCATGATCATTGCAACAAGTAGTGGGCATAGGAAAATAAGCATCTCGAAGCTTAGGGTTTTGCATATAATTAGTAAAATTGACATTAATAGAATTTATAATAACATCATTGCAATTATACTTTTCATTTAAGGAGCTATCGTGAATCACTTCATAAATTTCATCACAACTTTCAGATTCACAAATTTCAAGCAAAACTTCATAAAGATAATCTAGTGCACTCAACTCACTAGCAATTGGTTCATCATAATTGGATCTCTTAACAAGATTAGCAAGTGGATGAGGATCCGTAAACTGTTTTTGATTTTGAATAAACACACAATTATTCCAAGCAAACGAGCAAACAAACCAAGTAAGACATAAGGGAAAACGAAAAGATGAATGGAAGAAGGGCGAAGAAAAGGAAAATCTTTTCGAAAATCATTTTAGAAGTGGGGGAGAGGAAAACGAGAAGCGAAAGGCAAATAATGTAATGCAAGAGATGAGAGTTTTATGAAGGGTACTTGGTATGTCTTGACTTTACGTAGATATCAACGGCGCCAGAGATTGGCGTGTTGACAAAAGACAAATCTTGACTCTTGACTTGGCGAAAATCTCCCCATCAACGGCGCCAGAAGTTCTTCCTGCTACCTCTTGAGCTTGCGTTGGTTTTTCCCCTTAAGAGGAAAGGGTGATGAAGTAAACTAGAGTAAGTATTTCCCTCAGTTTGAGAAACAAGCTATCAATCATGTAGGAGATTACGCGCAAATCGCCAAATACATGCACAAACAATCAAACAACTTGCACAGAACGCTAGAAAGTGTCAATCTCTTTACCATTATTTGTAAAAGTGATATCTAATAGAGACAGATGAACTAGTAAAGTAAATAGTTTTTGGTTTATAGATTGAAAAGTAAAAGATTGCAAAATAGTAGATTGGAAACTTATAAGATGTAAAATAGACCCGGGGCCATAGTTTTCACTAGAGGATTCTCTCATGATAGCAAATATTACAATGGGTTAACAAATTACTGTCAAGCAATTGGTAGAAGAACAAATAATTATGACGATATCTAAGGCAATGATCATGAATATAGGCATCACGTATGTATCAAGTAGATCTACTCCTGCCTGTATCTACTACTATTACTCCACACGTCGACCAATATGATTCTGTATCTAGAGTATTAAGTTCATAAGAACAGAGTAATGCCTTAAGCAAGATGACATGATGTAGAGGAATTAACTCAAGCAATATGATGAAAATCCCATCTTGTTATCCTTGATGGCAACAATACAATACGTGTCATGTCCCCTACTGTCACTGGGATTGACCACCGCAAGATTGAACCCAAAGCAAAGCACTTCTCCCATTCCAAGAAAAACCAATCTAGTTGGCCAAACCAAATCGATAGTTCGAAGAGAATTACTAAGATATCAAATCACACATATAAGAATTCAGAAGAGACTCAAATAATATTCATAGATAATCTGATCATAAACCCACAATTCATCGGATCTTGACAAACACACTGCAAAAGAATATTACATCGGATAGATCTCCAAGAACGTCGAGGAGAACATGGTATTGAGGATCAAAGAGAGAGAAGAAGCCATCTAGCTACTAGCTATGGACCCATAGGACTGTGGTAAACTACTCACACTTTAGCGAAAGGGCAATAGGGTTGATGTAGATGCCCTCCGTGGTTGAATCTGTAATGCCCCAAATGTACCACTTTCCTATAATGGCAATAAAGCTTCCTCTTTGATCCTTGTCATTATCCTTGGGGGTTCTTCTCTTTTATTTTATTTGCATTGCATACCTTTTATTATTTTTGCATTGCATCATCATGTCATCATGGCATCATAGTTTATTTTCTTTTGTGCATTGTTGAGACCTTGTGGTGTATGTTGTGTGTGGGTGCAAGCTATCTTAGGTAAACCCTACCCCCTCACCCTCTTCTTCTTCTTCTACTTCTTTCTTCTTCTCTTCTCCTTCTTTATTTCAGGCCTCTTCTTTGATCTATTTTGCAAGCCACCTAGCAAGTGCCATAGTGGTTCTTCTTTCTCCTTTAAAACTTGCCCCATGTGAGCAACCTCTCCACCAAATATCATCCCATTTGAAAATGATTTGGTTGGGTTTTAAAATATCAAGAGTTTGGCCTATATTCAAACTCCTTTTATTTTTCTGCCTCTAAAAATGTCCAAGTCATTTTATTTAAATAGAGCAAAGTTCACTGGGCTCAGGGGTATTTTTCTTTTCCCCTAGTTCTTCTTCTTTATTTCTGTGCATTCTTTTCTTTTTCTGTCTGAAGAAATAAAAAGAAAAGAAGAAACAGCAGCAGCCAGCAGTAACCTGGGCCTCTCCCTTTCTCTCTCTCCCCTGAGGCCCAACTCCACCTGCAGCGTAGCAGCCCAGCACCGCAGGCCTAGCTACACGTGCACCGTCGCGCCGTAGCCACTCCGAGTGCGCGGCCCCACCCGTCAGCGTCACATCTCTCTCGCCTCCGTCTTCCTCCGTCAGAAAAGCAGAGCACCCGACGCGCTCACCATCGCGCCTTTAGCTCACGGACGTCGAGGCCGTGCGCCGAGCCCGTGTTTTAAACCCAAATCTTGTCCATCACTTTCCCCTAGGTCTTCCCTTTCCCCTCTCGCCGTCTGGAGAGCTGGGATCCCCCAGATCCGCCGCCACCGTCGACGCCCGAGCGCATCTGAGAGCTCCCTCTTGTCGCCGGCGAGCTCCGCGTCGTCCCCGGCCTTGCCAACGTTGTTTAGCTTCTTCCCCAACGTCCTCTTCTTCCACTACGGCAACTACACGGACCCGAGCGCCTCTCCGTCGAGCACTTCTTCCTCTTCTTCCTCTACGATGGCCGGAGCTGTTCGAGACACGCCGTCGTTGACTCCATCCACGCCAAGGCCAGCCGAGCGCACCACCGTGCTCGTGGTGAGCTCCTCTCTCTGCCCAGCCCTTTTTCCCCTTCCTGCGATGGCTCTAGGCCATAGTTCCATGAGTGATCGACCGTGCCGTCGTCGGACCTCATCGCTGGCGAGTGCTCCGACCTCTTTAGATGTTGCCATGCTGTCCGTTAGCTTCGCCTAGGTGCGTAGAGCCTCCCTGTGCAGTCGTCATGCCGCTTAGTGCCTTGCATTACCTCGCCGTCGTCTCGTCGCCGCCGTGCTATAATAGCTCGCCGCCGGTGATGTAGTGCCCCTCAGGCGCTGCTAGTAGTCTGTTTGGATGCGGGATTCCTCCTGCTCCATCTCGCACCCCTCCGCCGTGCTTAATGGTCGCCGGAGCGGCTCCGACGAGCTTGCTCCGACGAGGGCCGTGTTTTTCCCCTGTTCTGCTTCTGTGGTTTGTTCTTCAGTTAAGCTGCATCCTTCCTATCGAGATCGATGCAATGACGTAGTGGTGTGTCTCCGTCAGTTTCGTCAGAGAGACGCGGGTTCGATCCCTCGCGGGCGCTGTGGTTATTCCGCCCCGCTTGTTTTGTTTTATTTTCTTTTCTATTTTTCTTTTTCTTTTCTATTTTTCTGTTTTAATTAATATCTTCTTAATTATGCTTCATATGATCATGAGCCTTATATGAAAAGTGCTTAGAATTTTGTGTAGATTATGAATATGTCACTTGCTGCCATGTTTGAAATATTTAAAATGTTGTTTGAATTTGAATTTGATTTAAATATGATCAAACTTGCAAAAATCATAACTAATTCTCTACAACTCCAAATTTAACAAACTTTATATGCATTTGGGGTAGAAAAATGTTTAGAATATTCTGGTGATGTTGTTTAGCATGTTTAAAAACCCCATCACAGAAGTATTTCAAATCTGTCCCAAATGCTTTTAATTGAATATGGGGTTTTCTGGAAATTTTTGTATTTAATTCCAGCCCATTTAAACTTGCTAGCATGTTGCTGTTATGTTTAGTGCACCCTTGCCATGTTAACCAACCTCTTTTAAAAACATGTTGGTTGCTTGTTTGATAAACTACATAAACTTGCCCACTTGTTCTTTTGCTTGATTCACCATGTGTGGTTTATCTTGTTTGTTGGTGATGTATTGCATTCTTGTGACCCTAGGCCATGCATCATCTTTTCCATGTTCACATGCTTCATGTTCATGCATCATGTGATTGAGCACCGCACATTGATTGATTTTGTTCCATTGTGCATTGTTGTGTTTGGTTAGTGCCTGGTGAAGATTTTCAGAACGAGGTTTCTACTGAGGTTGAGTGTGAGGAGCCAGATTACGTTTCCCCCGAGGAATCAACATGCAAGATGAGCTGACCCAGATATATTACTATCTATGTCTATTGCTAGATGTCTCGCTCTTTAGCTTTTTGCCTCGATGCCCATGCTTATTTGTCAGCCTCCTATTGTAGCCATGAATATCTCTATCCACCCAACCTAGCAAATCTTTGATTGGCTACGTAAGCTTTGCTAAGCCCCTCTTATAGCATTGTTAGTTGCAGGAGAAGATTCGAAGATTCTTTGCTTCATGTTGAAGTATTGTT
Organism: Secale cereale; assembly: GCA_902687465.1. Taxonomy (NCBI): domain Eukaryota; kingdom Viridiplantae; phylum Streptophyta; class Magnoliopsida; order Poales; family Poaceae; genus Secale; species Secale cereale. The sequence goes on along the minus strand of LR738711.1, from coordinate 523,841,987 downwards.
GGGATATCACTCTATATAATCTGTTAAAACTAAATCATCTATATACTTGGCAATGGGTGGAAGGCTAAGCCTTTGCTTGGTGTTTTGTTCCACTCATACCTCCCTAGGAACCGTTTAAACCGGTGTTATGTTCCTTGATTTTGCGTCCCTATCACGGTTGGGGTTTATGGGCCCCCCTCGATAACCCGCTTAGCGCTAATGCTTTTCCAAGAAGGCCCGACCTTGGTTTTACATTTTCCTAACAACTAAAACTTGCATAGGGAGTTACAAACCCTTTTCTTAATCAACAACCCGGGCCAGTGCTCTACATGAGTGTTGGTCCAAACTGGGGAGCCTGCGGGGCCACCTTGGGGAAACCCGAGGGCTGGTAAAACCTGAGACGAGATACACGCGGCTACTATCAGGGTGTCGGCACGCCGGGAGGTCTTGCTGGATTAGTTTTACCTTAGTCGGAATATCTTGAGCACGGGATTCCGAGAATACTCGGGTCTTCCCACCTTGGAGTTGCGACTCTGCAGATCATGAGCTTGTGATGGGCTAAGTTGGGACACCCCTGCAGGGATTTGATCTTTCGAAAGCCGTGCCTGCAGTTATGTGGCAGATGGGATTTTGTTAATATCCGGTTGTAGAAAACTTGACACTATGATCATAATACACTACCAGCGTGAGTAACCGTGATGGTCGCTTTCCGAAGGGGTTCAGGAAGTGAACACGGTGGGGTTATGTTTGACGTGCTTAGATAGGATCACTTCGTGATCACCTTGACGTTCGTTGGCACTTCTCTTCTCACTCTAAACACGTAAGCTAGTGCTAGTGCAGCTGCAACCTTTGTTCTTCAGCCTTGTCCCACACCCAAGGCCTAGATAGTTTTGCTACCCGGGAACAGGATTGCTGAGTCCTCCATGGCTCACATATTCTACACAACACCAGATGCGGGTACCATGGTGAACTATACAGCTGGTGCTTCAGAGTTGTACTAGGAGTTCGACGAAGAACATGGGCGATACTACGTGTCTTATCCAGAGGATCAGTAGGGCTCTTACTAGGATGTGATGATCGGGACCTTGTGTTATTTATGGTATCTTTCATTTGGATCTTCGTCCGTAGACGGACTCTGATGTTATTTGGATGATGATTGTTTATGTAATGTATTGTGTGACGTGCCGAGTGTAAGCCAACTACTCTTTTGCAATTTCATCCCTCTTTTACATGAGTCGTGCAAATATATCATACTTGAGATCATTCTAGTATGAGCTTATGCCTTTAAGTAGTGGCTCGATACGTAGGAGGTATAATCTCATACTGGGCATTCCAAGTTGGTAATCAGTGCCTTCTCCGACCTAGGAGCCCCCACTGATTGATCGAATCGTTGACGGTTGAGTCTAGGCACACACTTGAAAATGTTTTGAGTCCTATATATATATATCGGAGAGTAGGATTTCTTTTACTCCTCATCCCTTTATCACTCTGGTGAGGACTCCTGACGATTACTCTATCTCTTCTACTCTCAAAAATTCACAAAAAAAATTTTTAGGATCACGCGAGTATTGTTTGGATTGTTCCGATGTCTTTGTGAGGAGAACATTTTTCTCGATGCCTCCTGTCATTAGGGGTTGTGGCAGTGTCCCGGGGAGTTGAGCTCCGAGGTGTTGTCGTCACAAATCTATCGCAACAGTTCTGGAATACTTAAGACGGCCGACATTGAAAAATCTTCTATGCGGTTAGTGGCAAGATAACCCCGACATCACCCAGTACTAGGGTGGTAGTTCGGGAGTATTTCCATAGCTTGTATAGCAGATGCATTTTCAAGGTCCGAGGTAAATGGTTTCCGGAAATAACTGGTTATGTGTTGAAGGATGGGTACAGCTGGATGTAGGATTAGAGTTGAGTGCGCGATGCTTCCCCTATATCCCCAACACCTGATTGCATAACTGGAAACTTTCGGAAATTAATAGGTGGGTTCATCTAGTAGTTCGTAGGCATTCTTCCAACGAATGCATGATATGGAGTTCGGGGTTCTACATTGAGTGAAGTGGTTTTATGGGCGTTTGTTCCGATCGGGAGTTGCATCTTAAAGGGTCCTTGGCTATGCTGATCCGGGGATTGCAAAACCCTTTTGTAACATGTTCCATAAGCTTTCAGCACGAATATGTCGAACGAAGCTTCTATCTTGTATTTATTCTATCTGCTCCTTGTTGTTTTATTTACCTTTTGTTCTCCCAAGTGGCTTCTTGAGAAGATTGTTGTATCATTATACCATGGATTACATTCGTTCATTTTGTTCGGATGTTCTGGTGAAGACTTATGTTGCAATTCTAGCCGTTGATTCAGCTTATATCTTTCAATCAATAGCTAATAGTTGTCATCTCATTCAGGATGGCTCCTAAGAAGGTTCCCAATGCTAACCCAGAGGGTGCAGAAGTTCCTGATCGTCCTCCTTCCCCTCCTCCTCCGTCTGAGGCCTGGAGAGCAATTATGCAAGCGACAAACCAGAACACCCAGATGCTTATGCAAATGATGCAGAACATTCAAGCAAATCAAGCAAATCAAGGTGGTCATGGGAACCAAGGCCAAGGCCAAGGTAATCTGTTCAATCAACCTCACTTTGCTTCGCTCAACCAGTTCCTGGCAAACCAACCGAAGGCGTTCATTTACTGTGTGGATCCGCTAGATGCTGAAGACTGGATAACAGACATCAAAAAGCATTTCCAGTGCAGTAACGTCAGACCTGAGGATTATGTCAAGTTTGCCGCCTTCCAACTCAAAGATCAAGCTGCTGATTGGTGGCAATAGTACAAAGATTCCAGCGAGGGACGTGAAATCTCGTGGACTGACTTCTGCAAGGATTTCCGCTCTCACCACATTCCAACAAGTGTCACCAAAGGCATGCATGAGCAATTCTGCAACCTGAAGCAAGGCACCATGTCCGTTTATCAATACAATGTCAAGTTCCAGAACCTTGCCCGCTATGCCAAGCAAGACATCCCAGATTCCAAGAGCAAGATTTATCAGTTCCATGGTGGTCTGAAGGATGAACTCCAGCTAGCTCTCACCTTGTTTGAGCAGGATGAATTAGATCAATTCTATAACATGGCACTTAAGCAAGAGGCAGCCCAGCTCAAGGTTGAAGCTTCTAAAAAGAGGATCAGAGATGTTGTTAACTCCTCCTCTTCTTCCCAAGTGGTCGCAAAGCAGCAGAAGTTATGGCTTCCACCTCCTCAAGTGCTCTGCCCTCCCAACAACAACAACAAGCATTCTGGTGGCCGTGGCTTCTCCCACCCACCCAACCCAAGCAACCAGTCCAAGTCCTCCACCTGTCAGCTCTACTATTGTCAAGCACAATCCAAAGCAAGCAAGAGTGAATCTGATGAATGCAGCTCAAGCAAAAAATTCTTCAGATGTGATACTTGGTAACCTTCCAGTTAACTCTATTCCCGCAAAAGTGTTGTTTGACTCGGGTGCATCATGTTCTTTCATGTCTCAACCTTTTGCATCCAAGCACAATGTTGACATCAAAAGCTTACCTCAAAAGTTGCAAGTTACTTCTCCGGGGAAACGAATGTCTTCTAGCGTGTATGCTCCGGATATATCTATTTATATGGGTGATTACCGCTTTCTGGTTTCTCCGGTTATTCTCGGCAACTCCGACATTGATCTTATTCTTGGGATGGATTGGCTTTCCAAGCATCATGCAAACATTGATTGTGCTAACAAGGAAGTCAAGCTTACTCATCCTGACGAAGACGTGATTATCTTTGCCTCTCGAGATAACACAATCAGGCTATTCTCTCTCAATGACAAGGGCGAGATTAATGCCATCTCTCAAATTCTGGTGGTCAATGAGTATGAAGATGTTTTTCCTGAAGAGCCTCCAGGCATGCCTCCGCATCGTCAAGTGAATTCGTCATTGAACTCGAGCCCGGTACCGAGCCAGCATGTCGGCGTCCATACAAGCTCTCCCCTGATGAGTTGAAGGAGCTGAAGAAACAACTCGATGAGCAAGAGCGTATGGGTCTAATCAGGCCTAGCACTTCTCCTTGGGGCTATGGTGTTCTATTTGTCAAGAAGAAGGATGGCACAGAGCGCCTTTGCGTTGATTACCGGCCATTGAATAAGAAGACAATAAAGAACAAGTATCCGCTTGTCACATCCCTAGCTAGCACTTGCATTAGGACCTGACTAGAGTGTGCATCATGTTTACTTTCAAAGAAACTTGAAATGGGATTAACAGAAACCCCAACACCCCTCCTCTAACAACTAGGGTTTGCTAAAATATTTTCCAATGTACCCAAAATGCCCTTCAAAATGTTCATCATTTCTGCCTTGGTCTTAAACCTCTGCCAAAAATGGTGCACAATTTTCTAGGACAATCTAGGGCTTTGGATTAAATCATATGGTATTTGAATTTGGGCATTTAAATGCTATAAAATATTTTAAATGCTCAAATAATCATGAACTATAATGTTTCTTACTGTTCATATTATATACAGTAGGTATGACAAGTGTCATGAGTTATAAAAATGTTTAGGCATTTTTATTAATTAAACAAAGCTGCAAAAGAAATGAAACAGAAAAGAAATAGAAAAAAAAGAGAGGAAGAACACTTACCTGGCGCCCACCCGGCCCACCTGCCGGCCCAGCCCAGCTGCCGCTCCAGCGAGCTGCTTGGCTCGGCCAGGCAGGCAGGCAGGTGCTCGACGGCGACCGCACGGCGCGCCACACAGCTGCCCGCCGCCCTGCTTCGCCCCCTCGCCGTCCTGGAGGGATGGATCGAACCTCCACGTCCTCCTCGATCCCCCAGACACCTCCGCCTCCCCCCAGCTCCTCTCCTCCGCTCTCCCCGCGCCATGGCCGACGCCGCCGTGATCGCACCGTCGTAGAAGCCGCGTCCACCGTCGTCCCCGAGCTCCGCCGTGTTGTCCATCGTCTCCGCCGTCCTCGACTGCTTCGAACAGGCCGAGCCCCGAGCGCTCGCCCGCCCTGGAGACGCCCCCGACCTCTTCTTCGCCAACTCCGGCCGCGGAGATCCCCCTCGCCGTGCTGCTCAGCTCCGACCACCCCCGAGCTCGCTTCGGTGCTTGCTGCAACCGCTGTGAGCCTAGCTACCTCCTCCCCCTCTCCGTTGGCTCCCTTTTGCCCTGTAACACACTGCACGAAGCTCCACCGCACGCACCGCCGTCGTGCTCGTCGTCGGTGATGCTCCGGTGACCATTTGGTCACCGGCACCCGTCCAACGTACTCACCACAGCACGTAGATGCGAACGGTGCCACGCATGCATCGCCTAGGCCCCTGCAGCCGCATCTCCACTCACGCCCGACGCCGGTCGCCGCCGTCGAGCTTGTTGCCATCGTCTCCGGCCACCCCAGGTCCGGCGACCACCTCCATCCGACGCGCAAGAGCAAGGGCTATCCAACGCACCCAGCCGCAGCTCGAGCCGTGCACCGTAGACGTTTTCCGAAGCACGCCGCCGCGTTTGGCCTCGTCGGCGGCTAAACGCCGGCGAGTTGGACCTGTTTTGACCACGGGTTTGACCCCCTGGGTCAATGACATGTGGGCCCTGCCCGCAAGTCAAACTTAGTTTAGGTGTTAATTTAATATTAATTAGTTAATTAGTTTAGTCACTGACACGTGGGCCCTGGCCCCACTGACAGCTAATTAGTTTTAGTTAAACCCTAATTAACTCAGTTAATTAGCTGTGACACTGACATGAGGGACCCACTGGTCAGGTTTGACCTGGACTGGCCCTGTTGACTGGCTGACGTCAGCATGATGTCATGCTGACGCAGTAAAGGTTTTTCTGGGATTTTTAGATTTAAAAATAATTCAGGAAATTCCAGAAAATACCCAAAACTTCTAAAAATCATATAAAATCAACCATAGCTCAGATGGAAAAGATTTATATATGAGAAATGATCAGAAAAATCCAATCTTTCTAATGGCACTGGTTTCATGCATGTTTGAACAAGTTAACTTGCTGTATATGTCAAAAACATGATAATGCACTTATTTAAATAATAGTTTGAACTTCAATTTGAATCCTTGATTCAAATAGGTTCAAACCCTTCTGGTTGTAGTTGCATTAGCCAACACACATGCATCTTGCCATGTCATAAACATGCATCATATTGTTGCATTTGTTTGTTAATGATTGTATCGTCGGAATTCCCTGTGTTAGGTCCTGCTCCCGAGGATACTGCCGCGTATCCAGTTGAAGAGCAGTACCCGACAACTACCTTGTCAGGCAAGCAATCATTGATCATTCCGATACAAACCCAATCTTCTCGCTCCTGCTCTCTTTTACTGCATTAAGGCAACAGCGCGTGAACTGTTACTTGCTGCGGTAGTTGAACCCTATTCCCTTGCATGACCTGTCATTGCCACAGTAAATAGTTGAAACCCACTAGCATGTGTAGGAGTTGATTGAGCCATGTGATGTGTGATCCACCATGCTTTTTACTTATGTTGCCTCCTATGCTTAGAGTTGTGTCTGGTCTGATTCATCTGGGTGATGGATCAGAGTGAAATGATCTTACCGATAAAGAGAAGGAAGTGTGGAATACGCTTGGTAAAGGTATCGATGAAAGGCCATGTAGGAGTACATGGTGGGTTGTTTCATTGGAATCGTCCATAGGACCCGAGATCTGTATGTGTGGTTCAAGTTACAGCTACTACCACGCATTGGGATCCTTAATTGACCCTCTCGGCTTATTAATTACCCTTGATCTCTGTCCAGGAGTTGCAACTAGTTTCTGGTGTTTATAGCTTACTGGAGGTCGTGCACAACGCTGACCCTCGGGGTGGGTTGTGATGCGACAGGTACGTGGCACGGTGTACCGGTTGCCCGTTTGGTGACTCGGGAACCCTGTACACATCGTTTGGGGCCGTGAGCGACACCCCGGCCGGATCTCCCCACGGATGGAACCCAAATAGGCGATAAACCTGGACGAGAGACTTGAGTAGTTAGTCAGGTCGTGGCCGACACCCTCGCTGGGCTTCCGCTTGAAGGTTGCCGAGTACACGCCGAGTAAACGGCGATAAGTGGTGGTAGCGTGTGTGAAGAGGTACACCCCTGCAGGGTTATCAAACTATTCGAATAGCCGTTGTTCGCGGTACGAACTACTTGGTTACTCTTACAGTTCATAGACAAGTTGATGGATACTACTAAAAGCCTCAAGATAAGTGTGAGTGCCGTGGATGGCCCTTCCGTAGGATGACGGAAGAGGACCCTCGGTAGTGTATTGATGTGGTGATTAGAGGACTCGTGTTCGTAACAATATCTTGCAATCCGTTGAGAGTTGTAGTATAGGTTAGCCAAGGTCAAAGCTGGCATTCTGCTATAAACTCCACTACCCCCTTTGATAATGTTGCATGTATGATAGGTTCTGTGGTAAGACTTGCTGAGTACCTTTGTACTCATGTTTGCTTAATAACTATTGCAGAGGAGAACCCCGCCCCTGCTGATGGGTTCTACATAGACGTTGACGTCGACGAGTAGCTTGACACCCAGACGGTGATCTGGAGCTTGTGAAGGGCCTTGTAGATAGCCAGGCTACACCAAGCCTGTTTTATTTTCTAAGTTGTCTGTACTCAGACATGTAGCTTCCGCTTGTGCTTGTATGACTGTATGACTTGAGTGTTGGGTCATGTGACCCCTACCTGTATGAATATGTTATGTATGGCTCTTGGAGCCTTTTAAATAAAGTACTTTGAGTCATAGAGTTCTGTTGTGATGCAATGTTGTATTTGCACATATTGAGCATATTGCGTGTATGATTGAAATGCTTGGTATGTGTGGGATCCGACACCTAGTTGTTTTCCTTTGGTAGCCTATCTTACAGGGAAATGCCTCCTAGTGATTCCAATGAGCCTTGGTAGCCTGCTACTGCTCGGAACACGTAGGCTGGCCGGCATGTGTCCTTCTTCGTTCTTGTGTCTGTCCCTTAGGGGAAATGTCACGCGTTGTTCCTTTAAGTCCATGTAGCTTGCTACGACTTGGGTTCATACGTTGATGACCGACACGTTCGTTGCTGGGTCATGGATGCCTGTCTCTGTAATTTAGTGCCACTTTTGGTTTATAACTAGCCATGTCGGCCCGGGTTCTCTGTCATATGGATGCTAGCGACACTGTCATATACGTGTGCCAAGATGCGCAAACGGTCCCGGGCCAGGTAAGGTGGCACCCGTGGGGTTACCGTGCGTGAGGCCGCAAAGTGATATGACGTGTTACAGCTAGATCGGTGTGACTTAGGATCGGGGTCCTGACACCGCTCCCCAATATCAATGAATTGTTCGAGCAGCTCAAAGGAGCAAAGGTGTTCTCGAAGCTCGCTCTCCGGATGGGTTATCACCAGATCCGTATCCGTGAAGAAGATATTCCCAAGACCGCATTCAGAACGAGCTTTGGCTCTTATGAATACACGGTTATGTCTTTTGGCCTCGCAAATGCTCCACCCACCTTCTCGAGGATGATGCACTTCATATTCAACCCCTACACCAATGAATTTGTTCTCGTCTATCTAGATGACATCTTGGTATTCTCCAAGAATGAAGAAGACCATGCCAAGCACCTCTGTTTGGTTTTGGACAGGCTCCGTGAACACAAGTTCTATGCGAAGTTCTCCAAATGTGAATTTTGGCTGGATAAAGTCTTATATCTTGGCCATATCATCTCTGCTGAGGGTATTTCTATCAACCCCGAGAAAGTTGAAGCTATTGTCAACTGGGAACCCCCGCAGAATGTCAAGCAACTCCGAAGCTTCCTTGGTCTCGCTAGCTATTGCAGAAGGTTCGTTGAGAACTTCTCCAAGATTGCCAAGCCTCTTTCAAACTTGCTGCAGAAGAATGTCAAGTACAACTGGACTTCTGATTGTGATGTGGCATTCAAAACACTCAAAGAGAAGCTCATTTCTGCTCTGGTTCTTACTCCTCCGGATGAGTCCAAGCCCTATGAAGTCTTTTGTGATGCTTCTTTACAAGGACTTGGTAGTGTTCTCATGCAAGACAAGAAGATTGTGGCATACACTTCTCGTCAATTGAAACCAAATGAGAAGAATTACCCCACACATGATCTCGAGCTAGCAGCAATGGTACTTGCTTTGATCACGTGGAGACATCTTCTGTTGGGCAGAAAAGTGGACATCTTCACCGATCACAAGAGCTTGAAGTACATCTTCACACAGCCTAACCTGAACATTCGCCAGACTCGTTGGGTTGAGATGATCTAAGAGTATGATCCAAGTATTGAATACACACCTGGCAAGGCCAATGTCATTGCAGATGCCTTGAGCAGAAAGGCATATGGCAACAGTCGCCTTCTCAAGCCGTTTTAGCCTGAGCTTTGTGAATCATTCAGGAAGCTCAACCTCCAAGTTGTTCCGCAAGGTTTTCTTGCAAATCTTCAAGTTGCTCCTACCTTGGAAGATCAGATCCGTGAGGCCCAACTCAGTGATGCTATGGTGCAGAAAGTGAAACATGGTATTGCTAAGGGTACTCCCAAATACAAGTGTTATCGTGTTGATGAGAAAGACACCTTGTTCTTTGAGGACAGAATTGTGGTTCGCAAGGGTGATCTCAGGAAGCTCATAATGAATGAAGCACATGACTCCCTCCTCTCGATTCATCCTGGAAGTTCCAATATGTACCAAGACCTCAAGCTATCTTACTGGTGGACTCGCATGAAAAGGGAGATTGCCAAATTCGTGACTGAATGTGATGTCTGTAGAAGAGTGAAGGTAGAGCATCAACGTCCAGCCGGTCTCCTCCAACCTCTTCCTATTCCCGAGTGGAAATTCGACCACATTGAAATGGATTTCGTCACTGGGTTTCCTAAGTCCAAGAAGGGGAATGATGCAATCTTTGTAGTCATTGACAAGCTAACCAAAGTAGCTCACTTCCTTCCCGTCAAAGAATCCATCAACGCAGCTCAGCTAGTAGAGTTGTACACTTCCAGAATTGTGTCGTTGCATGGCATTCCTCAAGTTATCTCCTCCGACCGTGGAAGTTTGTTCACACCCAAGTTCTGGGACTCCTTTCAGTCAGCCATGGGCACTAAGATTCGTTTCAGCACTGCGTTTCACCCTAAGACTAGTGGTCAAGTCGAAAGGGTGAACCAAATCCTCGAAGACATGCTCAGAGCTTGTGTCATCTCTTTTGGCATGAAGTGGGAAGATTGTCTTCCATTTGCCGAGTTCTCTTACAACAACAGCTTTCAAGCAAGTGCCGGCAAAGCTCCTTTTGAATCCTCTATGGCAGAAAGTGTCGTACCCCTCTCAACTGGTTCGAGACAGGTGAACGTCAACTTCTTGGCGATGACTTGATCTCAGAAGCCGAAGAAATGTGCAAAGTCATACGTGAGAATCTCAAAGCCGCTCAATCGCGTCAAAAGAGTTACTATGACAACAAGCATCGTGATTAGGCCTTCGACATTGGGGATCATGTCTATCTCCGTGTTTCTCCAATGAAAGGAACCCAAAGATTCGGTATCAAAGGAAAGCTTGCTCCTAGATATGTGGGCCCTTTCAAGATTCTTCGCAAAAGAGACGATCTAGCCTATCAACTTGAACTTCCCTCCAACTTTGCAAATGTTCATGATGTGTTTCACATGTCTCAACTCGGCAAGTGCTTCAAGACACCTGAACGCACCATTCCGTTCGAGGAGATTGATCTTCAACAAGACTTATCTTATCGTGAGCACCCTGTTGCTATTCTTGAGGAAACTGAGCGCAAAACCCGCAACAAGTCAATCAAGTTCTTGAAAGTTAAGTGGTCACACCATACCGACCGAGAAGCTACGTGGGAACGAGAAGATCACCTTCGTTCCGAGTATCCTTCCTTCTTCCAGTCCTAGATCTCGAGACGAGATCATTTTGTAGTGTAGGAGAGTTTGTAATGCCCCAAATGTAACACTTTCCTATAATGGCAATAAAGCTTCCTCTTTGATCCTTGTCATTATCCTTGGGGGTCCTTCTCTTTTATTTTATTTGCATTGCATACCTTTTATTATTTTTGCATTGCATCATCATGTCATCATGGCATCATAGTTTATTTTCTTTTGTGCATTGTTGAGACCTTGTGATGTATGTTGTGTGTGGGTGCAAGCTATCTTAGCTAAAACCTAGCCCCTCCCCCTCTTCTTCTTCTTCTTCTTCTTCTTCTTCTTCTTCTTCTTCTTTCTTCTTTCTTCTTCTCTTCTCCTTCTTTATTTCTGGCCTCTTCTTTGATCTATTTTGCAAGCCACCTAGCAAGTGCCATAGTGGTTCTTCTTTCTCCTTTAAAACTTGCCCCATGTGAGAAACCTCTCCACCAAATATCATCCCATTTGAAAATTATTTGGTCGGGTTTTAAAATATCAAGAGTTTGGCCTATATTCAAACTCCTTTTATTTTTCTGCCTCCAAAAATCTTCAAGTCATTTTATTTAAATAGAGCAAAATTCAATGAGCTCAGGGGTATTTTTCTTTTCCCCTAGTTCTTCTTCTTTATTTCTGTGCATTCTTTTCTTTTTCTGTCTGAAGAAATAAAAAGAAAAGAAGAAACAGCAGCATCCAACAGTAACCTGGGCATCTCCCTTTCTCTCTCTCCCCTGAGGCCCAACTCCACCCGCAGCGCAGCAGCCCAGCACCACAGGCCCAGCTATAGGCGCACCGTCGCGCCGTAGCCACTCCGAGTGCGCGGCCCCACCCGTCAGCGTCACATCTCCCTCGCCTCCGTCTTCCTCCGTCAAAAAAGCAGAGCACCCGACGCGCTCACCGTCGCGCCGTCAGCTCACGGGCGTCGAGGCCATGCGTCGAGCCCGTGTTTTAAACCCAAATCTTGTCCATCACTTTCCCCTAGGTCTTCCCTTTCCCCTCTAGCCGTCTAGAGAGCTGGGATCCCCGAGATCCATCGCCACCGTCGACGCCCGAGCGCATCTGAGAGCTCCCTCGCGTCGCCGGCGAGCTCCGCGTTGTCCTCGGCCTCGCCAACGTTGTTTAGCTTCTTCCCCGACGTCCTCTTCTTCCACTACGGCAACTACGTGGACCCGAGCGCCTCTCCGTCGAGCGCTTCTTCCTCTTCTTCCTCTACGGTGGCCGGAGCTGTTCGAGACACGCCGTCGTCGACTCCGTCCACGCCAGGGCCAGCCGAGCGCACCACCGTGCTCGTGGAGAGCTCCTCTCCCTCCCCAGCCCTTTTCCCCTTCGTGTGATGGCTCTAGGCCATAGTTCCATGAGTGACCGACCGTGCCGCCGTCGGACCTCATCGCCGGCGAGTGCTCTGACCTCTTTAGTTGTTGCCCTGCTGTCCGTTAGCTTCGCCTAGGTGCGTAGAGCCTCCATGTCCAGTCGCCGTGCCGCCTAGTGCCTTGCATCACCTAGCCATCGTCTCGTCGCCGCCGTGCTGTAATAGCTCGCCGCCGGTGATGTAGTGCCCCTCAGGCACTGCTAGTAGTTTGTTTGGATGCGGGATTCCTCCTGCTCCCTCTCGCACCCCTCCGCCGTGCTTAATGGTCGCCGGAGCGGCTCCGACGAGCTTGCTCCAACGAGGGCCGTGTTTTTCTCCTGTTTTGCTTCTGTGGTTTGTTCTTCAGTTAAGCTGCATCCTTCCTATAGAGATCGATGCAGTGGTGTAGTGACATGTCTCCGTCAGTTTCGTCGGAGAGACGCTGGTTCGATCCCTCGCGGGCGCTGTGGTTATTCCGCCCCTTTTTCCATTTTTGTGTGAGGCTGACAGCAGGGCCCCACCTGCCAGCCTCACAGCAGCAGTGCCAGCCCGCGCGCGCACCCGCTCGCCAACTCATCTCGCGTGGCCCCCCCTTGTCAGTGACTATGGCTCGCTGAGCCTGGGTCAGTTTAGTCCTGGCGTCTGTTTTGTTTTATTTTGTTTTCTATTTTTCTTTTTCTTTTCTGTTTTTCTGTTTTAATTAATATCTTCTTAATTATGCTTCATATGATTATGAGCCCTATATGAAAAGTGCTTAGAATTTTGTGTAGATTATGAATATGTCCCTTGCTGCCATGTTTGAAATATTTAAAATGTTGTTTGAATTTGAATTTGATTTAAATATGATCAAACTTGCAAAAATCATAACTAATTCTCTACAACTCCAAATTTAACAAACTTTATATGCATTTGGGGTAGAAAAATGTTTAGAATATTCTAGTGATGTTGTTTAGCATGTTTGACAACCCCATCACAGAAGTATTTCAAATCTGTCCCAAATGCTTTTAATTAAATATGGGGTTTTCTGGAAATTGTTGTATTTAATTCCAGCCCATTTAAACTTGCTAGCATGTTGCTGTTATGTTTAGTGCACCCTTGCCATGTTAACCAACCTCTTTTAAAAACATGTTGGTTGCTTGTTTGATAAACTACATAAACTTGCCCACTTGTTTTTTGCTTGATTCACCATGTGTGGTTGATCTTGTTTGTTGGTGATGTATTGCATTCTTGTGACCCTAGGCCATGCATCATGTTTTCCATGTTCACATGCTTCATGTTCATCCATCATGTGATTGAGCACTGCACATTGATTGATTTTGTTCCATTGTGCATTGTTGTGTTTGGTTAGTGCCTGGTGAAGATTTTCAGAACGAGGTTTCTACTGAGGTTGAGTGTGAGGAGCCAGATTACGTTTCCCCCGAGGATTCAACATGCAAGATGAGCTGACCCAGATATCATTACTATCTATGTCTATTGCTAGATGTCTCGCTCTTTAGCTTTTTGCCTCGATGCCCATGCTTGTTTGTTAGCCTCCTATTGTAGCCATGGATATCTCTAACCACCCAACCTAGCAAACCTTTGATTGGCTACGTAAGCTTTGCTAAGCCCCTCTTATAGCATTGTTAGTTGCAGGAGAAGATTCGAAGATTCTTTGCTTCATGTTGAAGTATTATTGGGATATCACTCTATATAATCTGTTAAAACTAAATCATCTATATACTTGGCAATGGGTGGAAGGCTAAGCCTTTGCTTGGTGTTTTGTTCCACTCATGCCTCCCTAGGAACCGTTTAAACCGGTGTTATGTTCCTTGATTTTGCGTCCCTAACACGGTCGGGGTTTATGGGCCCCCCTCGATAACCCGCTTAGTGCTAATGCTTTTCCAACAAGGCCCGACATTGGTTTTACATTTTCCTAACAACTAAAACTTGCATAGGGAGTTATAAACCCTTTTCTTAATCAACAACCCGGGCCAGTGCTCTACATGAGTGTTGGTCCAAACTGGGGAGCCTGCGGGGCCACCTTGGGGAAACCTGAGGGCTGGTAAAACCTGAGACGAGATACACGCGGCTACTATCAGGGTGTCGGCACGCCGGGAGGTCTTGCTAGATTAATTTTACCTTAGTCAGAATATCTTGAGCACGGGATTCCGAGAATACTCGGGTCTTCCCACCTTGGAGTTGCGACTCTGCAGATCATGAGCTTGTGATGGGCTAAGTTGGGACACCCCTGCAGGGATTTGATCTTTCGAAAGCCGTGCCTGCGGTTATGTGGCAGATGGGAATTTGTTAATATCCGGTTGTAGAAAACTTGACACTATGATCATAATACACTACCAGCGTGAGTAACCGTGATGGTCGCTTTCCGAAGGGGTTCGGGAAGTGAACACGGTGGGGTTATGTTTGACGTGCTTAGATAGGATCACTTCGTGATCACCTTGACGTTCGTTGGCACTTCTCTTCTCACTCTAAACACGTAAGCTAGTGCTAGTGCAGCTGCAACCTTTGTTCTTCAGCCTTGTCCCACACCCAAGGCCTAGATAGTTTTGCTACCCGGGAACAGGATTGCTGAGTCCTCCGTGGCTCACAGATTCTACACAACACCAGATGCGGGTACCATGGTGAACTACACAGCTGGTGCTTCAGAGTTGTACTGGGAGTTCGACGAAGAACATGGGCGATACTACGTGTCTTATCCAGAGGATCAGTAGGGCTCTTACTAGGATGTCATGATCGGGACCTTGTGTTATTTATGGTATCTTTCATTTGGATCTTCGTCCGTAGACGGACTCTGATGTTATTTGGATGATGATTGTTTATGTAATGTATTGTGTGACGTGCCGAGTGTAAGCCAACTACTCTTTTGCAATTTCATCCCTCTTTTACATGAGTCGTGCAAAGATACCATACTTGAGATCATTCTAGTATGAGCTTATGCCTTTAAGTCGTGCCTCGACGCGTAGGAGGTATAATCTCATACTGGGCATTACAGAATCCCCCTCTGGCAGAGTACCGGAAAAGGCCTCCAGATGGGATCTCGCGAGAACAGAAGGTTACGGTGGAGGAAAAGTGGTTTCGATAGATGTTCTGATGTTTCTTGAATATTTGAGAATATATAGGCGGAAGTAGGTCAGGAGAGGCATGAGGGGCCCACAAGGTAGGGCGACGCGCCCTCCACCCTTGTGGCCGCCTCATAGATCCCCTCGCATGTACTCCAAGTCCTCTGGATGTCTTTTGGTCCAACAAAAATCCTCGTAAAGTTCCGTTTGGACTCCATTTATTATTCCTTTTATGCGAAACTCAAAAACAAGGAAAAAACAGAAACTGGCACTGGGCTCTGGGTTAATAGGTTAGTCGCAAAATTCATATAAAATAGCATATTAATGCATACAAAACATCCGAAACAGATACTATAATAGCATGGAACAAACAAAAATTATAGATACGATGGAGACATATCATTCTCACTCAAGGGCCAAACACATTCATTAAAAACCAAGTAGGTGATGTAGTCGTTTACATGTTCCCGAAGGGAAGATACGACTTCCAACAAAACACATCGAGAGCAACACAACACTACATGGTTTCATTTGAACCATTACAAGGACTCGACTTCGCATAGGGGTTACACGACCTATCCTAAAGTCGGGGTTATGAACTGGCATATTCGAGTTGCGAATGATGCCTAAGTGGTAGAATGCTCGGTCACGTTTTGTGCCTCTTCTGGGTATTCCTCCTCATCTTCATCAGTTTGGGCTTCTCTATCACCTGAAGGGGTGGGGGAGTGGAGGAGTTGAACACGTCATTGCTTTGCTGGTGGGTGTTGGGAAGAGCTTGCGATAGTCCCTTGTCGTCATACGACATCGCTGGGGTGGTTGTCCATCCTCGGCCGATATATCTCCTGAGGGTCTTCCGCCTCGATAGGCGATGGCGGGTTGCCCAGGAGACGCACCTTCTTTGTTTATCCTATCCTTCTTATCCTGCACTTGACGAAGAAGTGCCCTGGTCTCATGGAGTTCCTTCCGGACCTTCACCGACTCCGAGGCCAATTCTTGTGCCAAGCTGTCGGCACAAAGGCTGAAGTAGGTCTGGAATCGAAATGGAAGTCCTTCCTCTAGTGGTGGGGCTCGTGCGTTGCTCTCATCTTCACCTTCCTTCCGCTAAGGCAAGAAATGGGTTGTTAGCTTGTTTGCCATCTCCGGAAAAAGGTCTCGGAGGTGGGTCAGTGCGTTGAGTGCATCTGCCTCGACAGTGAGGAGTAGTGTTGCCATCTGGGGTCCCTCGAAGAACCAACTTGTGGGAGGATCATTGGCCTTCATGATCACTTCCACATGGTACTCTGTCTCGGTCCCTGAGAAGCAAGGGAAACCAAGTGATCAGGAGCTCCTCAGGTACAATAGCCATCTACAAAGTTTGAATGGCAGAGGTCAATAAGCAGATTATATCTTAGGTTTGGTAAGTCTCGGAAAAGAAGATAAGTTTAGATGGTTTATGAAAATGGTCTATCCTTACCAACGTCCATGCTAACTAAGGCTTCCTACAGTCAGGATGGCTCTGATACCAGCTCTGTGGGGACCCCGACTTATAAAGTCGAGATCGCCGAATGCATGTGTACAGTAATCCCAGAGATCAATGCTCACTGAACACATAGAAGCTAAATAACAAGGGTCTTACATCCATACATACCGTCTTACACAAATTATGGCCATTATGGTCAAATCTTACATAGATATAGCCTCAAGGGTTGAACATCAAATAAACTCAAGAAGCGGAAATCTTTGTTGATAAGTAGAACCCATGCCATCTGCCTTAACCCTACAGGCATTCTGACTGGGAAGCGTCCTAGTTCTCATGTTTGTCTCCAAAGAAATCTTCTTCAAACTCATGTTCTTCCATGCCTAGCCAATTAAATAACCAGTGGCAAGCCAATGAGTACTTTGAATGTACTCGCAAGAAACCGATGTTCTTGGATCAAGTAATAATGCATAATGTAACAACAAGTAGGCAACATAGCATCAAGCTAGTTGGAATTTCCTACAACATGGCATATCAACTTGTAAAACATGCATCAATGAACTCTTGTAACCATGTGAACAGGTTACAGATATCAACATAAATAGTGTTTGGATCAATTCTAGCTTATTCAACACATCAAGTCCTTTGCCTTGACTCACATAGTTCTCCTCCTCACACATATACCAAGTTTGTAAAATATTGTACATAGTTTAAGTAGCACCACCCAACTGTCCATGACCGTGGACACAACTATTCGAATAGTTTGACACTCTAAAGAGGTTGCGCACTTTATCCACAAGATCCGGGATGCTTTCGTGTCACCCACGATCCCGCAGTACCTCAAGTACTCGGGGGAAGCACCCTATCATTATCTTTCCCTAGGTGACACTAACATAGGGTCCACTCGTTGGTACATGGCCCTCGTGTATAAGCGTAAGATTTTTGGGATGTTGCCCTTTTCATTATCACACATACACGAAGGGACCAACGGTGTGTCCGGTGCCCTGTAAAAACAGTTATGGCCGCCTATCCAAGCACGACCCTATCCCGAGAGTGACCTCGTGTCACCCCCGTCACTAGTAATGTGGGCACCATGCTAGTATCGGACTAGGTAATTAATAATGTCCCGTCCCATAAGGGGTAGAGTGGTTGCACATGTTTGGTTGGGACGGTAATCACACCTTAAATCTAATCCAGCATTTTACTCACACACAAATGCTTGCTCCGGTACACTACTTCTTCCTCAAGTGGTGACCTTAGTTCAATATCACCCATGGGCATTAGGGGCACCCGATGGGGTTTTTGAATGAATGCAACAACGAGATGTTCATGGCATACATGCAACATTATGTATCAATAACTAAACTTTTGACATCGTATCTCCATGCATAAGGTAGAGCTATGAGTATTGGCGTGCATCATTTGGTGGTTCACAACAAGTTCATCACCGTCACTTTCATCCTTATGCAATCGGCAGAAGGTATCGATGAATAAGAGAGGTATCATGGTTGAAGGGTTGCTTGCATTGGTTGGCTTCGTCTTCAAAGTCTTCAAGTCCTTCTCCTTCTTCTTCTCCAACTACTTCGTCAAATACGAGATCTATTCGTCGCAAAGAAACAATGGGAAAATAAGGCAATAGCAAAACCAGAAAATCAAAGTGCTCAGAAAAATGTCATCTTATTTTTGTTAAATACTAGGATGAAAACTAAGAAGGGGAAAATTCTTAGTTTTGGATTTGGGGCTAAAGAAACAAAGTAATGGATTTTTAAAGAAGGATTTAAATGTTCAAATTTGAACAGTATAAAAAAGTGTGATGGATTTGCATGAAACTTACACCATTAAATAGGTGGGATTATTACAAGATTTTAGGAGTTGGAATTATTGCATTTGAACATTTATTTAATCCTGTGGAATTTTTAGAAGTTTCTAGAATAAAGATAAAGGAAACAAGCACTATGCAACTGGGCCAAAGTGGCCACAGTGCAGCAGGCCCAGGGAGAAATCAGCCCAGGTGAGCCGAGGCGCGCGCGCCAGGTTTCAAACCTGATGGGTGGGGCCCGGGCGTCGGGAAGAGAGAGAGGAGCAAGGGAGAGGTGAGGATGACAGGCGGGGCCCGCCTGTAATCTCCAACCTCGCGACTAGAAGGCTGGCGAGCTCACCGGTGATGATAGGAGGCACGGCGAGGTCGGGCGAGGGCACGGCTGGACTCAGGTGGCTTCCGCCGTTCGGGTGGTGCTGGAGATGGTCGTCGGATGTCCTGGTTCGCCGGTGACGAGGAGGCAGGGAGGCAGCAAGTCGGGAGGTGGTCGCTCCGGTCGTGTCCGGCTGCAAACGAAGGGGAAAGGACGGGGAAAGGGTCAGTGGATCGCTGCAGTTCTAGATTGAGGAAGTGGAGCGGCGGGGGAGGTATGTACCTCACAAACGCTGGCAAGCCGAAGCGGCGGAGCTTGAGCTCGAGCTTGATCTCGAGATCGGGCTCCTCTGGAGAGGTGTGGGTGGTGTAGGGGGCTAATTTGGTGCCGCAGACGGCAAGTGATGGCATGGGAGAGGCGCGGGGAGGCCTTAAATAGGCGTGCGACGGTGCACTATGGAATACTGCGCCTACAAGGTCGTTGTCGTCGCTACGGGTCTCGGGGGCTCGTAGTGACGAGCCGGGGGTGCTGGTGGGGTTGGTCCAGGGCTAGGGGAGTGAAGAGGGAGAGCAGGGGGAGGTCAGAGGTGCCGCGCGTGTGAGCTCCCTCACTGGAGTTCTCGGGCGGTCGGCGCGCATGCGAAAGGAGGTGGTAGGAAGGAGAAGGAGGAGGGGGACAGGAGCGTGGCGTGATGCGGACGCCGAGGGGCCTCGGCAGGCGCGTGGGGGAAGCCCGAGGTGGCGAGAGGTTATTGGTAGAGGGCGGCTACAGTGCATGAGCGCACTGTATCATGCTCGAGAGCGTGCATATGGCTGATATGGCATTGTTTATGGGAGCAGGGGCATGCCCACTCGTGTCTGGTGGAGCTAGGGAGAAGTAAAGAATGTGGGAGGGGCATTGGATGCCCTGGAGTGGCTCTGGTGAGAGAAGGGTGGTGAGAGAGAGAGGTTGTGGCTGTCCAGAGAGGTAACTGGGGGCGTTACCCCTCGATCATTGAGCATTGGAAGAGAGGGAGTTACTAGAGGTAGATGGGGACTAGGAGGAGTTGTGGTAAAAATTTGGGCTCATGGAGATTAGTGCAAGAGGTCAAAGTGATGTTTTCGGGGAATTGGTAGAAGGTGTTTGATGTTGGTTTGGTCAAGAAAATAGATTCTAATGGGCATAAAAATCAACAGGATCAAGTGGAACAAAGAATTGAGGTTGCCCACCAATTTTGAGCTCATAAAGATAAAGTTGCCAATGCAACTTTTCTAAACCCTAGAAACCAACAGAAATGAATTGGTTGAGATCTAGCTAAGCTAATCTTTTCCCCTTGATGCACCACATGGTGTAGTGTCATTATTTGGGTACCTGAGCATGTCCACAAAGTTTGATATCACTTGAAGAAAGTTGGCAATGTAAAGTTGTTCAAACTTGGATCTGGTTAGAGAGGGTTTGGGGTACTTTTGTGAACCAAAACTATTTTTATTGAATTGAAAATTTGCAAGGTCATCACATTATTCATATGTGACTTTCTAGAATTTTCCTGGATTTATTGGGGAAAAATCTTATAGAAATATCTCAAATATTTGAAATGGACAGAAATAGTTTTGGAAGGTTTTGTCCAACATTTTGAACATGACGCGTGTGTTGAAACTCATATATATGGAAAATATATGTCCACTGATTTTCCCTAAATTTTCTCAAATATTTTTGAAACAGTTAAATAATTTTAACCTACTAAAGACCATTTCGGGCCTTAAGAAAAAGCCTTTAAATAAATAGGAAAATATATTTTAAAATTATATGTTTGTGGTTTATGGGAGTCCTATACCTAATAGGAGTCAAATATACTCCTTGAAAGATTTTTCATACCCAAATTAAGTACTTGTAGTGCAAACCTCAATTCAGGGGGTTTTGGAAAACTTAATTTAGAAAATACTTTTTGTCCAAATTATTTTTGTGACAAATTACTATTCTGATCTATACATGTGGCATGGTCATTGGGCAAAAGTTTGGATCAAGTAGATGAAGTGGAGAAGGTGGAGCTATGTTGACTTTAAAGAGCCCTACAAACATAGACAAAAATCCAACTCAAATAAAAAGTCAAATAATGCAAAAGTTTTTGTTGGTCCAAATTTTCATGTTTTATTAATACAAATGACATGTTACAAAATGCTGGGTGTGACACGCCGCTGCCGAAGTTGTCATTGTGTCATCGCGGTTTCTTCTCCACCGCCCGCACTATCCGCCGCACTCTGCGCCGAGCCAGCAGTATCGCCCGCTGGCGATCCCTGCCCGCTTTTAGGATGACCCTGGCTAACCTGGCGGCTTGCTCGTACCCTGGCCATCGACAGCCAAGCCGACCATCTTGCCTTCAACCTCGATTCTGCCGTCGCGCAACTCCATCTCGTCGTCGTCCGTTGGGGGTATGTCGGTATGTGTGGGTAACTAGCTAGCAAGTGGATCAGTAGCGAGTCGCCGCCGGACATTGCTGTGGTTATTTATAGCTAGCAGCTGGCTACGGGATTGGCGATTTTACAGTTCACCCCTGTGGAGCGTAGGAAGCCTTCGCTGGAGCGTGGGAAAACTAAGTGAAGCACACAACCCGACAACTGTATGTGGTGCCGTGTGTTATCACACACGTGTTACCATAAGGAAACGTATGTGTAACTTACTAATCATCGCACACGAGTACTCGCACGCGCATCGTGTGCAATACTCCTAGTCATCACAAGAAACTAGTTTACATTTTCCAAAGTATTTTTTACACACAGAATCGCACACGAACTGACTATAGTAAACGTTTGTGTTATATTTATCACCGCAAACAGTTCATCCAAGTGGGTTGTTTGCCGCGTATCACACACATCTTGTTTACACAAATCCTTTGTGTTCTTTTGGCTCATAGCAAACAGTTCATCTATGTGAACTGTATGCCGCATATCACACACATCTTGTTAAGTTGAACCATTTTTGTTGTGTTGCCTAAACGAGACAGCTCATCCGAATGAACTGTATGTCATATATCGCACACACCTTGATCTCGCTGACTGTTTCTATTCGTTCTCTAATCGCAAACAGTTCAACAGAGTGAAATGTATATCGTATATTGCACACACTTGATATCGCTGCCTGTTTTTGTTGTTTTGGCTCATCGCAAACAGTTCTTCTGGATTAACCGTACGCCACACATCGCACACGCAACTAAAATCTAGATCGGCTTTGATGTCTCAGCCATTGCAAACATTTTGTATCATTTTTATGGTTATTTTACATCACCGTTTGCGATTAATGCATCACACACAATTTCATCGAAGGGTCTCTGATTGGACTGTCGTATTTGGACCATCTTGCAGTAATGATCGGCGTTGTGTGAAAAGGTGCTCTGGTAGCTCAACGAGCTCTGTATTCATGGGAATCCTCATCGGTTCATTTAGTGGGTGCTATTGCAAATCCACCACATGGTAGCCGAACCAGCTCCCTCGTCATCACAATACCCAACCGGTGATCAAAGCATTCATGCTCATTTCAATTTTCTCCACATGGGAAGAAGAGTTGCAAATTAGAACATACACCAATGACTGGCTAGAAAAGAGGGATGATGGTGATGAAAAAACATCACACACTGGTCACCTATAACAATCGGCCTATGATGCCAAATTGTCATCTCGAGGTAGAAAGTGCACTTTTCATTCACCGGTCACAATCGGACCAGTCAGTGTGAACCGACTAGGAAAACTCTTAGCATGTCATCACTGGTGCCACTTTCCAAGCTTGTATGTGATGAACCTCATCTCCGACCAATGTTCACTAGCTAGTTAGTGATGATGGGTCAGTGCTATTCAGATTTGTAGTAGTGTAAGAGATGTTACCACCTTGCATGAGATGGGCATGGGTCTCAAAGTTAGGGAGTTGGTTATAGAGCTTCAGGAGGGAGATAGTTCCACCTGGATGACTACTACTGAAATGACATGATTGCAATCAAGGTCCAACCCTACGAGAATGTAGGATACAATATCATCGTTGGACCGAGGAATGTCGGCACAGGACATCTCATCAGTAAGCACCTTGACCTTGGTGAGATATTCTGCCACACCAAAGTTGTCCTTTTAAGCATTGGTTAAGGCAATTTTAGTGGGGTCCTGGATGGCGGCGATGGTCGTGAGGATGTATTGGGATAGTCAGTACATCGGATAGGCCAAAAATTGTTGCTATGATGTAAGCCACTAGGATTGTGCGACTTTAACATACTATGTATCTTTGTCTTCAGTGGTGATGTTGATTTGGGTCGGTGGCCCTTGGCTCGCCATATCGAGGAAGTGATCCATCTCTGCGCCTAATGTCTACTACGCAACCTTCTTCTTGTAGACGTTGTTGGGCCTCCTAGTGTAGAGGTTTGTAGGACAGTAGCAAATTTCCCTCAATTGGATAACCTAAGGTTTATCAATCCGTGGGAGGCGTAGGACGAAGATGGTCTCTCTCAAACAACCCTGCAACCAAATAACAAAGAGTCTCTTGTGTCCCCAACACACCCATTACAATGGTAAATGTTATAGGTGCACTAGTTCGGCGAAGAGATGGTGATACAAGTGCAATATGGATGGTAGATATATGTTTTTGTAATATGAAAATATAAAAACAGCAAGGTAACTAATGATAAAAGTGAGCACAAACGGTATTGTAATGCTTTGAAACAAGGCCTACGGTTCATACTTTCACTAGTGGAAGTTCTCTCAACAAGGATAACATAATTAGATCACATAACAATCCCTCAGCATGCAACAAAGAGTCACTCCAAAGTCACTAATAGCGGAGAACAAATGAAGAGATTATTGTAGGGTATGAAACCACCTCAAAGTTATTCTTTCTGATCGATCTATTCAAGATTCCGTAGTAAAATAACACTAAGCTATTCTTTCCGTTCGATCTATCATCGAATTCGTACTAGAATAACACCTTAAGACACACATCAACCAAAACCCTAATGACACCTAGATACTCCATTGTCACCTCAAGTATATGTGGGCATGATTATACGATATGCATCACACAATCTCAGATTCATCTATTCAACCAACACAAAGAACTTCAAAGAGTGCCCCAAAGTTTCTACCAGAGAGTCAAGACAAAAACATGTGCCAACCCCTATGCATAAGTTCACAAGGTCACTGAACCCGCAAGTTGATCACCAAAACATACATCAAGTAGATCACGTGATATCCCATTGTCACCACACATAAGCACATGCAAGACGTACATCAAGTGTTCTCAAATCCTTCAAGACTCAATCCGATAAGATAACTCCAAAGGGAAAACTCAATCCATTACAAGAGAATAGAGGGGGAGAAGCATCATAAGATCCAACTATAATAGCAAAGCTCATGATTCATCAAGATCGTGCCATCTCAAGAACACGAGACAGAGAGATCAAACACATAGCTACTGATACATACCCTCAGCCCCGAGGGTGAAATACTCCCCCCTCGTCATGGAGAGCGCCGGGATGATGAAGATGGCCACCGGAGAGGGATCTCCCCTCCGGCAAGGTGCCGGAACGGGTCTAGATTGGTTTTCGGTGGCAACAGAGGCTTGCGGCGGCGGAACTCCTGATCTAGGTTATTTTCTGGAGGTTTCTGTATATATAAGAGGTGTTGGAGTCAGGAACAAGTAAGGGAGGGTCCCCGAGGCGGCAACGAGATAGGGGTGCACCCCCCACCCTCGTGGGCAGCCAGAGACTCCCCTGGTCCATCTCCGGTACTCCTTGGGCTTCTTCTAGTCCAAAAACATCCTCCGTTGAGTTTCAGATCAATTGGGCTCCGTTTGGTACTCCTTTTCTGTAAAACTCAAAAACAAGGAAAAACAGAAACTGGCAGTGGGCTCTGGGTTAATAGGTTAGTCCCAAAAATCATATAAAATAGCATATAAATGCATATTAAACATCCTAGAAGGATAATATAATAGCATGAAACAATCAAAAATTATAGATACGTTGGAGACGTATCAAGCATCCCCAAGCATAATTCCTGCTCGTCCTCAAGTAGGTAAATGGTAAAAACAGAATTTTTGATGTGGAATGCTACCTAACATAATTCTCAATGTAATTCTCTTTATTGTGGCACAAATGTTTAGATCCGAAAGATTCAAGACAAAAGTTTGATATTGTCATAAGAGTAATAATACTTCAACCATACTAACAAAGCAATTATGTCTTCTCAAAATAACATGGCCAAAGAAAGCTCATCCCTTCCAAATCATATAGTTTGGCTATGCTCCATCTTTGTCACACAAAATACTCAAATCATGCACAACCCCGGTTTCAGCCAGGCAATTGTTTCATACTTAAAAAATTCAAACCTTTTCAACTTTCACGCAATACATGAGCGTGAGCTATGTATATAGCACTATAGGTGGAATAGAGTAGTGGTTGTGGAGAAGAAAAAAAGAGGAAGATGGTCTCACATCAATAAGGCGTATCAATGGGCTATGGAGATGCCCATCAATAGATATCAATGTGAGTGAGTAGGGATTGCCATGCAACGGATGCACTAGAGCTATAAATGTATGAAACCTCAACAAAAGAAACTAAGTGGGTGTGCTTCCAACTTGCTTGCTCACGAAGACCTAGGGCATTTGAGGAAGCCCATCGTTGGAATATACAAGCCAAGTTCTATAATGAAAATTCCCACTAGTATATGAAAGTGACTAAACAAGAGACTCTCTATCATGAAGATCATGGTGCTACTTTGAAGCAAAAGTGTGGAAAAAGATAGTAACATTGTCCCTTTTTTATTTATTTTTGGGCCTTTCTTCTTTTTTTCTTTGGCCTTTCTTCCTTTTTTTCTTTTTTTTTCTTTTTTTCTTTTTTTTGGGACAGTGCTCTAATATTGATGATCATCACACTTTTATTTAATTACAACTCGATACTAGAACAAAGTATGACTCTATATGAATGCCTCTGGCGGTGTACCGGGATGTGCAATGAATCAAGAGTGACATGTATGAAAAATTATGCATGGTGGCCTTGCCACAAATACGATGTCAACTACATGATCATGCAAGGCAATATACCAATGATGAAATGTGTCATAATAAACGGAACGGTGGAAAGTTGCATGGAAATATATCTCGGAATGGCTATGAAAATGCCATAATAGGTAGGTATGGTGGCTGTTTAGAGGAAGAATTATGGTGGGTTTATGGTGCCGACGAAAGTTGTGCGGTACTAGAGAGGCTAGCAATGGAGGAAGGGTGAGAGTGCGTATAATCCATGGACTCAACATTAGTCATAAAGAACTCACATACTTATTGCAAAAATCTACAAGTCATCAAAACAAAGTACTACACGCATGCTCCTAGGGGAAGGGTTGGTAGGAGTTAACCATCGCGCGATCCCGACCTCCACACAAAGGATGACAATCAAAGAAAATACCTCATGCTTCAAATTTGTCACACAACGGTTACCATACGTGCATGCTACGGGACTTGCAAACCTCAACACAATTATTTCTCAAATTCGCAACTACTCTACTAGCATGACTCTAATATCACCATCCTCATATCTCAAAATAATCATCAAGCATCAAACTTCTCTTAGCATTCAATGCACTTTATATGAAAGTTTTTATTATATCCTTCTTGGATGCCCATCATATTAGGACTAATTTCATAACCTAAGCAAATTACCATGTTGTTCTAAAAGACTCTCAAAATAATATAAGTGAAGCATGAGAGTTCATCTATTTCTTCAAAATAAAACCACCGCCATGCTCTAAGAAGATATAAGTGAAGCACTAGAGCAAATGACAAACTACTCCGAAAGATATAAGTGAAGATCAAGGAGTAGTTGAATAATTATGTAACTATGTGAAGACTCTCTAACATTTATGAATTTCAGATCTTGGTATTTTATTGAAACATCAAGCAAAACAAAATAAAATAAAATGACGCTCCAAGCAAAGCACATATCATGTGGTGAATAAAAATATAGCCTCAAGTAAAGTTACCGATAGACGAAGACGAAAGAGGGGATGCCTTCCTGGGGCATCCCCAAGCTTAGGATCTTGGTTGTCCTTGAATATTACCTTGGGGTGCCTTGAGCATCCCCAAGCTTAGGCTCTTGCTACTCCTTATTCCATAGTCCATCGAATCTTTACCCAAAACTTGAAAACTTCACAACACAAAACTCAACAGAAAACTCGTAAGCTCCATTAGTATAAGAAAATAAAACCACCACTTAGGTACTGTTGTGAACTCATTCTAAATTCATATTGGTGTAATATCTACTGTATTTCAACTTCTCTATGGTTTATACCCTCTGATACTACTCATAGATTCATCAAAATAAGCAAACAACACATAGAAAACAGAATATGTCAAAAACAGAACAGTCTGCAGCAATTTGTAACTTTCAAATACTTCTGTAACTCAAAAAATTCTGAAATAAATTGGTGGACGTGAGGAATTTGTCTATTAATCTTCTGTAAAAAGAATCAACTTAATAGCACTCTTCTGTAAAAAAATGGCAGCTAATCTCATGAGCGCAAAGTTTCTGTTTTTTACAGCAAGATCACATTAACTTTCACCCAAGTCTTCCCAAAGGTTCTTCTTGGCACTTTATTGAAAAAAAGTTATAAAACATGATTACTACAGTATCTCAATCTTGTGGACACACAAAAACATTAAGGGTAAATATTGTATTGTTTTCTAACAAGCGCTTTTCTTTAATGCCTTTTAGCTAGGCATCACGATTTCAATGATGCTCGCATAAAAGATAAGAATTGAAACATAAAGAGAGCATCATGAAGAATATCACTAACCCATTTAAGTCTAACCCACTTCCTATGCATAGGGATTTTGTGAGCAAACAATTTATGGGAGCAATAATCAACTAGCATAGGAAGGGAAAACGAGCATAACTTCAAGATTTTAAGCACATAGAGAGGAAACTTGATATTATTGCAACTCCTACAAGCATACATTCCTCCCTCATAATAATTTTCAGTAGCATCATGAATGAATTCAACCATATAAGCAGCACATAAAGCATTCTTTTCATGATCTACTTGCATAGAAATTTTATTACTCTCCACATAAGCAAAATTCTTCTCATTCGGAATAGTGGGAGTATCATAAGAAACTTGAATACTATAGATTGTTTCCACATTAAAAGAGTAATGTTCAGAAAAAGGGTAATCATAATCATGACAAGTTTTATAAATATAATCATCACTACTTTTTATAGAATAAGTGTCATCACAATAATCATCATAAATAGGAGGCATGCTATTATCATAATAAATTTGCATATCAAAACTTGGTAGGCTAAAAATGTTATCTTCATCAAACGTAGCATCCCCAAGCTTGGGACAAACATTAATTACAGGAAAAAAATTCTCAAATACGTCATTCTCATCAAACATATCATCCCCAAGCTTGGGCCTTTTCATATCATAAGCATAATCACTCTCATCATTAATAGTATGGATAGCTCCAATAGTATAGCAATTATCATCATCACAATGAGTAGTAGGAGCAACATCATTTGGGAGGGATACCTTTTTACCTTTGCTTCTCTGTCTTTTCTTTTTCTTCTTCACATTATGTGTGGGTTTAATACTCTTTTTGGAGCTCCTTATTAATGAGATTGGTTGAATAGAAGGCTCCTCCTGGTTACCTGATTCATCATAAGAAATAATAGGAGGATATTGGGAAGTCTCTTCCCTTTCATTAGTATTCTCTTCATCTTATATTTATTTTCTTGTCGTTAAATAATTGGCAATATAAGAATTTTCAATGCAATTCACCACACAATACATAAAAATTTCTTCTAGATCAAAATCAAGAACTCTCTCAAGGGAAATTCCGGAATATTCTTAGTTATACGTTTCATTTCTTCATAACCCAAAAGCAAACTAAGTTCATTATGATGTGCAAGGGAAATCAAGCCATCACAATTTTTGGACACGGTTCGATCATGAAACAATTTGCATTGGATATTTAAATGATCACGTTCATTGCAAAGTTCACAAGGATGGCTAAGAAATTTTAAATTTTCAGCACAAACATCTAGCCTTTCTTGCAACCATTTAGTTTCTAAATGCTCATGCCTCTTGCAGAATCTATCTTCCCTATTTGTTGTGTACTAGCAAACTATATGCACTCCACAAAAATTGACATGCTTATATGAGATATTTTCATCATGACTAGTGCAATCATCATTAGTACTATGGATATTCAAGGAGCTCGTACTAACAACATTGCAATCATGCTCATCATTCAAAGATTTAGTGCCAAACATTTTAATGCATTCTTCTTCTAGTACTTGAGCACAATTTTCCTTCCCATCATTTTCACGAAAGATGTTAAAAAGATGAAGCATGTGAGGCAACCTCAATTCCATTTTTTGTAGCTTTCTTTTATAAACTAAACTAGTGATAAAACAAGAAACTAAAAGATTCGATTGCAAGATCTAAAGATATACCTTCAAGCACTCACCTCCCCGGCAACGGCGCCAGAAAAGAGCTTGATGTCTACTACACAACCTTCTTCTTGTAGACGTTGTTGGGCCTCCAAGTGCAGAGGTTTGTAGGACAGTAGAAACTTTCCCTCAAGTAGATGACCTAAGGTTTATCAATCCATGGGAGACGTAGGATGAAGATGGTCTCTCTCAAACAACCCTGCGACCAAATAACAAAGAGTCTCTTATGTCTCAACACACCCATTACAATGGTAAATGTTATAGGTGCAGTAGTTCGGCGAAGAGATGGTGATACAAGTGCAATATGGATGGTAGATATAGGTTTTTGAAATATGAAAATATAAAAACAGCAAGGTAACTAATGATAAAAGTGAGCACAAACGCTATTGTAATGCTTTGAAACAAGGCATATGGTTCATACTTTCACTAGTGGAAGTTCTCTCAACAAGGATAACATAATTAGATCATATAACAATCCCTCAACATGCAACAAAGAGTCACTCCAAAGTCACTAATAGCGGAGACCAAACGAAGAGATTATTGTAGGGTACGAAACCACCTCAAAGTTATTCTTTCTGATTGATCTATTCAAGAGTCCGTAGTAAAATAACACGAAGCTATTCTTTCCGTTCGATCTATCATAGAGTTCGTACTAGAATAACACCTTAAGAAACACATCAACCAGAATGCTAATGTCACCTAGATACTTCATTGTCACCTCAAGTATCCGTGGGCATGATTATACGATATGCATCACACAATCTCAGATTCATCTATTCAACCAACACAAAGAACTTCAAAGAGTGCCCCAAAGTTTCTACCGGAGAGTCAAGACGAAAACATGTGCCAACCCATATGCGTAAGTTCACAAGGTCACTGAACCCGCAAGTTGATCACCAAAACATACATCAAGTAGATCACATGATATCCCATTGTCACCACAGATAAGCACATGCAAGGCATACATCAAGTGTTCTCAAATCCTTAAAGACTCAATCCGATAAGATAACTTCAAAGGGAAAACTCAATCCATTACAAGAGAATAGAGGGGGAGAAGCATCATAACATCCAACTATAATAGTGAAGCTCGCGATACATCAAGATCGTGCCATCTCAAGAACACGAGAGAGAGAGAGAGAGAGAGAGAGAGAGAGGGAGAGAGATCAAACACATAACTACTGATACATACCCTTAGCCCTGAGGGTGAACTACTCCCCCCTCGTCATGGAGAGCGTCGAGATGATGAAGATGGCCACCGGAGAGGGATGCCCCACTCCGATAGGGTGTCGGAACGGGTCTAGATTGGTTTTTGGTGGCAACAAAGGCTTGCGGCGGCGAAACTCCCGATCTAGGTTATTTTTTGGAGGTTTCTGTATATATAAGAGGTGTTGGAGTCGGGAACAAGTAAGGGGGTCCCTGAGGCGGCCACGAGATAGGGGCGCGCCCCCACCCTCGTGGGCAGCCCGGGACTCCCCTGGTCCATCTGTGGTACTCCTTGGGCTTCTTCTAGTCCAAAAACATCCTCCATTTAGTTTCAGGTCAATTGGGCTCCGTTTGGTATTCCTTTTCTGTAAAACTCAAAAACAAGGAAAAAAAACTTAAACTGGCACTGGGCTCTGGGTTAATAGGTTAGTCCCAAAAATCATATAAAATAGCATATAAATGCATATAAAACATCCTAGAAGGATAATATAATAGCATGG
The DNA here is from genome assembly GCA_902687465.1 of Secale cereale. NCBI lineage: Eukaryota > Viridiplantae > Streptophyta > Magnoliopsida > Poales > Poaceae > Secale > Secale cereale. The sequence goes on along the minus strand of LR738711.1, from coordinate 523,810,983 downwards.
AACAATCAAAAATTACAGATACGTTGGAGACATATCAGTGCCCTCTTTGGGGAAGGACCTGGTCTTTCCATAAGAAGTTGGTTTGGGTAAGCTTCTCCTATGCTGGTTGGCCGAGGGCCATAATGATGTGGGAGGTGGTGGAAATAGATGATTGGGTGGTGGCCAGGCCACCAATAGTGTCGATGGAAGAGTAGCCATGGGAGCTTTGAGCTAGATGTGATCTATGTTATCTTCGAGGAAGATGCTCTAATACCGGCATTTGGAAGCGTGTCATCATCCATAGGTGTCCACTTGGTATATGTTGACTTTTGTTGAGGTAGGCATAAGCCATGTCATTGTGTACACGAAGATGGTAACCAATCTATAACTATATGTTTGTTCACAAGAGATTTACAAAAGAGATACAAGTAGCTAGATACAAAGTACATGAGAAATTTAAAGAGAGACAAACTCTATCTATTCTAGCTATATAACAAGCAAAAATTCCTTTTGGAACTTGGCCTCCATGGAGGCCGGTTTTTGAAAAACTTGAAATTCCAAAAAATTCATATTTTTATATTTCACAAAATTATAAAAGAAAAATATAGACATAGATGGAGGCATGGCACATATGTGCGTAAATTTTTGGAACAAAATATATTAAAATGTGGGTTGTGCAAAAAAGATAGATATGTGGCTTTTCAACACATGGTACTGTTATTTTGCATAGATCACGTCTCAAAAGATAGACGTGTCAAGGTATTTTGCACGTGTCAAGGTATTTTTTTTGATTTTGCATAGATCATGTCTCAGGGTATTTCATCCTAAAATTCTACAAACGTACACATCACATCCTTGTATACTTGTACATTTTTTAGATTTTTTTGAAATTAAAAGTATGAATTTTGATTATTATTTTTTCAAAAAAATTAGTGTTCATAGAGGCCGTGCTCCAAAATCATGTTCTCTATAACAAGGCCCTTCAAAAAATATGCTACTCCCTTCATCCCAAAATAAGTGACTCAACTTCTTATATTGAGGAAAGTTCAATCTGACCCCCGACCCTCGCGTCGCCCATGTCGGGCGACTCAAGGGAAACCCCAGCCGCCGCCGGCTCAGCCCCCACCTCCTGCCTACCCCCGCGTCGCTGTCGCTGGAGGGCCAGCCGGCAAAGCCGCGTCGGGCCCTGGGATGGCGGCGTCAGGGCCTTTCTCCACCAACCCTCACTCTCTACCTCCCCCCTTCCCAGATCTGGTCTCTGCAGCGGCGGCGGCCTCCACCGGCGGTGCAGCCCTGCTACTTCTCGAGCTTGCGTTGTATTCCCTCGAAGAGGAAAGGGAGATGCAGCACAGTAGCGTAAGTATTTCCCTCAGTTTTTGAGAACCAAGGTATCAATCCAGTAGGAGACCATGCGCGAGTCCCTCGCACCTGCACAAACAAATAAAAACTTCACAGCCAACGCGATAAGGGGTTGTCAATCCCTTTACGGTCACTTATGAAAGTGAGATCTGATAGAGATGATAGTTTATATTTTTGGTATTTTGGTTTATAAGAACAGAAAATAAAAGCGGTAAAAGTTAGGTAGATGTAGATTGATATGTTGAGAATAGACCCGGGGGCCATAGTGTTCTCTAGTGGCTTCTCTCATGATAGCGATATTCTACGGCGGGTAAACAAATTACTGTCGAGCAATTCATAGAAAAGCGAATAATTATGAGACTATCTAGGCATGATCATTGTATATAGGCATCACGTCCGAGACAAGTAGACTGACTCATGCCTGCATCTACTACTATTACTCCACACATCGACCGCTATCCAGCATGCATCTAGTGTATTGAGTTCAAAATAACAGAGTAACGCCTTAAGCAAGATGACATGAGGTAGAGGGATAAAATCAAACAATATGATATAAAACCCATATTTTTATCCTCGATGGCAACAATACAATAAGTGCCTTGCTGCCCCTACTGTCACTGGGAAAGGACACCGCAAGATTGAATCCAAAGCAAAGCACTTCTCCCATTGCAAGAACTATAGATCTAGTAGGCCAAACTAAACTTATAATTCGAAGAGACTTGCAAGGATATTATGAGCACACATAAAAAGTTTAGAGAAGAACCAAATATTTCTCATAGATAATCTTGATCATAAACCCACAATTCATCGGATCTCGACAAAAACACCGCAAAAAGAGATTACATCGAATAGATCTCCTCAAAGACCGAGGAGAACTTTGTATTGAGATCCAGAGAGAGAGAAGAAGCCATCTAGATACTAGCTATGGACCCGAAGGTCTGTGGTAAACTACTCACAACTCATCGTGAGGGCGACGATGATGATGAAGAACTCTGTGATGGATCCCCCTTCGGTGGAGCTCCAGAACAGGCTCCAAGATGGGATCTCACGGGAACAGAAGCTTATGGCGGTGGAATTAGGGTTTTCTCTCTGTTGTCGAAGGTTTCAGGGTACGTACACTTATATAGGAGGAAGAAGGCACTGGGGGTGCTCGAGGGGCCCACGAGGCAGGGGCGCGCCCTGGGATGGGGGGCGCGCTCCCCACCCTCGTGGACACCCCGAGGCTCCCCTAACGTGGTTCTCAAGTCCCCTATGCGTGATTTTCTCCAAAAATTTCTCTCGCGATGGTTTCATTCCGTTTGGACTCCGTTTGATATTCCTTTTCTGCAAAACCCTGAAACAGGCAAAAAACAGCAATCTGGACTGGGCCTTTGGGTTAGTAGGTTACTCCCAAAAATGATATAAAAGTGTAAGATAAAGCCCATTAAACATCCAAGACTTCATAAATAATAGCATGGAACAATCAAAAATTATAGATACGTTGGAGACGTATCAAGCATCCCCAAGCTTAATTCCTGCTCGTCCTCAAGTAGGTAAATGATAAAGAAAGAATTTTTGATGTGGAATGCTAACCAATATAGTTTTTCAATGTAATTCTCTTAATCGTGGCATGAATGTTCAGATCTGAAAGTCTATATTGACATAAGAAATAACAATACTTCAAGCATACTAACAAAGCAATCATGTCTTCTCAAAATACTATGGCTGAAGAAAGTTATCCCTACAAAATCATATAGTCTGGCTATGCTCCCTCTTCATCACACAAAATATTCATATCATGCACAACCACGATTTCAGCCAAGCACTTGTTTTCATACTCTATTCTTTCAAACCTTTCAACTTTCAAGCAATACATGAGCGTGAGCCATGGACATAGCACTATGGGTGGAATAGAGGTGGTTGTGGAGAAGACAAAAAGGAGGAAGATAGTCTCACATCAACTAGGCGTATCAACGGGCTATGGAGATGCCCATCAATAGATATCAATGTGAGTGAGTAGGGATTGCCATGCAACGGATGCACTAGAGCTAAATATGAATGAAACCTCAACAAAAGAAACTAGTGGGTGTGCATCCAACTTGCTTGCTCACGAAGACCTAGAGAATTTTAGGAAGCCCATCGTTGGAATATACAAGCCAAGTTCTATAACAAAAATTCCCACTAGTATATGAAAGTGACTAAACATGAGATTCTCTACAATGAAGAACATGGTGCTACTTTGAAGCACAAGTGTGGAAAAAAGATAGTAGCAATTGTCCCTTTTTTATTTTCTATTTTTTTGGGCCTTTCTTTTTTTCTTTGGCCTTTCTTTTTTTTTGCGGAGGGGCTTTATAGATTTAGCCTTTCCTCCCATGGGACAATGCTCTAATAATGATGATCATCACACTTTTATTACAACTCGATACTACAACAAAGTATGACTCTATCTGAGTGCCTCCGGCGGTGTACCAGTATGTGCAATGAAAGAAGAGTGACCTGTATGAAAAGTTATGCATGGTGGCTTTGCCACAAATACGATGCCAACTACATGATCATGCATGGCAATATTACAATATGATGCGTGTCATATGAACGGAACGGTGGAAAGTTGCATGGCAATATATCTCGGAATGGCTATGGAAATGCCATGATAGGTAGGTATGGTGGCTGTTTTGAGGAACAATATGGTGGCTGTTTTGAGGAAGGATATATAGTGGGTTTATGGTACCGGCGAAAGTTGCGCAGTACAAGAGAGGCTAGCAATGGTGGAAGGGTGAGAGTGCGTATAATCCATGGATTCAACATTAGTCATAAGAACTCATATACTTATTGCAAAAATCTACGACTCATCAAAATAAAGCAATCAACGCATGCTCCTAGGGGGGAGGTTGGTAGGAGTTAGCCATCGCGCGCCCTCGACCTCCACACAAAGGTTGGCACTCTACAAATACCCCATGCTCTAACTTCGTCACATAGCGGTTCACCATACGTGCATGCTACGAGAATCACTAACCTTAACACAAGTATTTCTCAATTTCATAATAACTCCACTAGCATGACTCTAATATCACTATCCTCATATCTCAAAACAATTATCAAGCATCCAACATCTCATCATCTTCAATGCACTTAGTGTGAATTTTTTTACTACATTGACATTGGATGTCTATCATGTGAAGACTAGTTTTATTAGCCTAAACACATTACCATGCTGTTTTAATAGACTCTCAAATAGATATAAGTGAAGCATGAGAGTTCAACAATTTCTACAAAATATAACCACCACCGTGCTCTAAAAGATGTAAGTGAAGCACTAGAGCAAAAACTATTCAACTCAAAAGATATAAGTGAAGCACATAGAGTGTTCTAACAATTCCTAGGTCATATTTAACTCTCTCAAATAGGTGTGTCCAGCAAGGATGATTGTGACAAACTAACAAGCAAAGACTCAAATTATACAAGACTCTCCAAGCAAAACACATATCATGTGGTGAATAAAAATATAGCTCCAAGTATAGTTACCAATGGATGAAGACGAAAGAGGGGATGCCTTCCCGGGGCATCCCCAATCTTAGGCTTTTGATTATCCTTGAATTTTGCTTGGGGTGACATGGTCATCCCCAAGCTTAGGCCTTTGATACCCTTTGTTCCATAGTCCATCAAAGCAATACTCAAAACTTGAAAACTTCACAACACACAACTTAGACAAAAATTCTCGCGAGCTCCGTTAGTATAAGAAAGCAAACCACTACTCAAAGGTACTGCAATGAATTCATTCTTTGTTTATATTGGTGTTAAACCTACTGTATTCCAACTTCTCTATAGTTCATACCTCCAAATATTACTCATAGATGCATTGAAATAAGCAAACAACACAGGAAAAACAGAATCTGTCAAAAACAGAACAGTCTGTAGTAATCTGCAGGTTTCGCATACTTCTGTAACTCCAAAAAATTCAAACTAAATTGGTAAATGTGAGGAATTTGTCTGTTAATCATATGCAAAATGAATCAACTAAATAGCACACTCCAGTAAATCTGACAACCATTCTAGTGAGCGCTAACGATTCTGTTTTTCAGAGCAAGATCACATAAACTTCACACACGTCTTCCCAAAGGTTCTACTTGGCACAAACACTAAACAAAACATTAAACCACATCTAAACAGAGGCTAGATACAATATTTATTCCCTAACAGCAACAAAAACAAAAAATATAAAATTGGGTTGCCTCCCAACAAGCGCTATCGTTTTACGCCCCTAGCTAGGCACGAGAATTCAATTATACTCACATGAAAGATAAGAGTTGAAGCACAAATAGAGCATCATAAAACATGTGACAAACACATCTAAGTCTAACATACTTCCTATGCATATGCATTTTATAAGCAAACAAATTACCATAGCAAGCACGATTTAGCGTATGCAAGGAAGAAGAAAGAAACAAGATCAATCTCAACATGAAGAGAGGTAATTTAGTAACATGAAGATTTCTATGACCATATTTTCCTCTCTCATAATAATTGCATGTAGGATCATAAGAAAATTCAACGATATAGCAATCACAAAACATATTCTCAACACACGATCCACATGCATACGAAGTTGACACTCTTCCAAAATAGTGGGATCAATATTAACTAAATTCATGACCTCTCCAAACCCACTTTTATCAAAAAATTCATAAGATTGAACATTCTCCAAATATGTGGGGTCTAAGGTTGACACTCTTCCAAACCCACTTTCAATATTATTGCAAACATTATTATCAATCTTACATTCATCATGGGGATTAAATAAATATTCAACATCATAAGAAGAATCACCCCAATCATGATCATTGCAACAAATAGTAGTCATAGCAAAACTAGCATCCCCAAGCTTAGGGTTTTGCATATTATTAACACAATTAGCATTAAGAGAATTTATAATAAAATCATTGCAATCATGCTTTTCATCGAAGGAACTATCAAGTATGGGTGCAATTGCAATGATCTCATGTTTAACATAAGGAACTATAGCAAATTCATCTTCATAAACATTGGCATCATGGCCACAAGGATAGCAAGCATCATGTTCATCAAGGGATATTTCAATAAAATCATCGGAATCAAAATTATCTATAGATTCATGCATATCATTATTTTCTTTCAAAGCAGCGGTCATTCTTTCAACAAATTCTTTGACATAGGCATTATGAGCATAGCTTTCAAAGCAATATTTAAGTATGACAAAATTTTCAGATTCGTAGAGAGTAATATCATACTTTTGAATCAAAGAAGCAACTTCATAAGCACCCTTAAAAGCAACAAATTCTTGAATTTGTTCGATATCGTAGTAACTATAAACACCCTTTGCATAAGAGGATAAGATTTCATTATCATTAAACTCACATAGGTAGGGTAGGTGTTTTTTAGGGTTTTTAGAGCAACAAGTAAAATCACAAATGTCACAAAGATTCCAAGCATAACACAGCAATCTGTTTATTTGATCCCATAAGAGTCTCCCTTTTTCAGATAGACGGTGATGCACAAAATGAGCATGCTCATCTAAAAATTTCCCATCAACTAGCCTAGTTGGGGTTTCAGCACGAGAGCATAGGGATCGAAGATGATCCAAGTAGAACACTTTAAGGTGATCCATAACAATAGATTTTTAGCAAGCAAAGATGCAAGCACATAGAAGGCACATAGCACACAAGCAAACAAGAGACAAGCGGACGGTAAACACACGGCAAAAGAAGGGCAAATAAAATGGCAAGGGTGAAGTGGGGGAGAGGAAAACGAGAGGCAAATAAATGTAATGCAAAGGATAAGGGTTTGTTATAGGTACTTGGTATATGACTTTTGCGTAAGCCTCCCAGGCAATGGTGCCAGAAATTCTTCTTGCTACTTCTTGAGCTTGCGTTGTATTCCCTCGAAGAGGAAAGAGAGATGCAGCACAATAGCGTAAGTATTTCCCTCAGTTTTTTAGAACCAAGGTATCAATCCAGTAGGAGACCCCGCATGAGTCCCTCGCACCTGCACAAACAAATAAGAACTTTGCATCCAACGCGATAAGGGGTTGTCAATCCGTTTACAGTCACTTACGAAAGTGAGATCTGATAGAGATGATAGTTTAAATTTTTGGTATTTTGGTTTATAAGAACAGAAAATAAAAGCGGTAAAAGTAAGGTAGATGTAGATTGATATGTTTAGAATAGACCCGGGGGCCATAGTGCTCTCTAGTGGCTTCTCTCATGATAGCGATATTCTACGGCGGGTAAACAAATTACTGTCAAGCAATTGATAGAAAAGTGAATAATTATGAGACTATCTAGGCATGATCATTGTATATAGGCATCACGTCCGAGACAAGTAGACCAACTCCAGCCTACATCTACTACTATTACTCCACACATCTACCACTATCCAGCATGCATCTAGTGTATTGAGTTCATAAGAACAGAGTAAGGCCTTAAGCAAGATGACATGATGTAGAGGGATAAACTCAAGCAATATGATGTAAACCCCATCTTTTTATCCTCAATGGCAACAATACAATACGTGCCTTGCTGCCCCTACTGTCACTAGGAAAGGACACCGCAAGATTGAACCCAAAGCAAAGCACTTCTCCCATTGCAAGAACTATAGATCTAGTAGGCCAAACCAAACCAATAATTCGAAGAGACTTGCAAGGATATTATGAGCACACATAAAAATTTCAGAGAAGAACCAAATATTTCTCATAGATAATCTTGATCATAAACCCACAATTCATCGGATCTCGACAAACACACCGCAAAAACAGATTACATCGAATAGATCTCCTCGAAGACCGAGGAGAACTTTGTATTGAGATCCAGAGAGAGAAGAAGCCATCTAGATACTAGCTATGGACCCGAAGGTCTGTGGTAAACTACTCACTACTCATGGTGAGGGCGATGATGATGATGAAGAAGAACTCCATGATGGATCCCCCTCCGGTGGAGCTCTGGAACAGGCTCCAAGATGGGATCTCGCGGGAATAGAAGGTTACGGCGGTGGAATTAGGGTTTTCTCTCTGTTGTCAAAGGTTTCAGGGTACGTAGACTTATATAGGAGGAAGGAGGACACCGGGGGGTGCTCGAGGGGCCCACAAGGCAGGGGGGCACGCCCTGGGATGGGGGGCGCGCCCCCCACCCTCGTGGACACCCCGAGGCTCCCCTGACGTGGTTCTCAAGTCCCATGTGCGTGATTTTCTAAAAAAATATCTCTCGCAAAGGTTTCATTCCGTTTGGACTCCGTTTGATATTCCTTTTCTGCAAAACCCTGAAACAGGCAAAAATAACAGCAATCTGGACTGGGCCTTTGGGTTAGTAGGTTAGTCCCAAAAATGATATAAAAGTGTAAGATAAAGCCCATTAAACATCCAAGACTTCATAAATAATAGCATGGAACAATAAAAATTATAGATACGTTGGAGACGTGTCAAGCCCCCCCCCCCCCCCCGACGGCTCCGGCTCGCTAGAGTTCGGGTTCCCCCCTTTCCCCCGGGCTTCAACTTCCTGTGGCTGCTCCGTCTGGCCCCAGATGCGATTAGGGGATCCACTTCGGCTGGATGTGGTGCTCTTCGGTCGGACCTGTGGTGGCCGGGCACGCCCTACCAGCTGCGTCCCCCCCCTCCGACCCATCCTCCCTTCGAGCTCTAGGCCAGCCTCCTCATGAGGCAGTCTTGGAAGCGGTTGGCTGTGCCGGCGGCGCCGGCTTTTTGCTTTGCTTCGTCCGGATTTTCATTGTGCGCGAGTCCCCCTCGTCTTCAACCCAGCAAGAGCGGCTTCAGCCCGGTGGCCATGGACCTGCGCCTCGTCCTGTGCTCCTGGCCGCCTGCACGGCTTCGGACCCGGCGTGCCCTGGGAGATGTGGTTTCTGGCTCCCTTAGCTCACTATCTCCTCTGTGTCTCCGCTTCACCACCACCCTATCGGTACCTTGGTTGGCCGTCCATCCCAGCGCATCTTCACCTTCGGCATGCTTCAGGAGCTGCGTCCCCTTCCGGCTCCTTCGGCACGATGGTGTCCCTGCTGCTCCAGTCCATGTGGCATGTATCTGTGCTCCATTCTAGATCATGGCTCGTTCGAGGCTCTAGCCACCGGCACGTCCCTGCCACCTTTCACTCCGCTCAGCCATGCAGCCTTGTCCTCCTCCGAAGCTCACACGTGCAGCGGCGCCCGGTGCCTCATTCGGCATCGGGTGTGGCTCCCCTTCCTACGGTCGCTGCTCTAGGTAGGCCTAACTACCACGCATCCAATATGTGCTCTGATGGCTTGGGATTGCTCGGAATTTGGCCAGGGCGAAATCCCTGCAGCTTATGCTGGCAGCGGCGACATCTGTGGATGGCGTTCCCTTCTTGAAAGCGCTGCTATGGCCATCTTCTGCGCCCCTCTTCGAGCTTTGGGGGGAACCATAGGTTCGGTTTTTCCGGACCAGATGACAACGGCGTCTCGGTGTCGTTCTCCTTCATGAAGGCGTTGTCTTGTTTTGCTTGTGGCGTCCTCGATGCTAGTTTTGGTGATGTTGGTAGTTTGGTTTTTTTTATGAATACGCAAAAGGCTTGCATATCATTGCATTGATAGGTAGAAAAGAGTGCATACAAATATGTTATAAAGGGATAGTGCTAGCCAAGCATGTACGCAAGGGTGGCATGCTTGGGTAGCCTGGACGCATGAGGGGAGGGGGTGGTGTGTCGGCCACCAAGAAAGCCCTAGGCTATGTCTCTGGTAAGATTTGTGCCAAGTGTGTGGCGCCCGCACCCAGAGTCTGGCCTCGTCCCGGATGGCAGTGACAGCGTGGCTCACAGAGGAGCGATCACCATCGAAGGTGCAGCCATTGCGGTGCTTCCAAAGCCACCAAGAAGTGAGGATGGCGATGGATGCGAGGCCACGTCAAACAGAGCATGGCGAGGTGGCGATGGATGAGGTCAGCCAGGCGGCAAACTCATCGTCGTGGCTCGGAGTCGTGGCAGTGGAGCGGCACCAGGAGAGCACCTCGTGCCATACCTGGCGGGAGAAGGAGCAGCCCGTGAGGAGGTGTTGCATGGTCACAGAGAAGGCAGGTGGGCTCATGTGGTAGGTCATGGCACGCGAGGCGGTCGGCCGTCCAGCAGCGTCTAAGCAGGGCAAGCTAGATGAAGAACTTGATCCGCAGCGGTGCCCAGGAACGCCAGGTGAGTCGCCAGTGCGGGTCTTCAATGGATCCAATCAATAGGGATTGGTAGTAAAAACTCGCGATGTAGGAGCCGATGACCCACAAGTATAGGGGATCTATCATAATCCTTCCAACAAGTAAGAGTGTTGAACCCAATGAGGAGGAGAAGGAAATGACAAGCGCTTTTCAGCAAGGTAATCTATGCAAGCACTGAAATTATCGGTAACAGATAGTTGTGTGATAAGATAATTCATAACGGGTAACAAGTAACAAAAGTAACTAATGTGCAGCAAGGTGGCTGTAGCGACCCGACCCGAATGGATCAAGTCTCTGTGCTTAAGTGTCATCCCTGGATCGGTATGCTGACACACACAATACTCGAGGATTTATAACAGAGGTAAATGACATGTATTAAGTAACGTAAATACTATTACCTCAATCGATCATAGTGGAACCAACAAGGTTGTGGAGTTCCGTCAAAACCAATGGCAAAGTTGAGTGTAGACAACGCAACCCTAACGTAACACTTACTCGTCGAATAATTCCTACAATATGAGACGTTGCAGCCATGTAGGTCAGTACATTGAATGTACTGGCAAATTCACACGGTAGCAGTAATGATGAACAATGCCTACAACTACATGCATATTTGGCTAGTGGAGGCTGTAAGGTTGTTTTTGCAGAAAGCTAATTTTTTCCCTACCACAAAGGAATGTATTAATTTAACTACTTTGTTAAATTTAAAACATGAACAATTGAGAATGGTACCCCCCCATCTCAATTCCAATCCAAAGTCATTATTAACCCAACAAATTAATTAAATAGAGTGTTGGGTTCAACAAATAATCCACTTCTAGATACTCAAAGATGTCCATAACCGGAGACACGGCTACTCATGAATAGTTTGTACACTCTGCAGAGGTTTCTGCACTTTTCCCTACAAGACTCGATCGCCTCCGTTTAATTTCTTGCACTGCATGGTGTTTGAGAAATGGATGACCGAGACACAGTCTTTCAGAAGCATTCACTCTTTACCCCGGGAGGACCTATACACCTACTTTCCCCTACATCTGCTAGTCCACCACTAAAAGAGCTCACACAACTTACTCATACTATGCTAGAGCCCATAATGGCGTGTGGCTGCACATAGAAGTTTCTAGGCATGAAAATATTATATGATCACTTTGAGCCCGGGTGGCATTCCAATAGGGTGATCACACGGTTCCTCCGGGATCCCCTAGGGCAAACACTGGTTTCTCCAGGTGCCCGACAAACCACTGGGTGCTCCAGGGTGCCACAACCAATCCACCCAGATGTGTATTAAAGTAGCCACCTTAGGTTGAACCATTAATTAACAATCTCACATCTGTCATGGATACTCTCAAACCCAAACCACGTCTACGGGCATAGCATGGCAACCTAAGCATAACATAGAAGTAACTCCCAGGGGTTTGAAAATAATGCAGGTAATAGGTTCTACCTCAATCTACTTCCCAGACCCACAAGTTAAGATATCCTACTCGTGCAATGTGTGAGGGATTGATCTAATGCATAAAAACTGGGTATTGGAAAGTATGATCAGAGTGTGAACTTGCCTTGTACTGATGATGTAGAAGATTTCGCACTCAGAACTCGTGATAGATCTACTCCTCACACTCCGATCAATCTATCGTAAGAAAACAATAGTAATCACACATAAGCAATCACTCAGAAGATCGGACAGAGCAAATAAAACACTTCGGAAAACTTCGAAAACAAATGAATGACTCTTGAAACAGAAAACAATTTCTAACAGTACCAAAATTATGTGAATTTTGCCTTATCAGAAAGTTTAGGTCAAGAGCTTCGAGTTGCAAAAAGAATCAACTCAAACGGAGTTATAATACTCAAGTTATGATCAAACGAAGTTCAAATTCAAATCTAGTTGAATTCAAATTTTAAAACTTTTAAAAATCATGTTTAAGTTGTTTTACTGGAAAGAGGGGATTGTCAGGGATATGACTAGCAGGTATAAACCGGCTAGTGTAAACCGGCTTAGTTATATTATACTTGGTTGTAATATTTAGTAAAAGCTACGGCCCATGAGATCTTAGGGCCCATGTGTAGAATTAAGGTTTGTAAACCGCCAAGCGATGTAACTTGAGAGATAAGGAAGAAAAGACAGAGACCGAGGCGGACACAAGTATGAGCCGGCCTCGAGACTCTGTAAACCGGACCAGGCGTCACCTCTATATAAAGGGACGACCCGGCGACGGTTCAGGGAGAAGAAACAATCAACCCGTCGAGACACAGGCAAGCGAATCCGCTCCCTGTAATCCGACGCCCAAGCAATACCAAACCAACTAGACGTAGGCTTTTACCTTCATCGAAGGGGCCGAACTAGTATAAACCCTCTGTGTCCTTTTGTGTGCTATGAACCCCTTCAAGCTAACCCGTGCGATGGTTCCATCATCAAGTCCGCTAAACCGGACATCTGCCGTGCTATTTCCACGACAGTTGGCGCCCACCGTGGGGCCTCCGCACGATGGTTTCGAGTTCTTGAAGGGCAGCTTTGAGGGGCTCAAGGGTTATGCGGTCGGCCGGATGGCCAAAAATCGCCGCGGCCGGATCTACATCGATGACGCAGGTTGGGGACCGGAGGCCGATTCAATCGAATACGGGTACCGGGTTCCTTTCGGTGGCATCCAAGTCTTCATTGGCAAAATCGGCGAACCGGGACCTGAGCCGGACATCTTCCCCAACATCGTTGAGCTGGCTCAGCGTACGAGATCGGCCCGGATTCAGCCCGCCGTGAAGCACGTGTTCGTCGGAGCAATCCACGGAGTTCGAGCCGAGGACGGATCGGAATCTGATGGTGCAACAGTTGTCTATTCAGACCACGAATCTTCATCCGGAGAAACTGAATCTCCGTATCAGTTGCAGGACGGCCGGTCTGAGGGCGAGTCCGATGGAAACAGTATTCCGGGCCCCTTTGGCCCGCCAAATCGGGTGGCTGTCTTTATGGCCGGTTCACAGCCCCCGGTGAACGGGACGACAGCTGAAGCTGGCGTAGGAGGGAGCGGCGCGACCCTCTCACTTACTGATGTTCTATCCACCTTGATGGATGAATTCACAGCTAAAGCGGTGGAAACAGTAGCTCCAGCAGACAAGGCGCATCATGATGCAGAGCTCCTTCAGTTGAAAGGCCGGATTGATCAGCTAAAGGAAGATCTGAAGGCAGAGAGAGAGATGATAGCGGTGAGACAAGCGGAGCTGGATGATCAGGCTTTCTACCTAAGGATGGAGCAAGCTTCTATGGAAGGAGTAAGGGGACGAAAGTACCAGTCTCGTCTACCGTCGGTTTATGAAGCAACGAATCTGTTCAGGACACCTGGGGCTGGGACTAGTAATAATCCGGTTATAAATCGGAGGGCACCTCCAGCCAGGGAGGAGCCGGTTCAGCAGCCCGCCGCAGAGCGGGATCGTCGGATTACGTCGGCACCTTACGTTCCCGCCCCTCCAGGTCATTATTCAAACCCTTTGGATAACATCGATGCAGCTGCTGCACGTTTGGCCGCTTTACCTGTGGAGGAGACGTCTCCGGTGGCAATGAAGGCGCGCAGGGTCAAGGAGCTGCTTAACACGGCGTTGATACAACAGCAAGCATACTCTCATAGCAGGGAGAGGCTACATTCGACACCACGTCCCAGTCGGAGTTATACCAGGCATTGGGAGGAGCCAGAAGTGTCTAGCAGCGAACGCAGGAGGCATCAGCGCCGACAGGATAATCCGGCGGGTGCAGCGGTACCAACTCCGGATATAAACCGGGTTAGATCAGGAGCCCGGGAGGAGGTTTGTCAAACAACGCCGGTCACACAGCCACTGCAGAAACAGGAGTTACGACGAGTTCTTTTGGGGTGCAGTGTCTTATCCCCGCTTTACGGGGTGTCAAGCTGCCTAAAGATTTTAAGGGGCCCCGCAAGGTACCTAATTACACAGCAGATTTAGCTCCAGAAGCTTGGGTTGAAAGTTATGAGATGGCCATGGAGATGCTGGACGTGGATGAATCGGCTTGTGCTAAGTATTTTACTATGATGCTCAAAGGTACGGCCCGGACCTGGCTGAAAGCTCTACCCCCAAACTCTATCGGATCATGGGGGAACTACGCAGCCAGTTTATCAAAAACTTCAAAGATACATGCAAACAGCCGATGTCAGTGGTGGATCTAGCAGCTTGTGTGCAAGGAGAGCAGGAGTCTACAACAGCTTGGGTACGGAGAGTAGCAGAGATTTTACACTCTTCGAATAGTATCAATCCTAGTACGGCAATAGTGACTTTGGAAAATAATTGCCGGTTTGAATCTTTAAAGTTAAAGCTCGGATGGCTTAAAAGGGATTGCAATGATATGGGAACTCTCATGAGTGCCCTGGTGAAATATGGAGACTCTGATAATACCAAGTATCCAGAAGCGGAAGGAGACAAGAAGGTTAGCAAGTCTGGTAAACCGGCGCAAGTTAATCCGGCTACCACAAGTTTTTTGGGCAAACGGAAGGCAGAGGGTGGTTCTGACTTCGTGGCCAGCACTCAAGTTCAAGGGGATTTTCAGCATAGCCTGGGAAATCCACCTTCACAAACCGGCGGAGGAACACTTAGCTGGGATCAAGAGTTAGATCAGCCTTGTCCGAAGCATGGCATAAAAGGGCGACCGGCAAAGCATACCATGAGGGAGTGCATACCCCTTATGAAGGCAGTGGCGGGCCGTTTCAATCCTCATAACAGGCCTCCAAATGGCGGTTCAGGTCCTGGATTTTATGGTCCGGGTCATCAGGGGAACAGCTCCGGATCAGGATATAGGGGCAATAACAATGGTTATCAAAACCGGGCAGGTAATCAGAATAATCAAGGAAATTATAATAGCCAGGGCAATCAGTCGCGTCATCAAGGTGGTTACAATAATCAGAGTAATCAGCAGCAGGGCCAAGGGAATTATAATAGTCAGGGAAATCAGCAGCAACAGCGTCAGCAACAACAGCCGCAATCTGGATATCAGAGTAATCCGAAGGAATTGAGCAGTGGGCAATATCATGTCTTCACCACAAGTCTGTGTAAGAGAGATCAGAAGGTTTTGAAGCGGGCTGTTAATGCAGTTGAACCGGCGATCCCGCAATTTCTGCGCTGGTCAGAGCAGCCCATTGTGTGGAGCAGAGAAGACCACCCAATGCGGGTGGATAATCCGGGCCATTTAGCCTTGGTGGTAGCACCTCAAGTGAGAGGCTACAAATTCACTAAGGTTCTCATGGACGGTGGTAGCAGTATCAATATCTTGTACTATGAGACTTTCCGTCGTATGGGTCTAACGGATAAGAAGCTAAGGCAGTCAAATACAGTGTTTCATGGAGTGGTCCCAGGTAAGTCAGCTTATCCGGTTGGAAAGATTGACTTGGAAGTTACCTTTGGGAATGAGTATGATTCCAGATCAGAGATGATCACTTTCGAAGTCGTCAAAATCAAAAGTCCATATCACGCTCTGTTTGGAAGGACGGTTTATGCTAAGTTTATGGCTAGGCCATGTTACGTTTATTTGCAGCTTAAAATGCCGGGTCATAAGGGCATGATTACGGTTCATGGAAGTCGCAAGATAGCAGTGGAATGTGAAGAAGGAGACGCGGCTTATGCGGAAGCAGTATGTGCCACGGAAGAGTTGAAATTTTATAAAGATAATGTTGATCCGGCAGATATGACTCCGCTAAAGAAGCCAACTACCGAGCATGATCCAGCATTGAAGTTTAAATCAGCAGAGGAGACCAAGCAAGTTGATTTTGTGCCTGGAGATTCGTCTAAACAGTTCACTATCAGCGCAAACCTCGATCCCAAATAGGAAAGCGCGCTCATCGAGTTCATCCGTGAGAACCAGGATATCTTTGCATGGAAGCCTTCTGACATGCCAGGTGTACCGAGGGAACTCGCTGAGCACAGTCTTAATATTGATCCAAAGTTTAAACCGGTCAAGCAGTATCTGCGCCGCTTCAATGAGGAGAGGCGCAAGGCTATAGGAGAAGAAGTGGCCAGGCTTTTGGCCGCAGGGTTCATAGTAGAAGTTTTTCATCCGGAGTGGTTGGCTAATCCAGTGTTGGTGTTGAAGAAGAATGGGAAGTGGAGGATGTGTGTGGATTACACAAACCTCAATAAAGCTTGCCCAACTGATCCTTTTGCTCTCCCTCACATCGATCAGATCATTGATGCCACGGCGGGGTGTGAGCGGCTAAGTTTTTTGGATGCATATTCAGGATATCACCAGATCAAGATGGCAGTTAAAGACCAAGAGAAGACAGCTTTCATAACTCCTTTTGGTGCTTTTTGCTATGTATCTATGCCTTTTGGGCTTAAAAGTGCACAGGCAACTTATCAGCGTTGTGTTCAGAATTGTCTAAAAGGGCAAATAGGGAGGAATGTTCATGCCTATGTGGATGACATTGTGGTCAAGTCAAGAAAGGAAGAAACAATGATAGAAGATCTCAGGGAAACTTTTGATAATCTTCGAGCTTATAAGATGATGCTTAATCCGGAAAAGTGTGCTTTTGGTGTTCCGGCAGGTAAGCTACTGGGATTCTTGGTCTCAAACAGAGGAATAGAAGCTAACCCAGAGAAAATCAAGGCCATCACATCTTTGACTAAACCGGTTTGCATCAACGATGTTCAGCGCATAGCTGGCCGGATCACAGCATTAAGCCGGTTCATCAGCCGTTTGGGAGAGAATGCGATCCCACTTTACCAGATGTTGAGGAAAACGGACCGGTTTATATGGAGTGATGAGGCAAACGCAGCGTTTGAGGATCTGAAACGGCAACTGGCAAAACCACCGGTTTTAGCTGCTCCTATTGACAAGGAGCCGTTGCTGTTATACGTCGCTGCTAATGCACGGACAGTTAGCGTTGCAATCGTGGTTGAGCGCAAGGAAGCAGGGAAGGAGTACCCGGTTCAGCGCCCGGTTTACTACGTGAGTGAAGTACTCATTGAATCCAAGCAGAGATATCCTCATTGGCAGAAGTTGGTATATGGTGTGTTCATGGCAAACCGGAAGTTGAAGCACTATTTTCAAGGTCATCCAATAACTGTGGTTAGTTCAGCACCGTTGGGGGATATAATCCAGAACAGGGAAGCTACGGGCAGAGTAGCGAAGTGGGCCATTGAGCTCAGCCCACATGAGTTGAAATATGTACCACGCACCGCTATAAAATCTCAGGCATTTGTAGATTTCATCAATGATTGGACAGAGTTGCAGACTCCTGAGGAGATGCCGGATCTTACTTACTGGATGATTCACTTTGACGGTTCAAAACAGTTGGAGGGCTCGGGGGCTGGAGTTGTCTTAACTTCCCCCAGAGGTGATAAATTTTGTTATGTCCTCCACTTATTGTTTCCTTGTACTAATAATGCAGCGGAATATGAAGCACTACTTCATGGTTTACGGCTAGCAAAAGAAATGAACTTGAGCCGGGTTAAGTGCTTTGGCGACTCAGATCTGGTGGCACAGCAAGTTTCTGGCAAGTGGGATTCAAGGGATCCCCTCATGGCGGCTTATAGACGAGAAGTTGAAGCAGTTGCAGGATACTTTAAAGGATATCAGGTGGATCATATAGACCGGCGAAGAAACGAAGCAGCCGACGCTTTAAGCCGGCTGGGGTCTCAAGTAAACCGGTGCCACCAAACACTTTTTTGGATGAATTGCACAGTCCTTCGGTTCAGATACCGTCGGAGGAAGACCTAGCTATTCCTGACCCATAGGCACAATTAGTTGCAGCGCTCCATGTTATTCCAGATTGGACGCTGCCCTATTTGGCATACCTGAGCCGAGGAGAGTTACCAGATGATGAAGAAGAAGCACGACAGATAATCCGGCGTTCTAAGTCCATGACGATTGCAAACGGAGAGCTTCACCATCGCAGTACTTCTGGAATATTTCAGCGGTGCGTATCAGCTGAGGAAGGTTGTGAGATTTTTCGCGAGATTCATGAAGGGGATTGTGGTCATCATGCCAGTTCAAAATCATTGGTGGCTAAAGCATTCCGGCATGGTTTCTATTGGTTAACTGCTCATGCAGATGCGGCAGATCTGGTCCGGAAGTGTGACGCTTGTCAGAAATTTTCAAGACGTGCTCTGGTTCCAGCGCAGGAACTCCGGATGATACCAATAACTTGGCCGTTTGCGACTTGGGGGCTTGATATGGTTGGACCTTTTAAGCGATCCCAAGATCAGAAAACTCATCTACTGGTAGCAGTAGACAAGTTTACAAAGTGGGTTGAAGCGGAGCCTATAAGCAAGTGTGATGCAGCAACGGTAGTCAAATTCATCAAAAAAAGTAATTTTCCGGTTTGGCTTTCCACACAGCATCATCACAGACAATGGCACCAATCTATCTCAGGGTGAGATGGAAGAGTTCTGTCAACGAGAGCATATTCGTTTATACGTGTCTTCTGTGGCTCACCCCCAATCCAATGGTCAGGCTGAAAGGGCAAATCAGGAGATTTTGCGAGGTATCAAACCCCGGCTTATGACACCTTTGCAGAGAACCCCAGGATGTTGGGTTGAGGAATTGCCATCTGTTCTTTGGAGTATCAACACTACACCAAACCGGTCTACAGGTTACACACCTTTCTTCATGGTTTATGGTGCTGAAGCAGTCCTTCCGAGCGATATACGTCATGATTCACCAAGGGTGACAGCTTATGTTGAAGCAGTCAACGAGGGAGCAAGACGGGACAGTTTAGACCGGCTGGATGAAGAGCATGATATGGCTGCAGCACGATCTGCGATTTATCAACAAGACTTACGTAGATATCATAGCCGCCGGATCAGAACAAGGACGTTCCAGGAGGGTGACTTGGTACTCCGGCTCATCCAAGATCAAACAGATATGCACAAGCTATCCCCGCCTTGGGAAGGGCCCTTTGTGGTCAGCAAGAATCTACATAACGGTTCATATTACCTGGTGGACGTTCGAGAACACAAGGACTCACGGACGTCAGAAGAGGAGACGAAGAGGCCGTGGAACATCGCCCATTTACGGCCATACTATACTTGAGCTACGTGCTCCAATGTATCCTATGTATATATTATGAGTAATGAATAAACCGGCACCCTCGGTAAACCGGGGGCTCAGCCCTTTTTCCATATACAGATATCTTGTGAGGACAGCCATACAAGTTTTTTATCAGAGATTATATTTCAATATATTGGTCGGTTTAGAAATTGATTTTTTGCAGAGTACACAAAGGAGCAATAAAACTTTCTAGAGAGCATGAGATCATATCCGGTTCGAAGAGAGGACGCTTCACGATTTGCCCACCCGTTCAGGAGGAACCATGAAGGCCCTCTGGGAAAGATGGATAATCCACATCCCATTGATTGGCTCAATTCATATGTACATCGGCCCTCTGAAAAGAATGGTTCGCCCACGTTCAGTGATTGGCTAGGCCCTCTGGGAAAGAATGGTTTTGCCCACGTCCCAGTGATTGGCTCAATTTTATGTACGATTCTATCGGCCCTCTGAAAAGAATGGTTCGCCCACGTTCAGTGATTGGCTAGGCCCTCTGGGAAAGAATGGTTTTGCCCACGTCCCATTGATTGGCTCAATTTTTATTTGCGGTTCTATCGGCCCTCTGAAAAGAATGGTTTCGCCCACGTTCAGTGATTGGCTAGGCCCCCTGGGAAGAGATGGATAATC
This sequence comes from Secale cereale, assembly GCA_902687465.1. NCBI lineage: Eukaryota > Viridiplantae > Streptophyta > Magnoliopsida > Poales > Poaceae > Secale > Secale cereale. The sequence goes on along the minus strand of LR738711.1, from coordinate 523,790,803 downwards.
CACGTCCCATTGATTGGCTGAACCTTGCTTTGAGCCTGGCAGCTCTTAAAAAGCCTCGACTACATGGTCTTATTTGCAAAATTTGCATCTTTTTGTGTTTGTGTTTTATAACCCTTTAAACCGGAGTAGAGCAGCTACAGAAGCTGACCACATATCTATAAAGTGGAAAGTCTGGGTCATGAATACCAGCATGAGTAACCCGGTGTTCATTAAAACCCGGATCATATATCAGGCAACAAGCTACAAATTTCTGAACAAAGTCTTGGAGAACAAGATGAACCGGAGTTTATCATCAAGATGAACCGAAGTTTTCCGGGTTTCTAATTGGATCCATGAAGGTCTTCATCAAGCGACTTTAAAGTCCTACCGGATTAAGAATATTGAGCGTATATAATCTCAGGTATAAAATTATTTCTGGTATAAAGATATACTTATTTGACGTTTTAAGAGAACAATTTAATCCGTCCAGTGGTAAACCACTAGGACATATTTTCAGTATTATTTCTGCAGGAGCAGAGGATATGCAAGATAAACAATATCAGACAACATTTCAATCGGCAAATATTTCACATAAAGAAAGACAGAATATCCGGATTAAAGCAGATCAAGTTTTAGCTATCCTATTACAAGGCATAGCAAGCCCGACGGATTGGAAATATTGTTTGGCGAAACACAGACTGCTATTACAGCAATAAATTTTAAGTTATGCTCCTCCTTGTTGAGACGGCTGGCCATCACCTTGATCCAGAACATCTTCGTCTTCTTGAAGCGGTTGGAAGTCCGGCACACGCCAGTCGATCTTCGTCAAAGCCCGGAAATACATCTCGTCGTTGATAAGCTTAGAAGGTTCAATATCAGGAGCAAAGGTATGAGGACGAACCGGTGGGATTAAGTTGACGGTGTCATAAATCGGCCGATCCACCCGTTCGTTTTGCAAGTCATATCCAGGATGATACCTGGATAAATCAGACTCAGCTGCAAGCTTGATGTCGAGGGGATGCATCTCCTTTGTCAAGGCGTAAAGATCTTTTGCAGTAAAAGTCGAGCCATCGTCTTTTGTATCAGGAAAACCGGTTAAAGCTTCCTCCGGATCAAGATCCGGGACCCAAGCCTTAGCCCTGGTAAGGGCCAGAAGAGCGCCACCTCGGGAGGCAGATTTTTTGACTTCTTCAAGACGAGCCGACAAAACAGATAACTTGTTCAACGTATCTTGGATCGTCGTAGGGGCCGGTTTACCAAAAGAAGTTGCACTAATGATCCTCTGAGCGCCGGAATACAGCTGCTCGACCAAGGTGTAACATGCTTTAAGTTTCTTCCATAAGTCATCCCCAAGATGGGAGACACGGCGCCCTGCATATAGATATTATGGTTAAACCGGCACAAATGGAGATTACAGGGATAAAAGCAGGAGTTCAGATTATACTCACCAAAGACTGCAGAGGTCATCAGTTCAATCTGCCATTTTAAACCGGTTAATTCTTCTGTAACCGGATTAAGCGCCCCTTCAGCGTCCTGAACCCTTTTCTCTAGATCTTTCTTTTGAACCTCAAAAGTGGTCCGCTATTCTTCAAAGTATTTCTTCAGATCTTCAGCAGTCTTTAAACTCACCTGAAGATCTTTTTTAGCCTTTGAAGCGGCAGATTCTGTTTCAGCAAGACGGCTCCGAAGTTCATTAATTTCAACAGCATTCCGGTTTAACTCAGCCTGCAAGCACAGTTAAACGACAAGAGGTAAAAATCAGACAAGTCTCAAGCACACAAACAAGTTGTCTACTTGACACTTGGGGGCTAATGGCAGTTGAAGCAATAAGTAACAGCAATTCAAAGATTACAAGTCTCAAGCACACAAACAAGTTGTCTACTTGACACTTGGGGGCTAATGGATGGTTGAAGTATCATCAGAAATTTTTACAAGTATCAAATATATAAACAGGTTATCTACTTGATACTTGGGGGCTAATGGATGGATCAATTGTTCAAACTATAAAGTTCCGGTTCACCTTCAGCACACAGCTAAACCGGAAGTTGGGGGCTGTTATGGGATAGAAGCATATCAAAGGTACAAAGTCAGAAGGAAAAGGTTACCTCATATTTCTCCCTCATTAAGTTAACCAAACTTGCTTCATAGTCTCGGCTGCTGTGGAGCCGGTTTAGAAACCTAGAATAAATTTCTTGGGCGCTCATATCAGCAAGATTGGATACCTCAGTACTCCATTTGCCCTTCTCTTTATATAACTCCTCCGTTTTAGCCGTATGCTTGGCTAAAATGGTGGGCTCAGCCGGAGCAACGAAGGCAGCACCAGTCACCACAACATCTGGAGAAGCAGGTGCAATTGGGGGAGTCGCAGTGTGGGCCGGATTGGGAGATGCCGGATTAATCTGAGGAGAGTTGACCCGGGCCGGACTTGGCGGATTATGGGCATCTTCACCAGTAGGATTTTCGGGTACGGAGAGGTGATATGTAGGCGCAGGATCTTCAAGAGGAGCTATGGGCTCGCCATCTGGAGGAACGGTCGTTGTCGGATCATCTGCAGTGGTCTCAGCAGAAGGCTTGTTTGCCTTGGATTTCTTACTAGGCTTTGGCTTGCTGGAAAAGTATGCGAAATGAGTTAACATTATAAAGTAAAAAGGAATCATAAACCGGAAAGGTTAAAAAGTTACCCTGGGACAGTTTTCAAGGGAGGAAGCTGCGTGGCAGTAGATTCACCAGAAGAAGAAAGCGGAGTTTCCTGATAATCAGGATCAGACGGTTTAAGAGGTTTTCGGATAAGCCCGGCCTTGGGATGAAGAAGAGTCGGAGAAAGTATCACCTCAGCACGGCGTTTTCGAGCCGGAGTTAAAGAAATCCCGGATGATTCCACGGCCAGGCCACTATGGCGAGTGGTCCGGCGAAGAGCTTCATGTTGTTGCTTCTTCAAAATAAAATTAGGATCCAACTGAGCATAAGGGTGAGAAAATTGGTATTTCCGGACGGTCCGACGACTTTTTTGTGGAAGAGGTTCTGAATCAGAAGAAAGAATGGTTACCTCAATTTCGGCCGGATTATCACCTTCAGCCAACTCCTGTGGAAAGGGTATTATTAGATACAGATATAAGTTTAAAAAAGCGAAATTCAAACCGGATTAAATCATACATCGGAATCTGTATCATCATCTTCAGCGGGAGAACTGGCGTCAACAGCTGCTTTTCTTTTCTTATTGGCAAAGGTTTTTCGGCGTGCTTGCTTGTCGGTTTTCTCCTGAGGCTTCCTCTTCCAGAAAGGATCATCAGGCTATTCAAGAGAAAGAAAGAAAATTGAGAAGACGGTTTAAAGGAACGGGTTACAAATACAGGGCAAAGTAAAACTTACCGCAGGCAGCTTATTCTTCTTATAATACGGAGCTAGCCCGACTTGGCTGCATTCTGCCAAGGAGACATTGAGCATCTTTTTCGCCGATTCAATAACCTCCGATTCAGATAATTTTTCCTTGGAAAACCGTTGAGGATCGTCCGGTTTACCAGAATATTGGCACATCAGCTGTGATCGCTGGCTCAAGGGAAGAATACTCCAAGACAACCAGCAGCGCATAAAATCAGTTCCAATCAAGCCATTGGCTATGAAAGCCCATAACCTGGAGAGCTGTGATGAAAACCGGGTCCGCTCGACAGAGCTGAGCCGTTGTGGTAGGGGATGATTCTCCGAAATACGGGTTTCACGATAACCCGGCAAAGGGTTCTCCCCTTCAGGAGAAGTGTCAACGCAATAAAACCATGACTTGTTCCAATCTTTTGGATGTGTGTGTAAAGCGGCGTGAGGAAAAACAACGTCTCTCCTCTTCTGAATACTAACGCCACCAAGCTCTTGATGCGGTCCACTGGTGAACTCTGTGCGCCGGTTCAGGTGAAAGAAGTCCCGAAACAGATCGACAGACGGTTCTTCTTGCAGATATACCTCCGAAAACACTTGGAAGTCACAGATATTTGAAACAGAATTGGGTCCAATATCCTGAGGGTGGAGTTGGAAGGCGGCAAGAACGTCCCGGAAAAACTTTGAACCGGGAGGAGAGAAGCCTCGAGATATATGGTCAAAGAACACAATAACCTTCCCAGGCCTAGGAGTAGGGGGGCATTCATTACCCGGAGCTCGCCACTTTAAAATAGACCGAGGGCCTAAGGTACCAATTTCAGAAGTTTTGACCAAGTCTTCTTCCGTAATGACAGAAGGAACCCAATCACAGGAGACGTACTACTTGGCCATTGCAATGGAGGGACAAGTACTGGAAAAGATAAAATGCGGAAAACAAATTATGCGGGTACCGCAGTATAAACCGGAAATCTATAAAAGTTACGCAACGGTTTGCACTGAGGACTAATGGCATGGTTAAACCGGCAACAACAGCGAGCTACGTCATTTCCGGTTCACAACAGTAAAAGGGGAACAACTAAACCGTCGCGTTCAATTTCAAAAGGTGAGCAAGAACAGGTCATAACAGTTTAAACCAGAGTATATCTAATGGATCTACAAAGGAGAAGAAACAGTTTCCTTGTAAACAGCTAAAGTGGAACAGATCTGGGCGTGCGAGGAAAAGAAAAATAAAGTGCAAGAAAATACGAGAAGAAACGCCAGGGATCTTATGCGGAGCAGATGAATCTATAGGATTAAGTATAAGTGGCGAGATCTAAAGCTAATACTAGCGGAAGATCTGTTGACTGGGCCTAAAGGTCACAAATTTTTTACGAAGTACATATCTACGAGGAACAAGACGAAACTTTCATTGAAAACTTTAACGGCGGAAGAACAAGGGAGGAACCCTAGAAGATACAGATAGGTATTGAGGAAGAAAGGACATACCTGAACAATGGAGGACAGCGGCGGAGTTCTCTGGTCGAAACAGGTTGATGCAGCGGCCAGGGAGGTCTTGACTCGGCGAGGTGACGGCGGCGCTCCAAGCTCGGGCGTCAATGGAGTCTTGAAGCTCGGGCAGCGAACGAAGAAAGAAGAGGCGAGAAGAAGGAAGAATGAAGGGGGACGGCGGTATTTATAAGCGAAAGGACAGATGCGAAGCGATAGGTGCGGGATTCGAGGGGGCAAATATTGGATAAAGATCCTTGTGACGCCTCGATTTTCGGATAACCATTAAACAAAGCTATGGTACAGCTCACAACGTTAAATGCGGAGATGATGTCACGGTCAGATCTAGTGAATCTCGAAGATGACGTCAGAGCCGGTTTACAAGAGTGTGAATACAGAAGAAAATTATACAAGACAAAGAAGACTGATATGAACAAGTTCAAATCATTCTGGGGCCTAATGTCAGGGATATGACTAGCAGGTATAAACCGGCTAGTGTAAACCGGCTTAGTTATATTATACTTGGTTGTAATATTTAGTAAAAGCTACGGCCCATGAGATCTTAGGGCCCATGTGTAGAATTAAGGTTTGTAAACCGCCAAGCGATGTAACTTGAGAGATAAGGAAGAAAAGACAGAGACCGAGGCGGACACAAGTATGAGCCGGCCTCGAGACTCTGTAAATCGGACCAGGCGTCACCTCTATATAAAGGGACGACCCGGCGACGGTTCAGGGAGAAGAAACAATCAACCCGTCGAGACACAGGCAAGCGAATCCGCTCCCTGTAATCCGACGCCCAAGCAATACCAAACCAACTAGACGTAGGCTTTTACCTTCATCGAAGGGGCCGAACTAGTATAAACCCTCTGTGTCCTTTTGTGTGCTATGAACCCCTTCAAGCTAACCCGTGCGATGGTTCCATCATCAAGTCCGCTAAACCGGACATCTGCCGTGCTATTTTCACGACAGGGATCGTAACAAATAAGTGAGCGTTGGTTTCGTTGGATTTGGACCAACGAGCAAAAAGTTATGGCCGTTTGAAGTTTAGGGGCTAAACTGTAAAAATAAATTCATAGATAGGTCCCGGGCCGAAACTAAAAGAAAAAGAAAAAGGAAAAATAGTTCTCGAGCGAACGCTCGCTTTCTAACTCTAACCAGTTAACATTCACTGCATAGATCTAACTAAAAAGAAAACCGATCTGAAGAGAAAACCAGACGGTTTTTGAGGTTTTACCGGTTCGGGTTGGTTTTTACAAAAAGGCAGCGGCGGGCGGTTTTCTTCGGGCGGATCGGGCGGTCGGGCGTGGGTCGGGCTCGGAGCTCCAGCCGGCGAGCTCCGGCGAGGGGCGGCAGACGCCGGCGGCTCTGGGCGCGGCTGCGGCTGGCGGAGAGGGCGGCACGCAGCACGGGCGGTGGTAGCAGCTAGTAGCAGCGGCGGCGGTGGTGCGGTGGAGCAGGGCGGCAGTGGCAGAACATGGCGGCGGCGGCGGTTGCGTGTGGCAGCGGCGGTGCGAGCGAGGGAAGGAGAGAAGAGGGGCAGCGACGAGCGGCTTTATAGGCGGGAGGGGGAAGCCGACCTGCGGAAGGGGCAAGGGGCGGCGCGGAGTCCTGGCGACGTACGACGGCGCCGGCGCTGTCCTGCGCGAGCATGCGAGGAAGAAGGGCGGCGCGGTGCTGGGCTGGGCCGTGGCCTGGCAGCGGCTGGGCCGGCCCGGTCGGCGGAGAAAAAAGTTTTTTTTAAACAGACAAAAGAAAAAGATAAAAACAAATAAAATCAATATATAATATAGGCATATTATATATCGAAATTTTCAGAAAAACAAACCCTACAACATGAACATTTTCCTATAGTCAAATAAAATCCTCACCAATTCTAATAAATCAAACAGTGCTACTGATGCAATAAAAACTAATAAAAAACATTTTAAAAATACCAAAATGATTTCAAATTTATTTCCCTCCAATTTTCTACTGTAGGGAATCATATTACCCTATTTTTCATAAATTTTATTTTTGGAGAAAAATAATTTGAATAAAATCCAATAACCCAAATTTTGAAAATGAGTTTAAAGAAAAATTCAGAAAAACTTCCAACTCATATTTCCTATAATTTGAAGAAGTCATTTTATCTTCTCTCGGGAAAATCATTGAGTTGCATAAAGTTTCTGAATTTAAAATATTTCAAGATGAAAATTCAAAATCCTTTCGAAACCCTTTTTCATTTAATAAATGGAACAAGTCATATTATCTTCACTCCAGTGTTTTGTGATGAAAGGAATTTGAATTCCCAGAGATCAAAATGTAAAGTGAAAGTTTTGGGAAAGTCATTTTATTCCCTCTCATTTAACTTTCAAAAGTTTCAAAATTCACTCAGCACATCAAACAAGCAATCAAATCTATCTATTTATTATAACTTTCCAAAATTTAGAATTTTGGGATGTTACAAACCTACACACTTGAAATGAATCTCACCCTCGAGATTCGGAGAGGCTAGCAAGAAATAGGTTAGGGTTTGGGGGTCTTCTAGCAAATACATTGATTGATATGGTCTAGTATGCTACCACACTTAGAAACAGGGTTACGGTTCCTGCAAAACTCAGGTACTCCATCCTTAGTTGACAGTGTTGATTCTTCTCAAATCTTCGGCATAATACCTTCTCTAGGTTCTTCCTGAAGTGGCGTGACCTTTGCCATCCATTCTTGTGTCCTTTCATCTTGGTAATGTTCTTCTGAGGCTAGTTCTTCTTAACTGCCAGGTCTGGCGCCAATACTAAACAAGTATCAATATCTCATGGTGGTCATCAAACAAATTAATTGGGTCCCTGCAGAAAAAGGTTATGGGTTTCATTCTCACCGTATATCCTACGGTTGGCAACAACATGACGTGTATAAGGGAAAATTTTCTATACCATTCTAAGGTTTAAACAAGGTTTTGACATCGTCGTCTCTCTACTATAGGTAAGTCACTCAGATTTACCATCCCGTATAACAGAGGCGAATAATAAGAGTAAGTCGGTATGGTGATCAATCCATTCCGCACCCAAATCATTACCTTGTATATGGTTTAGTGAATCTCGTATTCTAACACTCGGTCATCCTCACAAGCATTGCAGAATTTCATCTTGTCGACGAACTAAGTTCGGATATATCCATTGATTCTGCAAGCCAAACAACCATCTATCGTTTCTTCACAACCCTCGGGGTTTGCGTAAACACCTATAGGATCGTCTGTTGACAAAGTCGTAACTTCTACCAGGGGTTTTCCTTTCGTAAGAGTGTGCTTGCTTTCTTGACAAGTCCTGGGGCCTGTGGGTTATGGCTCATCTCACCACTAGTAACACATGGTCTCATCATCGGGTCGCATCTGATCATTCTTCCAACATCCAACTTCCTTACCATTCTTAAATCCATCCAATTATCCCTTACTTCTCTTGGTTCAAAACTGAGTGTGATTACTCACACTCATCCTTGGGTGGTCCATTCCAAAATCTGGCATAACTAACTATTAGCTAGTGTATTCGGGTAACAGTGTTGGATTCTACCACCCTTAAAATGAATAACACTAGTTTCTTCAAAATCTTATTCCATGCATCATTATTTCACTCACTGCCTATATAGTAACAGCTCACAAAATCCAAAATCAATATCATGATGCTAACTGTATCGATTCTCAACTTACTACGATCTACTGCATTTCCATTGCATCCTTCAACTCAACTACTTAGCACAAAACTCCTTCTCATGGGGACAGTCTTTAGCAAAGTGCCCTGCTTCACTTCAGCAAGAACTTATTACTACTGACAAGTCTCGTGGTTCCCTTGTGATTACGTAGCCTCCTTAGGTCCTCGGCTTGGGTCCACTTCAGAACTTGTATATCCTTAACTCTAGCATTACATCCTCATTAAATCTAATTGTTCTTATTTCATTCATAACCTTGGGGTAAGCATCATAAATAAACTCCAACTTATTTGTGCAAACTCTACTCCTTGGAGCAACACTTTCCTTCCTATGGGTCCAGGGTTCACACAGTGAGGTACCACTAAACAAAATGCACTGATTCATTTGTAATCCATATTCTCTTCATAACAAATTTCTTATTACATCCTGAACCAGTATTCAAAATCTCAATTTCCAAGGGTGCATCACTACAAATGCTACTATCCACATAGTCTGGTAGGGTCAATCTTTTGCTTCATCCTATTGGCGGTGTGCTTCCTCTCCATCATCTCTTCATGCACCCTACTCAGGCATTCCTAAGTGTGACGAAGTCTTGCTTCGAGTATTTCTCAGATCTGACGTATGGCCTCCATAGCAGCTTCACGAACAGAATCGAAGAATGTTGTTCGTGGTACTCGAGAGATGAAAAAGTATTGACCCATAGTCTTTGGGCAAACTCATTTCACACGATGGAGGTGTACCTTCACGTACCAAAGTTTAGCTCCATTCTCCACGAAGGGGTAACCCTTGTAAACTGCATCTCCTTCCAGGTGAATATGCTTCATCATGTCCTTCAGGATCTTTGGGAAATCATGATCGCTAGCCAGGGTCATGATGGTTTCTGGGCCTTTGAGAAAAGACTCGTATAGGGTTGTCGTCTATAGGTATAAGATAAAAGGGCACTCAGGACAATGTAGGTATTTCCTTGTTGTCATTTGTCCGAGAAAGGTTTGGGGTCAGCTGGTCCATGGGTTCTAGATCTTGGTCTGGGTGAGATAGCAAGAGAGACACTCAAAATCATCCAACAACTCATAGCATTTCCTTCTTGGATTCCAAAAGTATCAACTTCTATTGCTTCATGAACTATTACAATGTTCTTTCCATAACTCAACTCAACATCGTAATAAAGGTGTGTTCCACATTTAGCTACATGCTTCATTCTAATATCTAGATCTTAACTACTCTGGTCAATCTTTCCTCCGGTCTGAACCTTCTCTTGGCAAAATGCCCTACCTCCTTGCAGCGTAAACATACGTCACCAGACAAATCTAAGGACTTCATGGTGACTATCTGGGTTTACTGGGTTATTGGCTTCCTTATTGGGCAGTTACTAGCATAATGACCTAAATCCTTGCACCTGTAACATGTGATGTGACTCAGGTCATTTTCCGCAGAAATTGGGTTGTTCTAGGGACACATGCTCTTTCTCTTCCTCGACTTCTTCGTTCCTATCAATTCTTCTATCTTTTGTGGATCAAACTCCACCTCTTCTGTCGGGAAGTCTCCCAGATACTCACGGTTTTCCTTCATGCAATACTGTGAAAAATGTCCTTCTTCTCCACATGAATAGCAAGCACGAGAGAAAAATCGATTTAGTCCTTCTGCATCAGGGTCGTCATTATCTTCCTCCATCCGGGATTCCTTTGGAATTTCCTTGAGGGCTTCTTCCATTGCTTCCTTCTTCTACTAGATAGTTCGTTGCACCATGGGGTAAATGTGGCACTGAGCAGGGTAGTGGGTAGTCCCTTCACACAAGAAACAAGTAATCTGCCTAGTTGGGCATTCTTCAGCTAGGTGACTTCCTTCACAATTAGGGCATTCATCCTTATGCTCCTCCTGGGTGTGTCCTATTTCTCCACAAATCCTGCAGGCACAAGATTTCTTCTTCGGGTTGTCACCATGCTTTCTGATGAGACGGGATCTTAACAGAGTCTTCTTGAATTCCTCCCAACTTCCTGCTCCATTATATCCTTGTATGGCTTGATAAATTTTCCACCATGTTGTAGCACTTTTTCTGAAGTACTAAAGAGCGTATTGAACCTCATACTTCCTTGCAACCAATTTTTTCCTAAAGTGATCCTCCATGTTTTGTATCCATAGCTCTGCCTCCGGCTGGGTCATCGGTCTAGAGAATACAAGTCTATCTTCATTCATCCTCTATTGGTTCCAAGGGTTTTGGGATGAGATAAGAGGGATGGAGAGAGATACACTCAATACAAACAATAGTTTTTGAAAAGACGGGTTTTGTTTTATGGCCGTCGGTAAAACTTCAAACAAATGACGGCTCACAATCTCATATCTAACTTAAGTACATAACAGGGGTTTGGTCTTCTAAAGGTCATTATCTCTTCAAAGTCGTCAACTCTTCAAATCTTCGGAGTATCCTTTGTTGTAGCTTCAACACTTCCAATGTATGGTAAAATCCTCTTTACTCTGAAGTGATCCAAATGGTAAAGGGTATTGTCTAACTAATTGAGGTAAGAGGGAAGATTTTGACAGAACTAGGAAAAGAAGAGAGGTAAGAATCTTTTTGAAAATAAAGTTTTAGAGAAATCCTTTCCTATGGGCTTGCCAGTATCTAGGGTCACGTCCTACAGTCAACATGTGCTCTGATACCATCTTGTAGCGACCCTACCCGAATGGATCAAGTCTCTGTGCTTAAGTGTCATCCCTGGATCGGTATGCTCACACAAACAGTACTCTAGGATTTATAATAGAGGTAAATCACATGTATTAAGTAACGCAAATACTATTACCTCAATCAATCATAGCGGAAGCAACAAGATTGTGGAGTTCCATCAACACCAACAACAAAGTTGAGTGTAGACAGCGCAACCCTAATGTAACACTTACTCGTCGAATAATTCCTGCAACATGAGACATTGCAGCCATGTAGGTCAGTACATTGAATGTACTGGCAAATTCACACTGTAGCAGTAATGATGAACAATGCCTACAACTACATGCATATTTGGCTGGTGGAGGCTGTAAGGTTGTTTTTGCAAAAAGCTGATTTTTCCCTACCACAAAGGAATGCATTTATTTAACTACTTTGTTAAATTTAAAACATGAACAATTGAGAATGGTACCCCCATCTCAATTCCAAACCAAAGTCATTATTAACCCAACAAATTAATTAAATAGAGTGTCGGGATCAGCAAATAATCCACTTCTAGATACTCAAAGATGTCCATAACCAGGGACACGGCTACTCATGAATAGTTTGTACACTCTGCAGAGGTTTGTGCACTTTTCCCCACAAGACTCGATCGCCTTCGTTTAATTTCTCGCACTGCATGGTGTTTGAGAAATGGATGACCGAGACACAGTCTTTTAGAAGCATTCACTCTTTACCCCGGGTGGACTGGTACACCTACTTTCCCCTACATCCGCTAGTCCACCACTGAAAGAGCTCACACAACTTACTCATACTATGCCAGAGCCCATAATGGCTTGTGGCTGTACATGGAAGTTTCTAGGCATGAAAATATTATATGATCCCTTTGAGCCTGGGCGGCATTCCAATAGGGTGATCACACGGTTCCTCCGGGATCCCCTAGGGCAAACATTCGTTTCTCCAGGTGCCCAGCAAACCACTGGGTGCTCCAGGGTGCCACAACCAATCCACCCAGATGTGTATTAAAGTAGCCACCTTAAGTTGAACCATTAATTAACAATCTCACATCTGTCATGGATACTCTCAAACCCAAACCACGTCTACAAGCATAGCATGGCAACCTAAGCATAACGTAGAAGTAACTCCTAGGGGTTTGAAAATAATGCAGGTAATAAGTTCTACCTCAATCTACTTCCCAGACCCACAAGTTAAGAGATCCTACTCATGCAATGTGTGAGGGTTTGATCTAATGCATAAAAACTGGGTATTGGAAAGTATGATCAAAGTGTGAACTTGCCTTGTACTGAAGATGTAGAAGATTTCGCACTCGAAACTCATGATAGATCTACTCGTCACACTCCGATCAATCTATCGTAAGCAAACAATAGTAATCACACATAAGCAATCACTCAGAAGATCGGACAAAGCGAATAAAACACTTCGGAAAACTTCAAAAACAAATGAATGACTCTTGAAACAGAAAACAATTTCTAACAGTGCCAAAATTATGTGAATTTGGCCTTATCATAAAGTTTAGGTCAAGAGCTTCGATTTGCAAAAAGAATCAACTCAAACGGAGTTATAAAACTCAAGTTATGATCAAACGAAGTTCATTCAAATCTAGTAGAATTAAAATTTTAAAACTTTCAAAAATCATGTTTAAGTTGTTTTACTGGATAGAGGGGATCGTAACGAAGACGTGAGCATTGGTTTCGTTGGATTTGGACCAACGAGCAAAAAGTTATGGCCGTTTGAAGTTTAGGGGCTAAACTGTAAAAATAAATTCATAGATAGGTCCCTCGCCGAAACTAAAAGAAAAAGAAAAAAATTTATCGAGCGAACACTCGCTTTCTAACCCTAACCAGTGAACATTCACTGCATAGATCTAACTAAAAAGAAAACCGATCTGAAGAGAAAACCAGACAATTTTTGAGGTTTTGCCGGTTCGGGTTGGTTTTTAAAAAAACGGCAAAGGCGGGCGGTTTTCTTCGGGCGGATCGGGCGGTCGGGCGCGGGTCGGGCTCGGAGCTCCGGCCGGCGAGGGGCGGCAGACGGCGGCGGCTCTGGGCGCGGCTGCGGCTGGCGGAGAGGGCGGCACGCAGCGCGGGCGGCGGTAGCAGCTAGTAGCAGCGGCGGCGGTGGTCCGGTGGATCGGGGCGGCGGTGGCAGAACGCGGTGGCGGCGGCGGTTGCGTGCGGCGGCGGCGGCGCGAGCGGGGCGAGGAGAGAAGAGGGGCAGCGGCAGGCGGCTTTATAGGCGGGAGGGGGAGGCCGACTTGCGGAAGGGGCAAGGGGCGGCGCGGAGTCCTCGCGACGTACGGCGGTGCCGGCGGTGTCCTGTGCGGGCACGCGAGGAAGAAGGGCGGCGCGGTGCTGGGCTGGGCCGTGGCCTGGCAGCGGCTGGGCCGACCCGGTCGGTGGAGGAAAAAGTTTTTTTTAAACAGACAAAAGAAAAAGATAAAAAAAATCAATATATAATATAGGCATATTATATATCAAAATTTTCAGAAAAACAAACCCTACAACATGAACATTTTCCTATAGTCAAATAAAATCCTCACCAATTCTGATAAATCAAACAGTGCTACTGATGCAATAAAAACTAAGAAAGACCATTTTAAAAAAACCAATATGATTTCAATTTTATTTCTCTCCAATTTTCTACTATAGGGAATCATGTTACCCTATTTTCCATATATTTTATTTTTGAAGAAAAATAATTTGAATAAAACCCAATAACTCAAATTTTGAAAATGAGTTTAAAGAAAAATTGAGAAAAACTTCCAACTCATATTTCCTATAATTTGAAGAAGTCATTTTATCTTCTCTCGGGAAAATCATTGAGTTGCATAAAGTTTCTGAATTTAAAATATTTCAAGATGAAATTCAAAATCCTTTCGAAACCCTTTTTCATTTAGTAAATGGAAGAAGTCATATTATCTTCACTCCAGGGTTTTGGGATGAAGGGAATTTGAATTCCCGGAGATCAAAAAGCAAAGTGAAAGTTTTGGGAAAGTCATTTTATTCCCTCTCATTTAACTTTCAAAAGGTTCAAATTTCACTCAATTTCACTCAGCACATGAAACAAGAAATCAAATCTAACTATTTATTATAACATTCCAAAATTTAGAATTTTGGGATGTTACAGTGGCCCAATCATTTTTATAGCAAAGAACAAGCCTGAATGAACTCTTATATAAAGCAAAGTGCTCTCGAGGACACATGGGAATTGTTGTAAAGTTAGTTTTCATCATGCTCATACGATTCGCGTTCGTTACTTTGATAATTTGAGATGTGGGTGGACAGGTGCTTGGGTGTTTCCCTTCCTTGGACAAGTCTCCCACTTATGATTAACATCTCTCGCAAGCATCCGCAACTACGAAAGAAGAATTAATATAAATCTAACCATAGCATGAAACATATGGATCCAAATCAGCCCCTTACGAAGGAACGCATAAACTAGGGTTTAAGCTTCTGTCACTCTAGCACCCCATCATCTACTTATTACTTCCCAATGCCTTCCCCTGGGCCCAAATAATGGTGAATTGTCATGTAGTCGACGTTCACATAACACCGCCAGTGGAAAGACAACATTCATCTCATCAAAATATCGAACGAATACCAAATTCACATGATTACTTATAACAAGACTTATCCCATGTCCTCGGGAACAAACGTAACTACTCACAAAGCATATTCATGTTCATGATCAGAGGGGTATTGAATACTATTAAGGATCTGAACATAAGATCTGCCACCGAATAAACCAACTAGCATCAACTACAAGGAGTAATCAACACTACTAGCAACCCACAGGTACCAATCTGAGGTTTTGGGACAAAGATCGGATACAAGTGATGAACTAGGGTTTGAGAGGAGATGGTGATGGTGAAGATGTTTATGGAGATTGACCCCCTCTCGATGAGAGGATTGTTGGTGATGACGATGGCTTCGGTTCCCCCCCCCCCCCGGCAGAACAGCCCTGCTGGACCTCTAGATTGATTTCGCCCAGGTTCCGCATCGAGACGGCAGCACTTCGTCCCGAAAGCTCCTTCTAACTTTTTTCAGGTCCAAACACACCATATATCAAAAGATGGGAGTCGGAGGCCTACCAGGGGGCCCACAAGGATGGGGGTGCACCTAGGGGGGTAGGGCGCGCCCTCCACCCTTGTGGCTGGCTGGTGGGCCCCCTTCGGTGCTTTCCTCGGCCAATATTTTTTATATATTCCAAAACTTGCTCCCGTGAAGTTTTAGTACTTTTTGAGTTGTGTAGAATAGGTCTCTAATATTTGCTCCCTCTAGTCCAGAATTCCAGCTGCCGGCATTCTCCCTCTTCATGTAAACCTTGTAAAATAAGAGAGAAATGGCATAAGTATTGTGATATAATGTGTAATAACAGCCCATAATGCAATAAGTATTAATATAAAAGCATGATGCAAAATGGACGTATCAACTCCCCCAAGCTTAGACCTCGCTTGTCCTCAAGCGAAAAGTCGATATCGAAAAATATGTCCACATGTTTAGAGATAGAGGTATCGATAAAAATAAAATACGGACATGAGGGCATCATAATCATCTTTAGGACAGCAACATAACTTGTCGTATAGGTTCTTATGTTTAAAGTAACAATTCATTCACAAGGTATAGTATGAATCATAAACTTCATTGATAGCCAACAAACTATGATATCAGTCATTGAAGCAATTGCAATTTATCATAAATTGGAAAGATCCAAATATAAGAGCTTTTCAGCAAGTCCACATATTCGACTATCATTTAATCTTTCACAATTGCTAACACTCACACGATACTAATGAGTCCAAAGCTTCAATCAGACACAGAGGAAGATTGGGGCTTGTAATTTTTGCCTCCCAACGATTTACCTCAAGGGTAATGTCAACAATAATGGTTCATGGCTCTCTACATCCGCGTGGATATATATCTTGATCTAGCTCCAACATACTGTGCTTGCCAAAGGATAAAAATAAAAAGGAAGAGGTGATGATCACCATGACTCTTGTATAAGGGTGGGAGATAAAAGTAAAAGATAGGCCCTTCGCAGAGAGAAGCAGAGGTTGTCATGCACTTTTATGGTTGTATGCACAAAATCTTAATGCAAAAGAACGTCACTTTATATTGCCACTTTGATAAGGACCTTTATTATGCAGTCTATCGCTTTTATTTCTTCCACATCACAAGTTCGTATAAATCTTGTTTTCTTCACACTAATAGATCATACATATTTAGAGAGCAATTTTAAATTGCTTGCACCGATGACAACTTACTTGAGGCATCTTACTCAATCCATAGGTAGGTATGGTGGACTCTCATGGCAAAACTAGTTTAAGGGATGTTTGGAAGCACAAGTAGTATCTCTACTTGGTGCAAAGAATTTGGCTATCATGAGAGGGAAAAACAAGCTCAACATGTTGGTGGATCTATGACAATACAACTTCTGTTAGGATGTAAGAAGACATAACCCATTAAGTTGTCTTCCTTGTCCAACTTCAACTTAATAGCATGTCATATTTTAATGAGTGCTCACAATCATAAAAGATGTCCAAGATAATATATTTATATGTGGAACCTCTCTTTCTTTTCCTATTAATTACAACAATGGCCAAAACTATGTTTATCAACTCTCTACCATTGTTATGCATCACACTCATTATATGCGAAGTCATTACTTCACATAAGATCATTATATGATCTTTATTTATTTATTTTTATTCTTTTCTTTCTATAGTTTCTTATTTCCTCATGATCATAACAACAAATCGAAGCCCTCAACTCAAAACTACTCTTTATTATATATAACTCAAGGATTCGATTACATAGATAGTGATCGAAACAAAACTCAAAGCTAGATCATACTAAAAACTTTATTCTACTAGATCAAGATATAATCAAAAGGATCGAACTAAGAAAAATGATAAAGATAAAGGGTGTGATGGTGATACGATACCAAGGCACCTCCCCCAAGCTTGGCAGTTTCCAAGGGGAGTGCCCATACCCATGTATTATGATTCTTTGTTTGAAAGGGGTGTTGTGATCTTCTTGGCGATGATGCCCCTTAGGATATGATTCTCTTCCTCGAGCTTATTAATTTGCTTCTTAAGATCCATTACTTCCTTGCGAAGTTTACCCGTGACGGCTAGAGCTCCATCCACCCATGGATGTTTCCTAGCTGCGGAAGAAAAGGCAACACTCTTTTTCATATTTTCATAACAGAGAAATCTAGCATTGGGAGGGATGACCGAGTTTGGAATTGTTGAGCTCTGAAATTCCTCCATCATGAATTTACTTTGGAGACGCGAGGTAACTTCTTGATCCTCCTCCATGGCATCTATCCGCTTCAAGTCATCCTCCATCTCCTCTTCCATTGATGGCCCAAAGTGCCCAGGTGTCGAATGAGAGACACGACTCTCCCCAACCAACTCTTGAGACGACATCTTGCTCTAAATCTGCTTCGGAAACAACTCAACACGAAAACAGGGGATTTTGTCGTGGTACGGTGGTCAAAACCTTCGAGAGATTATATAATGAATTTTTACTGACCAAAAGAAGTATTGTGCAAGAAAATGGAGTTCGGGAGGCACACGAGGTGGCCACAAGGACAGGAGGCGTGCCCAGGGGGTAGGGCGCACCCTCCATCCTTCTGGTGGCCTCGTCTCTCTTCTAGACTACTTTAATTTTTCCTATCTTTTTAAATATTCCAAAATGGAGAAAAATTATCTTTGGAAACATTTTGGAATCGTTTTACTTACCGTACCACGTATCTATTCATTTTCAGAGTCTGAAATGTTCTAGAAAGTGTCCCTTATGTATTCCTCCGGTGTCACGGTGTCAATTATATTGGTCTCAACATTTAAGGGAGTACCTGGGATATAGTGTTTGATTCTTTGACCGTTTACCACCTTCGGATTCGTGCCTTTGGAGTTGCTAATTTTGATGGCACCGGAGCGATACACCTCCTCGATAATGTAAGGGCCTTCCCATATGGAGAGAAGCTTTCCTGCAAAAAATCTTAAACGAGACTTGTATAGCAAAACATGATCACCTACGTTAAACTCGCGCTTTTGTATTCTATTGTCATGCCATCTTTTAACTTTTTCTTTAAACAGCTTGGCATTCTCATTGGCTTGAGTTCTCCATTCATCAAGTGAGCAAGTGTCAAATAACCTCTTCTCACCGGCAAGCTTAAAATAATAATTGAGCTCTTTAATAGCCCAATATGCCTTATGTTCTAATTCAAGAGGTAAGTGACATGCTTTTCCATAAACCATTTTATACCGAGACAAACCCATAGGGTTTTTCTAAGCATTTCTATAAGCCCATAATGCATCATCAAGTTTCTTAGACCAATTCTTTATAGATCTATTAACAGTCTTTTGCAAAATCAATTTAATCTCTCTATTATGCAATTCTACTTGACCACTAGACTGAGGGTGATATGGAGATGCAGTTCTATGGTTGACATCATATTTAGCAAGCATATTACAGAAAGCACCATGAATAAAATGTGAACCACCATCAGTCATTAAATATCTAGAGACTCCAAACATCGGAAAAATAACTTCTTTAAGCATATTAATAGAAGGGTTATGATCAGCACTACTAGTTGGAATAGCTTCTACCCACTTAGTAACGTAATCAACAGCAACTAAAATATGTGTATACCCGTTAGAGGAAGGAAAAGGTCCCATATAACCAAAGCCCCAAAGATCAAATGGTTCAATAACAAGTGAATATTTCATAGGCATTTCCTAACGTCTACTAATATTACCTATTCTCTGGCATTCTTCACAAGACAAGACAAACTTACGGGCATCTTTGAAGAGAGTAGGCCAATAAAAACTGGATTGCAATACCTTGTGTGAAGTTCTATCTCCAGCATGGTGTCCTCCATAGGCCTCGGAGTGGCACTTGCGTAGGATATGTTCATGTTCATGCTCAGGTACACAACGTCTAATAACACCATCTACTCCTTCTTTATAAAGGTGTTGGTCATCCCAAAAGTAATGTCTTAAGTCCTAGATTTTTTTTCCTTTTGTTGGTAAGTGAAGCTAGGTGGTGAGCAGTTTCTTGAAAACTTGCTTCAGATATGAAACTTTGGGTATCCAGGGAAGCCCTTGTTATTCCTAATAAGATTGCCCGATAATAGATCGATTCATCCAAAGCTCGCCATGCTCGTTCCGCTCGCAATAGTCCGATTAATTCCCTAGGCGAAAAAACATTAGACATTCCATCTTCAAAAACCCGCACTTTTGATGTTACTTGGCGTATAATAATCTCTATATGTGTATTATGGATCTGTACCCCTTAGCAACAATGTAATTAGCATAATCAGCATACCAGGGAGCATTATGAGAAGCACTTATGACAACTAATTGTTCACCAGGAAATCTATCATCAATAGGTAGTGGGTCATCAAGAACATTTTCTAACCAAAGACAAGTTATCTGCAACGGGGTTCTCGGCTCCCTTTCTATCAATAATATGCAAATCAAATTCTTATAGCAAGAGAACCCATCTAATAAGTCTAGGTTTAGCATCTTTCTTTTCCATAAGATTTTTTAATAGCAGCATGATCAGTGTGAACAGTCACTTTGGAATCAACAATATAAGATATGAACTTATCACATGCAAAAACAACTGCTAAGAATTCTTCTTCAGTAGTACCATAATTTCTCTGGGCACTGTCTAGAGTTTTACTAGCATAATGAATAACATTCAGTTTCTTATCAACTCCGTGTCCTAGAATAGCATCAGCAGCATAATCACTCGCAACACTTAAGTTCAAAGAGTAAATTTCAATCAGGTGATTGAACAATAGGTGAAGAAATCAAGGCTTTCTTAAGTATTTCAAATGCTTCTACAAAATCATCGTCAAAAACAAAAGGAACATCTTTTTGCAAGAGATTAGTGAGAGGCCTAGAAATTTTAGAGAAGTCTTTGATAAACCTCTTATAGAAACTAGCATGACCAAGAATACTTCGAATACCTTTGATATCTTTAGGACATAGCATCTTTTCAATAGCATCTACTTTAGCTTTATCAACCTCAATACCTCTTTCAGAAATCTTATGCCCCAAGACAATACCTTCATTAACCATAAAGTGGCACTTCTCCCAATTCAAGACAGGATTAGTTTCTTTGCATCTCTGCAAAACTCGGTCAAGGTTGCTTAAGCAATCATCAAAAGAAGTTCCATAAACGTAGAAATCATCCATGAAAACCTCGATAATCTTTTCACAAAAGTTAGAGAATATAGCAGTCATACATCTTTGAAAGGTAGCAGATGCATTGCATAAACCAAAAGGCATACATCTATAAGCAAAAGTACCAAAAGGGCAAGTAAAAGTGGTGTTTTCTTGATCCTCTTTTGACACAAGTATTTGAGAGAAACCATAATAATCATCTAGACAGCAAAAGTGTGTACGTTTGGATAGTCTTTCTAGCATTTGATCAATAAAGGTAGAGGGTAATGATCTTTCCTAGTAGCTTTATTTAATTTACGAAAATCAATTACCATTCTATAACATGTAACAATTCTTTGCGGGATCAATTCATTCTTATCATTAGGAACAACAGTAATGCCTCCCTTCTTAGGGACACAATGAATATGACTTGCCCATTGACTATCAACAATGGGATAAATTGTACCTACCTCCAGAAGCTTTAGTATTTCGTTTCTTACCACTTCCTTCATCCTAGGATTTAATCGGCGTTGGTGATCAACAACTGGTTTAGTATCACGTTCCAACTTAATTTTGTGCTGACATAAAGTGGGACTAATGCCTTTAAGATCATCAAGAGTATATCCATCAGCATCACGGTGCTTCTTCAGAGTTTTCAATAATTTATTTTCTTCATGCTCTGAAAAGTTAGCACTAATAATAACAAGATATATCTTCTTTTCATCAAGATAAGCATATTTCAAAGTATCGAGTAATTGTTTAAGCTCAAACACGGGATCGCCCTTGGGTGGAGGAGGATCTCCAAGGATTTTAATAGGCAGATTGTTTTTTAAAATAGGCCCTTGTTTAAAGAATATTTCATCTATTTCCTTCTTTCATTCATAAACATATCATTCTCATGGTCTAGCAAATATTGTTCTAAAGGATCAGTAGGAGGCACGACCATAGAAGCAAGACCAATAATTTGATCCTTAGTAGGCAATTATTTATCATGGGTTTGTCTACAAAATTTAGAGAAATTAAAATCATGAGACATATCCCCTGGACCGACAGTAATAATATATTCCTAGCATTAAAAGTGTTCAAGAAAGGTCTACCAAATATAATGGGACAAAAGTCATCTTGTGAAGAACCAAGAACAAGAAAATCAGTAGGATATATTATTTTCCCACACAAGACTTCAACATCTCTAACAATCCCAATTAGTGATATAGTATCTCTATTAGCAAGCTTGATAGTAACATCAATTTCTTCTAACTCGGCAGGTGCAATTTCATTCATAATTTCTTCATATAGAGTAAAAGGAATCGCACTCACACTAGCACCCACTTCACATAAGCCATGATAACAATGATCTCCTATTTTAACAGAAACAACAGGCATGCCAACAACTGGTCTATGTTTATCTTTAATATCGGGTTTGGCAATTCTAGCAGCTTCATCACAGAAATAAATGACATGTCCATCCATATTATCAGCCAAGAGATCTTTAACCATAGCAATACTAGGTTCCACTTTAATTTGTTCAGGTGGTCTAGATGCTCTAATATTACTTTTGTTAACCATACTTGAAGCTTTAGCATGATCCTTTATTCTCACAGGAAAAGGTGGTTTCTCAATATAAGCAGTAGGAATAATAGGATCAACATTATAAGTAATAGTTTCTTCTTCAACTTTAATTGGTTCAACTACTTTAACTTCAATGGGAGGATGATATTTAAACCACTTCTCCTTAGAGAGATCGATAGGAGTAGCAAATGATTCACAGGAAGAAGCTACTATCTCAGAGTCAAGTCCATATTTAGTGCTAAATTCATGAAAAGCATCGGTATCCATAAAAGATTTAACACAATCAAACTTAAGGTTTATACCTGACTCGTTACCTTCGTCAAGATCTCAATCTTCAGAGTTGCGTTTAATTCTTTCCAATAAATCCCATTTGAATTCAATAGTCTTATTCATATAAGAACCAGCACAAGAAGTATCGAACATGGATCGGTCATTATGAGAAAGCCGAGCATAAAAATTCTGGATACTAATTTCTCTTGAGAGCTCATGATTGGGGCATGAATATAACATTGACTTAAGCTCCCCCAAGCTTGAGCGACACTTTCTCCTTCACGAGGCCAATAATTATATATATAATTCTGATCATGATGAACTAGATGCATAGGATAAAACTTCTGGTGAAATTCCAATTTCAATCGGTTGTAGTTCCATGATCCAATATCATCACATAGCATATACCATGTCAATGCCTTTCCCTGCAAAGATAAAGGGAAGACCTTCTTCTTGACAACATCCTCAGGCACACATGCAAGCTTAAATAATCCACAAACTTCATCCACATAGATTAGGTGTAGATCGGGATGCAATGTTCCATCTCCTGCATAAGGATTAGCTAGCAGTTTCTCTATCATACCCAAAGGAATTTCTAAGTAAATATTTTCAGTAGGTGCATTAGGTTGAGGGGAAACTCTTTGCTCTTCTGTTCGGGGTGAAGATACCCCGAACAAACTGCTCAAATGATTATTCTCCATAGTAACAAGTGACAGTAAATTTCAGCACACTATATAAATGGTTCCTTACCAAATTCCACTTACCAAAGGAGCTTCACTAATCGGCAACGGCGCCAGGAAAGAGTCTTGATGACCCACAAGTATAGGGGATCTATCATAGTCCTTTCAATAAGTAAGATTGTCGAACCCAAAGAGGAGCAAAAGGAAATGACAAGCGGTTTTCAGCAAGGTAATCTCTGCCAGCACTGAAATTATCGGTAATAGATAGTTGTGTGATAAGATAATTCGTAACGGGTAACAGGTAACAAAAGTTACTAAGGTTCAGCAAGGTGGCCCAATCCTTTTAATAGCAAAGGACAAGCCTGAAGGAACTCTTATATAAAGCAAAGTGCTCCCGAGGACACATGGGAATTGTTGTCAAGTTAGTTTTCAGCATGCTCATACGATTCGCGTTCTTTATTTTGATAATTTGATATGTGGATGGACCGGTGCTTGGGTGCTGCCCTTCCTTGGACAAGCCTCCCACTTATGATTAGCACCTCTCGCAAGCATCCGCAACTATGAAAGAAGAATTAAGATAAATCTAACCATAGCATGAAACATATGGATCCAAATCAGCCCCTTACAAAGCAACGCATAAACTAGGGTTTAAGCTTCTGTCACTCTAGCAACCCATCATCTACTTATTACTTCCCAATGCCTTCCCCTAGGCCCAAATAATGGTGAAGTGCCATGTAGTCGATGTTCACATAACACCACTAGAGGAAAGACAACATTCATCTCATCAAAATATCGAACGAATACCAAATTCACATGATTACTTATAACAAGACTTCTCCCATGTCCTCAGGAAAAAACGTAACTACTCACAAAGCATATTAATGTTCATGATTAGAGGGGTATTGAATAGCATTAAGGATCTGAACATATGATCTTCCACCGAATAAACCAGCTAGCATCAACTACAAGGAGTAATCAACACTACTAGCAACCCACAAGTACCAATCTGAGGTTTTGAGACAAAGATCGGATACAAGAGATGAACTAGGTTTTGAGAGGAGATGGTGCTGGTGAAGATGTTGATTGAGATTGACCCCCTCTCAATGGGAGGATTGTTGGCGATGACGATGGCTTCGATTTCCCCCTCCCAGAGGGAAGTGTCCCCGGCAGAACAGCCATGCCGGAGCTCTAGATTGGTTTCGCCCTGGTTCCGCCTCGAGACGGCGGCGCTTCGTCCCGAAAGCTTCCTTCTGATTATTTCCAGGTCAAAACACACCATATAGCAAAAGATGGGAGTCAAAGGCCTGCCAGGGGGCCCACAAGGACGGAGGGCACACCCAGGGGGGTAGGGTGTGCCCTCCACCCTTGTGGCTGGCTGGTTGTAACACCCCGGACACACCCGCCGGTGGTCGTTTGTGACACCCCGAGACCGGTGCGTCAGGTGTCAGCTAGTTATTTGTCGTCGTTGCCATGTCATCTGCTTGCGTGTTGCATCTTGCCATGTCATGTGTGTGTTGCATCATCATGTTTTCAAAACTTGCATCCGTCCGAGTTCGCCCGTCCTTTCCGTTGTCCGTTCTGAGCCCAGACACACTTGCACGCGCCCGCGGCGCCTCCGAATATTTATTTTATGAGTGGCGGAAAAATGTTCTCGGAATGGGATGAAACTTGGCGTGTGGTCTTATTATAGTGTAGGCACGCAGCCTGCCAAATTTCATCGCATTCGGAGCTCGTTTGATAGCCCAACGGATATATGTAGCGGCACTAGTCGCCGGATAAAACGTCGGACGTTTTCGGTCTCCAAAACCCCCCCGCGGGCCTCTCTCCTCTCCTCTCATCTCAGCCCGAAGCCCCTCTAACACAGCCCATCTAGCCCACCTACACCACCCCTCCGTTGCGGACCGTCTGATCAGATCTAACGGTCTGAATCGGAGCAAAACCCCCAAACCCTAGCAAATTTTGCTATATATGGACACCTCCTCGTCCAAAAACAGCATCCCTAGCCTTCCCCTACCTCCTAG